>CM031236.1:680791364-681512405 GCA_018340775.1 Taxus wallichiana var. yunnanensis
AATTTTGTTGGTGGCTCTAACTTGGAAAAGGAAAAGAAAGTCGAGCTCTTTCAGTGGTCTACTTCGGAATTTTGAGCAAATATCCAGGCATGTTAGGCCCTAACCTTTAAAAATCTTGTTGTCTTTCAAGTGATTTCATTAGAACAACTCTGTTCAAATGATTTATGGAAATGGATGATTTTCTATGGTTGTCTTGTGTGATTTGGTACTGTATCTTCATGCTGGTTCGATTTTTCATTTATCCCTTGATGGGTGTTTTTTTTAAATTCAAAGCTGTTGTTATATTTCTTTGTGTTTTGCATTACGGATTTAATATGTGAAATTATTGCAAGTATATGTGATAGGCCTGCTCTGTGTGAGTCCATAAATTGTTCTCTCGATGGGTACAGACTATTGAGATGCTTGTTGATGGATACTTTTCGTTGATTCTTGTTGTGGAAACTGTCGGAAGGGATACTGAAGGACATTTGTTTGATTGTTCAGTTAATTGACCTTTTCTTTCGTAAGCTCTGTCGTGGTTGTTATTTAGTGGTGGTTATGGATTCTGGTTGGGTTTCGTTATGAAATTTTATAGTTATTTGTGAAAAGGTAACTCACTGTGTTACAGTATTCATTACGACCTTGCTGGAGTTGTTTTTCCCCTTGCGTGGAGGTTATGGGGATTCAACCCATTGATAGTATTGATATATATATATATATATATATATATATATATATATATATATATATATATATATATATATATATATATATATATTGATTAGCGATTGAAACGACTGTGAGTCCTTTGAATGAATCGTATATTATGGTCCACTGTTGAGGATATAGATACATCTTTGAGTATTGATAATTTGAATTTCGTTGGAATCTTGTAGAAGTAACAGGTCATACGACCTCTGTTATTTGTAATGAATTTTGGTACAGACTCCCTGGGTATACATTTACGTTTCCTTCTGTGTAAGCTTGTTCGAGAATTTTGAAGAGGTTCAGTTGAATTCCTTGTTATGAAATCAGTATTTTGATTTGCTTACACCTGATTTTTGAATGCTTACCATAGTTGGCATAGATAGAATCATTAACTATTTTTATCTTGTATACTGTTGTTGGGACTCAGTTGAATTCTTGATAGATAAACAGTGTAACTGCTTCAAATTAAGACTGTTGGGTTTACTATTGTTTTCGACACCGTTGGGTTAGTGAGTATTGGAAGATATCTTGTATATCGGCTTCCGGAAAAGCTAAACTGTGAATACTGTTTCCGGACTTAGTTTTAAATCCTCGAATGGTAATCTATGTCACTGTTTTCTGTATAAGCCTGAGTATGAACATGTAATGTTCTTGGCTTTGTTGGTTTTCTTTAATAGCTTGACATCATGAATTATGGCTTCTATAAAGTAGGTCGTGAATACCATACTTTCAACTCTGGATGCGTTCAGAAGTGACTACGTTATGTTATGTTATGTTTTCTTTCTGACTACATTCCAGTTGGATGTGGCTGTGCATGTTGCTTGGATTTCGTTTAAAAATCCCTCCGCATAGTCATAGGGAAATGTCATTGCTTAAATGATCATGAGTCTTTGGTTGACTGCGATAACAAAGGAGATCTTTTGATTTCGACCTTGTGTCTAAAATCCTTTCAGTGTTTATCTTCTTGTCTGTCGCTTCTTGCGCAAGGTCATACTGAGTCTGCTTGGTAGATAGACACCATTGTTTGGCAAGAGGGTTACTGTACTGTAGTTGCTTTATTTTAAGTTTTAACAAAACAGAGTGCGGTTGATGGACTCGACTGATTTATTTGCATGCGTATTAGGTGAATGCCTTGCTTTTGAAAAGACGGTACAGTCATGAGCTAATTCAGAGGGAAACATGTACAATTTGTTTATTTCTCTTCTGTTGTAAATTATAAGTTGATATAATTGTTTAACTAACATCTGTAATTGTTTTTACATAATGACGGTATCAGGATTGATATGGTATTCCTCTTTTTTAAGTTGAATATCATGATTGTCTGATGTTTGTTCATCTTGGGATTTACAATGAATAATTGCTTAGGATACTTTTGTTCTTCTTGATCCCTAATATTTTGATGAAATATTTGAGAAGTATATAGTACTACTCTGTAACGAAAATTATTATTACACGTTATAGACATGATATATTCCTAACGTATAGTCTGAATCATGTTTACTTGTTTGGTGATTTTATATCATTTAAACAGGGTGTTTAATGAAAACAATTGACGGATTGCAATTGTTTTAAGAGTTAGTGCTTATCATGCTCAGTTCATTGAACTGACCCATGTTGATAATTTTTGCAGATGGATGCCGTAAGTGGTAAAAGCAATGCAGATCTGACAGGATGATCAGATTGTTTAATTTGATTTATAATGAATTACATCTTGATTTTTCTAAATGTACTATATGTGGAAAGATGTTCCTTTTCCGTTGAGCATTGTATCAAGTATGCGTTGAATGCATAAAATGTATTTGTATAGTTCTGAAAGGAATAGAAATAAGTATTTGCTACTTATGTGTTGTATTCTTATTTCGATAGTTGACCTTCTTCGGTTTATATACCGGAGGGGCAATGTTATCTTTGTATAATTTGGAGACTTTTGTGATTGTCAGTGAAAGCTTACAAGAAAATGTGATTGAATTCTTATGAGTGTTTAGTAGTTCTAATTTGTTCTATCGAAAGAAAAATTGAAATTTAAATCATTGTCTTTCTAAAGATAGGATTAAAATAAACCTAAGCAGAACGCTAATCAAGCTGAATTAAATTACTAATCCCTAGTCTTGATTATGACAGGACAACATTTAATTGGATTCTTAATCATTTATATCTTGATACTAATAGGTATGATATAAATTCAGTTAGGAGAACTGATATAAACCTAATGGGGTTCAGATGGCAATCTCATGTGAAGTTTATGAGTTATTGTCAAATTCCGTTGTCTTAGAATCATGTATATTCTAAGAACTCCATGATGAGACCTTGGCCTTAATATCTCCACCATGTAATGGGTTTTATTGAGGAAGGTCATTCTAAGACGAAGAATCCAGGGATCGGGAAAGGCTAACCCTAGGGGAACGTCTTTAATGTAATTTAAACTCAACGTGCGTAACGCATATTAATAAGTAGATCTTTCCGAGGTGGATTTAAAGGTTGACGGCACAAGTCAACTGCAGGGTTGTACCTCCGAGAAGATTAGGATCTTCTCGAAGTTACAACAATGCAGGTGACTTATGATGACACCCTTTGCATTGATCGCTAAGATTTACACTTTGATCTCGAACGAGTTACTCAGGGACCGATTAGGAATGTGGTCACGTTATAAGGCTGCCTAGGAGATTCGGGGTATCTTGACACACTGGTTTAACTAGGGTTGAACCAGTATGTCATCGTATCCCTAATCCTCGTGGGCATCCATATAACGTTATCACCTTGTTAATCCGTTTCGAGTGAATAAGTTGAGATAGGAGGGACTGACAGAAGTCGGTATAAGACATTCTACATAACATAAGAATGGGGTGAAGGGCGTATTCCAGATTGACGAGTATGCCGTTAAGGAATACGAGACATAAACAATATGTTTCAAATCTTTGGCCAAAGTATCGCAAGTTGTTGATTGCGTTGTCCTAATTCACCTAGTCTAAGGGATGAGATGCCGATGAATAATGGTAACAATTATTCAGTTAGGTTCCTTGACGAGAGAATTCGAATCGAGAATAGGGAAGAGAACCGCAAGAGTGAAGTGTTAAATAAAAACGCCAACTCTTATTACTCATGAATAGATCGGTAGATTACCGAGTCATGGAATGAATAGATCGGAGGTACTCTGAGTCATTACAGCTGCATATGGTTGTCTGTTATAAGAATGGTTATTTGATTTGTGAGTTCTAAATTATGTATTTAGAACCAGGATGCAATTATCAAAAAAAAAAAAATTCACTTGTTCTAAGGTATAAAATGAGGATGTTACAATAGGAGGAAGTGACACGCGTCAATTAGGGCAGTGTCGCGCGTCACTAGGTGCCAGTGTTGTGCGTCAAATGTCCTAGATGATGTGCGTTAAAAGTTAGAGCTAACACGTGTCGATAGCACCGGTGGACGCGCGTCAATAGGGGCAAGTGACGCCCTATTTAGCTTATAAATACCCTTGTGCCGCTCATTTTCTCGTTTTCATTTTCCCGTTCTTGAATTTTTGTAGGTCTAAATCGTTGTCAAAGATGTAATTACAGCTATAATGTTGACTTCACATGCTTCCCAATTGCAAGTTCAGCAAGAAAATCAAGAGAATCCAACTCAATCGATTTCGAAGATCAACTACAGGAATCCCTTATGCCCTCACATCCATACGGCTTTAAAGATGTCTTCAGAATATCAAGCTTTGATGGAAGAGTGTGAATTTACAGGGCTCGTGAATATGCCCCATTTCGAAACAGATCCAGATATTTTGAATTACCTTCTGTCATGCTACAATTCAGAGGACGGTATTTTTTATGTGACTCTGAACGATGGCCAAATGTTCCAATTCACTATTGAAGCAAATGACATCCATCGGTTTACGGGCCTTCCTTTCAGAAATTTACCAATTATTCTGACAAGGCAACACTACTTTGGAAGACAAGAAATTTCTCAAATCAACGTACGGTTTCCATGTTGATTGTAAGTATAATTCATTTTAATTCATATTTTTTATTGTTTTTTATTCTGATACAATTTGTTGTTATAAATTTATAGTAATTATCACTGTTTCACATTTGCAGCCCATGTCAATAAATCCAGGCATGGTGTAGATACACAATCAATTGCACACCACTTTCTTGCTGCACTTATTTCATTTTTTCAAGCCAGAATTGTTTTGCAGGGTCGCCAAACAGATATACCAAATTGGGCCATCGCATACATTTGTGCCACTATCTCAAAACGACAATTCGATTGGTGCACATATCTATTAAAAAATAAGAACTGACATAATAAATTCAAAACTCTCAGATAAACCTTTCATTTATTCAACAAACTATCTCCTCGGCTTCTACTATGAGGAAATTTTAAATTTAAAAGATAAAGAAATTCCTACTTGCTCTGATGAGGCTTTGAAGAAATTCTCAATTCCATTTGAAGAACAACGGGTATAAAATACTTAGTTTGTAATTGTATTTCAATTTTCGACATTCTGATGCGATTATTAAAACTTAAATTTAAATGTTTTGCAGAGAAGATATCTTGAAGCCCTTCCCCGAAAAAAGAAATTATCGAGAGGAAGAGGCCAACAACACGCGGAGGCTTCGGGGGACTCCCAATCTGAAATGGAAGCTCACTCCTCTCCAAACCCTCAACAGTTTGAACTCGTTAAACGCCAGAGAAGTAATACATTCTCATATATTATTTACAAATTCCAAAGTTGCATATTTATTTTTCAATTTAAATTTTAACCAAAAGAATTGACATTATTTAATATTGATGAATTGCAGGGACTTTGGAACCTTCTTCCCCAACTCACTCCATACAGTCACATGCATTCATATCTTCTGAATAGCCACTGAGTACAACTCCTACAAGGCCACCCGTAGCACCGAGAAAAACAACCCCTCGACAACAAGGTACAACTTTTCTATAGTACGTTTAATTTCGTAGTTTTGACTTTATGAATTGTTTTAATATTTTTCATTTTTTTCTTGTACTTTTCAGCACATGTCAGTCATGATCAAACCACGGCACCGACACCCACTCAACCATTAATTTTTAAAATGCCAACCAGAGGAACAGTGAAAAAGAACATTGGTAAATGCATGCCTTTTGCTCCGGCCCCTAGTGGGACACTAAACCTTGCCTCCTCGTTTCGAATTCCAACTCTATCACTTGGTGGCTTGCCCAGTGCAATGGGCATATCTGTTTTGAACAATATAAATTTAGATGAAGATTATTTGGGCATTGATAGCAATGACCCAACTGGTTTTTTCGATACTGTGAGATGATTCAAGGCTAGCAGGTATACTTCAAATTTCAATTTTAATATGCTTTACAATTTTTAATTACATTCTGATTTAAATTTATTTATCTAAATCTTGATTAATTTTTTCAAAAACAGGATCAGCCCACCCAAAGGCAGAAACAAGGAGCAGTTGATCTTGGTGAAAGCCCCCATTCTTCTCCAGCAAGATCATCTGCATCAGATTCAGATAGTGAACAGTTGCCACGTTTTCCTTTGGAGAACTTAATTGGTAATGATTGTCAATCCCATATCAGTGAGTTTATTATTCCTCATATCCAACAGCTTATAGAATGGGAGAAAAGGGCTAAAGTTCTTATCAATGAAATTATTAGTCGTTATGAAAATTATTGGCAACAGGATAGTTTATACGTTGCAGTCCAGAATCAACCTGCGAAGATGGATTCCTTACTTACCCAAGTAAGATGTGGGACTGTCACGTTTAACAACAACTATAAAGACGACATTTTAGATAAGGCACTAAAAAAATTGGAAAATATTAGTGCCGAGGCCTAGGCATATTTTAACAAATGGTCCAAGGACAAGGATTTGGTATCAATCGCAAATGCCGAAAGAGATAGAGCTGTTGTAAGTACTATTACATTTAAACAATCATTTTTGTTAATTTGAAATTTTGAATTTACATTAATATTTTATATTGACATTACTCTTTTTGTGCAGTTGAAATATGAAAATTTGAAGAGTCAGGCGAAGGTTTTGCAAGTTCACTTTGAAACAACAAAAACAAACTTATCCGCATGACAAAAATTTGAAGCAAAATATTGTTTTGGTTAACAAACAAAACAATACACTAAAGCGGATAATTAAAGAGCATGGTCTCGACCACGACATAATATTCAAAGCCAAAGCGACTTGATCCAAATTTGCTTTGTCGCATGGAGATGCAACAAATCAAGAAGAAAGAATTATAAAAATCTAGGACAGTCTTTGCATGAGAAGATCTTATAAGTTGGGGGTTATTTCTGGTGTTGGGGAAAGAGGTACATCCACGAGTGGAAGAAGCCGTTGGGGAAGAGAGCGAGTTGAATTGTATAAAGAAAAAGAGGGTTTTGAAAATTAGAAACTTTTATTATTGAGGAAACTTTATATATTGAATTTGAAAACTTCTACTATTGAGTATCTACTATGGTATTTGAATTTAATAATATGGATTTATATAGTCTTTAATTTTAATTGCATTAGATGGTGATTATCATGAATTATATGTATGTTTCTTGTTTACTTGCATTGTCATGAATTGTATGTGGACGTAGATGATGAATGATGATAACTGATAATTAATGATAGATGATGATGAAAGACGATGATCAATTTAATGTGTATAATGTAAAATGTAGTGCCTAAATATCTTGTGGGACTTTAATTATCTTGAAAATTATGTTTTTGGGAAAAAATAGCAACTAAGATTTGAAGCAGATCTTTAGGATTTCTCCTTAATAGACTTATGGTGTAGGAAAATTCTATTTTAAAGAGATTCACCTCTATATAAGTGCATAATCTCTCATTAGAGAGGTTGTTTGACATCCAAAATAGTCAAGACCATTTGTCAGAAAATAACGTTTTGCTGGAAACAATCAAGACCATGGTTTAAAAGATATGGTTTTGTTATCATGGATATTGTTTTGTGTAGAGTAGATTGACAAGTTGCTCTAAATAGTCAAGGTTATGGAATCTAGATTAACCAAAGTTGGAATAACCATGTGATTAAAAGATAGGTCAAGCTCGATATAGAACTTTGAAGTTTAATGTAAAACATATAAGGTTGAAGAATCCTATCATTTTTTAATATTTGATAAGGGTGAAGAATAATTGTGGATTAGAACTGGGAGGCTATAAGTTGGAATAATTTTGAGTGTGTAAGAAAATATTGAAGGTTGTAAACTAGATCATAGCAAACTATGTGTGTAGATTTTTATTAGATAAAGACTCTGTCAAGTTGATTTAAATAGTTGTGATTAGTGTAGATTTGGGTGGGTGA
The DNA here is from genome assembly GCA_018340775.1 of Taxus wallichiana var. yunnanensis. NCBI lineage: Eukaryota > Viridiplantae > Streptophyta > Pinopsida > Cupressales > Taxaceae > Taxus > Taxus wallichiana. The sequence continues at coordinate 680,799,359 of CM031236.1, forward strand.
CTATAGGATATGGAAGATAGCATTAGAATTGAGTTTGAATAACTTCGTGTTAGAGGATGATCATTATAAGTCTAAAAATAGATCTATTTCTTCATGGAGAAATCTGAAGAAGTGATGGATCTATGACAAAGCATGGAATTTTAGGAAGAGTGTCAGGACTTATATTTATAATAGTATAATGTATTGTTTAATAGTTTATCCCGCAGTTAAAAAAATATATCAAAGGATTTTCCACATATAAAAAATAAATTAAATATAATTCTAAGAAATCAAGAAAGAATCATCACTGGTAAGAAATTAAACATAATTGCAAATATCATAGGGTTTAGCTTACCTCTTGCGTATTAGATTGCTGTGAAATCATCAAGGGTAACGTCTTTAGATCTTTGTTTTTCGACATTGTAGATAGAGGGGTGAGTTTCGACATTGTTAGTCTTGAGAAGTGGTGAGTTGCATCTATATGATTGGTATTTACAATATCTATATCCATGCAAAGTTTGCAAAATACTTGAAGAGTGATTTCGAGATTTCTTACTTACTTTTAGGTTATTCGTATTCTTTGAGTGGCACCTTCCATTATTAGAAAAGAGTCTGCGTCAAGACAAAAAGAACCAAGTAGCGACTCTGTCGGATCTCGAGGTCTTGTCGCACGTCCCATGCGAGGTCGCGTGTCCGGTCTCTTCATATCTTGCCGCACGTCAACACTGCCCAAGTCGCGCGTCAATACTTCCTCTGTCGCACATCACTTCTTTTCCCAAGTCGCGCGTCAACACTTCCTTGGTCGCGCGTCAGAACACCTTTTCGCATGTCGCGATGCTCTTGTCATGCGTCAGTATAGCTCTTGTCGCGCGTCAACAATCACAGGCTAACAGCACTATGATAATATGAATCTCTGGTGCTCAAGGGTATGCGAGTTCAAATTTCACAGTATTGGTAATTTGGTAAGCTACTTGAGGTATACTACGCGGCGAATCACCTAGGTTTTTATAGGAGATGTTTTCAAATGAAGGCGAAGCCGACCCCCAAAAAAATATACTATATATTTTAGGCGAACAGGACACCGACCCACTCCGAATAATTCACCTTTTCAAATTTTCCTAAAATGAAATTTTCGCCATATTACGAATATTCGCCACTAAAATTATCCCTGAGGAAAGTAATGGAGTAATTTTTTTATTTGGCATTAAATGATAGGATTAGTGGTTTTATAGCACTTATTTGGTTTGATCATAAAATTGAATGTTTCTTCCTTCCCCACATTTCGTCGTGCCACCAAGCAATTTGGACACGGAAGTAAGAGACTTAAATATGCCTATTTGTTTTCCAAATTTTTATGATTTATCACTAAAACCCATGTCGAGTTTTCCAAATATATTTGATTTATCGAGTATTAAAATCATTTTTTTGGGTTGTCAACTAATATTTTTATTTTATTTGGGTGGGAAAAAAGTGGTAGTATAGATAAGCATAGATGGAATGCATTTAATCTAATATTTATGTGTGGGGATGGAAATAACTTTTCTACGTTCAAGTTTTATTTTGGATTTGTTACGTAATTGCTAAAATGAAAAAGGAAGTCCACATGTTTTCTTTGTAAAAATTATGCAGCGATTCTTGGTAACTTGCCGGACATACTTCAACTTCCATCACCCTAAAGATCACGCACGTTTGCAGTCAATGATAATTTTAAGTTTTTGACTTTCACATACTAAATTTAGTATTTTTACAATTTTGTTTTTCAATAGTGTGTACAAGCGCCTACATGGGTTTGAACCCACGACTGCTCTTTACTAGCATAGGTTCTACCAATCTACTTCCACGCCACATGCCTCCATCTCGATTTCAATCGGATATATTCAAAAAACAAAAACCTATAATATATTTGTTGACGTGCGGGTCCCACGCATGGATACGTATGCACATCTCTATGGTATTTTTATGGATCGTTTTATATATGATTGTGCATTATTTGGAGAGAATAGCCTCCCATGATATTCACTTCCTTTATGAAGTATACTTACGTTAGGTGTTTGAAGCGAGGGGGATTAAGTTCAGCGGACTAGGCAAGCTGCCTAGGCGCCAGCGATAAGGGCACCAAAATTTAAAAAAATCATTATAATTGTTTATTATTATAACTTGATGTCAATATTCTTTTACCTAAAGTCAATATTAATTGACCGTTTTCTTGATATTATTATAAGGTATTATAAATTTAATGCATAAACATAAAATAAATATGTATATTTTTAAGGTCATCCAATTTTCTTGGTATTATTACCCTCTCTTTAATGTAGCTCTAAATAATTCAAGTGTGTAATTTTTTCTCAGAAATGTCTCATGTATATTTTATAATGTCACTGTTGAAGCTAATAGAGACAAGTACAATTGAAGGAAATAATTATTTAATTCTCTATTCCTAATGTTTTAGGAGAAATGTCTCTTTTATGGAGGAATTAGTAGGCTTGGTCCATATACCACTATGCATAAAATTATGGGAGCCACCTAAGAATTTTTTTCTTTCAAAAAAGCGGTGCTTTTTTAGCTTTAAGTCTCATCACCTACTTGATATTGGTAAACAAAACAAGTAACCAAGCTTGTATACAAAATTGTATTTGTCGTATTCTAAGCACATCCTATGATTAATTTTCTCCATCCATGGATTATCGCTTGCCCTTGTTTAATAACTTTATAGGATATTTTTAATCCTCTTGTATACCAATTTCTCTAAATTAATGATGTATTATGATCCTTACGTAAATTCTAAAAAATGATAATGTATGTGGCTTTTATTTTGTTATTTTATAGGAATAAATTATTAACTAAAATTTTAAGAAGGGCGTCCACTTCAATTAGTGCCTAGGGCACTCCTAACCTTTAATTCGAGAGTGTGTTTGAAAGAGTGTCATCTTGGAATGTTCTAAACTCAAAAGTAACACATTTAATCCACGTTCCTTAATACGGTTGTGCGTGGCGGCTGATTTTCCTCATTAAAAAACGCCTATGGGACCCACCCTTAATGACACAATGAATCTCCCCAAAGAATTTCCACCTCACTTTTGCAATTACAATACTCGTCGACACTTGTGTCTAGAATCCATGCACCCAGTCCAACACGGTTTCAAGTGATCTCACGGTTCACGTTTCTCATACGCTTATGTATAAATTCTTCTCCTTCACGTTTTCATAATCAATATGTTCTGTGCTATTCTTTTCTTTTACGATTCTTTGAAACCATATCAAGACAAATCCTTTGGGTTTCTTTCTTTGTTTTCGTAGTTATATAAGTATATCATGTCATCGAGATATTGTGGCGTGGGAATTGGCACTAGCTCACGAACCGACCATTGAAGGCTGGACCAAAAATTGAAAAGTACAACAACGACCCACTATAATATACACTTACTCACAACCACGTTCCATAACACATCATTTTTCATGGTTAAATACTTATTGCAATCCTATTTTTATTAGTTGGCTATAATTTTACGAAGAACACCAAACATGGGACCCTTCACTCCTTTACAACTAGGCAGCATGCTTTTGTTTAACATTTCACCTATAGTAATCACATCTAATATTGCTTGTTTCCCTCATCACACCAAAATGTTGTATCACTGGTTATTGGTATGGACATATGTAAATACATGATCCTTTTAGTATTTGTTCAAGGATTTATTTTCTAACTTGCATGTTTGATTGGATTTTCCATTTATCGCGATTACAACAAGGAAGGTTCTCATAAAGCAAAGGAAGTTTATTGATTCAAGAGTAAATAGATTTCACGGTCTTCTCATATTAGCATTTAAGTTATAAGGTTAGTCTATTATGATTGACGTTATGACAACTAACCATGTATCCCATGTACCTCACTTAATTTCTTAGTCATCAAGGTACTAAGCGGTATGATTCCACACTCGACTGGTTTGGATTTACGGACAATTAAGTATTAGATGTGTGTTACTAAGGAGATATTCAATTATAAATTTTACACACCTTACTATGGTCACAACTAGAGCGATTGAACACCCTTATCTCCAAAAATCATCATGTAACTCTAGGCACATTCGATACTTCTTGTCAAACTAGAACTCTTGTTTGAGTGAGGTTTCAAGAGATTCACACTAGTATTCTCATGTGCTAGGTACCTAAAACATAGGACCCGCTCAAATCAATTACATTCATCTTAAAATGATTTCACTTAATTTGATTTAATTAGCATTTTGAAATTTGTTGAGTAACCCATTTGGTAGAAGGACATTTGCATGCTTGTGAGCCTACTAGCTCTCATCGTAGGGAATTGCCTAAAGAACACGATTACCTAGTTTCACAACGTACATTCAATACACATTAGGGAAAGTGGATAACAAAAGGGAATACTCCTTCGTATAGAGGATTGCAGTTCACATTAGGGATCACACATCAGGAATTTTAGTCCCTCGCCACAAGATGGTTTATGCACATTATATGAATGATCTAAATTTCACCTTTATCCTAACACATCATGCTACGATTATATTTTCACCACTAATCGTATCTTTATAAGGTTTTAGTTTTCTATGCTAAAATAAATAACATGAGGGTTAGTAATGCATGAATTTTGTACTAGGGTTGACTATTTCGTTTAGATACCTTTATTATGTTTTCAAGGTAAAGAACACAACAGACCAATTATTTAACCCTCAATTGCACAATGGAATTTCACTATAAGCTATAAGATTCAATTTCATTTAACACATATGTAAATCTGAAGTGAAATGACACTTATGATTAAATGCACATTTCCCAAGACATCCTAAATCTATCATCTCATAAATATTACCAAATTTCAAATATAAACATTTTTGTAACATGAAAATAATTATACATATAAACATTTTCCAATAACATACAATATTTACAATAATATGCAATGAATTTCAACCACGTTGTTTTGTCATCTTTCTTGCATCCTACAAAACCATGTGACCATGAAATCAACGATAAATTGCTGACATGGCATCCACCTAATCTAGCATAATTAATATTATTTAGTCTCCCATTTAAATTATAATAATAATAATTTTTATTCTAAACGAATAGGGCATAAATTTGAAGAGGAAATCACCAGCAAGCCATAAGGTCATAAATTCATTGTTCCAAACATATAAATTTTGAAATAAGCATTTAAATGTATGGAATCTCTTAGATTAAATAGAAAAGGGTTTTACCCAAGTAGAATACAAAAAAAAAGAAATAACTAAGTAAACATTCTAGATTTAGGGAAGAATCCTCTACAATCCACTAATAGAAAACAATGCAATAATAAATCCTAAATCCCATCTAAACTAAGCTTGGTTCTAGTGAATTCCTTCATGGATTCTTCGTTTCTTGCTTCCATGGCTTCCATTTCTCCAACCTACAAATTAAACAAAAGAAAAGTGACCAAATGAGGAGGCTAGGCGAAGAAAAAAGGTTTAATAAGATTTCATGAGGATAATTAGGGTTAGTATGGAACCCTAAGATCTAGTGGCCACAATTGATTTGATCGAAGGGTTAGAAATCAATCCTACAATTGTTAGGTGAGAATAAATATTATGAGATTTTAGATAATTTAAAGGTATGTGTAAATGGGTGAATGGGGCCATTTAATACCCTTGTATGTTAAGTTATTTATTTTAGTTCCTAGTATGTCTTAGTAATTATTTGAATTGACTTTAAGGCAAATGATTTAAGAGAACTAAGATAACTATGGATAAGAGTTGATTAAATGTGAGCTGAATGTTAATTCCTAAGGGGAAACTATTTAACCTAGTGAAAGGAATTATTGAACACTTATCTAGTGATGATAATTAAATTGACTTTAGAAATTTGGATTAAGAATATTTAATTAATAATCTATATTGGATCTAGCCTATGAAATGTAACATTGCTAGTAGGAATTAATTAAACGTATATTAGGGTTTGACACCCTTACAACCTATTTAAAACAAAAAAAATTGCCGCAACTTTCTAGATAATTGTTTAAGGATTAATGTGGTTTTAAAACATCGTATTTGTTGGTATTACAATAAACCATGGATTTAATAGGAAAAGCATTTTTATTAATTATTAATATTTAAGTTTGTAATGATGTAGTTACAAATTAATTTTAATATAATATTAATGTGCACGAGGCTAAGAATTGGAAACTAGTATGGAAAGCAATTCAAATGGAAATGTTAAAAGCAAAATAAAGACATGGAATTTTAAGAGTCCATTATCTAGTCTAGACTTAATTTTTTTGGGCTTTTTTTTACTATATTGTCAATATTAGGTGTTTTTTATTGTTAGAACTCATGCACACAGTTGAGTGGCTATTAAATAAATAAATATATTTCAGTTTATTATTAGATCATTAAGGCTATAGTAACAATTAAGTCATTTTTGTCCAACTTATGATTTGATTGACTTTTTATTATTGATTTGTTGATACAACAATTTATATGTTTTGATTTGATGTGTTTGTGTCAACATCTTTTGTGCTTTTAAAATTTGTAATTTTATAGTTTGAAAGATTTTTAATTAAATAAAATTAAAAGTGATTTGTTTACAAACTTTGAAGGTTGATTTTTAATTGTTTAAGCGTACATGTGTCTAGACAATATCAAAACTTATGTTTTTATGTTTAAACATTTAATATATTCTCTTGAGAACTATCTGTTAAAGTGGTTTCTAAGAGATGGTGAAGGAGGGATGTGAGCTATTAGGGGCTTTCAAATAGGCTGACCATATCTTTGGATATACCTTTGAATTCCCTTTGAATCCACTCACATTGTGCATGCCTCATGCCATCCATGAGAGGATCATTAGAAATATAATTGAAGGCTCAAATTCTCCATTCTTTTGCCAACAAATTTCAAAAGAATATAGAATGTAGACACCCTAATTTTACATATATCCTAAATCAATTAATTCCCCTTCCTCATTTCCCACAAAAATACACTTGAATTAATCAAATATAACTTGATTAATTATCCATTTCAAAATCTAAAAATAACCTAATCCACACCACATGTCATTATTCTCCATGTTTTTCTACTATTAAATTAAAAATTTAAATTCAAATTCTCACCCACGATTCGTGGTCCCCACTCACCTAAAATCCTCCCTTTATGAATTAAAAATATAATTCAAATCCTCACCCATTCTTCGTGGCCCCCACTCACCTAATCTTGCCCACATTTTCAAACCATGATTAGTTAAATTAATCTAAGTTAATCACTCACCTAGGCTATAAATACAACCTTACCCCCTCTAAAGACATAGAGAATAAGCTTGCATGCCATATCTAAGTTCTTGCATCCTTTGAGAAAAGAACATCCTTTTGCCTAAATCCTAATGCCAAAATAGTCTCATAATCCATTTTCCCATCGGTGCAAAGTAAAAGGATCGTTGTTGCGGGAAGGTCTTGCTCCATCTTGAAGAAAAGCACCTACATATTACACAATCGGGGCTCAATCCAAGTTTCCTAGCCCATTCTAAGGTTTGTTACGAAGCCTTGAAGGAGGAGTTATGACTATTGGTATTTTACTTCTTTGTTAGTAGTGTATTTTTCCTAGCTTACATTACAGCACGCCTTAGGATTACTTTCGATCTGTTACCATTAATTTCCCAATTAGTAGTTTTATCTTTTCTTTGTTTATTATTGTTCATTATTATTTCCTTTTCTGTTCCTTATGGTCTTCTTTGGTTAACCTTCACGCTTTGGGTAGTGTTTTTGTTGTGTGGTGTCTTGTGGTGTATCTGCAAGTTATAGCAACAATGAAACTCTGAAGCTCATCCTGTCTTTGATCTCCTCGGTGCTTGGTGTTTAGTTCCCAGTTTTGATTTTGCTATTTACTCATCATCTGTAGAAACACATGAACTAGCCATTAGTTTATCATCTTACTGTCATGGGACAACCAATCCAGAAAATGTATTTATTTATTTACTTTTGCTAAAATAACTGCTTTGTAGGAAGTTAATCATTTTTTTTCTTTTATTTTAATCAATCATTTTGTGATCTAACTTTTTCTTTTCTGTTTATTATTATTTTTTAACCTTGCTATCAAAATTTTAGCTTCTCAGGTAAAGTACAGAAGTCAGAAAATAAAAAAACAACTCCCAATACGTTTTTCTCACGTTCAAAATTTTCATTCAGAGTGCTACCATAGCCCATCTTCCAGACGCCATAACTTTTGCTCCTGAACTCGGAATGACTTCATTTTTTTAACGGAAATGTATTGAAAAGATCTATGCAATAAAAAAATAATTTTTAGATTTAGACTTACAGAAAAAATTTGGTTTCATTTCTTCTAACACTGTCTTTTTAACAAAAAAACAACAAAATTATAGTTTTTTTTTTTAAATTATTATTTTTATTTTATTTCATGTAACAACCTCACATGTATGCTCTTTCCTCGCACTTCAAAAGTGATCTTGGAAATCAGAAATGTGAGGCCACTCTGAAGAACTCATGATTAACAACAATTATTAACATTTAAAAAAACTATTCCAATTGTATCGCGTATGCTCTTTTCTTGCGCCTTGAGTGATCGGAAAATCGAAACGGTCACAATTTTTTTAGTTTCGATTGTTCTAACATTGCGGGGATCCTCTAGCTTTGTTTTCCAGCTGTCATTTTAATAATTATTTTCCTTTGTCATATTCTTAATATTTGTTTGGTCGTTGGTTGTGTATGCTCTTTTCCTGCGCTTCGAGCGATCTGGAAAATAAAAAACAACCACAATCAATTTCTTAACATTTCATTTAAGGATAACTACTAATTTTTTCTGTAGAAGCTGCGTTCTTTGGAATATTTTCAAAAACAAAAACAACAAAAATCCTGCAAAAATACCACCATTCAAAGACAATTACTAAAACCAAAAAAAAAAGTACGCTCAGGTACGCAATTATTTTCTGCTAGTGATTTATTTCAAGTTGGAAAGAACCCTGCGTTTAATCACTTTATCATATTTTTTTGCACGTAGACGAGGTGGATTTCATCACCACCAAAGCTACACCGGTGACGTGGACTTGACTACCACGCACCAACAACATTTGCATCTGCATTGCACTTTGAGACCTAGTCTCATCACAACATTCGGTATTTACCTGCCTTGTTGCTCTTCACTTACGAGATAATCTTTGTCGTGCGGTGCATGCGAGTCACGCCTAAATAATTTGTGTAACAACGAAGCTTTGGGCATCGTCCTGTAAATATTTGGGGATTTATAAGGACACCATACACATTCATCCCTCCATCACCTTCCACCTTTTCACAAAACACATTACGGGACGTGGTGATTCACTCAAAGCAGGCAAGTAAGAATTGGTGAATCTCCTCCGGTGCTCTAAAAGTTCCCGTACCAATTTTTTTCTGTACTGAATTAGGTATATAAGGACTAGGGTATATTGGAGGATGCATCTTCTTGGAGTAATAAGAGCTTGCATCCACCATTTCACAACATACTTGTATGATTGCATGAAACAATGATCATTCTTGAAGAAGTTACCTCATAAGCCAAAACAATTGAATCCACATGATTGCTTGTTGTTTGAAAAAAATAGTTTAGCATTGTTTTATCATAAAACTTGGCTGATATCAATGTGTTCGTTGTAAAATTTCAGACCCTAGTTGTGTTCCACAAAAAAATCAGTTCTTGACCAATTCAATACCAAGTGAAAACATCAAAATAATCCAACCACACAGACCATAATATTGCACCAATTTCATTAGTTTGCTTCAGCTAACAATACATCTGCCATAGCTTATCTTCAGCTATATCTAACTGATATTGAGTGACTAGTATTCACTCCCCATATCGTCAATCGTCAATCATTAAAACATCCTTCATAGCTTGTTTCCATCTATATCAAACTAATATTGGGTGACTTGTTTGAGTTCACTCATTATTCTGTCCACCATCGTGTTTATCCAAATCACAGCCAACACAAATCCTTTCATAACTCATTTTGAGTTATATCACAACCATATCACAATTAACCTATTTGGGTTACTCTCCGAACCGCGTTCTTGGAATATTTTCAAAAACAAAAATAACAAAAATCCCGCAAAAATACCACCATTCAAAGACAATTACTAAAACCAAAAAAAAAAGTACGCTCAGTGCATGATTATTTTTGCTAGTGATTTATTTCAAGTTGGAAAGAACTCTGCGTTTAATCACTTTATCATATTTTTTTTACACGTAGGCGAGGTGGACTTGAATACCACACACCAACAACATTTGCATCTGAATTGCACTTTGAGACCTAGTCTCATCACAACATTTGGTATTTACCTCATTGCTTGCTCTTCACTTACAGATAATCTTTGTCGTGCAAAGTGCATGTGAGTCACGCCTAAATAGCTGTAACAACAAAGCCTAGGCATCGTCCCTGTAAATATTCAGGGATTTATAAGGACACCATACACATTCATCCCTCCATCACCTTCCACCTTTTCACAAAACCTGTTTTGGACGTGATGATTCACTCCGAAACAGGCAAGTAAGAATTGGTGAATCTCCTCCAGTGCTCTAAAAGTTCCCCATACCAATTTTTTCCCTTTACAGAATTAGGTATATAGGGACTAGGGTATATTGGAGGATGCATCTTCTTGGAGTAATAAGAGCCTGCATCCACCATTTCACAACATACTTGTATGATTGCATGAAACAATGATCATTCTTGAAGAAGTTACCTCATAAGCCAAAACAATTGAATCCACATGATTGCTTGTTGTTTGAAAAAAAAATAGTTTAGCATTGTTTTATCATAAAACTTGGCTATCAATGTGTTCGTTGTAAAATTTCAGACCCTAGTTGTGTTCCACAAAAAAATCAGTTCTTGACCAATTCAATACCAAGTGAAAACATCAAAATAATCCAACCACACGAGACAAAATATTGCACCAATTTCATTAGTTTGCTTCACTAACAATACATCTGCCATAGCTTATCTTGACTATATCCAACTAATATTGAGTGACTATCATTCACTCCCCATATAAATCGATCAATCGTCAATCATTAAAACATCCTTCATAGCTTGTTTCCATCTATATCAAACTAATATTGGGTGACTTGTTTGAGTTCACTCATTATTACATCCACCATCGTGTTTATCCAAATCATGACCAACACAAATCCTTTCATAACTCATTTTGAGTTATATCACAACCATATTATAATTAACCTATTTGGGTTACTCTCCACGTCAACAATTCAAAGCTTGTTTAAGCCAAATCTAAACCGTTTTCATTATAGCTTATTTAAGTTATCACATATTTCTCCTGAGTAGCTTATTTGAGCTTACTCCTTATAGCCTTGTTAAAACTCGATTGAGCCAAAACAAAGATCACAACCAATAGGTTGATTTCTTCATCGCACCTTTCTTCTTTCTCCCTCTCTTTCAAACATGATGAATTCACAAAAAACATCACACAATGAGCTATTAGAACAAATTAATAAGATGACAACACAACTCTCTCATATGGCTACCCAAATTAGTGAGCGATCACCCAAAAGCGATCATACAACCTCACAAAGAAATCAGTTCATGTAAAGTCCAACGTTAGTTTACCCCCTTGGAGAAAGTCTCTCTAGTGTTTTTCATCAACTAAAAGAGGCTAAAGTGATAAGATATCCAATTACAAAACCCTTTATCAAAGGGGAAGCTAAGCCATGTTGGTCAAACCTAACACATACTATGACTTTCATCACATTGATGGTCATCACATAGATAAATGCGTGTGATTTAAGAATTACGTCCAAGACATAATTGGACGGCGTCATATCTCGGAGAACTTGATGACAATACTCTTGCACTGACCAACGACACATCCAATACCACAACTTTCCATGAAGAGTGACTCTTTGCCGAAACTCCTATATATACTGAAATTCCACGAGATCATGATGACAATAGTCAAGACTCTCTAATTCTAAACCAATCCATATCTTCTTCAAATTTCCTTCCATTAGTTCAAACATACATTGAACCTGTTTTGGACAACAACATTCTTCCAACATCTACTGAGCGCTTGAACTTATTTCGAGACTCTCTTTCAACCCAAACATACATTGAACCTGTTTTGGACAACAACATTCTTCCAACATCTACTAAGCACTTGAACTTATTTCAAGACACTCTTTCAACCCAAACATACATTGAACCTGTTTTGGACAACAACATTCTTCCCACATCTACTAAGCACTTGAACTTATTTCAAGACTCTCTTTCAGCCCAAACCTATATTGAACCTATTTTGGGTGACAACATTCTTCCAACATCTAACGAGCCCTTGATCTTGTTTCAAGACTCCCTTTCAAACCTTGATATTATTGTAGACACTATAGACGAGGTTCCATCAACAGGTACCATTATGTTTGATTCTATTCTTCCAATATTGGCTCTTATGCCTAACATCTCTAGCCTTTTTGTCAAAACACAACCACATCGAGTTTGGACACTTGCGACAATGCAACCCGTCGTGTCCATGCTTTCAACTATCAATCTTGCAGGCATCTCATCACTAATTAGTCTCACCTTTCAAGACTTCTATGTACATCCATTCTACGAGGTACTTATACCCAAGAATATCTTTACACAACCTTTTCCATCTTTAATTGTGAATCTATCCTCAAAACAATCAATTAATGGACAAATAGAAGCAAAAAACCAAATAACACAAACCATCATTGTCAACACACATGGAAGCTATTGGCTTAACAAAATCTATCCCACTCTTTGGGCTTATTTTGCACATCTTATCACACACCTATTGGAGCCACTCCTTCTACTTTATTTATGGTTGGGAAGCTATTTTACATGTGAGGTTGAATTTTCATCCTTCATAATATCCTTCAAAGATGTAATCAATAAAGATTATTATCAATAGTCACACCTTAATGAACTCGAACTTCTTGATGAAAAATAACTAAATGCCCTAGATCATCTTCCATTCTATCGAAATCGCTACGACATAACTACCATAAAACATTCAAACCTAGAAAATTTAAGGTCAATGATCTCATTCTCAAAGAAAATCGAAAGAACAAAACCAAAGAATGAGACAAACAAGACAAATTTGAGCCCAACAAAATCATAGATAATTTTGGGTTTGGAGCTTATAAATTGGCCATTGACACGGGCCAAGTCCTTGAAAAACCCATGAATGCATTCCATTCACAGAAATTTTATTTTTGAAAGCACTCTCTATTTTGAGAAACAACAACATGTACATTGTTCCTTCTGTCTTACTTGTCTCCGAATAAATTTATTCATTTCCATTGGCAGATATTTTCTTTATAAAAATCACAACTTTATTTATCATCATGAGACAAGTGCTAGTATAAATCCTATTAAGTTTGTGAGCATCATACTTCTTCCATTTTCAGTCGCTTCCTCTATGGTCATACTTAGAAGCTTACCGATGGTAATATATTCCCTTCAAATACATTCTCTCTTTCATAACAAAGCTCTAAACTTCATTACCAGTTCGTTTGGTCGTCCATCTCGGTCTTTGGTGTTGAACCTCGCGTCCCTACTAGTCGTGTGGGGTTGAGATGGGGCGGATGACGTTTCTTCCCAAATACAAAGCACTATTGTGAAAAAATCCATCAATTCAATAACTTATGAATAATTCATTGTCACATCTTTCGTCCTTCATAGTCTTTGGTGTTGAGCCCACACTTCTTACTAGTAGTGTGAGACGGGAATGGAGGAAGGTGCCCTTACTCATCTACGTCTTGTCTTCGGTGATAAATCCTTGCATCTTACAAGTTGCATGGGGCAAAGCGTAGAGGGTCATTCTCATACAAGCATAAAAACATTGCAAAATTTTCAAAAACAAAACAAAAAAAAAAAGACAAAAAGGGAATTCACTCGCCTATATTTTTCCTTCGGTGATGAGCCCTTGCTTCTCACTAGTAGCATGGGGTAAGGCATAGGGAGTCATTTCAAAAATACAACATCTTATAGTGCTTACAAATTATATAATCCCCAAACACGTAATTTAGATGCATAAGTGAAGAGAGAACTATCCTTCAACTTCATATCTTACCAATCAACAGGCCACATAACTGTCTAAGTCTAGCACGTGACTCATAAAGTGAAAGCCATTTTTGAAACTGGTTCATTACCGTTATGAAGAATGGAGTCACAATTTCCCAAAGGGATTGTTGTTATCATTTGTCTCTATATTCATTATCTACCTCCTACGTCCTTCTTGATTCTTGGTGATGAGCCCACACATCTTACTAGTTGTGTGGAGTCAAGAATGGAGTTGGAATTCTTTTCATCATATCATCACCACCATATCCTACCAATGGAAAGAGAATTTGTGTTATTTTAAGCATAAGTTACAACATGGAACACGGTACATATGGATAATATCCTGTTTATCGCCTCTCAAAAATAAGTCTGCACTTTGGTCCATAAATTGCCAATCACAATGTAAAAATCCAAAAATATTTGAAAATCATCAAAAATCTAAAAACAGTATAAAAATTTAAAAATACAAAAATATTTGAAAATCGTCAAAAATCTAAAAACAATGTAAAAATCTAAAAATCTAAAAACATTTGAAAATTGTCAAAAACCCAAAAACATTAGAAACAATCATCCAAAATCCAACACAAACATTAGCAAGAATTGTCAAAAATCTAAAAACATTTGAAAATCGTCAAAAATCTAAAAACATTTGAAAATCGTAAAAAAAAATCAAAAACATTTGAAAATCGTCAAAAAAAAAAAAATCAAAAACATTTGAAAATCGTAAAAAAAAATCAAAAACATTTGAAAATCGTCAAAAATCTCAAAAAACATTAGAAAATCTGTATATATATATAATAAACAAAAATTAAAATTAAAAAATCCACAAAATCGCTACAAAAAAAAACTCTCAAATAACCAACACAATTTAACCTTTGAACTATTATCCCCAACGAATGATCCAATCACCTTATGACTACCAAATTCAAACCACTTCTCCTCGCGTGAATCCTCGCTTGGGGCAAATCGACTCTCATTGTTTCCTTGTTTGAGGACAATGACCCAATGCTTTACTATGTCCTCGTACCCCTGCTTGGGGGCACATCCGATCAATCCTCACTGTGGAACACGTTAGGGATATGTTTATTGGTTCTTGTGTTGCATTATTAGTTATAAATTATTAATTGCTTTCTTGTATCTTGATATATTATAGGGGCATCTTGATTTTATGTATCCTGGTGTTCTCTGTAATATTCTTATGTTATCTGATTGCATGTCATACTGGGGCATCATACTTTCTTGATGGCCTCTGTCTATGCTCTCTTCCATTTGCATATCGTACTGGGGCATCAAACCTTTTTGATGGCCCCTGTCTATGCTATCACGCATATTACAGTCTAGTCATCTGATCTTTTATATCACGATGCATCCTGTTATGTGCTATATTAAAATTAAGATGCTTTTCGTCACGTGAGTATCTTCCTACATGATCAACATCTTACTTTGCACCCCATCCATTCACCCATACTAATGCATTCTCCAGTTTGCGAATCCTACTTGATCACCGTTGCAGTTTGCGAATCCTACTTGACGATCTTTCTCAAGTAGCATTCACTATCCAGCAGCTCCTTCTCCCCACCATGATCACCATGTATTTGATCCATTCATTCTCACTCCTCATTTTTACTCCTCCGCCGCTTATACCCATATTACCCTTCTCACCATTCCTGTCCCCTCTCACCCATTGGTATTCTTTCCTTTCACACTTTTGCTTCCCGCTTGACAATCTTACTTACTAACCCCTTCTATATGGAATCCTCAGTGGAGGTTTACCCTCTCCCTAAGATATTCCCCTGTAGAAGCTTCTTCACCACCTGCCTTCTCATCAAACAACCTTCACCACCAAACATATCTTCCCACTCCACCTCTTCTACTTCTCATTCTCGGATCATTACTCTCACCACACGGGAATCCCAATTAAGGATTCCCCTCACACTCTCTGCCCTCCACTACATATATTCCTTCATCCATTCATGTTACACTCCTTTGTGTCCTTTCTTTCTTATTATCACCTCATCTCATATCATATACCACTTAGGCATACCTCACTCACTCTTTTCTCATCCTTCCCCAAATCCACCTTATGCTTGGTCATCCTACTTACACGCTCTCGTAGTATGGAAAATTCACTTGAGGGTTCCCCTTCAGTCCATTTTGTCATACCCTATTCCCACCAACTCTAACATCATCCTTCTTCTTCCTTAGCTTGGCGATCTTACTTAACCATTCCAGCTTCGCATGGCAATCTTACTTAAGACTTCCACTTAAGGTTGATACGCCTGTGGCCTTCCCCCATCCAATCATATTTCCCCATCTTATTTCTCCCACCTCTCATTGTGATCATCTTCTTCACCCTACCATTCCAACCCTATCCCCAATATCATTTTGTCTTTCTCTTTGTATATCATCCCTATCGGTTGGGTGACCCTACAAAACCTCTCCACCAGTATGACGATCTTACTTAAGAGATTCTCTTAAGCATGACATGTCATCTTACACTCGCCCATCACTCTCCAATTTCACCATCCATATTTCCTCTTCATTCCCCATCATCACATCTTTTTACCACCACTATCACCCTCCTCTACTTGCAATCTTAATTAACCACTCACTCGACATGGCGATCTCACTTAAGAGTCCCTCTTAAGGATGATCATCTCCTTGCATTTCCCCATCACTACACACCCTTCACCCTTCATTTTTTCTCGGCATTCCCCATTATCACATCCTTTCACCTCCTTTTCGATTCTCGCAAACACCACTTCTCGCTTGACCATTTTCATCTCCATTTTTACTCACATGGCAATCTTACTTAACCACTTTCATCACATGACAATCTTATGTCAGGGTCCTCCCTACACTTAACTTGTCATCGTGAACTTCTCCCCCGCCTCATTCTTCGTTCACTTTGTTGATCGCTTCTTCCACCTGGTATCTCCTATTACCCACTTTTTCCTCCTACTATTATCCTTTCTCCACATATCCTCTTACACCATACATCTAATCTCTTCCACCTACAATCACATTCTTTTCCCCCATTTTCCCCTTCTTGATCCATCATCCTTCATATTGTTTCTTCCCATTATTTTCATGTCTTGGTTCTTCATCCTCACCTCGTTCATCCTCATCACCCGCATCCTCTCCTCACTTTCACTTAGTCCCAACTCATCCCTCCCATCTTCTTCACTCTTTCCACTTCATCTTCTCAAATTCCCCCCACATTTCTACCCACACACACATTCGCCATTATTGTTAACACTCCTATATCATTCTTTCATCATCATCTTCTTCTTCGTGCTAATAATTATCAACGGGTTTTCCTAAAAATTATCAATCCTTATTCCATACGACCTCATTCACTCCCTTGGAGCTTCTAGAGTTTCCCTTCATTCCTTCCCTCCTCTAATCCCACCACTCATTGTCAAAGGGTTTTCCCTAACGTCCCTTTGTTGGCGTTACCCTTTCCAGTCCTCATTAGTTTTCTCCTTTTCTTCATTTTTTCTCTCACCCTTCCCCACCACTCATTGTCAAGGGGATTTCCCTAACGTCCCCTCATTGGCATTGCCTCTTCTATCCCCCATTCTCTTTTCTCTCCTATTCTTTTCCCTCACTCCCACCCTTTCTTGTCGATTCTTACCCATCTCTCCATCTCCTCTTTGCCCTCTTCAATATCTTTATTGTCTTCATCATACATCCTTTTCCTATTTTCTCGTCATCCTCGTATCCTCATTTCATGCATCTCCACATATTTTCCAATCGATGTCATTCCTCCCCTCTTTCTTCTTTGAACATTCCTTATACCGTTCCCTTTCAACTTATTACCCCCTTTCTGTATTCCCTTCCTTCTACATCATTTTCTTTGTTATCCTCTTCTCTCTCCCACCCTCGTCTTATTTCCCTTCCCCGTATCGTCTTCTTCCCCTTTTTCCATCATGTTTCCTCCTTACTTCCCCATCGATAACTTGGTTGTTTAGCGTTGTCCTATCTTTTTATCATACCACCCTCCACATGCATCTCCATACTGGTCTGCTCCATATTCTTTGCATTGGTCTTCCTCGATGACACGATTCCTTCAATCTTCTCCTTATATTTGTTCTATCTTTTCTTCCTCTCCCCTAATTTTCACGTTTCTTCGACCACTTCTCCTTTTCTCTACCACCCCTACCTTTTCTTTCATTTTGTATCTGTTTCTCTTCCTTTCTCTCCTTTTTTCACACTTTCTCGCCCCTCATAGTTTCTTTTTTTTCTCCGTTATACTTCTTTCGTCCTCTTTCCATTTTCCTCCATTTCACCCCCTACTCCCACCTCATTTTCTCCTTCTTATTTATCCTTTCCCGTTTCTTGCTTTTCTCGGTTCTATCATTTATTTCACTTCCACGCATCCCTCTTTACTATCATTTGTTGCTTTGTTCATTTGCACATCTCTCTATTTCATCCCTTCACCCTCTACTCTGTCATTTTACTATTTTTGCCTTGTTTGTCCTTCATCATTCCCTTCTTCCCCTATCATCCCTCTCTCTTATTTCTACCTCATTCATTCATTTTTTCCCCTCCCTATCTCCCTTACTCTTCTCATAATTAACCCCCAATCCTATCCATTCCCTTTTCTCTTTCCCACACACCCTCACACCTAGCATTCAAGGTCGATTGAATCCTTTCTCCATTTGCGTCATGCGGTCATTCAGTCTCTTCCACTCTATTCTCGTCTTCTTCTCCATGAGAATCCATTTCCCTTATTTTCAAGAGTTCATCGTATATTCCATTCTCGTCGGTCCTCTCGAGGGGCATCACCACATCTATCCATAATCACATCTTCTCATGACATTTTTGTCTTGGAGGATACTTATGACATCCGTCACTCACCACTTTCTATTCTCCCCAAAAACATTCACTCTACCTTTTAGAAAGTAGATTGAATTTTTCCCCCATACCATCTACTTTCTTTGAAACGACACTACTTTTATAGTACCCTTCCAAAGAGGGCAAATGTAGACACCCCAATTTCACATCTATCCTAAATCAATTAATTCCCTTCCTCATTTCCCACAAAATACACTTGAATTAATCAAATATAACTTGATTAATTATCCATTTCAAAATCCGAAAAAAATAACCTAATCCTCACCACATGTCATTATTCTCCATGTTTTTCTACTATTGAATTAAAAATTCAAATTCAAATCCTCACCCACCACTCGTGGTCCCCACTCACCTAAAATCCTCCGGTTATGAATTAAAAATATAATTCAAATCCTCACCCATTCTTCGTGGCCCCCACTCACCTAATCTTGCCCACATTTTCAAACCACTCACCTAATCTTACCCACATTTTCAAACCACCCACTTAATCTTGCCCACATTTTCAAACCATGATTATTTAAATTAATCTAAGTTGATCACTCCCCAGGTTTTATAAATACAACCTTACCCCCTCTAAAGACACGAGAGAATAAGCTTGCATGCCATATCTAAGTTCTTGCATCATTTGAGCAAAGAACATCCTTTCGCCTCGTCCTAATGCCAAAATAGTCTCATAATCCCTTTTCCCATCAGTGCAAAGTAAGAGGATCGTTGTTGCGGGAAGGTCTTGCTCCGTCTTGAAGAAAAGTACCTAAATATCACACAATCCAGGCTCAATCCAAGTTTCCTAGCCCATTCTAAGGTTTGCTACGTAACTTGCGAAGGAGGAGGTATGACTATTGGTATTTTACTTCTTTGTTAGTAGTGTATTTTCCTAGCTTACAGTTTACAAACTTTGAAGGTTGATTTTTAATTGTTTAAGCGTACATGTGTCTAGACAATATCACAACTTATGTTTTTATGTTTAAACATTTAATATATTCTCTTGAGAATTATGTGTTAAAGTGGTTTCTAAGAGATGGCAAAGGAGGGATTTGAGCTATTAGGGGATTTCAAATAGGCTGACCATATCTTTGGATATACCTTTTGAATTCCCTTTGAATCCACTCACATTGTGCATCCCTCATGCCATGCATGAGAGGATCATTAGAAATATAATTGAAGGCTTAAATTCTCAATTCTTTTGCCAACAAATTTTTCATTTTTCGATGTCAAATGGCCTAATAAATTTCCACTTCATTCTTCACCAAATTTGGTGCAATTATGTGAGGCTAAAGATGAGTCATAGCAAATGTTGTGTACGTTCTCACTGAAGAAGTTGACTAAACATTCATCTTATCAAATTTCAATGAAATCAACATTAGTATGAAGAATCCTACCTTACAATTTGAAAACCCATGAAGGAATGACAACTCCATACAATTTTGAGTTTTGTAATGGAAAAAAACTCCATATGATTTCCGCTCCCATATCTAAAT
Organism: Taxus wallichiana var. yunnanensis; assembly: GCA_018340775.1. Taxonomy (NCBI): domain Eukaryota; kingdom Viridiplantae; phylum Streptophyta; class Pinopsida; order Cupressales; family Taxaceae; genus Taxus; species Taxus wallichiana. The sequence continues at coordinate 680,819,752 of CM031236.1, forward strand.
GACAACTAGAATTATGAGTAGTCATAATAATACGGATCCATTCTTGTCATTTATTATTGAAAGGAAGAATTGTGTTATACATGACATAGACCATCAATCTCAAAGTCAATATCTTCTTCCATATTTCGTTTTTGTAGATGCAATCCACACATTTTCTAATTGCCATTTCCATGTAAATAATCTCTCATTGCGGCCACAACATAAACGTGAGGAAGCCACAGACAAATGCCCCCGAAATGACATGGGCTCTCACAATTCATGAAGCGTAAAGGCTAACATTGCCTTGAACAAGCTATAGACATTGAGAGCATTACATGCCAAAGAATTACTTACATAACTATTTCCCATATGATACTTACATATATACCCTCCTTTCTCTTTTTAATATTTCACCAAACTAACTCTTAACCCTTTTGTTTGTATTAGGGAGAAGAAGAACAAGAGCAACACTGTTGCCAAGTATTGTCATTGTAATAGACAAGGTCGGTTATATTAGAAGAAGAGTCGATATTCCAAAACAATTGTTATTGGTGTTCCCATTTGCTTCCCCGTTGTAATGAAATTTTTGGTTGTGGAGGTGTTGAAGCTCACTGGAAATGCGATCAAGGACAACAAGAAAAATAGAATTATCCCTAGAGGCCATTGACACACAACCTATTATATACTTTTGTTTTTGAAAATGGATGCCATTGACACAAAACCTATTACATGGTTAATTTTGCGAATTGCATTGATTTGTGGCATAGTATCGGAATTTACTCGGCGGAAAAAAAGTATGAGTAGCAAAGGAAAATAAAGATTTAAAAAGAAAGATTACATCCCGGTCAATTTATCAAATGTCATGCTCTTGCTTGTGGCCCTCCTTTGCTTATTTGAATTTAATCGTATTAAATTTTCCTATAAGTTGGATTGAATCGAGGTCACGTGATCCAACCTCTGCAAGGAAAATAATGGAGTAATTTTTTTATTTGGCATTAAATGACAGGATTAGTGGTTTTGTAGCACTTATTTGGTTTGATCATAGAATTGAATGTTTCTTCCTTCCTCAGCATTTTGTCGTGCCACCAAACAGACTGGACACGGAAGTAAGAGACTTAAATATGCCTATTTGTTTTCCAAATTTCTATGATTTATCGCTAAAACCCATGTCAGTTTTCCAAATATATTTGATTTATCAGTATTAAAATCATTTTTTTGGGTTGTCAACTAATATTTTTATTTTATTTGGGTGGGAAAAAAGTGGTAGTATAGATAAGCATAGATGGAATGCATTTAATATAATATTTATGTGTGGGGATGGAAATAACTTTTCTACGTTCAAGTTTTATTTTGAATTTGTTACGTAATTGCTAAAATGAAAAAGGCGTCCACATGTATTCTTTGTAAAAATTATGCAGCGATTCTTGGTAACCCAACCGGACATACTTCAACTTCCATCACCCTAAAGATCACGCACGTTTCATAAATCAATGATAATTTTAAGTTTTTGACTTTCACATACTAAATTTAGCTTTTTTTGCAATTTTGTTTTTCAATAGTGTGTACAAGCACCTACATGGGTTTGAACCCACGACCGCTCTTTACTAGCATAGGTTCTACCAATCTGCTTACCTGCCACATGCCTCCATCTCGATTTCAATAGGATATATTCAAAAACAAAAACCTATAATATGAGTGTTGACGTGCGGGTCCCACACATGGATACGTATGCACATCTCTATGGTATTTTTATGGATCGTTTTATATATGATTGTGCATTATTTGGAGAGAATAGCCTCTCGCAATATTCACTTTCTTTATGAAGTATACTTACGTTAGGTGTTTGAACGAGGGGGATTAAGCCCTAGCGGACTAGGCAATCGCACTTTGGCGCCAACAGATGGGGCACCAAAATTTAAAAAAATCATTATAATTGTTTATTATTATAACTTAATATTAATATTCTTTTACCTAAAGTCAATATTAATTGACCATTTTATTGATATTATTATAAAGTAATATAAATTTAATGCATAAACATAAAATATTTTTACAAGTAAAATAAATATGCATATTTTTAAGCTCATCCAATTTTCTTGGTATTATTACCCATTCTTTAATGTAGCTCTAAATAATTCAAGTGTGTAATTTTTCTCGAAATGTCTCATGTATATTTTATAATGTCATGTTGAAGCTAATAGAGACAAGTACAATTGAAGGAAATAATTATTTAATTCTCTATTCCTAATGTTTTAGGAGAAATGTCTCTTTTATGGAGGAATTAGTAGGCTTGGTCCATATACCACTATGCATAAAATTATGGGAGCCACCTAAGAATTTTTTTCTTTCAAAAAGCGGTGCTTTTTTAGCTTTAAGTCTCATCACCTACTTGATATTTGTAAACAAAACAAGTAACCAAGCTTGTATACAAAATCGTATTTGTCGTATTCTAAGCACATCCTATGATTAATTTTCTCCATCCATGGATTATCGCTTGCCCTTGTTTAATAATTTTATAGGATATTTTTAATTCTCTTGTATACCAATTTATCTAAATTAATGATGTATTATGATCCTTATGTAAATTCTAAAAATGATAATGTATGTGGCTTTTATTTTGTTATTTTATAGGAATAAATTATTAACTAAAATTTTAAGAAGGCGTCCACTTCAATTAGTGCCTAGGCACTCCTAACCTTTAATTCGAGAGTGTGTTTGAAAGAGTGTCATCCTGGAATGTTCTAAACTCAAAAGTAACACATTTAATCCACGTTCCACAATGACTTGTGCGTGGCGGCTGATTTTCCTCATTAAAAACGCGCTACTATGGGACCCACCCTTAATGACACAATGAATCTCCCCAAAGAATTTCCACCTCACTTTTGCAATTACAAATGACACCTTGTGTCTATGAATCCATGCCCCAACAAGTGATCTCACGGTTCATTTCTCACCGCTTATGTATAAATTCTTCTCCTTCACGTAAATATAATTGCTTTGAAACCATATCAAGAAAAATCCTTTGGGTTTCTTTTTTTTTTTGCGATTATATAAGTATATCATGTCATTTTGCACTAGCTTTGAAAGCGACCATTGAACTCATTACCATTTATGAAGAGGAGAATGAAGAAGAGAGCACCGAACGGATGTTGACTTCAAACACATAGTAATCTTAATGGGTATTTTGATATAACCGCCCTCGTCCTCTTTCGAGCAAGTTCTCTTGTATTGAACTTGAAATTTCAAGATTTTACTTAAATGCATTTATACCCATTGGGAAATCATAAACTTATTCCATAAATTGTAAATATAGCCTCGATGTGCGAGGATTTTGATGCAATTACTCATTATAGATAGGGAAATGTTCATGCAAACATTTATAATCTTTACCTTTGAAATTTAAAAAAATATTAGACACCCATTTCTGTTTTATAGAAAATGATTTTATTCAAAATGCAATACATCCACCCCATAAACAAGCAATTAAAGTTAATCGGACCTAAAATAGTCAATCGATCTATTTGCATGTTTAACATTTCGATTGTCATGAATATTTTGGAGACAAACAGACGGTGGAAGGCAGCTCTAGATAAATGAAATGAATTGGTTTTAATTTTGTGAAAGGTCAATGGGACCACTTTGAAAACTCTAATTACTTCAAGATTTGTGGATTTTGTATTTTCTAGAAAGTTTAAATCCTTTTATTTTATTTTTCTCAAAAATGTTATATCATGGAATCAATGTCCGAGTCTACTTTGGTTGTTCAAGGATGTTACACCCCTTCATTTCAAGTGCTCATGTATTGCATAATACGCAAGTTGTCTCTTCCCACAACTCCTTACGCACTTTGTCCATCTCCTGTCTCACATTTGAACCCACACGAACTAGTCTTTAGCTAAGCAATGACATGGGGATTCAAAATCCAAAGCATTACCTATCATGTGAATTCATATAGGTGTTTTAAATATTAGTTAAATTGAAACTAATATATTGCTCCATATTAAGGGGTATAATGGGCTAGCTTATAAATGTTTTAATATATATATTGGGGGTAGGGTATGTGGAGTGACAAGGACGAGGGAGGAGGAGTGGTTATGGAGAAAATGAAGCAGCCTTAAATTTAAATAATTTTCATCGCATGTTTTTTCAAAGTACTGTGGTTTTTAGAGAAACAATGAATATGTTAAGAGTAATGGCACTACATATCTCTCAATAGCTAGGTGATCATTCATAGCATCAAATGCTAAAATATACATTTTTGGCATTCTATTCAATTTTTTTAATGATAATGGATGTCATAAAGATTATTAATCTAACTCTTCTTTTTGGATAACTCCCCTTTAATGGCTAACATGTTTCCAAGCTCTCTATTTAACCTATATAAGGCCTATTCTACTTGAAATGTATGGATGGTGGATTTCCTAATGGACTATTGTCCCTCTCGTTCCAATTCTAAATTGTCTAGTTTATTCTTTTTTTCACACCATCCATCTATATTATCCTTCCAATTTGTGTGATTTGTAATCACATTTGGAAGTCACTAAATCGACCCTTGTCAAATTCTTATTAGACACCTCATCATGTAATCTTTACTCCCTCAAGTGGCACATGAACGTGGGTAGTTGGCCTTGTGACTAGGTGTAATGCGCACATTTTACACACACAAATACAACAATAAAAACATCAGCATAATTTTTTTGACTCACATTGTAGTTCACACGACACTAAAGGGGATCATTTCTGACAACACACAACACATAATCTACTTGCAAAAACACTAACCCACATAGGCAACTTTATATATATATATATATATCAAAGCCACTGGTCCAAAAATGGAAAAGTACAACAATGGCCTACTATAATATACACTTACTCAATATATATATATATATATATATATATATATATATATATATATATATCAAGCCATTGGTCCAAAATGGAAAAGTACAACAATGACCCACTACAATATACACTTACTCACATCCACGTCCCATAACACATCATTTTTCATGGTGAAATACTTATTGCAATCCTATTTTTATTAGTTGGCTATAATTTTCTGAAGAACACCAAACATGGGACCCTTCACTCCTTTACAACTAGGCAACATGCTTTTGTTTAACATTTCACCTATCGTAATCACATCTAATATTGCTTGTTTCCCTCATCACACCGAATATTGTATTCTCAGTTATTGGTATTGACATATGTACATACATGATCATTTTAGTGTTTGTTGAAGGATTCATTTTCTAAGTTGCACGTTTTATTGAATTTTCCATTTATCGCAGATTAAAAAGGAAGGTTCTCATGAAGCAAAGGAAGTTTATTGATTCAAGAGTAGATAGATTTCACGTTCTTTTCATATTAGCATTTAAGTTCTAAGGTTAGTCTATTTTATTTTACGTTATGACAACTAACCATGTATCCCATCTACCTCACTTAATTTCTTAGTCATCAAGGTACTAACAGGTATGATTCCACACTCCACCAGGTTTGGATTTCTGGACAATTAAGTATTAGATGTGTGTTACAAGGAGATATTCAATTATAAATTCTACACACCTTACTATTGTCACAACTAGAGCGATTGAACACCCTTATCTCCAACAATCATCATGTAACTCTAGGAACATTCGATACTTCTTGTCAAACTAGAACTCTTGTTTGAGTGAGGTTTCAAGAGATTCACACTAGTATTCTCATGTGCAGGTACCTAAAACATAAGGCTCGCTCAAATCAATTACATTCATCTTAAAATGATTTCACTTAATTTGATTTAATTAGCTTTTGGAAATTTGTTGAGTAACCCATTTGGCAGAATGACATTTGCATGCTTGTGAGCCTACTAGCTCTCATCCTAGGGAATTGCCTAAAGAACACGATTACCTAGTTTCACAACGTACATTCAATACATATTAGGGTAAGTGGATAACAAAAGGCAATAGTCCTTCGTATAGAGGATTGCGGTTCACCTTAGGGATCACACATCAGGAATTTTTGTCCCTCGCCACAAAATGGTTTATGCACATTATATGAATGATCTAAATTTCACCTTTATCCTAACACATCATGCTACGATTATATTTTCACCAAATTAATCGTAACTTAATAATTTTCTAACTTTCAAAATTAACCCTTAGTATTGCACCATTAAGCCCAATGATAAATGAGATTGGGTATTGAGTTCATTTATAATCCCAAACCTTAAAGTTGACTCTACACGTGTTTCGGCCAAGAGGTTTTTAATTCATGTTTAGAGTTATTGTCCTCATGAGTACTACCTTAATACAATCAAATTCTCTTTACCAAACACCCAATTATCAATCCCAAGAGGGGACGACATATACTGAAACAAAGTTAAACTATGTCGTTCATAACCGTCGGGTTCACAACAATGTCGTTGAGCATACAGGCTATGACGATAAATTCAAACGTGGGCTCTTATCTACTTAAGATAGAAGGTTCCATCAAATGTAAAGATATACGATCATTCTAAGGTTTTAGTTTTCTATGCTAAAATAAATAACATGAGGGTTAGTAATGCATGCATTTTGTACTAGGGTTGACTATTTCGTTTAGATACCTTTATTATGTTTTCAAGGTAAAGAACACATCGGACCAATTATTTAACCCTCAATTGCACAATGGAATTTCACTATAAGCTATAAGATTCAATTTCATTTAACACATATGTAAATCTGAAGTGAAATGACACTTATGATTAAATGCACATTTCCCAAGACATCCTAAATCTATCATCTCATAAATATTACCAAATTTCAAATATAAACATTTTTGTAACATGAAAATAATTATACATATAAACATTTTCCAATAACATACAATATTTACAATAATATGCAATGAATTTCAACCACATTGTTTTGTCATCTTTCTTGCATCCTACAAAACCATGTGACCATGAAATCAATGATAAATTGCTGACATGGCATCCACTCTAATCTAGCATAATTAATATTATTTAGTCTCCCATTTAAATTATAATAATAATAATTTTTATTCTAAACGAATAGGGCATAAATTTGAAGAGGAAATCACCAACAAGCCTTAAGGGCATAAATTCATTGTTTCAAACATGTAAATTTTGAAATTGACATTTAAATGTATGGAATCTCTTAGATTAAATGGAAACGAGTTTTACCCAAGTAGAATACAAAAACAAAGAAATAACTAAGTAAACATTCTAGATTTAGGGAAGAATCCCTACAATCCACTAATAGAAAACAATGCAATAATAAATCCTAAATCCCATCTAAACTAAGCTTGGTTCTAGTGAATTCCTTCATGGATTCTTCGTTTCTTGCTTCCATGGCTTCCATTTCTCCAACCTATAAATTAAACAAAAGAAAAGTGACCAAATGAGGAGGCTAGGCGAAGAAAAAAGGTTTAATAAGATTTCATAAGGATAGTTAGGGTTAGTATGGAACCCTAAGATCTAGTGGCCACAATTGATTTGATCCAAGGGTTAGAAATCAATCCTACAAATGTTAGGTGAGAATAAATATTATGAGATTTTAGATAGTTTAAAGGTATGTGTAAATGGGTGAATGGGGCCATTTAATACCCTTGTATGTTAAGTTATTTATTTTAGTTCCTAGTATGTCTTAGTAATTATTTAAATGGACTTTAAGGAAAATTATTTAAGAGAAATAAGATAACTATGGATAAGAGTTGATTAAATGTGAGTTGAATGTTAATTCCTAAGGGAAAACTATTTAACCTAGTGAAAGGACTTATTGAACACTTATCTAGTGATGCTAATTAAATTGACTTTAGAACTGGATTAAGAATATTTCATTAATAATCTATATTGGATCTAGTCTATGAAATGTAACATTGCTAGTAGGAATTAACTAAACGTATATTAGGGTTTGACACCCTTGCAACCTATTTAAAACAAAAATATTGCCCAAACTTTCTAGATAATTGTTTAAGGATTAATGTGGTTTTAAAACATCGTATTTGTTGGTGTTACAATAAACCATGGATTTAATAGGAAAAGCATTTTTATTAATTATTAATATTTAAGTTTGCAATGATGTAGTTACAAATTAATTTTAATATAATATTAATGTGCACGAGGCTAAGAATTGGAAACTAGTATGGAAAGCAATTCAAATGGAAATGTTAAAAGCAAAATAAAGACATGGAATTTTAAGAGTCCATTATCTAGTCTAGACTTAATTTTTTTGGGCTTTTTTTTTACTATATTGTCAATATTAGGTGTTTTTTTATTGTTAGAACTCATGCACACACGGTTGAGTGGCTATTAAATAAATAAATATATTTCATTTTATTATTAGATCATTAAGGCTATATAGTAATAATTAAGTCATTTTTTGTCCAACTTATGATTTGATTGACTTTTTATTATTGATTTGTTGATACAACAATTTATATGTTTTGATTTGATGTGTTTGTGTCAACATCTTTTGTGCTTTTAAAATTTGTAATTTTATAGTTTGAAAGATTTTTAATTAAATAAAATTAAAAGTGATTTGTTTACAAACTTTGAAGGTTGATTTTTAATTGTTTAAGCGTACATGTGTCTAGACAATATCAAAACTTATGTTTTTATGTTTAAACATTTAATATATTCTCTTGAGAATTATGTGTTAAAGTGGTTTCTAAGAGATGGTGAAGGAGGGATTTGAGCTATTAGGGGCTTTCAAATAGGCTGACCATATCTTTGGATATACCTTTGAATTCCCTTTGAATCCACTCACATTGTGCATGCCTCATGCCATCCATGAGAGGATCATTAGAAATATAATTGAAGGCTCAAATTCTCCATTCTTTTGCCAACAAATTTCAAAAGAATATAGAATGTAGACACCCTAATTTTACATCTATCCTAAATCAATTAATTCCCCTTCCTCATTTCCCACAAAAATACACTTCGAATTAATCAAATATAACTTGATTAATTATCCATTTCAAAATCTAAAAAATAACCTAATCCACACCACATGTCATTATTCTCCATGTTTTTCTACTATTAAATTAAAAATTTAAATTCAAATTCTCACCCACGATTCGTGGTCCCCACTCACCTAAAATCCTCCATTTATGAATTAAAAATATAATTCAAATCCTCACCCATTCTTCGTGGCCCCCACTCACCTAATCTTGCCCACATTTTCAAACCATGATTAGTTAAATTAATCTAAGTTAATCACTCACCTAGGCTATAAATACAACCTTACCCCCCTCTAAAGACATAGAGAATAAGCTTGCATGCCATATCTAAGTTCTTGCATCCTTTGAGAAAAGAACATCCTTTTGCCTCGTCCTAATGCCAAAATAGTCTCATAATCCATTTTCCCATCTGGTGCAAAGTAAAAGGATCGTTGTTGCAGGAAGGTCTTGCTCCATCTTGAAGAAAAGCACCTACATATTACACAATCAGGGCTCAATCCAAGTTTCCTAGCCCATTCTAAGGTTTGTTACGGAACGCGAAGGAGGAGTTATGACTATTGGTATTTTACTTCTTTGTTAGTAGTGTATTTTTCCTAGCTTACATTCTGGCACGCCCGGTTACTTTCGATCTGTTACCATTAATTTCCCAATTAGTAGTTTTATCTGTTCTTTATTTATTATTGTTCATTATTATTTCCTTTTCTTTTCCTTATGGTCTTATTTGGTTAACCTTCACGCTTTGGTTAGTGTTTTTGTTGTGTGGTGTCTTGTGGTGTATTTGCAGGTTATAGCAACAATGAAACTCTGAAGCTCATCCTGTCTTTGATCTCCTCGGTGCTTGGTGTTTAGTTCCCAGTTTTGATTTTGCTATTTACTCATCATCTGTAGAAACACATGAACTAGCCATTAGTTTATCATCTTACTGTCATGGGACAACCAATCCGGAAAATGTATTTATTTATTTACTTTTGCTAAAATAACTGCTTTGTAGGAAGTTAATCATTTTTTTCTTTTATTTTAATCAATCATTTTGTGATCTAACTCTTTCTTTCTGTTTATTGTTATTTTTTAACCTTGCTATCAAAATTTTAGCTTCTCAGGTAAAGTACAGAAGTCAGAAAATAAAAAAAACAGCTCCGATACGTTTTCTCACGTTCAAAATTTTCATTCAGAGTGCTACCATAGCCCATCTTCCAGACGCCATAACTTTTTGCTCCCGAACTCGGAATGACTTCATTTTTTTAACGGAAAACCTGTATTGAAAAGATCTATGCAATAAAAAAATAATTTTTAGATTTAGACTTACGAGAAAAATTTGGTTTCATTTCTTCTAACACCTGTCTTTTTAACAAAAACAACAAAATTATAGTTTTTTTTTAAAAATATTATTTTTATTTTATTTCATGTAACAACCTCACACGTATGCTCTTTCCTCGCACTTCAAAAGTGATCTTGGAAATCAGAAATGTGAGGCCACTCGGGCTCTGCACAACAATTATTAACATTTAAAAAAAACTATTCCAATTGTATCCGCGTATGCTCTTTTCTTGCGCCTTCGAGTGATCTGGAAAATCAGAAACGGTCACAATTTTTTTAGTTTCTTGTTCTAACATTGCAGGATCCTCTAGCTTTGTTTTCCAACTGTCATTTTAATAATTATTTTCCTTTGTCATATTCTTAATATTTGTTTGGTCGTTGGTTGTGTATGCTCTTTTCCTGCGCCTTTGAGCGATTTGGAAAATAAAAAACAACCACGATCAATTTTCTAACATTTCATTTACAGGATAACTACTAATCTGTTTTCTATAGAACCGCGTTGCTGGAATATTTTCAAAAACAAAAACAACAAAAATCCCGCAAAAATACCACCATTCAAAGACAATTACTAAAACCAAAAAAAAGTACGCCAGTCACGCATTATTTTCTCGCTAGTGATTTATTTCAAGTTGGAAAGAACTCGGGTTTAATCACTTTATCATATTTTTTTACACGTAGATGAGGTGGATTTCATCACCACCAAAGCTACACCGGTGACGTGGACTTGAATACCACGCACCAACAACATTTGCATCTGCATTGCACTTTGAGACCTAGTCTCATCACAACATTTGGTATTTACCTCGCCGCTGCTCTTCACTTACAGGATAATCTTTGTCGTGCGGTGCATGCGAGTCACGCCTAAATAGTAACAACGAAGCTTCAGGCATCGTCCCCTGTAAATATTCGGGATTTATAAGGACACCATACACATTCATCCCTCCATCACCTTCCACCTTTTCACAAAACCTCGCATTCGACGTGGTGATTCACTCAAGCAAGCAAGTAAGAATTGGTGAATCTCCTCCGGTGCTCTAAAAGTTCCCGTACCAATTTTTTTCCCGCAATTAGGTATATAGGGACTAGGGTATATTGGAGGATGCATCTTCTTGGAGTAATAAGAGCTGCATCCACCATTTCTGACATACTTGTATGATTACATGAAACAATGATCATTCTTGAAGAAGTTACCTCATAAGCCAAAACAATTGAATCCACATGATTGCTTGTTGTTTGAAAAAAAAAAATAGTTTAGCATTGTTTTATCATAAAACTTGGCTGATATCAATGTGTTCGTTGTAAAAGTTCAGACCCTAGTTGTGTTCCACAAAAAAATCAGTTCTCGACCAATTCAATACCAAGTGAAAACATCAAAATAATCTAACCACACAGACCAAAATATTGCACCAATTTCATTAGCTTGCTTCAGCTAACAATACATCTGCCATAGCTTATTCATCTTGACTATATCTAAGCGATATTGAGTGACTAGTATTCACTCCCCATATCGTCAATCGTCAATCATCAAAACATCCTTCATAGCTTGTTTCTAGCTATATCAAACTAATATTGGGTGACTTGTTTGAGTTCACTCATTATTATGTCCACCATCGTGTTTATCCAAATCACAGCCAACACAAATCCTTTCATAACTCATTTTGAGTTATATCACAACCATATCACAATTAACTTGTTTGAGTTACTCTCCACGTCAACAATTTAGAGCTTGTTTAAGCCAAATCTAACCATTTTCATTATAGCTTATTTAATTTATCACATATTTCTCCCGAGTAGTTTGTTTGAGCTTACTCCTTATAGCCTTGTTAAAACTCGATTGAGCCAAAACAAAGATCACAATCAATAGGTTGATTTCTTCATTGCACCTTTCTTCATTCTCCCTCTCTTTCAAACATGATGAATTCACGAAAAACATCACACAATGAGCTATTAGAACAAATTAATAAGATGACAACACAACTCTCTCATATGGCTACCCAAATTAGTGAGTGATCACCCAAAAAGCTGATCATACAACCTCACGAAGAAATCAGTTCATGTAAAGTTCAACGTTAGTTTACCCCCCTTAGAGAAAGTCTCTCTAGTGTTTTTCATCAACTAAAAGAGGCTAAGCTGATAAGATATCCAATTACAAAACCCTTTGTCAAAGGGGAAGCTAAGCCATGTTGGTACAAACCTAACACATACTATGACTTTCATCACATTGATGGTCATCACACAGATAAATGTGTGTGATTTAAGAATTACGTCCAAGACTTAATTGACGACGACGTCATATCTATAGAACTTGATGACAATACTCTTGCAACCAACGACACATCCAATACCACAACTTTCCATGAAGAGCTGACTACTGTCGAAACTCCTATATATACTGAAATTCCATGAGATCATGATGACAATAGTCAAGACTCTCTAATTCCAAACCAATCCATATCTTCTTCAAATTTCCTTCCATTAGTTCAAACATACATTGAACTTGTTTTGGACAACAACATTCTTCCAACATTCTACTGAGCGCTTGAACTTATTTGAAACTCTCTTTCAACCCAAACATACATTGAACTGTTTTGGACAACAACATTCTTCCAACATCTACTAAGCACTTGAACTTATTTCAAGACACTCTTTCAACCCAAACATACATTGAACCTGTTTTGGACAACAACATTCTTCCCACATCTATTGAGCACTTGAACTTATTTCAAGACTCTCTTTCAGCCCAAACATATATTGAACCTGTTTTGGGTGACAACATTCTTCCAACATCTAACGAGACCTTGATCTTGTTTCAAGACTCCCTTTCAAACCTTGATATTATTGTAGACACTACAGATAAGGTTCCATCAACAGGTACTATTATGTTTGATTCTATTCTTCCAATATTGGCTCTTATGCCTAACATCTCTAGCATTTTTTTCAAAACACAACCACATCGAGTTTAGACACTTGCGACAATGCAACCCATCATGTCCATCATGCTTTCAACTATCGATCTTGCAGGCATCTCATCACTAATTAGTCTCACCTGTCAAGACTTCTATGTACATCCATTCTACGAGGTACTTATACCCAAGAATATCTTTACACAACCTTTTCCATCTTTAATTATGAATCTATCCTCAAAACAATCAATTAATGGACAAATAGAAGCAAAAAACCAAATAACACAAACCATCATTGTCAACACACATGGAAGCTATTGGCTTAACCAAATCTATCCCACTCTTTGGGCTTACCGCACATCTTATCACACACCTATTGGAGCCACTCCCTTCTACTTTATTTATGGTTGGGAAGCTATTTTACATGTCAAGGTTGAATTTTCATCCTTCATAATATCCTTCAAAGATGTAATCAATAAAGATTATTATCAATAGTCACGCCTTAATGAACTCGAGCTTCTTGATGAAAAACAACTAAATGCCCTAGATCATCTTCCATTCTATTGAAATCGGCTACGACATAACTACCATAAAACATTCAAACCTAGAAAATTTAAGATCAATGATCTCATTCTCAAAGAAAATTGAAAGAACACAACCAAAGAACGAGACAAACAAGACAAATTTGAGCCCAACAAAATCATAGATAATTTTGGGTTTGGAGCTTATAAATTGGCCATTGACACAGGCCAAGTCCTTGAAAAACCCATGAATGTATTCCATTCACGAGAAATTTTATTTTTGAAAGCACTCTCTATTTTGGGAAACAACATGTACATTGTTCCTTACATGCGACTTATCTCGAATAAATTTATTCATTTTCATTGGCAGATATTTTCTTTATCAAAATCACATCTTCATATTTATCATCATGAGACAAGTGCTAGTATAAATCCTATTAAGTTTGTGAGCATCATACTTCTTCCATTTTCAGTCGCTTCCCTCTATGGTCATACCTAGAAGCTTACTGATGGTAATATATTCCCTTCAAATACATTCTCTCTTTCATAACAAAGCTCTAAACTTCATTACCCAGTTCGTTTGGTCGTCCATCTCAGTCTTTGGTGTTGAAACCTCACATCCTAATAGTCGTGTGGGGATGAGATTGGGGGCAGACGTTTCTTCTCAAATACAAAGCACTATTGTAAAAAAATTCATCAATTCAATAACTTATGAATAATTTATTGTCACATCTTTTGTCCTTCATAGTCTTTGGTGTTGAGCCCACACTTATTATTGGTAGTGTGAGACTGGGAATGGAGGAAGGTGCCCTTACTCATCTACGTCTTGTCTTCGGTGATAAATCCTTGCCTCTTACAAGTGACATGGGGCAAAGCGTAGAGGGTCATTCTCATACAAGCATAAAAACATTGCAAAATTTTCAAAAACAAAACAAAAAAAAAGACAAAAAGGGAATTCACTCGCCTATATTTTGCCTTCGGTGATGAGCCCTTGCTTCTCACTAGCAGCATGGGGTAAGGCATAGGAGTCATTTAAAAATATAACATCTTATAGTGCTTACAAATTATAGAATCCCCAAACACGTAATTTAGATGCCTAAGTGAAGAGAGAACTATCCTTCAACTTCATATCTTACCAATCAGCAGGCCACATAACTATCTAAGTCTCGCACGTGACTCATAAAGTGAAAGCCAATTTTGAAACTGGTTCATTACCGTTATGAAGAATGGAGTCACAATTTCCCAAAGGGATTGTTGTTATCATTTGTCTCTATATTCATTATCTACCTCCTACGTCCTTCTTGATTCTTGGTGATGAGCCCACACATCTTACTAGTTGTGTGGAGTCAAGAATGGAGTTGGAATTCTTTTCATCATATCATCATCACCATATCCTGCCAATGGAAAGAGAATTTGTGTTATTTTAAGCATAAGTTACAACATGGAACACGGTACATATGGATAATATCCTGTTTATCGAATCTCAAAATAAGTCTGCACTTTGGTCCATAAATTGCCAATCACAATGTAAAAATCCAAAAACATTTGAAAATCGTCAAAAATCTAAAAACAGTATAAAAATCCAAAAATCCAAAAATATTTGAAAATCGTCAAAAATCCAAAAACAATGTAAAAATCTAAAAATCTAAAAACATTTGAAAATTGTCAAAAACCCAAAAACATTAGAAACAATCATCCAAAATCCAACACAAACATTAGCAAGAATTGTCAAAAATCTAAAAACATTTGAAAATCGTCAAAAATCCAAAAACATTTGAAAATCGTAAAAAAAAATCAAAAACATTTGAAAATCGTCAAAAAAAAAAATCAAAAACATTTGAAAATCGTAAAAAAAAATCAAAAACATTTGAAAATCGTCAAAAATCTAAAAAAACATTAGAAAATCTGTATATATATATAATAAACAAAAATTAAAATTAAAAAAATCCACAAAATCGCTAAAAAAAAACTCTCAAATAACCAACACAATTTAACCTTTGAACTATTATCCCCAACGAATGATCCAAACACCTTATGACTACCAAATTCAAACCACTTCTCCTCGCGTGAATCCTCGCAGGGCAAATCCGGCTCTCATTGTTTCCTTGTTTGAGGACAATGACCCAATGCTTTACTATGTCCTCGTACCCCTGCTTGGGGGCACATCCGATCAATCCTCACTGTGGAACACGTTAGGGATATGTTTATTGGTTCTTGTGTTGCATTATTAGTTATAAATTATTAATTGCTTTCTTGTATCTTGATATATTACAGGGGGCATCTTGATTTTATATATCTGGTGTTCTATGTAATATTCTTATGTTATCGATTGCATGTCATACTAGGGCATCATACTTTCTTGATGGCCTCTGTCATGCTCTCTTCCATTTGCGTATATCGTCTTAGGGCATCAAACCTTTTTGATGACCCGTGTCTATGTTATCACGCATATTAAAGTCTCATCATCCTAATCTTTTATATCACGATGCATCCTATTATGTGCTATATTAAAATTAAGATGCTTTTCGTCACGTGAGTATCTTCCGCATGATCAACATCTTACTTTGTACCCCATCCATTCACCCATACTAATGCATTCTCTAGTTTACGAATCCTACTTGATCACCGTTGCGGTTTGCGAATCCTACTTGACGATCTTTTTCAAGTAGCATTCACTATCCAATGCTCCTTCTCCCCCACCATGATCACCATGTATTTGATCCATTCATTCTCACTCCTCATTTTTACTCCTCCGCCGCTTATACCCATATTACCCTTCTCACCATTCCTGTCCCCTCTCACCCATTGGTATTCTTTCCTTTCACACTTTTGCTTCCCGCTTGACAATCTTACTTACTAACCCCTTCTATATGGAATCCTCAGTGGAGGTTTACCCTCTCCCTAAGATCTTCCCGTTGTAGAAGCTTCTTCACCACCTGCCCTCTCATCAAACAACCATCACCACCAAACATATCTTCCCACTCCACCTCTTCTACTTCTCATTCTCGCATCATTACTCTCACCACGCGGGAATCCCAATCAAGGACTCCCCTCACACTCTCTGCCCTCCACTACATATATTCCTTCATCCATTCATGTTACACTCCTTTGTGTCATTTCTTTCTTATTATCACCTCATCTCATATCATATACCACTTAGGCATACCTCACTCACTCTTTTCTCATCCTTCCCCAAATCCACCTTATGCCTGGTCATCCTACTTACACGCTCTCGTAGTATGGAAAATTCACTTGAGGGTTCCCCTTCAGTCCATTTTGTCATACCCTATTCCCACCAACTCTAACATCATCCTTCTTCTTCCTCAGCTTGGCGATCTTACTTAACCATTCCAGCCGCATGGCAATCTTACTTAAGACTTCCACTTAAGGTTGATCTGCCCTGTGGCCTTCCCCCATCCCATCATATTTCCCCCATCTTATTTCTCCCACCTCTCATCGCGATCATCTTCTTCACCCTACCATTCCACCCCTATCCCCAATATCATTTTGTCTTTCTCTTTGCATATCATCCCTGTCGGTTGGGTGACCCTACGAAACCTCTCCAGCAGTATGACGATCTTACTTAAGAGATTCTCTTAAGCATGACATGTCATCTTACACTCGCCCATCACTCTCCAATCTCACCATCCATATTTCCTCTTCATTCCCCATCATCACATCTTTTTACCACCACTATCACCCTCCTCTACTTGGCAATCTTACTTAACCATTCACCCGACATGGCGATCTCACTTAAGAGTCCCTCTTATGGATGATCTGTCTCATTACCTTTCCCCATGACTCGCACACCTTTTACCCTTCATTTTTTCTCGGCATTCCCCATTATCACATCCTTTCACCTTCTTTTCGATTCTCGCAAACACCACTTCTCGCTTGACCATTTGTCATCTCCAGTTTTGCTCACATGGCAATCTTACTTAACCACTTTCATCACATGACAATCTTATGTCAGGGTCCTTCCTACACTTAACTTGTCATCGTGAACTTCTCCCCCGCCTCATTCTTCGTTCACTTTGTTGATCACTTCTTCCACCTGGTATCTCCTACTACCCACTTTTTCCTCCTACTATTATCCTTTCTCCACATATCCTCTTACACCATACATCTAATCTCTTCCGCCTACAATCACATTCTTTTCCCCCATTTTCCCCTTCTTGATCCATCATCCTTCATACTGTTTCTTCCCATTATTTTCATGTCTTGGTTCTTCATCCTCACCTCGTTCATCCTCATCACCCGCATCCTCTCCTCACTTTCATTTAGTCCCAACTAATCCCTCCCATCTTCTTCATTCTTTCCACTTCATCTTCTTAAATTCCCCCCACATTTCTACCCACACACACATTCGCCATTATTGTTAACACTCCTATATCATTCTTTCATCATCATCTTCTCTTCTCATGCTAATAATTGTCAACGGGTTTTCCCTAAAAATTATCAATCCTCATTCCGCACGACCTCATTCACTCCCTTGGACCTTCTAGAGTTTCCCTTCATTCCTTCCCTCCTCTAAGCCCACCACTCATTGTCAAAGGGTTTTCCCTAACGTCCCTTTGTTGGCGTTACCCTTTCCAGTCCTCATTAGTTTTCTCCTTTTCTTCATTTTTTCTCTCACCCTTCCCCACCACTCATTGTTAAGGGGATTTCCCTAACGTCCCCTCATTGGCATTGCCTCTTCTATCCCCCATTCTCTTTTCTCTCCTATTCTTTTCCCTCACTCCCACCCTTTCTTGTCGCTTCTTACCCATCTCTCCATCTCCTCTTTTCCCTCTTCAATATCTTTACTATCTTCATCATACATCCTTTTCCTATTTTCTCGTCATCCTAGTATCCTCATTTCATGCATCTCCACATCTTTTCCAATCGATGTCATTCCTCCCCTCTTTCTTCTTTGAACATTCCTTATACCATTCCCTTTCCACTTATTACCCCCTTTCTGTATTCCCTTCCTTCTACATCATTTTCTTTGTTATCCTCTTCTCTCTCCCACCCCTCGTCTTATTTCCCTTCCCTGTATCGTCTTCTTCCCCTTTTTCCATCATGTTTCCTCCTTACTTCCCCATCGATAACTTTGGTTGTTCGGCGTTGTCTGTCTTTTTATCATACCACCCTCCACATGCATCTCCATACGGTCTGTTCCATATTCTTTGCATTGGTCTTCCTCATGATGACGATTCACGATTCCTTCAATCTTCTCCTTGTATTCGTTCTATCTTTTCTTCCTCTCCCTAATTTTCACATTTCTTTAGACCACTTCTCCTTTTCTCTACCACCCCTACCTTTTCGTTCATTTTGTATCTGTTTCTCTTCCTTTCTCTCCTCTTTTTCACACTTTCCTCGCCCCTCATAGTTTCTTATTTTCTCCGTTATACTTCTTCTTTCGTCCTCTTTCCATTTTCCTCCATTTCACCCCCTACTCCCACCTCGTTTTCTCCTTCTTATTTATCCTTTCCCGTTTCTTGCTTTTCTCAGCTCTATCATTTATTTCACTTCCACGCATCCCTCTTTACTATCTCTGTTGCTTCCTTCATTTTGCACATCTCTCTATTTCATCCCTTCACCCTCTACTCTGTCATTTTCCTATTTTTGCCTTGTTTGTCCTTCATCATTCCCTTCTTCCCCTATCATCCCTCTCTCTTATTTCTACCTACCTCATTCATTCATTTTTTCCCCTCCCTATCTCCCTTACTCTTCTCATAATCAACCCCCAATCCTATCCATTCCCTTTTCTCTTTCCCACACACCCTCACACCTAGCATTCAAGGTCGATTGAATCCTTTCTCCATTTACGTCGTGCGGTCATTCCAGTCTCTTCCACTCCATTCTCGTCTTCTTCTCCGCAGAATCCATTTCCATTATTTTCAAGAGTTCTATCGTATATTCCATTCTCGTCAGTCCTCTCGAGGGGGCATCACCACATCTATCCATAATCACATCTTCTCATGACATTTTTGTCTTGGAGGATACTATGACATCCGTCACTCACCACTTTCTATTCTCCCCAACAAAAATTCGCTCTACCTTTTAAAAAGTAGATTGAATTTTTCCCCATACCGTCTACTTTCTTTGAAATGACACTACTTTCATAGTACCCTTCCAAAGATGCAAATGTAGACACCCCGATTTCACATCTATCCTAAATCAATTAATTCCCCTTCCTCATTTCCCACAAAAATACACTTCGAATTAATCAAATATAATTATCCATTTCAAAATTAAAAAAATAACCTAATCCTCACCACATGTCATTATTCTTCATGTTTTTCTACTATTGAATTAAAAATTCAAATTCAAATCCTCACCCACCATTCGTGGTCCCCACTCACCTAAAATCCTCCACTTATGAATTAAAAATATAATTCAAATCCTCACCCATTATTCGTGGCCCCCACTCACCTAATCTTGCCCACATTTTCAAACCACTCACCTAATCTTACCCACATTTTCAAACCACCCACTTAATCTTGCCCACATTTTCAAACCATGATTACTTAAATTAATCTAAGTTAATCACTCCCCAGTTATAAATACAACCTTACCCCCTCTAAAGACACGAGAGAATAAGCTTGCATGCCATATCTAAGTTCTTGCATCATTTGAGCAAATAACATCCTTTTGCCTCGTCCTAATGCCAAAATAGTCTCATAATCCCTTTTCCCATCTAGTGCAAAGTAAGAGGATCATTGTTGCAGGAAGGTCTTGCTCCGTCTTGAAGAAAAGTACCTACATATCACACAATCAAGGCTCAATCCAAGTTTCCTAGCCCATTCTGAGGTTTGCTAACGTGAAGGAGGAGGTATGACTATTGGTATTTTACTTCTTTGTTAGTAGTGTATTTTTCCTAGCTTACGGTTTACAAACTTTGAAGGTTAATTTTTAATTGTTTAAGCGTACATGTGTCTAGACAATATCACAACTTATGTTTTTATGTTTAAACATCTAATATATTCTCTTGAGAATTATGTGTTAAAGTGGTTTCTAAGAGATGGTGAAGGAGGGATTTGAGCTATTAGGGGCTTTCAAATAGGTGACCATATCTTTGGATATACCTTTTGAATTCCCTTTGAATCCACTCACATTGTGCATCCCTCATGCCATGCATGAGAGGATCATTAGAAATATAATTAAAGGCTTAAATTCTCAATTCTTTTGCCAACAAAGTTTTCATTTTTCGATGTCAAATGGCCTAATAAATTTCCATTTCATTCTTCACCAAATTTGGTGCAATTATGTGAGGCTAAAGATGAGTCATAGCAAATGTTGTGTGCGTTCTCACTTGAAGAAGTTGACTAAACGGTCATCTTATCAAATTTCAAATAAATCAACATTAGTATGAAGAATCCTACCTTACAATTTGAAAACCCACGAAGGAATGACAACTCCATACAATTTTGAGTTTTGTAATGGAAAAAAACTCCATATGATTTCCGCTCCCATATCTAAATGACAACTAGAATTATGAGTAGTCATAATAATACGGATCCATTCTTGTCATTTATTATTGAAAGGAAGAATTGTGTTATACATGACATAGACCATCAATCTCAAAGTCAATATCTTTTTCGATTTCGTTTTTGTAGATGTAATCCACACATTTTCTAATTGCCATTTTCCCATGTAAATAATCTCTCATTGCGGCCACAACATAAACGTGAGGAAGCCACGGACAAATGCCCTGGAAATGACATGGGCTCTCACTGATTCATGAAGCGCAAAGGCTAACATTGCCTAGAACAGCTCACAGACATTGAGAGCATTACATGCCAAAGAATTACTTACATAACTATTTCCCATATGATACTTACATATATGCCCTCCTTTCTCTTTTTAATATTTCACCAAACTAACTCTTAACCCTTTTGTTTGTATTAGGAGAAGAAGAACAAGAGCAAAAATGTTGCCAAGTATTGTTGTTGTAGTAGACAAGGTCGGATATATTAGAAGAAGAGTCGATATGCCAAAACAATTGTTATTGGTGTTCCCATTTGCTTCCCGTTGTAATGAAATTTTTGGTTGTGAGGTGTTGAAGCTCACTGGAAATGCGATCAAGGACAACAAGAAAAATAGAATTATCCCTAGAGGCCATTGACACACAACCTATTATATACTTTTGTTTTTGAAAATGGATGCCATTGACACAAAACCTATTACATGGTTAATTTTGCGAATTGCATTGATTTGTGGCATAGTATCGGAATTTACTCAGCGGAAACAAAAGTATGACTAGCAAAGGAAAATAAAGATTTAAAAAAGAAAGCGTACATCCCAGTCGAATTTATCAAATGTCATGCTCTTCTGCTTGTGGCCCTCCCTTTGCTTATTTGAATTTAATTGAATTGAATTTTCCTATAAGTTGGATTGAATCAGGTCACGTGATCCAACCTCTGCAAGGAAAATAATGGAGTAATTTTTTTATTTGGCATTAAATGACAGGATTAGTGGATTTATAGCACTTATTTGGTTTGATCATAGAATTGAATGTTTCTTCCTTCCTCAAGCATTTTGTCGTGCCACCAAGCAATTTGGACACGGAAGTAAGAGACTTAAATATGCCTATTTGTTTTCCGAATTTCTATGATTTATCGCTAAAACCCATGTCATTTTTCCAAATATATTTGATTTATCATTATTAAAATCATTGTTTTGGGTTGTCAACTAATATTTTTATTTTATTTGGGTGGGAAAAAATTAGTAGTATAGATAAGCTTAGATGGAATGAATTTAATCTAATATTTACGTGTGGGGATGGAAATAACTTTTCTACGTTCAAGTTTTATTTTGGATTTGTTACGTAATTGCTAAAATGAAAAAGGACGTCCACATGTTTTCTTTTCAAAAATGATAAAGCGATTCTGGTAACCTAGCCGGACATACTTCAACTTCCATCACCCTAAAGATCACGCACATTTGTAGTCAATGATAATTTTAAGTTTTTGACTTTCTCATACTAAATTTAGTTTTTTTGGAATTTTGTTTTTCAATAGTGTGTACAAGCGCCTACATGGGTTTGAACCCACGACCTGCTCTTTACTAACATAGGTTCCTACCAATATGCTTGCCTGCCACATGCCTCCATCTGATTTCAATCGGATATATTCAAAAAACCAAAAACCTATAATATGACTGTTGATGTTCAGGTCCCACACATGGATACGTATGCACATCTCTATGGTATTTTTATGGATCGTTTTATATATGAATGTGCATTATTTGGAGAGAATAGCCTCAAGAACCAGTTTCCAACACGGTTTCCTA
Organism: Taxus wallichiana var. yunnanensis; assembly: GCA_018340775.1. Lineage (NCBI taxonomy): Eukaryota > Viridiplantae > Streptophyta > Pinopsida > Cupressales > Taxaceae > Taxus > Taxus wallichiana. The sequence continues at coordinate 680,842,697 of CM031236.1, forward strand.
CTCCCAGTCTTCCACCAAGAACCAGTCAAGTGATCTCACGGTTCACGTTTCTCATACGCTTATGTATAAATTCTTCTCCTTCACGTTTTCATAATCAATATGTTCTGTGCTATTCTTTTCTTTTTCTGATTGCTGAAACCATATCAAGACAAATCCTTTGGGTTTCTTTCTTTGTTTTCGCAGTTATATAAGTATATCATGTCATCAGATATTGCGGCGTGGGAATTGGCACTAGCTCTGAAGCGACCATTGAAGACTGGGCTTTATGAGCTTCATACCATTTATGAAGAGGAGAATGAAGAAGAGAGCACCGATTCACAGATCACCAGATTTGACTTCAAACACATAGTAATCTTAATGGGTATTTTGATATCCCTGCTTTTTCTACTGGCTCGTCCTCTTCTCAGAGCAAGTTCTCTTGTATTGAACTAGAGGCTGTGTAATATTTTTTGGTTTCAAGATTTTACTTAAATGCATTTATACCCATTGTGAGAAATCATAAACTTATTCCATAAATTGTAAATATAGCCTCGATGTGCGAGGCTTTTGATGCAATTACTCATTACAGAGATAGGGAAATGTTCGCAAACATTTATAATCTTTACCTTTGAAATTTAAAAAAAATATTAGACACCCATTTCTGTTTTATAGAAAATGATTTTATTCAAAACGCAATACATCCACCCCATAAACAAGCAATTAAAGTTAATCAGACCTAAAACAGTCAATCAGATCTAATTGCATGTTTAACATTTCTGATTGTCATGAATATTTTGGAGACAAACAGACGGTGGAACGCAGCTCTAGATAAATGAAATGAATTGGTTTTAATTTTGTGAAAGGTCAATGGGACCACTGAAAACTCTAATTACTTCAAGATTTGTGGATTTTGTATTTTCTAGAAAGTTTAAATCCTTTTATTTTATTTTTCTCAAAAATGTTATATCATGGAATCAATGTCCGAGTCTACTTTGGTTGTTCAAGGATGTTACGCCCCTTCATTTCAAGTGCCCATGTATTGCATAATATGCAAGTTCTCTCTTCCCACACCTCTTTACATACATGTCCATCTCCTGTCTCACATTTGAACCCACACGAACTAGTCTTTAGCTAAGCAATGACATGGGGATTCAAAATCCAAAGCATTACCTATCATGTGAATTCATATAGGTGTTTTAAATATTAGTTAAATTGAAACTAATATATTGCTCCATATTAAGGGGTATAATGGGCTAGATTATAAATGTTTTAATATATATATTGGGGTAGGGTATGTGGAGTGACAAGGACGAGGAGGAGGAGTGGTTATGGAGAAAATGAAGCAGCCTTAAATTTAAATAATTTTCATCTCATGTTTTTTCAATGTCTTGTGGTTTTTAGAGAAACAATGAATATGTTAAGAGTAATGGCACTACATATCTCTCAATAGCTAGGTGATCATTCATAGCATCAAATGCTAAAATATACATTTTGGCATTCTATTCAATTTTTTTAATGATAATGGATGTCATAAAGATTATTAATCTAACTCTTCTTTTTGGATAACTCCTTTAATGGCTAACATGTTTCCAAGCTCTCTATTTAACCTATATAAGGCCTATTCTACTTGAAATGTATGGATGGTGGATTTCCTAATGGACTATTGTCCCTCTCGTTCCAATTCTAAATTGTCTAGTTTATTCTTTTTTCACACCATCCATCTATATTATCCTTCCAATTTGTGTGATTTGTAATCAAATTTGGAAGTCACTAAATCGACCCTTGTCAAATTCTTATTAGACACCTCATCATGTAATCTTTACTCCCTCAAGTGGCACATGAACGTGGGTAGTTGGCCTTGTGACTAGGTGTAATGCGCACATTTTACACACACAAATACAACAATAAAAACATCGCAATAATTTTTTTGACTCACATTTTAGTTCACACGACACTAAAGGGGATCATTTCGACAACACACAACACATAATCTAGTTGCAAAAACACTAACCACATAGGCAACTTGATATATATATATATATATATATATATATATATATATATATATATATATATATATATATATATATATATATATATATATATATATATAAAAGCCTTTGGTCCAAAATGGAAAAGTACAACAATGGCCCACTATAATATACACTTACTCAATATATATAAAGCCCTTTGGTCAAAAATGGAAAAGTACAACAACGACCCACTATAATATACACTTACTCACAACCACGTCCCATAACACATCATTTTTCGGGTGAAATACTTATTGCAATCCTATTTTTATTAGTTGGCTATAATTTTACGAAGAACACCAAACATGGGACCCTTCACTCCTTTCAACTAGGCAACATGCTTTTGTTTAACATTTCACCTATAGTAATCCCATCTAATATTGCTTGTTTCCCTCATCACACCAGAATGTTGTAACCTGGTTATTGGTATGGACATATGTACATACATGATCCTTTTAGTATTTGTTCCAAGGATTCGTTTTCTAACTTGCATGTTTGATTGGATTTTCCATTTATCGCAGTTACAACAAGGAAGGTTCTCATGAAGCAAAGGAAGTTTATTGATTCAAGAGTAAATAGATTTCACGTTCTTTTCATATTAGCATTTAAGTTATAAGGTTAGTCTATTATGATTTACGTTATGACAACTAACCATGTATCCCATCTACCTCACTTAATTTCTTAGTTATCAAGGTACTATGAAGATATGATTCCACAATCCACTAGGTTTGGATTTTGGACAATTAAGTATTAGATATGTGTTACAAGGAGAAATTCAATTATAAATTCTACACACCTTACTATGGTCACAACTAGAGCGATTGAACACTTTTATCTCCAACAATCATCATGTAACTCTAGGCACATTCGATATTTCTTTTCAAACTAGAACTCTTGTTTGAGTGAGGTTTCAAGGATTCACACTAGTATTCTAATGTGTAGGTACCTAAAACATAAAGCCCACTCAAATCAATTACATTCATCTTAAAATTATTTCACTTAATTTGATTTAATTAGCATTTTAAAATTTGTTGAGTAACCCATTTGGCAGAAGGACATTTGCATGTTTGTGAGCCTACTAGCTCTCATCCTAGGGAATTGCCTAAAGAACACGATTACCTAGTTTCACAACGTACATTCAATACACATTAGGGAAAGTGGATAACAAAAGGGAATACTCCTTCGTATAGAGGATTACGGTTCACCTTAGGGATCACACGTCAGGAATTTTAGTCCCTCGCCACAATATGGTTTATGCACATTATATGAATAATCTAAATTTCACCTTTATCCAAACACATCATGCTACTGATCATATTTTCACCAACTAATCGTAACTTAATAATTTTTTAACTTTCAAAATTAACCCTTAGTATTGCACCATTAAGCCCAATGATAAATGAGATTGGGTATTGAGTTCATTTATAATCCCAAACCTTAAAGTTGACTCTACACGTATTTCGGCCAAGAGGTTTTTAATTCATGTTTAGAGTTATTTTCCCCTTGAGTACTACCTTAATACAATCAAATTCTCTTTACCACACACCCAATTATCAGTCCCAAGAGGGGACGACATACACCGAGACAAAGTTAAACTATGTCGTTCATAACCGTTGGGTTCACGACAATGTCACTGAGCATACATGCTATGATGATAAATTCAAACATGGGCTCTTTTCTACTTAAGATATAAGGTGCCATCAAATGTAAAGATATACGATCATTCTAAGGTTTTAGTTTTCTATGCTAAAATAAATAACATGAGGGTTAATAATGCATGCATTTTGTACTAGGGTTGACTATTTCGTTTAGATTCCTTTATTACGTTTTCAAGGTAAAGAACACAACACACCAATTGTTTAACCCTTAATTGGACAATGGAATTTCACTATAAGCTATAAGATTCAATTTCATTTAACACATACATAAATCTGAAGCGAAATGGCACTTATGATTAAATGCACATTTCCCAAGACATCCTAAATCTATCATCTCATAAATATTACCAAATTTCAAATATAAACATTTTTGTAACATGAAAATAATTATACATATAAGCATTTTCCAATAACATACAATATTTACAATAATATGCAATGAATTTCAACCACGTTGTTTCGTCATCTTTCTTGCATCCTATAAAACCATGTGAGCATGAAATCAACGATAAATTGCTGACATGGCATCCACCCTAATCTAGCATAATTAATATTATTTAGTCTCCCATTTAACTTATAATGATAATAATTTTTATTCTAAAGGAATAGGGCTAGAGACATGTATTCGATTCATTTCATTTCACTTCTTTTCGTAACCAAGGAGAGATAAAGAAATAGGGAAGAGAGAGAAACTTTGTTTTGCCAAAAGTTCAATTTCACACAACAAGTAACATGTTAGAGTTTCAAAAATTAATTTACAAGTGTCAATAAGTTTCCACATTGGTTTGGTAATCCGACAGGGGTCCTACAACTTTGTTTTAACATTTTACCGCTAGTTGGAAAAACGTTCAATTTAGGCTCGGAGGCTAAGAAACCACTTTCAAATGTTGTTCTTCGGTGACCTAACACACCATGGGTAAATTTCTACGTGTCCTTGTATACACCAAGCATTCACAAGAATCGATGGAATTCAAAATTGGCTAACGATTTACGATTGGCGACCAGTTTTTGAGGCCATCAGTCGTAATTGGCCTAGTTGCAAATGATCAAAAGTTATCTCAAGATCTCGGAAAACCACGTCTAAAACTAAATTTCGATGTTTGACCTATCCATGGGAAGATTCCTACATGCCCTCTTATATACAAAGAATATGTCAAATTTGACAGAACTGAGAACTAGAAAATGGGTTGCAAACGGTGATCAGTTTTCCTGAGCCACTAGTCATAATCGGCCAAGTTTGACCTAGTGAAACAACTCTATTGGAGGCCTACGAAATTCCCTGCCAAACTAACAAGGAAAGTGCTTTTTGAAAACTGAATATTCCATGTAATTGTCTAGTAAAAATAGTAGGGGTTTGTGAAGGCGGACAAACATTTCATCGTTTAGGGTACAAATGGCGAGCCGATATGATACCAAACTTTTCAATTTTAACAACTTCCTAAAAGTGCAAAATGAGGAAACAAGGCTCCTAGAGGAGCGTCAAAATGAGCACAGACGATCAATCATGGCCGATCTATAACTTGAAGTGACTCCTCACATAACAAGGACAACAGAAAAAACTTAACATCTCTTCTCAGTTTACAAATGTTGCTTTGCGAGTCTCTCGAAAATCACAATTTCCTGGTTTTAACAAAGAAAAAGCTCAACATATTTAGAGGGAGCTCAACCTTAACTTTGGCAATAAAAGGGGTATTGTAGTAATCTAGTTTGGTCAGGAAGTTTTCTAAATCATCTGAAATGAGGGTTTGAATTCATGGTTGTCTACAAAGGAGAATTTGAATTGCGTAAGTTACGATATGACGTCCTATTGTTTTGAAGAAAAGTTTATTTAAAACAATCAAATCTATGATAATCCTATGGTTTAAAATTTTATTTCATTGCAAATGAAAAACTAAAGAACAAGAATTATGAAAGATAAGGAGAGATGAACCATGCCTAGAGGAACGAAGGCGGTTAAAATTGTGGGGCTCAGTATTGAATGATAGCTAGGAATTTCATCAAATGGTTACATGCATCCACCATTCCACCATTGCATTTTATTCAAAGATTATGCCCGAGGCATATCAATAATCCTTTTGGTAGCAATTTCCCATCTCCATCTTATACTTTCTGAGCCACTTATCTCAGATTCACGATCACCAACTAAGGTTTCTTTCACCATCATGGAATAAGGTATACACACATTGTTGTGGAGTTGTAAAATAACCTTTTTCCATTATCCTTTGGTATAAAAGCGGGGATCGTTGCTACTAGCAGAAATGGGAACCAAAATATTAGAATTGTGGTTATATTTTGTTGGGTTTTCAAATTATTATAATGTCATCATCACAAAAGTAAGACCCTATTTTTGTGCTCTCTGATATGATCCACTGCTTACAAAGTTCTTGTCATTAGGAATATGTTCCTCATCAGTTGTCATGTATAATTTCTTCATAAATTGAGTTCTCTTCAGCCTCATGAAATTCATTGTCTTGATGTTCAATAGCTCCATCAGTATAATTGTTTTCAAGTGAAAAAGAATCATACTTAGAACCTCCCACAACATCCAGATCTTCATTAACTTGTGTGAAATCAGCCAACATTACAAGGTAGTCATCATCACAATGCTCAACTAAAATGAAATATTGTACATCATCCCGTATATGTGGACTAATTGATCCAAAAAATTGTTCGCAACTTGAGCATCGAAGCCAAAATCTAAAGCCAAGCTTTCTCATAATCCAAATCGGACCCCATTTTTTCATAGAGAAAATGCTTTAAATGATTTGTGCCTTTTTTTTGTAGAGGTTCTACTCTTATTACACTTCTTTGTCACTCATAAAACAAATTACATCATTCTAAAACATTCTATCACTCGAAATTATCCTACGTATAACTTTCCATCCTCACACACCCTTCTTGGACCAAACTACTAAACATGGACAAAAACCATGAAATAGGTTTATCCAAAATTGATAGTTTCATCCCATCCTCTGCAACAATTATTTTCTCAATTTAATATCGTTTGTCTCATTACCTTCCTCATGGGTTAACCTTAATGCAAAATTATACTAGTAAAACCCTATATAAGCGGGCCAATCACACTCATTTGCCAACGCGACACTTTTGAGAACTTTTCAAATGAAAATCACTCAAAAGGCATGCAAATCTCCCTTAAACTTCCTTGAGGTAGTAACACACAATAGGATCGACCCCTACATATGTCTTAAGCACTCCAAACTAGGTTCTAGAGTCAAGATTCCCAAGCCAAAGACCATCAAAACCAAGTCAAGTAATAAGAAAGGAAGCCATTGCAAACATTATCAAGTGATTGAATTTTCAATTATTGTTTCGTCCATACAAATATCACACATTTAGGTGAGGAATACATGTAATTTGAGGCCTATTCAAAGTAGTGGAAATATAGGTCCAGTTTATAAATTGTGCTTCAAAACATTAACTCTTTTACAAGGGTTTCACCCATTGTTAGTGTTTTACTTCTTTTTGGTTGATTTTAGAGGGTTTTGCACGTTTGCAAGAATCAATCTCTTATATTGAGGCATTTATTAGTCAGTTATAAGGGAAAAGAAAGTTACAAAGTACCAACACTTCCCTAGATGGAACTATTAGTTATGAATAGAAGTTCTAGAAGAGTTGGATAGTTTGGCTTGTGTTTGACGGTTTGGTTCTAGCATAGTTTACACATACCAAAATAAAGACAAAAAATCTATAGGAAATTTACAACCTATTCATCATTTTTCACACCTAGATCAACTTCCAAATCATCCAAAAAACTAAGTGCAATTATTTTTTCAAGATTTACTATATTTCACGCACACTCTAACTAATCAATCTTGCAAATTGTCGTACATGTATATTATGGACTGAATTCTTAATATATAAGCTAAATATACATCTTGTTTCTAACCCTAATCTAACATTAAATTAAGTAAAAGGAGTTTTCCTCCTTTCCTACATTACTTAAATTCATTTTGTGGTAAATCATTTGGTGAACCCATTTTTTGATCGAATCCTCAATGTATTTGACCTAGGTGACCATATTCCAAAGATCATGCCTTCTACTACAAATCCGTAGGTTGTAAATTCAACCCTATTCATTTCTATTCTTTCACCATGTCTTTATCATTTCTCGTTTTAAATATTATTATGGCCACTTTGACTGAACCTTCCTAAGGAGAAGCTTTCCATTATGGTATTAATCCTCCTAAATTCTTTAATGCTCTCAATGAAAAATAATTTTCCACATTCCTAAATAATAATTTAAACACATTGATGTATTACTCTATATATCCAAGATGAACCAAAGTTCATCACTATTTAAATAACAACCTTATACTTGACATTCTCAAATCCACTATGGTTTCATCAATTATTTCTACATATATTATGCCTATATCTATAGGGGATTCAATATTACCCTTCAAATTCTATCATGTCTATTTCTATGTCTACTACTATTCCCACATCTATTGTGCATGAGTCATACAATTTTATACTCTTTATCTACTAAACATTCCCTTGAGTATGTTAACAATCAAAGGTTTTACAATCAGAGATAGGTGCATCTATGTCTTATAATTTTATGAAATATAATAAATTACTTCATAATCCACTCACACATAAAGTGGTTTCTTATCCTTTACCATTGGGGTTTGTTTCTCCTAAGCATCCTATCTATGAGGGTAAAGGGGGTCTTGAGAAACATCTTCACTCTTTCCATGTCACTTACTTAGATTATGCTTACCATGACAAACTTCTTATGAAGAATTTTCCTAAAATTATTAAGTATGATGCTCTAAAATGGTTATTTGATCTACATATTCAATGTATGAGGAATTTTAATCCATTAGACGACCAATTTCTTACCCAATTTTCCATTCACAGTAGTGTTAAGATTTTTTTATATGCAAAAGGATAAAATGCAACAAGGATCTAATGAACCCTTGAGTGATTATGCCTTGCACTTTAAAACCATGCTTACTAAAATGAACAACATACTTGTAGACAATAAGCTTCAAGATCTATTTAGTAAAGGTCTCATATCTCCCTTGCAAGAATATGTTACATTTGAAAATTTTTGATCCTTTGATGAGTTGTGTCATAATTTAAAGAACGAGAGGTCAAGATCATATCACTAAAGAAGCTTACATATGTTTCTACCCAACTTAATGCATCTACATTTAAATTTCAAGGAAAATATAATTATAAAGGTAAACCTAACAAAAATAAATATGAAGCTAAACTAAATATTAATACCATATCTCAACTTACAAATCTTCAACTACAAACAAATCCTAAAATCTGATTCATATAGTTTCCCACCTCTCCATATGTGATCGTACAAAAGGTTTTTGAGTATATGAAAATTCAATCACTCGAAAATTGAACATGGGTAGGGAGATTGGTATATGAAAATTCAACATGGGGAGTGATCTTATTCATATACCAAACTCAACATGGAGAGGGAGTTTGGTATGAGAAAGTCTCTATGAAAAAAATTCAATTCTAATGCCTATTATGACTATCATAGATGTATTAGGAAATGTAGTAGTATATGCTTCAAATTTCAACATGTTATTTAAGATTTAATTGATCTTTGGTCAATTTAATTTAATTCAATTCTTCTCTTGATAAATCCAAGCTACAAGGCAATGACAATTCTAAGCTTAAGATATTCAAGGATCTACTTTCTAATAATCACAATTTGAAATCAAAGAGAAACTTAGAGGTGCATGATGCATATAAGGACCAACCCCTTTTTGATACATATGATCATCGACTTGATTCTCTTATTGGTACAATTACTTCATCTTTACCTCCTAGGCCTATTATTAGATTTGATGATAATGGCATATTTGATGATGATGTTATTTCTAGATTCACTCTACATTTGAGCCTCTTTCAATAAGCATCATATTCATAGTGCCTTGGTTGATAGTGGTGTGATAAGTGAAAAGTGTGCATAATTACATTTCTTGCCTCTTTGAGCTATATTAAGGAACATATCAAATTTGATGCACAATATCCTTATATATTGGAAATTATTCTCCCTATTGCAGTGGGATCCACTACTACATACACATATTTCTGGTTACTAATGCTCTTAGAACATGTGACATGCTTCTAGGATACCTTTGGATTCACAATCTTAGGTCTATTCCTTATATTCTCCATCAATGTGTAAAATAAATTTTTGGAAATCAAGTTGTTCAGTTTAAGGCATTCCTCGGTATTTTCCCTTACCTATTCTCTCTTCTAGAAATATAAATGTCTCTAATCCAATGCTTATCAATCCTAATCATGATAAATCTACATTTCCTATCTTCCAAGTAATTTTTCATAGGTCTCACAACCTAAAGCGAGTCTCTAAGCATGTCCCACAACCTAAGAATAATGTGATACATTCTACTCCTATGGTGTACATTGTAATTTCCATGCTTAAGTCTCCTACACCTATGAATCCATCTCCTCGCCTTATTAATTATATCATAGGTTATCCCTTTATACAAACACATTTATAAAAATAAAAAACATTAGTAATACAAAAACATTAGTAATATTATCAAAATAAAAAAATCATGACCTAAATATGGCTTGATCTACTAGCTTCTCTACTTTGCACATGTTATTTTCCACATGGTTCAATACATAACATATATTATACTCTTTACACACGTGTTTCACAAGGTATATGAACATGATGCAGGATACACAAGACTCTCAATGATTAAGATGGCACATAAATTCTCGCGAAGCCATATAATATGTGTCGATTTTTTCTCTTACATACCATCCTCTTCGACACTTATTATAAATGTAGTGTGCACTCCTCTTCGACACTTATTATATGTTGATTTTGATTATTGTTGACTATAGACATGGATATTACTGTATCATTTTGGTTTAGCATGATGTTAGATGATAGAGATATTCTGACTATTGATGGACTTTGATTCATAGCTTGATTTGTTTGGCTTCTTAGAGATGTTGAGAGATATTTTATATTGATGATGATCATGTGTTGTTGGCATATATACTACTGACATTCAGAATTCTCGTCATGTTGACTATGATATAGCTTTTGAACTAATCTTGTAATCTTGTTGATATTGATAAAATATAGAATTGAGATGTTGTTGAAAATTTAGACAAATGATAGCATGGTTTAGTTGAGATGATGATTTATTTATATGAGGATGGTTATTGATTTATGTGCTTATATTTTATCATGGATGTTTTGATGCAGCCACGAGGCTGAAGGAGGTATTGTGTGATTTTGCAAGTAATTATAACACACAATAATCAAAAGCGGGATTGAAGATCAACCACAACAGTCTTGGATGGATCTGATGAAGGTCACCATGATAACTTGTGTAATGTTGTTGTTTTTTTTGTTTTATTTTGTTAGGGGATTCCCATGGGGGGGATGACCTCCAATTGTGACCATGAGCTTGTGTGCAATTCTTTCCCTTGTATTTTAATTATTGTAGATTATTTGATATAATTTATTTAATCATTGTTTATTAATGTTCCTTTATTAAATAAATTAATCATATTATTAAGTTATTTGGGGGATGTGACAAAATGGAGTCATTTATTAGAGTTGTTAGTCTTAAGGCTATGTGATTTTTATTGAGTGTAAGTGATTTTGAGTGTTATACACTCTACCTTACCTTGGAATTTCGGATTTGGGATTAAGGGCCATTTTTGGAGGCTTGTGGGACAAGATAAGCTTGTCCCACACCTCTTAATTTCATATACCAACCCTACCTATGGATTGAGGGGTCAAAAATAGACCCCATTATGTGTTTTGTAAGACAAAAAGTGACATTAATTGTACTTTTGTTACATAGATTTTAAATTTTGTCCTTAGGGGGTGTGTGTTTGGATTGTGTGTGTAAGAGGCTTTTCATTCCTCTCAAACACCAATTTATTGTGCATTGGGGTTGATGTTTGGTGGTGATGCGGAGTTGAGGATAAGTGATGTGGCATCCTACATGGAGCCACCTCGCCCTCCTCTCTCCTTCTTCTTTATATGCAACTTTAATTATTTGCTTGGGGGTTACTTGATTTCATTGATGCTCTTGTAATTTTGGAGTTGGAGGATTTTGGAGTGCTTGTTGAAGTTTTGGAGATTGTTGGAGTTGGATTGAGCTTGTAGGAGCTTGGAGGGTGATTCTTTGGTCAAGTTCTACCATGGAAAGGTAGGAACTACACCATTGTTTTATTTGTTTTCTTTTATATGTGTATATTTGTATGTTAGTGAATGGTTTGTATGCTTGTTGGGTTCTTTGGTAGAATGCCTAAGTATGGTGTAGGAGAAGGCTATGGGGATCTTATATGTGGGGAGGCATAAGAGTTTATTTCATGTTTTGGGAGGGAGTTGGGTTGGGTGCCCCACCTTGGATAAGAAAATACTTGCATTTCTTACTTGGTTCTTTTGTGGGAGACATAAGTGTTTATAAGGAGACATAAGAAAATGTGGGAGGCATAAGAGGATATTGAGGGAGGCATAAGAGTTGTGTAGGTGTTTTGAGATGTATATTGGAGGGTTTTAAGGTGGGCACCTAATCCCATTGGGACGCATAAGTGATCTCCCCATAGATCCTTGCTCCATTGGCTTTACGTTTTCAAGCCTTGTGTATTTTATAAGTTGCATGTTGTGATTGTATCTTGTGTTGAATGTGTTTAGAAATGTTTGTGAAATTTTATTGTTATGTGGAAGCTTTGTATTATTGGCATGAGTTGGATCCATTCTTTATTGCATTTTGGTTGGGGCTTGATGGCCAATTAGGAGGATAACTACTTCTACTCATTAGATTATTGGTTCTATTTTTTGTTGTTGTGATCAAGTGAAGACATGGTGGAGCTCTTGTTAAAGATTTAGGAATTGGAGCTCTTGTAGAAGACTAAGAAATCATTCTTTGTGAGAAAACTCTTTTTGTAATTCCCACTTAGGTGGAAGACTAGTAGTATTGTATTTGAAAGAAAATTTGTATTGTATATTTTGTTCATTAAGTTGTAATAAATTGTTGAAAAGGAAACTCTTTGCATTGTAAGAGAATGATTCATGCTCAAAAGAAAAAGGAAAGTTCATTGTTATTGTAAGTGTTTGTATTTTTGTAAAAATGAAGGAAGAACATAGAAGTGTAAAACATTAATAATGTATTCTTAGCAAATCTGAATGTGGAATAAATTTGTTTGTAGTTACTTGAACAAACGGTTGTAGTAGAAATGGAAAGATGCAATAAATTTTAAGTAAGTTATTATGTTAGAAAAATCACATTTTGATGTGGTAAGGAAAATAATAACACTAGGAGTAGATTTAACTTCATTCCTACTTTTGAGCTCGAAAGAAATTTTGTTGGAGGAAAATGAAAATGATCTTGTAGTTGTTTTCTTGTTACTATGGAAATAGAAAATATTTAAATTTAGTAATTGAAGCATGGAAGGAATAAATGGTGTAAACCTTCAACTAGAGACTTTAGGCACATAAATTCAACTAAGGATAAATTGTAAAACACTCCAGTAAAACTTGTTTTTGGAAAAGTTACGGAATTGATGGTTTTGTTTTCAAAGAACATGACCGCCATCTTGTGCAGAGCGGCGGTCTCTGAACCGCCGCTTAGGCAAGGCGGTGGTTTGTGAATCATCACCTAGGTAGGGTGGTAGTCCCAGACCGTCGATCTGCTTTTTGGCGGTGATTTCATCAGCGACGGTGGAAAAAATACAAATCTATGTCTATGCAAATTTTAAACTTGTTTTATTAAAAATTTAAGCTTGTAAATTTGAAGAGGAAATCACCAACAAGCCATAAGGGCATAAATTCATTGTTTAAACATGTAAATCTTGAAATGGGCATTTAAATGTATGGAATCTCTTAGATTAAATGGAAAAGGGTTTTACCCAAGTAGAATACAAAAACAAAGAAATAACTAAGTAAACATTCTAGATTTAGGGAAGATTAATCCCTACTGATCCACTAATAGAAAACAATGCAATAATAAATCCTAAATCCCATCTAAACTAAGCTTGGTTCTAGTGAATTCCTTCATGGATTCTTCCTTCCTTGCTCACATGGCTTCCATTTCTCCAACTTGCAAATTAAACAAAAGAAAAGTGACCAAATGAGGAGGCTAGGGCGAAGAAAAAATGTTTAAGAAAAATGTAACATTGCTGGTAGGAATTAATTAAACTTATATTAGGGTTTGACACCCTTACTGACTTGTTTAAAACAAAAAAATTGCCATAACTTTCTAGATAATTTTTTAAGGATTAATGTGGTTTTAGCACATCATATTTGTGGGTGTTCTGATAAACCTTGGATTTAATAGGAAAAACATTTTTATTAATTATTAATATTTAAGTTTGCTTGATGATGTAGTTACAAATTAATTTTAATATAATATGAATGTGCACGAGGCTAAGAATTGGAAACTACTATGGAAAGCAATTCAAATGGAAATGTTAAAAGCAAAATAAAGACATGGAATTTTAGGAGTCCATTATCTAGTCTAGACTTAATTTTTTTGGGCTTTTTTACTATATTGTCAATATTAGGTGTTTTTTATTGTTAGAACTCATGCACACGGTTGAGTGGCTATTAAATAAATAAATATATTTCATTTTATTATTAGATCATTAAGGCTATAGTAACAATTAAGTCATTTTTTTCCAACTTATGATTTGATTGACTTTTTATTATTGATTTGTTGATACAACAATTTATATGTTTTGATTTGATGTGTTTTTGTCAACATCTTTTGTGCTTTTAAAATTTGTAATTTTATAGTTTGAAAGATTTTTAATTAAATAAAATTAAAAGTGATTTGTTTACAAACTTTGAAGGTTGATTTTTAATTGTTTAAGCGTACATCTGTCTAGACAATATCACAACTTATGTTTTTATGTTTAAACATTTAATATATTCTCTTGAGAACTATGTGTTAAAGTGGTTTCTAAGAGATGGTGAAGGAGGGATTTGAGCTATTAGGGGCTTTCAAATAGGCTGACCATATCTTTGGATATACCTTTTGAATTCCCTTTGAATCCACTTACATTGTGCATACCTCATGCCATGCATGAGAGGATCATTAGAAATATAATTGAAGGCTCAAATTCTCAATTCTTTTGCAAAAAAAAATTTCAATTTTCAATGTCAAATGGCCTAATAAATTTCCACTTCATTATTCACCAAATTTGGTGCAATTATGTGAGGCTAAAGATGAGTCATAGCAAATGTTGTGTGCGTTCTAATGAAGAAATTGACTAAACATTCATCTTATCAAATTTCTATGAAATCAACATTAGTATGAAGAATCCTTCCTTACAATTTGAAAACCCATGAAGGAATGACAACTCCATACATTTTTGAGTTTTGTAATGGAAAGAAACTCCATATGATTTCAGCTCCCATATCTAAATGACAACTAGAATTATGAGTAGTCATAATAATACGGATCCATTCTTGTCATTTATTCTTGAAAGGAAGAATTGTGTTATACATGACATAGACCATCAATCTCAAAGTCAATATATTTTTCCATATGTCATTTTTGTAGATGCTGATCCACACATTTTTCAATTGCCATTTTCCCATGTAAATAATCTCTCATTGCGGCCATGACATAAACGTGAGGAAGCCACAAACAAATGCCCCTGGAAATGACATGGGCTCTAACAATTCATGAAGCGCAAAGGCTAACATTGCCTAGAACAACTATAGACATTGAGAGCATTGCATGCCAAGGACGGACTTACATAACTATTTCCCATATGACACTTACATATATGCCCTCCTTTCTCTTTTTAATATTTCACCAAACTAACTATTAACCCTTTTTTTTGTTTTAGGGAGAAGAAGAACAAGAGCAACAATGTTGCCAAGTATTGTCGTTGTAATAGACAAGGTCGAGTTATATTTGAAGAAGAGACGATATGCCAAAACAATTGTTGTTGGTCTTCCCATTCGCTTCCCCATTGTAATGGAATTTTTGGTTGTGGAGGTGTTGAAGCTCACTTTGGAAATGCGATTAGGGACAACAAGAAAAATAGAATTATCCCTAGAGGCCATTGACACAAAACCTATTATATACTTTTGTTTTTAAAATGGATGCCATTGACACAAAACCTATTACATGGTTGATTTTGTGAATTGCATTGATTTGTGGCATAGTATCGGAATTTAGTCGGTGGAAACAAAAGTATGAGTAGAAAAGGAAAATAAAGATTTAAAAAAGAAAGCTTACATCTGGTGAATTTATCAAATGTCATGCTCTTACGCTTGTGGCCCTCCCTTTGCTTATTTGAATTTAATTGTATTGAATTTTCCTATAAGTTGGATTGAATCAGGTCACGTGATCCAACCTCTGCGGGGAAAATAATGGAGTAATTTTTTTATTTGGCATTAAATGATAGGATTAGTGGTTTTATAGCACTTATTTGGTTTGATCATAAAATTGAATGTTTCTTCCTTCCCGACATTTCATCGTGCCACCAAACAATTTGGACACGAAGTAAGAGACTTAAATATGCCTATTTGTTTTCGAATTTCTATGATTTATCGCTAAAACCCATGTCGAGTTTTCCAAATATATTTGATTTATCGAGTATTAAAATCATTGTTTTGGGTTGTCAACTAATATTTTTATTTTATTTGGGTGGGAAAAATTGGTAGCATAGATAGCGTAGATGGAATGCATTTAATCTAATATTTATGTGTGGGGATGGAAATAACTTTTCTACGTTCAAGTTTTATTTTGGATTTGTTACGTAATTGCTAAAATGAAAAGGACGTCCACATGTTTTCTTTGCAAAAATTATGCGGCGATTCTTAGTAACTTGACTAGACATACTTCAACTTCCATCACCCTAAAGATCACGCAAGTTTGTAGTCAATGATAATTTTAAGTTTTTGACTTTCACATACTAAATTTAGTTTTTTTGCAATTTTGTTTTTCAATAGTGTGTCAAGCGCCTACATGGGTTTGAACTCACGACCTGCTCTTTACTAACATAGGTTCTGATCGGCTTGCTTGCCACATGCCTCCATCGATTTCAATCGGATATATTCAAAAAACAAAAACCTATAATATGATTTGTTGACGTGCGGGTCCCACACATGGATACGTATGCACATCTCTATGGTTTTTTTATGGATCGTTTTATATATGATTGTGCATTATTTAGAGAGAATAGCCTCATGATATTCACTTCCTTTATGAAGTATACTTACGTTAGGTGTTTGAACGAGGGGGATTAAGCCTAGGCGGACTAGGCAGCGCCTAGGCGCCAACAGCTTGATGAGGGGGCACCAAATTTTTAAAAAAATCATTATAATTGTTTATTATTATAACTTGATGTCAATATTCTTTTACCTAAAGTCAATATTAATTGACCGTTTTCTTGATATTATTATAAAGTATTATAAATTTAATGCATAAACATAAAATATTTTTACAAGTAAAATAAATATGCATATTTTTAAGCTCATCCAATTTTCTTGGTATTATTACCCCTTCTTTAATGTAGCTCTAAATAATTCAAGTGTGTAATTTTTTCTCAGAAATGTCTCATGTATATTTTATAATGTCAATGTTGAAGTTAATAGAGACAAGTACAATTGAAGGAAATAATTATTTAATTCTCTATTCCTAATGTTTTAGGAGAAATGTCTCTTTTTTATGGAGGAATTAGTAGGCTTGGTCCATATACCACTATGCATAAAATGATGGGAGCCACCTAAGAATTTTTTTCTTTCAAAAAAGCGGTGCTTTTTTAGCTTTAAGTCTCATCACCTACTTGATATTGGTAAACAAAACAAGTAACCAAGCTTGTATACAAAATCATATTTGTCATATTCTAAGCACATCCTATGATTAATTTTCTCCATCCATGGATTATCACTTGTCCTTATTTGATAATTTTATAGGATATTTTTAATCCTCTTGTATACCAATTTATCTAAATTAATGATGTATTATGATCCTTGTGTAAATTCTAAAAAATGATAATGTATGTGGCTTTTATTTTGTTATTTTATAGGAATAAATTATTAACTAAAATTTTAAGAAGGGCATCCACTTCAATTAGTGCCTAGGGCACTCCTAACCTTTAATTCGGCACTGTGTTTGAAAGAGTGTCATCTTGGAATGTTCTAAACTCAAAAATAACACATTTAATCCACGTTCCTTAATACAGTTGTGCGTGGCGGCTGATTTTCCTCATTAAAAAAACGCCCTATGGGAACCACCCTTAATGACACAATGAATCTCCCCAAAGAATTTCCACCTCACTTTTGCAATTACAATACTCGTCGACACTGTGTCTAGAATCCATGCACCCAGTCCAACACGGTTTCAAGTGATCTCACGGTTCACGTTTCTCATACGCTTATGTATAAATTCTTCTCCTTCACGTTTTCATAATCAATATGTTCTGTGCTATTCTTTTCTTTTTCTGATTGCTGAAACCATATCAAGACAAATCCTTTGGGTTTCTTTCTTTGTTTTCGCAGTTATATAAGTATATCATGTCATCAGATATTGCGGCGTGGGAATTGGCAGTAGCTCTGAAGCGACCATTGAAGACTGGGCTTTATGAGCTTCATACCATTTATGAAGAGGAGAATGAAGAAGAGAGCACCGATTCACAAATCACCAGATTTGACTTCAAACACATAGTAATCTTAATGGGTATTTTGATATCCCTGCTTTTTCTACTGGCTCGTCCTCTTCTCAGAGCAATTTCTCTTGTATTGAACTAGAGGCTGTGGAATATTTTTTGGTTTCAAGATTTTACTTAAATGCATTTATACCCATTGTGAGAAACCATAAACTTATTCCATAAATTGTAAATATAGCCTCGATGTGCGAGGCTTTTGATGCAATTACTCATTACAGAGATAGGGAAATGTTCGCAAACATTTATAATCTTTACCTTTGAAATTTAAAAAAAATATTAGACACCCATTTCTGTTTTATAGAAAATGATTTTATTCAAAACGCAATACATCCACCCCATAAACAAGCAATTAAAGTTAATCAGACCTAAAACAGTCAATCAGATCTAATTGCATGTTTAACATTTCTGATTGTCATGAATATTTTGGAGACAAACAGACGGTGGAAGGCAGCTCTAGATAAATGAAATCATGAATTGGTTTTAATTTTGTGAAAGGTCAATGGGACCACTGAAAACTCTAATTACTAAAGATTTGGGGATTTTGTATTTTCTAGAAAGTTTAAATCCTTTTATTTTATTTTTCTTAAAAAATGTTATATCATGGAATCAATGTCCGAGTCTACTTTGGTTGTTCAAGGATGTTACGCCCTTCATTTCAAGTGCCCATGTATTGCATAATATGCAAGTTCTCTCTTCCCACGACTCCTTACGCTTTGTCGATCTCCTGTCTCACATTTGAACCCACACGAACTAGTCTTTAGCTAAGCAATGACATGGGGATTCAAAATCCAAAGCATTACCTATCATGTGAATTCATATAGGTGTTTTAAATATTAGCTAAATTGAAACTAATATATTGCTCTATATTAAGGGGTATAATGGGCTAGATTATAAATGTTTTAATATATATATTGGGGGAGTGTATGTGGAGTGACAAGGACGAGGGAGGAGGAGTGGTTATGGAGAAAATGAAGCAGCCTTAAATTTAAATAATTTTCATTGCATGTTTTTCAAAATCTTGTGGTTTTTAGAGAAACAATGAATATGTTAAGAGTAATGGCACTACATATCTCTCAATAGCTAGGTGATCATTCATAGCATCAAATGCTAAAATATACATTTTGGCATTCTATTCAATTTTTTAATGATAATGGATGTCATAAAGATTATTAATCTAACTCTTCTTTTGGATAACTCCCTTTAATGGCTAACATGTTTCCAAGCTCTCTATTTAACCTATATAAGGCCTATTCTACTTGAAATGTATGGATGGTGGATTTCCTAATGGACTATTGTCCCTCTCGTTCCAATTCTAAATTGTCTAGTTTATTCTTATTTTCACACCATCCATCTATACTATCCTTCCAATTTGTGTGATTTGTAATCACATTTGGAAGTCACTAAATCGACCCTTGTCAAATTATTATTAGACACCTCATCATGTAATCTTTACTCCCTCAGTGGCACATGAACGTGGGTAGTTGGCCTTGTGACTAGGTGTAATGCGCACATTTTACACACACAAATACAACAAAGTAAAAACATCAGCATAATTTTTTGACTCACATTTTAGTTCACACGACACTAAAGGGGATCATTTCTAACAACACACAACACATAATCTACTTGCAAAACACTAACCCACATAGGCAACTTGATATATATATATATATATATATATATATATATATATATATATATATCGAACCCTTGGTCCAAAAATGGAAAAGTACAACAATGGCCCATTATAATATACACTTTATATATATATATATATATATATATATATATATATATATATATATATATATATATATATATATATCGAAGCCTTAGTCCAAAAATGGAAAAGTACAACAATGACCCACTATAATATACACTTCTATGACAACCACGTCCCATAACACATCATTTTCATGGTGAAATACTTATTGCAATCCTATTTTTATTAGTTGGCTATAATTTTCTAAAGAACACCAAACATGGGACCCTTCACTCCTTTATAACTAGGTAACATGCTTTTGTTTAACATTTCACCTATAGTAATCACATCTAATATTGCTTGTTTCCCTCATCACACCGAATGTTGTAACTGGTTATTGGTATGGACATATGTACATACATGATCCTTTAGTATTTGTTCAAGGATTCGTTTTCTAACTTGCATGTTTGATTGGATTTTCCATTTATCGCGATTCTGACAAGGAAGGTTCTCATGAAGCAAAGGAAGTTTATTGATTCAAGAGTAAATAGATTTCACGTTCTTTTCATATTAGCATTTAAGTTATAAGGTTAGTCTATTATGATTTGCGTTATGACAACTAACCATGTATCCCATCTACCTCACGTAATTTCTTAGTTATCAAGGTACTATGAAGATATGATTCCACACTCCACTAGGTTTGGATTTACGGACAATTAAGTATTAGATGTGTGTTACAAGGAGAAATTCAATTATAAATTCTACACACCTTACTATGGTCACAACTAGAGCGATTGAACACCTTTATCTCCAACAATCATCATGTAGCTCTAGGCACATTCAATATTTCTTTTCAAACTAGAACTCTTGTTTGAGTGAGGTTTCAAGGGATTCACACTAGTATTCTAATGTGTAGGTACCTAAAACATAAGGCCCACTCAAATCAATTACATTCATCTTAAAATTATTTCACTTAATTTGATTTAATTAGCATTTTGAAATTTGTTGAGTAACCCATTTGGTAGAAGGACATTTGCATGCTTGTGAGCCTACTAGCTCTCATCTGAGGAATTGCCTAAAGAACACGATTACCTAGTTTCACAATGTACATTCAATACACATTAGGGAAAGTGGATAACAAAAGGGAATACTCCTTCGTATAGAGGATTACGGTTCACCTTAGGGATCACACGTCAGGAATTTTAGTCCCTCGCCACAATATGGTTTATGCACATTATATGAATAATCTAAATTTCACCTTTATCCAAACGCATCATGCTACGATCATATTTTCACCACTAATCGTAACTTAATAATTTTTTAACTTTCAAAATTAACCCTTAGTATTGCACCATTAAGCCCAATGATAAATGAGATTGATTATTGAGTTCATTTATAATCCCAAACCTTAAAGTTGACTCTACACGTATTTCGCCAAGAGGTTTTTAATTCATGTTTAGAGTTATTTTCCCCTTGAGCACTACCTTAATACAATCAAATTCTCTTTACCACACACCCAATTATCAGCCCCAAGAGGGGACGACATACACCGAGACAAAGTTAAACTATGTCGTTCGTAATTGGCCTAGTTTGCAAATGATCAAAAGTTATCTCAAGATCTCGAGAAAACCACGTCTAAAAATAAATTTCGATGTTTGACCTATCCATGGGAAGATTCCTACATGCCCTCTTATATACAAAGAATATGTCAAATTTGTGAGCGAGAACTAGAAAATGGGTTGCAAACGATGATCGGTTTTCCTGAGCCACTAGTCATAATCGGCCAAGTTTGACCTAGTGAAACAACTCTCTCACTGGAGGCCTACGAAATCCCCGCCAAACTAACAAGGAAAGTGCTTTTGAAAACTGAATATTCCATGTAATTGTCTAGTAAAAATAGTAGGGGTTTGCGAAGGCGGACAAACATTTTGTCATTTAGGGTACAAATGGCGAGCCGATATGATAGCAAACTTTTCAATTTTAACGACTTCCTAAAAGTGTAAAATGAGGAAACAAGGCTCCTAGAGGAGCGTCAAAATGAGCATAGACGATCAATCATGGCCGATCTATAACTTGAAGTGACTCCTCACATAACAAGGACCACAGAAAAAACTTAACATCTCTTCTCCGGATTTACAAATGTTGCTTTATGAGTCTTTGAAAATCGTGATTTATTGGTTTTAACAAAGAAAAAGCTCAACATATTTACAGGGAGCTCAACCTTAACCTGTCAATAAAAAGGGTATTGTAGCAATCTAGTTTGGTCAGGAAGTTTTCTAAATCATCTGAAATGAGGGGTTGACTTCATGGTTGTCTACAAAGGAGATTTTGAATTGCATAATTTATGATATGACGTCCTATTGTTTTGTAGACAAGTTTATTTAAAACAATCAAATCTATGATAATCTCTATGCTTCAAAATTTTCTTTCATTCCAAATGAAAAACTAAAGAGCAAGAATTAGGAAAGATAAGGAGAGATGAACCATGCCTAGAGGAACGAAGGCGGTTGAAATTGTGGGGCTCGGTATTGAATGATAGCTAGGAATTTCATCAAATGGTTACATGCATCCACCATTCCACCATTGCATTTTATTCAAAGATTATGCCCGAGGCATATCAATAATCCTTTCTGGTAGCAGTTGCCCATCTCCATCTTATACTTTCCTGAGCCACTTATCTCGATTCACGATCACCAACTAAGGTTTCTTTCACCATCATGGAATAAGGTATACACACATTGTTGTGGAGTTGTAAAATAACCTTTTTCCATTATCCTTTGGTATAAAAGCGGGCATCGTTGCTACTAGAGAAATGGGAACCAAAATATTAGAATTGTGGTTATATTTTGTTGGGTTTTCAAATTATTATAATGTCATCATCACAAAAGTAAGACCCTATTTTTGTGCTCTCGATATGATCCACTTCGCTTACAAAGTTCTTGTCATTAGGAATATGATCCTCATCGCTGTCATGTATAATTTCTTCATAAATTGAGTTCTCTTGACCTCATGAAATTCATTGTCTTGATATTCAATATCTCCATCAGTATAATTGTTTTCAAGCGAAAAATAATCATACTTAGAACCTCCCACAACATCCATATCTTCATTAACTTGTGTAAAATCAGCCAACATTGCAAGGTAGTCATCATCACAATGCTCAACTAAAATGAAATATTGTACATCATCCCCATACATGTGGACTAATTGATCCAAACAATTGTTCGCAACTTGATCATCGAAGCCAAAATCTAAAGCCAAGCTTCGAAGCCAAGCTTTCTCATAATCCAAATCGGACCCCATTTTTTTCATAGAGAAAATGCTTTAAATGATTTGTGCCTTTTTTTGTAGAGGTTCTACTTGTATTACACTTCTTTGTCACTCATAAAACAACTTACATCATTCTAAAACATTCTATCACTCGAAATTATCCTACGTAGAACTTTCCATCCTCACACACCCTTCTTAGACCAAACTACTAAACATGGACAAAAACCATGAAATAGGTTTATCCAAAATTGATAGTTTCATCCCATCCTCTCTGCAACAATTATTTTCTCAATTTAATATCGTTTGTCTCATTACCTTCCTCATGGGTTAACCTTAATGCAAAATTATACTAGTAAAACCCTATATAAGCGAGGCCAATCACACTCATTTGCCAACACGACACTTTTGAGAACTTTTCAAATGAAAATCACTCAAAAGGCATTCAAATCTCCCTTAAAATTCCTTGAGGCAGTAACACACAATAGGATCGACCCCTACATATGTCTTAAGCACTCCAAACTAGGTTCTAGAGTCAAGATTCCCAAGCCAAAGACCATCAAAACCAAGTCAAGTAATAAGAAAGGAAGCCATTGCAAACATTATCAAGTGATTGAATTTTCAATTATTGTTTCGTCCATACAAATATCACACATTTAGGTGAGGAATACATGTAATTTGAGGCCTATTCAAAGTAGTGGAAATATAGGTCTAGTTTATAAATTGTGCTTTAAAACATTAATTCTTTTTACAAGGGTTTCACCCATTGTTAGTGTTTTACTTCTTTTTGGTTGATTTTAGAGGGTTTTGCACGTTTGCAAGAATCAATCTCTTATATTGAGGCATTTATTAGTCGGGTTATAAGGGAAAAGAAAGTTCAAAGTACCAACACTTCCCTAGATGGAACTATTAGTTATGAATAGAAGTTCTAGAAGAGTTGGATAGTTTGGCTTCTGTTTGACGGTTTGGTTCTAGCATAGTTTACACATACCAAAATAAAGACGAAAAATCTATAGGAAATTTACATCCTATTCATCATTTTTCACACCTAGATCAACTTCCAAATCATCTAGAAAACTAAGTGCAATTATTTTTTCAAGATTTACTATATTTCACGCACGCTCTAACTAATCAATCTTGCAAATTGTCGTACATGTATATTATGGACTGAATTCTTAATATATAAGCTAAATATACATCTTGTTTCTAACCCTAATCTAACATTAAATTAAGTAAAAGGAGTTTTCCTCCTTTCCTACATTACTTAAATTTATTTCGTGGTAAATCATTTGGTGAACCCATTTTTTGATCGAATCCTCAATGTATTTGACCTAGGTGACCATATTCCAAAGATCATGCCTTCTTTGCAAATCCCTAGGTTTTAAATTCAACCCTATTCATTTCTATTCTTTCACCATGTCTTTATCATTTCTCGTTTTAAATATTATTATGGCCACTTTGGTGAACCTTCCTAAGGAGAAGCTTTCCATTATGGTATTAATCCTCCTAAATTCTTTAATGCTCTCAATGAAAAATAATTTTCCACATTCCTAAATAATAATTTAAACACATTGATGTATTACTCTATATATCCAAGATGAACCAAAGTTCATCACTATTTAAATAACAACCTTATACTTGACATTCTCAAATCCACTATGGTTTCATCAATTATTTCTACATATATTATGCCTATATCTATAGGGGATTCAATATTACCCTTCAAATTCTATAATGTCTATTTCTATGTCTACTACTATTCCCACATCTATTGTGCACAGTCATACAATTTTATACTCTTTATCTACTAAACATTCCCTTGAGTATGTTAACAATCAAAGGTTTTACAATCAGAGATAGGTGCATCTATGTCTTATAATTTTATGAAATATAATAAATTACTTCATAATCCACTCACACATAAAGTGGTTTCTTATCCTTTACCATTGGGGTTTGTTTCTCCTAAGCATCCTATCTATGAGGGTAAAGGGGGTCTTGAGAAACATCTTCACTCTTTCCATGTCACTTACTTAGATTATGCTTACCATGACAAACTTCTTATGAAGAATTTTCCTAAAATTATTAAGTATGATGCTCTACAATGGTTATTTGATCTACATATTCAATGTATGAGGAATTTTAATCCATTAGACGACCAATTTCTTACCCAATATTCCATTCACAAAGTAGTGTTAAGATTTTTTTATACGCAAATGGATAAAATGCAACAAGGATCTAATGAACCCTTGAGTGATTATGCCTTGCACTTTAAAACCATGCTTACTAAAATGAACAACATACTTGTAGACAATAAGCTTCAAGATCTATTTCGTAAAGGTCTCATATCTCCCTTGCAAGAATATGTTACATTTGAAAAAATTTATCCTTTGATGAGTTGTGTCATAATTTAAAGAACGAGAGGTCAAAATCATATCACTAAAGAAGCTTACATATGTTTCTACCCAACTTAATGCATCTACATATAAATTTCAAGGAAAATATAATTATAAAGGTAAACCTAAAAAAATAAATATGAAGCTAAACTAAATATTAATACCATATCTCAACTTACAAATCTTCAACTATAAACAAATCCTAAAAGCTGATTCATATAGTTTCCCACCTCTCCATATGTGATCGTACAAAAGGTTTTTGAGTATATGAAAATTCAATCACTCGAAAATTGAACATGGGTAGGGAGATTGGTATATGAAAATTCAACATGGGGAGTGATCTTATTCATATACCAAACTCAACATGGAGAGGGAGTTTGGTATGAGAAAGTCTCTATGAAAAAAATTCAATTCTAATGCCTATTATGACTATCATAGATGTATTAGGAAATGTAGTAGTATATGCTTCAAATTTCAACATGTTATCCAAGATTTAATTGATATTGGTCAATTTAATTTAATTCAATTCTTCTCTTGATAAATCCAAGCTACAAGGCAATGACAATTCTAAGCTTAAGATATTGAGGATCTACTTTCTAATAATCACAATTTGAAATCAAAGAGAAACTTAGAGGTGCATGATGCATATAAGGACCAACCCCTTCTTGATACATATGATCATTGACTTGATTCTCTTATTGGTACAATTACTTCATCTTTACCTCCTAGGCCTATTATTAGATTTGATGATGATGTTATTTCTAGATTCACTCTACATTTGAGCCTCTTTCAATAAGCATCATATTCATAGTGCCTTGGTTGATAGTGGTGTGATAAGTGAAAAATGTGCATAATTACATTTCTTGCCTCTTTGAGCTATATTAAGGAACATATCAAATTTTATGCACAATATCCTTATACATTGGAAATTATTCTCCCTATTGCGGTGGGATCCACTACTACATACACATATTTCTGGTTACTAATGCTCTTAGAACATGTGACATGCTTATAGGATACCTTTGGATTCACAATCTTAGGTCTATTCCTTATATTCTCCATCAATGTGTAAAATAAATTTTTGGAAATCAAGTTGTTACAGTTTAAGGCATTCCTCGGTATTTTCCTTACCTATTCTCTCTTCTAGAAATATAAATGTCTCTAATCCAATGCTTATCAATCCTAATCATGATAAATCTACATTTCCTATCTTCCAAGTAATTTTTCATAGGTCTCACAACCTAAAGCAGTCTCCTAAGCATGTCCCACAACCTAAGAATAATGTGATACATTCTACTCCTATGGTGTACATTGTAATTTCCATGCTTAAGTCTCCTACACCTATGAATCCATCTCCTCACCTTATTAATTATATCATAGGGTATCCCTTTATACAAACACATTTATAAAAATAAAAAACATTAGTAATACAAAAACATTAGTAATATTATCAAAATAAAAAATCATGACCTAAATATGGCTTGATCTACTAGCTTCTCTACTTTGCACATGTTATTTTCCACATGGTTCAATACATAACATATATTATACTCTTTACACACGTGTTTCACAAGGTATATGAACATGATGCGGGATACACAAGACTCTCAATGATTAAGATGGCACATAAATTCTCGAAGCCATATAATATGTGTCAATTTTTTCTCTTACATACCATCCTCTTTGACACTTATTATAAATGTAGTGTGCACTCCTCTTCGACACTTATTATATGTTGATTTTGATTATTGTTGACTATAGACATGGATATTACTGTATCATTTTGGTTTAGCATGATGTTAGATGATAGAGATATTCGACTATTGATGG
This sequence comes from Taxus wallichiana var. yunnanensis, assembly GCA_018340775.1. Taxonomy (NCBI): domain Eukaryota; kingdom Viridiplantae; phylum Streptophyta; class Pinopsida; order Cupressales; family Taxaceae; genus Taxus; species Taxus wallichiana. Next base: position 680,870,241 of record CM031236.1, read on the forward strand.
ACTTTGATTCATAGTTTGATTTGTGTGGCTTCTTAGAGATGTTGAGAGATATTTTATATTGATGATGATGATGTGTTGTTGGCATATATATTACTGACATTCAGAATTCTCATCATGTTGACTATGATATAGCTTTTGAACTAATCTTGTAATCTTGTTGATATTGATAAAAGATAGAATTGAGATGTTGTTGAAATTTTAGACAAATGATAGCATTGTTTAGTTGAGATGATGATTTAGCTATATGATGATGGTTATTGATTTATGTGCGTATATTTTATCATGGATGTTTTGATGCGCCACGAGGTGAAGGAGGTATTGTGTGATTTTGCAAGTAATTATAACACAATAATCAAAAAGGGGGATTGAAGATCAACCACAACGAGTCTTGGATGTATACAACGAAGGTCACCATGATAACTTGTGTAATGTTGTTGTTTTGTTTGTTTTATTTTGTTAGGGGATTCCCATGGGGGTGACCTCAATTGTGACCATGAGCTTGTGTGCAATTCTTTCCTTGTATTTTAATTATTGTAGATTATTTGATATAATTTATTTAATCATTGTTTATTAATGTTCCTTTATCAAATAAATTAATCATATTATTAAGTTATTTGGGGGATGTGACAAAATGGAGTCATTTATTAGAGTTGTTATTCTTAAGGCTATGTGATTTTTATTGAGTGTAAGTGACTTTGAGTGTTGTACACTCTACCTTACCTTGGAATTTCGGATTTGGGATTAAGGGGTATTTTTGGAGGCTTGTGGGACAAGCTAAGCTTGTCCCACACCTCTTAATTTCATATACCAACCCTACTATGGATTGGGGGGTCAAAAATAGACCCCATTATGTGTTTTGTAAGACAAAAAGTGACATTAATTGTACTTTTGTTACATAGATTTAAAATTTTGTCCTTAGGGGGTGTGTGTTTGGATTGTGTGTGTAAGAGGCTTTTCATTCCTCTCAAACACCAATTTATTGTGCATTGGGGTTGATGTTTGACTAGTGATGCGGAGTTGAGGATAAGTGATGTGGCATCCTACATGGAGCCACCTCGCCCTCCTCTCTCCTTCTTCTTTATATGCAACTTTAATTATTTGCTTGGGGTTACTTGATTTCATTGATGCTCTTGTAATTTTGGAGTTGGAGGATTTTGGAGTGCTTTTTGAAGTCGGGGTTCATTTTAAGACAGCCCTATAAAATTGAAGGTGGAAAATACAGCGAATATCCCGTAAATTTGGCCAAAAAAGGTGAATTTGACAGTATTCAAAAACAAAATTTTCACCTGGTTTTTCATGGCTCCATCAGTGACGTGCGACAACACTAGTTCGTAATGACGCGCTACACAGGCTAGTAATGACGCACGACACTGGATCGTAATGACACGTGACATTGTCATCTGTGCCGTAGCGCGTCGAGTGTCACATTAATGAAGCGCGACATTGCCTCCTATGTTGCAGCGTCACGCTCCCTGTCGCGCGCTGGCGTCATCGGCTACTTATTGGACGCACGTCGGCTAGGATCGTTGTCGCCGCGTAAGCTATGACCTTCGATGCGTGACACTTGCTTCTATTGACGCGTGACACCGTACCCTAATGACGTGCGTCACTAGAACCTGTTGACACGTGACAATATGAGGAAGTGACACGCGCGTCAGTAGGGGACAGTGTCACGCATCACTAGGTGCTAGTGTCATGTGTCAAATGTCCTAGATGACGTGCGACAAAAGTTAGAGCTGACGCGCGTCAGTAGCACCCAGTGACGTGCGTCAGTAGGGGCAAATGACGCGCATCAATAGGGGCTAGTGACGCTATTTAGCTTATAAATACCCTTGTGCCGCTCATTTTCTCATTTTCGTTTTCCCGTTCTTGAATTTTTGCAGGTCTAAATCGTCGTCAAAGACGCAATTACAGCTATAATGTCGACTTCACATGCTTCCCAATTGCAAGTTCAGCAAGAAAATCAAGAGAATCCAACTCAATCGATTTCGAAGATCAACTACAGGAATCCCTTATGCCCTCACATCCATACGGCTTTAAAGATGTCTTCAGAATATCAAGCTTTGATGGAAGAGTGTGAATTTACAGGGCTCGTGAATATGCCCCATTTCGAAACAGATCTGGATATTTTGAATTACCTTCTATCATGCTACAATTCAGAGGACGGTATTTTTTATGTGACTCTGAACGATGGCCAAATGTTCCAATTCACTATTGAAGCAAATGACATCCATCGGTTTACGGGCCTTCCTTTCAGAAATTTACCAATTCTGACAACCAAGGCAACACTCTTGGAAGAAGACAAGAAATTTCTCGAATCAACGTACGGTTTCCATGTTGATTGTAAGTATAATTCGTTTTAATTCATATTTTTTATTGTTTTTATTCTGATACAATTTGTTGTTATAAATTTATAGTAATTATCATTGTTTCACATTTGCAGCCCATGTCAATAAATCCAGGCGTGGTGTAGATACACAATCAATTGCACACCACTTTCTTGCTGCACTTATTTCATTTTTTCAAGCCAGAATTGTTTTGCAGGGTCGCCAAACAGATATACCAAATTGGGCCATCGCATACATTTGTGCCACTATCTCAAAACGACAATTCGATTGGTGCACATATCTATCCAAAAAAATAAGAACTGACATAATAAATTCAAAACTCTCAGATAAACCTTTCATTTATTCAACAAACTATCTCCTCGGCTTCTACTATGAGGCAATTTTAAATTTAAAAGATAAAGAAATTCCTACTTGCTCTGATGAGGCTTTGAAGAAATTCTCAATTCCATTTGAAGAACAACAGGTATAAACTATTTAGTTTGTAATTGTATTTCAATTTTCGACATTACAAAGTGCAGTTATTAAAACTTAAATTTTAATGTTTTGCAGAGAAGATATCTTGAAGCCCTTCCCCGAAAAAAGAAATTATCGAGAGGAAGAGGCCAACAACATGCGGAGGCTTCGGGGGACTCCCAATCTAAAATGGAAGCTCACTCCTCTCCAAACCCTCAACAGTTTGAACTCGTTAAATGCCAGAGAAGTAATACATTCTCATATATTATTTACAAATTCCAAAGTTGCATATTTATTTTTCAATTTAAATTTTAACCAAAAGAATTGACATTATTTAATATTGATGAATTGGCAGGACTTTGGAACCTTCTTCCCCAACTCACTCCATACAATCGCATGCATTCATATCTTCTGAACAACCACTGAGTACAACTCCTATAAGGCCACCAAGACCGAGAAAAACAACCCTCGACAACAAGGTACAACTTTTCTATAGTACGTTTAATTTCGTAGTTTTGACTTTATGAATTGTTTTAATATTTTTCATTTTTTTCTTGTACTTTTCAGCACATGTCAGTCATGATCAAACCACAGCACCGACACCCACTCAACCATTAATTTTTAAAATGCCAACCAGAGGAACAGTGAAAAAGAACATTGGTAAACGCATGCCTTTTGCTCGGCCCTAGTGGGACACTAAACCTTGCCTCCTCGTTTCGAATTCCAACTCTATCACTTGGTGGCTTGCCCAGTGCAACGGGCATATCTGTTTTGAACAATATAAATTTAGATGAAGATTATTTGGGCATTGATAGAAATGACCCAACTGGTTTTTTTGATACCCGCGAGATGATTCAAGGCCAGCAGGTATACTTCAAATTTCAATTTTAATATGCTTTACAATTTTGAATTACATTCTGATTTAAATTTATTTATCTAAATCTTGATTATTTTTTTCAAAAATAGGATCAGCCCACCCAAAGGCAGAAACAAGGAGCAGTTGATCTTGGTGAAAGCCCCCATTCTTCTCCAGCAAGATCGTCTGCATCAGATTCAGATAGTGAATAGTTGCCATGTTTTCCTTTTGAGAACTTAATAAGTAATGATTGTCAATCCCATATCGGTGAGTTTATTATTCCTCATATCCAATGACTTATAGAATGGGAGAAAAGGGCTAAAGTTCTTATCAATGAAATTATTATTCGTTATGAAAATTATTGGCAAGGATAGTTTATACTGCTGAGTCCAAAATCAACTCTGCGAAGATGGATTCCTTACTTACCCAAGTAAGATCTTGGACTGTCACATTTAACAACAACTATAAAGACGACATTTTAGATAAGGCACTAAACAAATTGGAAAATATTAGTGCGGGAAGCCTGCATATTTTAACAAATGGTCCAAGGACAAGGATTTGGTATCAATCGCAAATGCCGAAAGAGATAGAGTCATTGTAAGTACTATTACATTTAAACAATCATTTTTGTTAATTTGAAATTTTGAATTTACATTAATATTTTATATTGATTTTACTCTTTTTTTGCAGTTGAAATATGAAAATTTGAAGAGTCAGGCGAAGGTTTTGCAAGTTCACTTGGAAACAGTAAAGAACACCTTATCCGCAGAAAAATTTGAAGCAAAATATTGTTTTGGTTAACAAACAAAACAATACACTAAAGCGGATAATTAAAGAGCATGGTCTCGACCCTGACATATTATTCAAAGCTAAAGCAGCTTCTGATCCAAATTTTTTGTCGCATGGAGATGCAACAAATCAAGAAGAAAGAATTATAAAAATGCAGGCAAAGTCTTGCATGGAAGATCTTATAAGTTCAGGGGTTATTTCTGGTGTTGGGGAAAGAGGTACATCCACAGTGGAAGAAGCCGTTGGGGAAGAGAGCAGAGTTGAATTGTATAAAGAAAAAGAGGGTTTTGAAAATTAGAAACTTTTATTATTGAGGAAACTTTATATATTGAATTTGAAAACTTATACTATTGAGTATCTACTATGGTATTTGAATTTAATAATATGGATTTATATAGTCTTTAATTTTAATTACATTAGATGGTGATTATCATGAATTATATGTATGTTTCTTGTTTACTTGCATTGTCATGAATTGTATGTGGACGTAGATGATGAATGATGATAATTGATAATTAATGATAGATGATGATGAAAGACGATGATCAATTTAATGTGTATAATGTAAAATGTAGTGCCTAAATATCTTGTGGGACTTTAATTATCTTGAAAATTATGTTTTTGGGAAAAAATAGCAACTAAGATTTGAAACAGATCTTTAGGATTTCTCCTTAATAGACTTATGGTGTAGGAAAATTCTATTTTAAAGAGATTCACCTCTATATAAGTGCATAATCTCTCATTAGAGAGGTTGTTTGACATCCAAAATAGTCAAGACCATTTGTCAGAAAATAACGTTTTGCTGGAAACAATCAAGACCATGGTTTAAAAGATATGGTTTTGTTATCATGGATATTGTTTTGTGTAGAGTAGATTGACAAGTTGCTCTAAATAGTCAAGGTTATGGAATCTAGATTAACCAAAGTTGGAATAACCATGTGATTAAAAGATAGGTCAAGCTCGATATAGAACTTTGAAGTTTAATGTAAAACATATAAGGTTGAAGAATCCTATCATTTTTTAATATTTGATAAGGGTGAAGAATAATTGTGGATTAGAACTGGGAGGCTATAAGTTGGAATAATTTTGAGTGTGTAAGAAAATATTGAAGGTTGTAAACTAGATCATAGCAAACTATGTGTGTAGATTTTTATTAGATAAAGACTCTGTCAAGTTGATTTAAATAGTTGTGATTAGTGTAGATTTGGGTGGGTGACTATAGGATATGGAAGATAGCATTAGAATTGAGTTTGAATAACTTCGTGTTAGAGGATGATCATTATAAGTCTAAAAATAGATCTATTTCTTCATGGAGAAATGAAGAAGTGATGGATCTATGACAAAGCATGGAATTTTAGGAAGAGTGTCGTGAATTATATTTATAATAGTATAATGTATTGTTTAATAGTTTATCCATGCATTAAAAAAATATATCAAAGCATTTTCCACATATAAAAATAAATTAAATATAATTCTAAGAAATCAAGAAAGAATCATCACCTGGTAAGAAATTAAACATAATCGCAAATATCATAGGGTTTAGCTTACCTCTTGCGTATTAGATTTTGTGAAATCATCAAGGGTAATGTGCTAGATCTTTGTTTTTCCCGACATTGTAGATAGAGGGTGAGTTGCGACATGTCACCCTGAGAAGTGGTGAGTTGCATCTATATGATTGGTATTTACAATATCTGTATCCGAGAGTTTCCAAAATACTTGAAGAGTTATTTTTGAGATTTCTTACTTACTTTTAGGTTATTCGTATTCTTTGAGCTGGCACCTTCCATTATTCTGAAAAGAGTCCTGCGTCAGCAAAAGAACCAAGTAGCGACTCTGTCCAGTCTGAGGTCTTGTCGTGCGTCCATTGTCTGAGGTCGCGCATCCACTCTCTTAATCTACTGTCGCGCATCAACAATGCCCAAGTTACGCGTCAATACTTTCTCTGTCGCGCGTCACTTCTTTGCCCAAGTCGCGCGTCAACACTTCCTTGGTCATGCGTCAGAACACCTTTTTGCATGTTAGTACAGCTCTTGTCGTGCGTCAGTACAGCTCTTGTCGCGCATCAGTATAGCTCTTGTCACACGCGTCAGTACAGCTCTTGTCGCGCGTCAACAATCACAGGCTAACAGTAATATGAATCTCTGGTGCTCAAGGGTATGCGAGTTCAAATTTCACAGTATTGGTAATTTGGTAAGCTACTTGAGGTATACTACGCGGCGAATCACCTAGGTTTTTATAGGAGATGTTTTCAAATGAAGGTGAAGCCGACCCCCCAAAAAAAATATACTATATATTTTAGGCGAACAGGACACCGACCCACTCCGAATAATTCACCTTTTCAAATTTTCCTAAAATGAAATTTTCGCCATATTACGAATATTCGCCGCTAAAATTATCCCCGAGGAAAATAATGGAGTAATTTTTTTAGTTGGCATTAAATGACAGATTAGTGGTTTTATAGCACTTATTTGGTTTGATCATAAAATTGAATGTTTCTTCCTTCCCAAAGATTTCGCCGTGCCACCAAACAGATTTAGACACGGAAGTAAGAGACTTAAATATGCCTATCTCTGTTTTCCAATTTTCTATGATTTATCGCTAAAACCCATGTCAGTTTTCCAAATATATTTGATTTATCAAGTATTAAAATCATTTTTTGGGTTGTCAACTAATATTTTTATTTTATTTGGGTGGGAAAAAGTGGTAGTATAGATAAGCATAGATGGAATGCATTTAATCTAATATTTATGTGTGGGGATGGAAATAACTTTTCTACGTTCAAGTTTTATTTTGGATTTGTTTTGTAATTGCTAAAATGAAAAGGAAGTCCACATGTTTTCTTTGCAAAAATTAAGCAAAGAGAGAAGAAGCATTCTGGTAACCCACCGGACATACTTCAACTTCCATCACCCTAAAGATCACGCACGTCATAGCAATCAATGATAATTTTAAGTTTTTGACTTTCACATACTAAATTTAGTTTTTTTTTGCAATTTTGTTTTTCAATAGTGTGTACAAGCGCCTACATGGGTTTGAACCCACGACTGCCTCTTTACTAGCATAGGTTCCTACCAATCTGCTTGCCTGCCACATGCCTCCATCTGATTTCAATCGGATATATTCAAAAAACAAAAAACCTATAATATGATTGTTGACGTGCAAGTCCCACACATGGATACGTATGCACATCTCTATGGTATTTTTTATGGATCGTTTTATATATGATTGTGCATTATTTGGAGAGAATAGCCTCCCGCAATATTCACTTCCTTTATGAAGTATACTTACGTTAGGTGTTTGAACGAGGGGGGATTAAGCCCTAGGCAGACTAGGCAACCGCCAGGCGCCAAAAAGATGGGGCACCAAAATTTAAAAAAATCATTATTTTTGTTTATTATTATAACTTGATATTAATATTCTTTTACCTAAAGTCAATATTAATTGACCCTTTTATTGATATTATTATAAAGTAATATAAATTTAATGCATAAACATAAAAATGTACTATAATATTTTTACAAGTAAAATAAATATGCATATTTTTAAGCTCATCCAATTTTCTTGGTATTATTACCCTTCTTTAATGTAGCTCTAAATAATTCAAGTGTGTAATTTTTTCTCAGAAATGTCTCATGTATATTTTATAATGTCAATGTTGAAGCTAATAGAGACAAGTACAATTGAAGGAAATAATTATTTAATTCTCTATTCCTAATGTTTTAGGAGAAATGTCTCTTTTTTATGGAGGAATTAGTAGGCTTGGTCCATATACCACTATGCATAAAATGATGGGAGCCACCTAAGAATTTTTTTCTTTCAAAAAAGCGGTGCTTTTTTAGCTTTAAGTCTCATCACCTACTTGATATTGGTAAACAAAACAAGTAACCAAGCTTGTATACAAAATTGTATTTGTCGTATTCTAAGCACATCCTATGATTAATTTTCTCCATCCATGGATTATCACTTGTCCTTATTTGATAATTTTATAGGATATTTTTAATCCTTTTGTATACCAATTTCTCTAAATTAATGATGTATTATGATCCTTATGTAAATTCTAAAAAATGATAATGTATGTGGCTTTTATTTAGTTATTTTATGGGAATAAATTATTAACTAAAATTTTAAGAAGGGCGTCCACTTCAATTACTGCCTAGGGCACTCCTAACCTTTAATTCGAGAGTGTGTTTGAAAGAGTGTCATCTTGGAATGTTCTAAACTAAAAAGCAACACATTTAATCCACGTTCCTCAATACGATTGTGCGTGGCGGCTGATTTTCCTCATTAAAAAACGCCCTATGGGACCCACCCTTAATGACACAATGAATCTCCCCAAAGAATTTCCACCTCACTTTTGCAATTACAATACTCGCCGACACCGTGTCTAGAATCCATGCACCCGATCCAACACGGTTTCAAGTGATCTCACGGTTCACGTTTCTCATACGCTTATGTATAAATTCTTCTCCTTCACGTTTTCATAATCAATATGTTCTATGCTATTCTTTTTTTTTCTCATTGCTGAAACCATATCAAGACAAATCCTTTGGGTTTCTTTCTTTGTTTTGTGATTATATAAGTATATCATGTCATCGAGATATGCGGCGTGGGAATTGGCACTAGCTCAAGCGATCATTCAAGACTAGGCTTTATGAGCTTCATACCATTTATGAAGAGGAGAATGAAGAAGAGAGCACCGATTCACAGATCACCGATTTGACTTCAAACACATAGTAATCTTAATGTGTATTTTGATATCCCCGCTTTTTCTATGGCTCGTCCTCTTCTCGAGCAAGTTCTCTTGTATTGAACTAGAGGCTATGTAATATTTTTTGGTTTCAAGATTTTACTTAAATGCATTTATACCCATTGTGGGAAATCATAAACTTATTCCATAAATTGTAAATATAGCCTCGATGTGCGAGGCTTTTGATGCAATTACTCATTACAGAGATAGGAAATGTTCGCAAACATTTATAAACTTTACCTTTGAAATTTAAAAAAATATTAGACACCCATTTCTGTTTTATAGAAAATGATTTTATTCAAAACACAATACATCCACCCCATAAACAAGCAATTAAAGTTAATCGGACCTAAAAGCAATCAATCGATCTAATTACATGTTTAACATTTCTTATTGTCATGAATATTTTGGAGACAAACAGAGACGGTGGAAGGCGGCTCTAGATAAATGAAATCATGAATTGGTTTTAATTTTGTGAAAGGTCAATGGGACCACCGAAAACTCTAATTACTAAAGATTTGTGGATTTTGTATTTTCTAGAAAGTTTAAATCCTTTTATTTTATTTTTCTCAAAAAATGTTATATCATGGAATCAATGTCCGAGTCTACTTTGGTTGTTCAAGGAAGTTACGCCCCTTCATTTCAAGTGCCCATGTATTGCATAATATGCAAGTTCTCTCTTCCCACGACTCCTTACGCACTGTCCATCTCCCTGTCTCACATTTGAACCCACACGAACTAGTCTTTAGCTAAGCAATGACATGGGGATTCAAAATCCAAAGCATTACCTATCATGTGAATTCATATAGGTGTTTTAAATATTAGTTAAATCGAAACTAATATATTGCTCCATATTAAGAGGTATAATGGGCTAGATTATAAATGTTTTAATATATATATTGGGGTAGGGTATGTGGAGTGACAAGGACGAGGGAGGAGGAGTGGTTATGGAGAAAATGAAGCACCTTAAATTTAAATAATTTTCATCACATGTTTTTTCAAAGTACTTGTGGTTTTTAGAGAAACAATGAATATGTTAAGAGTAATGGCACTACATATCTCTCAATAGCTAGGTGATCATTCATAGCATCAAATGCTAAAATATACATTTTTGGCATTCTATTCAATTTTTTTAATGATAATGGATGTCATAAAGATTATTAATCTAACTCTTCTTTTTGGATAACTCCCCTTTAATGGCTAACATGTTTGAAGCTCTCTATTTAACCTATATAAGGCCTATTCTACTTGAAATGTATGGATGGTGGATTTCCTAATGGACTATTGTCCCTCTCTGCTCCAATTCTAAATTGTCTAGTTTATTCTTTTTTCACACCATCCATCTATATTATCCTTCCAATTTGTGTGATTTGTAATCACATTTGGAAGTCACTAAATCGACCCTTGTCAAATTCTTATTAGACACCTCATCATGTAATCTTTACTCCCTCAAGTGGCACATGAACGTGGGTAGTTGGCCTTGTGACTAGGTGTAATGCGCACATGGTTGATTTTGTGAATTGCATTGATTTGTGGCATAGTATCGGAATTTAGTCGGTGAAACAAAAGTATGAGTAGAAAAAGAAAATAAAGATTTAAAAAGAAAGCTTACATCGACTTCGAATTTATCAAATGTCATGCTCTTCTACTTGTGGCCCTCCCTTTGCTTATTTGAATTTAATCGTATTAAATTTTCCTATAAGTTGGATTGAATTAGGTCACGTGATCCAACCTCTGCAAGGAAAATAATGGAGTAATTTTTTTATTTGGCATTAAATGACAGATTAGTGGTTTTATAGCACTTATTTGGTTTGATCATAGAATTGAATGTTTCTTCCTTCCTCAAGCATTTTGTCGTGCCACCAAACAGATTTGGACACGGAACTAAGAGACTTAAATATGCCTATTTGTTTTCTCGAATTTCTATGATTTATCGCTAAAACCCATGTCGAGTTTTCCAAATATATTTGATTTATCAAGTATTAAAATCATTGTTTTGGGTTGTCAACTAATATTTTTATTTTATTTGGGTGGGAAAAAAATTAGTAGTATAGATAAGCTTAGATGGAATGAATTTAATCTAATATTTACGTGTGGGGATGGAAATAACTTTTCTACGTTCAAGTTTTATTTTGGATTTGTTCGTAATTGCTAAAATGAAAAAGGACGTCCACATGTTTTCTTTGCAAAATGATACAAAGAAGCATCGGGTAACCCAACCGTACATACTTCAACTTCCATCACCCTAAAGATCACGCACATTTGTAGTCAATGATAATTTTAAGTTTTTGACTTTCACATACTAAATTTAGTTTTTTTGCAATTTTGTTTTTCAATAGTGTGTACAAGCGCCTACATGGGTTTGAACCCACGACACCCGCTCTTTACTAACATAGGTTCCTACCAATATGCTTGTCGCCACATGCCTCCATCCGATTTCAATCGGATATATTCAAAAACAAAAAACCTATAATATGATTTGCTGACGTGCGGGTCCCACACATGGATACGTATGCACATCTCTATGGTATTTTTTATGGATCGCTTTATATATGATTGTGCATTATTTGGAGAGAATAGCCTCCCGTAATATTCACTTCCTTTATGAAGTATACTTACGTTAGGTGTTTGAACGAGGGGGATTAAGCCCAGTGCAGACTAGCAACCGCCAGTGGCGCCAACAATAAGGGGGCACCAAAATTTAAAAAATTTATTATAATTGTTTATTATTATAACTTGATGTCAATATCCTTTTACCTAAAGTCAATATTAATTGACCGTTTTCTTGATATTATTATAAAGTAATATAAATTTAATGCATAAACATAAAAATGTACTATAATATTTTTACAAGTAAAATAAATATGCATATTTTTAAGCTCATCCAATTTTCTTGGTATTATTACCCTTTCTTTAATGTAGCTCTAAATAATTCAAGTGTGTAATTTTTCTCAAAAATGTCTCATGTATATTTTATAATGTCACTGTTGAAGCTAATAGAGACAAGTACAATTGAAGGAAATAATTATTTAATTCTCTATTCCTAATGTTTTAGGAGAAATGTCTCTTTTTTATGGAGGAATTAGTAGGCTTGGTCCATATACCACTATGCATAAAATTATGGGAGCCACCTAAGAATTTTTTTCTTTCAAAAAAGCGGTGCTTTTTAGCTTTAGGTCTCATCACCTACTTGATATTCGTAAACAAAACAAGTAACCAAGCTTGTATACAAAATCGTATTTGTCGTATTCTAAGCACATCCTATGATTAATTTTCTCCATCCATGAATTATCGCTTGCCCTTGTTTAATAATTTTATAGGATATTTTAATCCTCTTGTATACCAATTTATCTAAATTAATGATGTATTATGATCCTTATGTAAATTCTAAAAATGATAATTTATGTGGCTTTTATTTTGTTATTTTATAGGAATAAATTATTAACTAAAATTTTAAGAAGGGCGTCCACTTCAATTAGTGCCTAGGCACTCCTAACCTTTAATTCGGCATTGTGTTTGAAAGAGTGTCATCTTGGAATGTTCTAAACTCAAAAGTAACACATTTAATCCACGTTCCTTAATGCAGTTGTGCGTGGCGGCTGATTTTCCTCATTAAAAAAACGCCCTATGGGACCCACCCTTAATGACACAATGAATCTCCCCAAAGAATTTCCACCTCACTTTTGCAATTACAATACTCGTCGACACTGTGTCTAGAATCCATGCACCCAGTCCAACACGGTTTCAAGTGATCTCACGGTTCACGTTTCTCATACGCTTATGTATAAATTCTTCTCCTTCACGTTTTCATAATCAATATGTTCTGTGCTATTCTTTTCTTTTTCTGATTGCTGAAACCATATCAAGACAAATCCTTTGGGTTTCTTTCTTTGTTTTCGCAGTTATATAAGTATATCATGTCATCAGATATTGCGGCGTGGGAATTGGCAGTAGCTCTGAAGCGACCATTGAAGACTGGGCTTTATGAGCTTCATACCATTTATGAAGAGGAGAATGAAGAAGAGAGCACCTGATTCACAAATCACCAGATTTGACTTCAAACACATAGTAATCTTAATGGGTATTTTGATATCCCTGCTTTTTCTACTGGCTCGTCCTCTTCTCAGAGCAATTTCTCTTGTATTGAACTAGAGGCTGTGGAATATTTTTGGTTTCAAGATTTTACTTAAATGCATTTATACCCATTGTGAGAAACCATAAACTTATTCCATAAATTGTAAATATAGCCTCGATGTGCGAGGCTTTTGATGCAATTACTCATTACAGAGATAGGGAAATGTTCGCAAACATTTATAATCTTTACCTTTGAAATTTAAAAAAATATTAGACACCCATTTCTGTTTTATAGAAAATTTTTGGCATTCTATTCAATTTTTTAATGATAATGGATGTCATAAAGATTATTAATCTAACTCTTCTTTTGGATAACTCCCCTTTAATGGCTAACATGTTTCCAAGCTCTCTATTTAACCTATATAAGGCCTATTCTACTTGAAATGTATGGATGGTGGATTTCCTTATGGACTATTGTCCCTCTCGCTCCAATTCTAAATTGTCTCGTTTATTCTTTTTTCACACCATCCATTTATATTATCCTTCCAATTTGTGTGATTTGTAATCACATTTGGAAGTCACTAAATCGACCCTTGTCAAATTCTTATTAGACACCTCATCATGTAATATTTACTCCCTTAAGTGGCACATGAACGTGGGTAGTTGGCCTTGTGACCTTTATTTCTTATCCAAGCTATCTGTGTAATCCCTAACATATAATAGCCCGACATTTTCACACTCATCGTGTTCTCCCCTTCCATGCGCTACACGTTTCCTTCATGCAAAGCTTACTTCCATGCTGGCCCATTATCTTTTTATGCACCCATATAGTCTCTCCCACACACACTACTTATGGTAGTTCAAATATCCTATGTAGTCCCCAAGAAGTTCTCGTTGATGTTCTCAACCTTCCTTCCTTCCACGGTGTTTATTTTACACACCCATCAAAATTGTGTTAGTCCTTTGATTCTCCTACATTAGACATCTAATGTACTTGAAACTTGAACTCAAGCCCAAGTAGATCGAGTGAGTGATAGAACCACCCTTCAGACTATATGAGATAATAGTATCGACTTCCTTATCTAATAATCCTACCTCTAATTCTTGCACTTCTTCCTCCTCTTCTAGTATTTTTCACAAATTTATTATGACCTTTCCAAAATAATTTGCACGTTCTTGAGAGCTTTAACTTAGTATACCCCGACAACCTCCTCCAAGTGCTCTTTTTCCTTCCATCTCGTGAGTTCTCGCTCACCCTTGTCCGTCCACCTCCTCTTAAATCCTTCTTGGTTTATCTTCCTTATACACATTTCATCATCGAACTTCTACCGTCATGCATTTCCTTTTCGTGTGCCTTCTTACTTCTACACTTCTTATCTACGTGTCCTTATCACCTTTATAGGATATTCATGTGCATTTCATTAATTTTTGCTTATGTTTCACCTTCATGTTATGACTCTTCAATAATATATCCTTCTCATTTTTGGGCTTACTTCCACCTTCAAATGACCATCCTTCCTAAGGTTAAGTCCTCTTTGCTTGTGCCCTTCTCTCTTCCTAGGTCACCACATTCTACACATCTACTTTTTGAGTGCTACTTACCTTCTTGTTTTTTACTTCGTGGGTTTTCTTCCCGAATTCTCCTCTCTTGACCTATTCTAGGCCACATTCCATCTCGCCTCTACTTCACTCTAATACATGGCCTACACTATACTAGGTCATAATCTTACCATTTGTAGTCTTCTATTTCTTCCTTTATGGCTCTCGACCATCTTCAATTGCCTTGTGTTCCCTATCCCTTACTTATTCTACACACTTTTTCTGTCTTCTCTCCTAGCAATTTTTCTTCTTTCTCTTTGTGCATTCGTCTCTTTCGCACCACAACCTACTTTTTAACTACATGTCCTATGTTTTCTTCCCTTGTCTTTGGAAGCTATTTTATGTCACACACATCTTCCTAAAAGACCTCTTTTTTCCTCCTTTCATGAGATCTACTTGGATCTCTTTCTCCACCATCCCTCTTTTTTTTGCTATCTCTTCTACGCAATGCCACAACCTTTAGCACTAATTTCTCCTCTATTATTTCCTTCAACAAAATGTCATATTTCTGTCATAATTACTACTTAATATTGCACCAATCATCACTCGTGCGCTCCTATTCATGCTTTCCTTCAATATCTCAGATGGATCTCTACTCTTTTGTGTTATTCTCATCACATAACACTACAACCTCTTTTACAAGCCACTTTTGTTTTGTTTCCGTAAGGGAAATTTTTTTATTTTTGATCCTTCTCCCTTTAGGAACATTTCTCCATTTCCATGTACTTTTTCCATGTATTCTTCATTTCCCTCAATTGGGGTTTCCAGTCTTGCACACTCTTCTTCACTAAGTTGTGAAGTCTCTTTCTCCCTCTCTATCACATGGGCTTCACACAACCGCAACCATTCTTACTCTATGACCTCTAGCTATGATTGCAGGTCATCTTCCTCAAATTTCATATCTTCTCCTTAATCCTCCTCTATTTTAGGTACAATACTCACACAAACTTTCATTAGGATGAAGTGCACTCTTAGACCTTTTCCTCCTCCTCGCACTATATTTTTCTACATCACAATGCCCTCTTGGGTGATGCTATATTTCATATAGCCCTTTTCTCAACTTTTGAGATTTCCTTCTCTATTATCCTTGGTGCAATACTCTATTTTTTCTCTACCAGTGCTTCCTCTGCACTTCCTTTTGTGCATTGTCATGTGATTTCGCTGCTCTACGCATTCCTCTTAGAATGGAAAAAGATGAAAAATATTACCATACTTGCACATTCTCACTATGTTTTCTCTCTCATCATAGAGAATTTTGTGGTCATATTGCTATGATCTCCCAAAAGCACATGAAATACATCCATTAGTAGGATGCTACACATCATCTAATCATTAAAGCCATTTTATGCAAAGAAATGTCCCCCATAGGCCATGTTTGGTTTCTTCATGTCTCGTAAACTACGACTATTTCATTGATTTAAATATGTCTGAGAATCATGGACATTGTGCAAAACAAATAGAGTTTCAGGGTCTAATTCTAATTGGAAAGATGTCAATGCATCAATATCTATTCGTGATAGTAAAGTTTCAAAGTGTTCAATGATATCGAATCTTAGTTCAATATAAGTGTATCGAAAATGCAATAGAACAACAAAGGCATCGAACAAACAATAGCCAACATTGTATTTGAATGCATTTTCCCATAAAAGGTGGAATCGATCCAAAACAATGTCAATGCTTTCAACAACACAATTGGATACTCGTAACTGTATATTGTCCTACATCTATAGGTGTGGTTGACATGACATATTTTTTCACATTCGCATTTGTTTTTGCTTGTAGAAAATGGAAAAGCTAAACATAACACAAAAGAGAAGATTGATGTATATACCTTGGTTATATGAACGAAAATAATACAAGCAACAAATAGTGAAATCCCTTTATCTTCTCTCCCTTTTTTTGGTGACACCTTCAATAAAAACAAAGTCAATATACATTCAACATACTTTGTAACAAGAATATGTTACAAAATGAAGCTTTCCTTATATCATAAAACACATAATGCAAGGAAATTTCAATTACACAGAGCACCCAAAAAAAAAAAAAAACTTACTTTTGCTGACACACTATTTAAGGAGATATACATCTTCACAAAGTTTATTTTAACAAATAAGAAGTGTTTAGTTTCTCATGCTAAATAGCAGGCCTGAATGTGTGGCCATATATTTATTGACATCATCATAACTTGTTGGGTGATTTGAAAGGATGTTGTTTGTAATGTTAGGATAATTTATTTGTAGGATATTTTTATTTCACGTGTATTTATATTGTTTTTGGAATGAATTTTATTTCATTAATCATATTTGAAATTTATATATTTTTATATGGTCGTAAAGAAAATGGCAATGAAAACCATTGCATCCAATAGAACTACTTAAATACAAACCATTGGACTTTTCAATTTAAATAATTCCCTCTCCAGTGTTCTGATTGGTGGTAAAGCTAAAGGTTCAATTTTGGCACCCCCAAATAAATAAAGGAAGAACATTACGAGAGGAAGTAGACTTGAGTTTTTCAAGAATTTTACATGGAATTTTCCTCATTAAAAATTTAAAATACCTGCATATCTATGTATTTTCTCCTAAACTATTTTTGGAACTTTACAATCGGGTCTGAATACATATATGTATACGAACCTAATGTGGAAAGTGTCATACTTATTGTTGTGTTACTATGATTTACATAGAATTATACTTAAAATACACTACTAAGAATTATACTTAAAATACACTACTAACACATCAGAATATAGAAATTGGTTAGAATATTAGATGTAAAACTTTGGTTTCAAGAAAACCTTATATCTCATGTTGTTCCCATATTCGAATGATGATGTTTCCTACCCATCCGTAGACTGGTGTGAAAGCAATTAGTGAGATTATTCTTGGTTTTTTTAATCAAATCTAGTACTTTATCCTCCCGTACTACTGTGTTAAAGCAGGATTTTATTTATCGGAGGAATGGATGTGATTTCCACCACATATGCAGGAAATTGCGGCTATGTAACAGATGAGTGATTTAAAACTGATAAGTTAGGCAATTGTGAGATACCTTTGGGGATGTGTTGACAGAAGACTGGAGGTATATGTTTACAGCTCAAAGTGCCTCTATGGAAATGAAATTCCTCTCATTTCTTTCATTATCATGGTTATGATTTTGTACTATGATCTTTAGTTTCTGGTTAAGCTAAAAACATAATAATAATTAATCAAAAACAACCGAATCATATAGATATTCGAATCTATGTTTTTTAAGTTTCAAATTATTATTACAAGTAGAAGATTATGTACAAGCTATTTGAAATATAACCACAACTATTTATTTCTTTGTTTAAGATAATGGCCAGTCTAGATGTATTACATAAACTTTGAACATATGTTAGCAAGACTGGTAAGACAAAACTTATAGGCGTATTGGTTGGAAGGAAAACCACTGGATACATTGAAGGGGATATCGGAATCTGTCGATATGCCAAAAGGCAAGAAACATTATTCTATGTCATGGACAAGAGATGGTTATTGGTAATGTTGGAGATTCAAAAAATTTTGTGTACAAGAGGTGAAGACAATGCTTTGGCTACAGTGCAGTTGACAGTGGATTCGAAACCCAATGTTCCAGGTATGTATTGCAATTTGTCTATATGGTGCAGAAACATCTTTTAAATTCCATGGTTAGTGTATTCAAATTCTTTATTGCAAACATATCTATTTGAATGTTGTGTCGTTTATCATATTAATGGAAAGAAAAGCTTAATTTAAAAAACGCAAGGCTTAACTAATTTGTAGAGTTTGAATATCAATGGTGAATTTAGCTATATCTTTCAAGCAAATAGATTTTTTGTTAGAACTATATAGTTCCTTTTTTTTCCCATGTTGTGTGTTTTTATCTTATTTTTTTGAATGCTACATACTTAAAATTTTGTAACTTTGCAGCCTAAGGTTTCAATGAGTAAACACTCAAATCCTTAGTCGAATCATATTTAAAATTTTGTAAATAAGGGACCCATTCCTACACAATATAACAAGCTATAAAAATATAAAATTTACATGATTGTAATCATCTAAAATATGTAACTAACAAAGGATAACACATAGCTATGGATATAAGCCACGGGCTTACGGATGTGCATAACAACTAGACTGCATATAGAGTTTTATTGAAATATGAAGTGGTATTACTACTCTTCCTCCCATTGTAGAATATTTATGGGCAAGTGAAAGAAAACAACCAATTTAACTTTAGATGTTTTGGGCATTTGAAGTTGGATGAGTGCATACATATCCTCTAACCCTCAACCTCATCCTAAAGCCCAGTTTTGAGTAGAGACTATAGCCATCAACATGTAGACACAAAATCATGAACTTTGGGTAATTATCTAGTCTTGATCGATACTACTATTCATATGGTTCCTAAGTAAGAAAAATACGAATTAAACCATGTCTTTGACCATCTTTTTTTTTTTTTTCTACTTTCGGTCTTGCACCTTTACAAAGCTCAATCATCTTTTCATACTTCAATTTTACCCTTTTTGAACTAGGGTGCCTAGCCAAGTACACCAATGTCAAGCGCCCTCGTTCCTCTAAGCACCCCGACCTCTTTGAACTTTGGTCACACTTTTTAGGTCTTTTCTAGTCGTTTGAGCATCTTATCTTTTTAGTAGTCGGCCTTTTTGGGATTAATTACAAAATTCAAGCAAGGGAATCATATAAATATAAAGTTATGTGATTGTTGATCAAAGAACACTTAACAGAGAAAGCACAAAAAGAAGTCCACACGGGAAAATAGGCCGAGTTTAAGGGTGCGAATGGATAGGAAGAACACACATGCAGAGCAAAAGTTCGCATTCAAGACAATGCTTTTGGGCATGAAGATCTATTTTTAGAAGATGGCGTGCAGAACACACCAATGATGCAGAGACGTGCGCTCCACACATTGTCTATTTTTGGAGGATCAGATTAGAGTGCTTTTGCATGGAGACAGATCTCGAATAGGATTTTCACCTCGCTTAACTATCGTAGTCTACGAGATAGCACACTTACATGTGTGGCTATGCATGAAAACGGCGTGTGGCTACTAATAACATGCGGCCTATTTTTAGAATAGATAAGCGGTGAAGGGAAAGTCCCCCCCCTATATATATGTAGTGAATTACCTAGTAGAGAGATGATATATGATATATGATAGAGGATGTATATGGAGAGATAGATAACATAGTGTATATGTTTATGGATTATCGTATCGAACCATGCACGCATCGACATAGATTGCCAGTATTGTAAGAAGCTTCTGTGTTATTGTGATAATTAAGAGGTGGAAGATATTGAGTGAACCTAAGTGTCATTCCTGTGTGTAATTGGGTAGTGCATGTTCTTATTTCTATCATGATTATTATTAAACCTATTCTTTCCTAGATCTAGACACTGTCATGCATTGTATAATGAGGTATTAGTTATGGATCTGTATGCTTTAAGTCTTCATCATGTTAACATTATGCTACAACAACCCTAAAGAGGGACTTGGTACCTTTGCGCACTTTGGGTGAGTGCTTAGTCTAGGTTGAGTGATGTGCCAGCGTGACTAGGGTATTATCTGGTGAATTCTAGGTGAATCATTGGTTCCGTTGATGGATCACGGCTACTCGGTTACTTCAATGGGAGTAGGTGAATCCCTACTATAAATAAGTCTTCTTGGTGTTTGTCATAAGAGAAGATGATTGCCATTTAGATTAGGTTTCCATTATGTATTTCCTTTTTATTGTCATTATGCTTTGTCGCTTTAGTTTTTGTTGTTGAGAAATAAGCGTGTTTGTGCGAATGAAGCTAACTATAATATGGAGCATGTTGATGCGCAGAGGACTCGCACATCCTTTTAGTGTGGGGTGGTTGTTGACATCCGTGTACAAGATTGTGGGAATTGAAAGATGAAAATAATAAGCTGATACGAGTGTTTGTCAAAGTAAAAACATTGCTTCAAAAGTGACCAAGGATGGAGATGAATGAAGGAACAAGTATAACGCGAGGTAAGTAGGGTCATGATAACTACCAGATAAGGTACGATTCGAGGTACTCGGGTGTAAGGACACGCACCGAAGAGAAGTCTTTGACCAAAGGGTAGGAAGGCGTGCTACTGAGGTTACAATCGGGCGCGAGGATCTAATGTGTGGAAAGGATGGAATTGGTCAATTAATGAGAGGATATTTGGTAGGTGAAGGAGCAATGAATGTATCAAAAATTTGAAAATCTATATAAGGATGGGATGCAAGTTCATTTTTACCGTTGCGATTAAGAGTATTTGAAAGAAGCCAAGTGCGAAGAGCCGAGTGATCGTTTTAAGGTGCGAGAGGTGTGTAACCAGTCATGACAAAGAGATCTGTGCAGAAGGAAGAAGCTTGTGTCCCCGGTGGTGAAGGGTTTGAGCAAAGCGAGGTGACAGAGAGGAGCTAGGGCACGTAATTTCACCTAGGGCACGTTGAATCGAACTAGGGTTTGCTTCGCACCTTGCAGAATTTAAGTGACAAGGATCTACAAAGGATTGTAAGGTAGAAATGGCACCCAAGAAAGAAGTTGTAGTAGGAGTGAAGGGAAAGAATAAGGTAGTAGAAGAATAATTGAATAAAGCGAGACCATGCTTTAAACATCTCGCATAACTCGAGGCACTTATCAACATAAAAACCACGGAAGAAAAAGATGAGGTCCGAGAAAGAAATGAAAGAGCGAAACATTGGGCAGCGTGCAGAAATATTGTTCGTGGTTAAGAATAAGTGCGAGGCCACAGCAAAGACAAGAGCCACATAAGACTCGGATGGAAGAGCTTGGGAAGCTCATTGCACAGAAGATGGATCTTCTAGAAGGAAGAATGACCTCAATGTCTAGCATTGTGTTGGTTCTATAAAATGAAAAAGAGGAAATTGTGAGGGATGAATTAGAGTCCATTGTTGTGGAAATTCCGGAAAAAGTAGAACAAGCACTCATTGAATGGCGAAGACCTTGGAGGCTGAAATAAAACAGAATATCCTGAGTTAGTTGTCCAGGTTGAAGAAGAGACTGCAAGGTAAAACATTCTTTCATGCATTCGTTCATTCTTTCCATTCTTCTATTCTTTACTTCAGTTTTTGGAGATGACCATTGTTAGGCGATAATGAGATTAGTGTGGGGTAATGTTGATCAAAGAAAACTTAACAGAGAAAGCACACAAGAAGTCCGCGTAGGAAAATAGGCCAGGTTTAAGGGCACAAATGGATAGAAAGAATGCACGTGTGGAGTAGAAGTTCAGCATTCAGGACTTAGCCATTTTTGAGCATGAAGATCTATTTTTAGAAGATGGCGTGCAAAACACACCAACAATGTAGAGACGTGTGCATCACGCATTGTCTATTTCTGGAGGATCAAATTCAGAGTGATTTTGCATGGAGACAGTCTAAGAATAAGATTGTCACCTTAGTTAACTATCAGTAGTCTATAGATAGCACACTTACATGTGTGGCTATGCATGAAAATGGTGTGTGGCTATTAATAGCATGCGACCTATTTTTAGAATAGATAAGCGGTGAAGGGAAAGTCCCCACCCTATATATATGTAGTGAATTACCTAGTAGTAGAGATGATATATGATAGATGATAGAGGATGTATATGGAAAGATATATAACATAGTGTATATGTTTATGGGTTACCATATTAGAACCATGCATGCATTGGCATAGATTACAAAGTATTGTAGGAAGCTTTTGTGTTATTGTGATAATTAAGAGGTGGAAGATATTAAATGAACCTAAGTGTCATTCCTGTGTATAATTGGGTAGTCCATGTTCTTATTTCTATCATGATTATTGTTGAAACCTATTCTTTCCTAGATCTAGACTGTCATGCCTTTGTATAATGAGGTATTATTTATGGATCGTATGCTTTAAGTCTTTATCATGTTAACATTCTGCTATAGCAACCCTAAGGAGGGGCCCAGGTACCTTTGCGTAAGCCGGGTGAGTGCTCGGTCTAGGTGAGTGATGTGTCAACGCGACTAGGGTATTATTTGGGGAATTTTAGGCTACATCAATGATCATAATAAGGGACCAAACATTAAGCACTACTTATCACCACCTAAGGTTACATCCATCAAGGCATCTATAGCTCCATTTACATCCATCTAGTTCCATCAAAAGGGACAAAGACTTATTCATCTGCATCACAATTCATATGAGGGGAGTTTATTCTATTCCATGCACACATTATTTACATTCTACATCTAGCTACTTGCTTGCTACTTCAAGTGTGACACGCACAAGAGCAACCTAGGCACAATTCGAAATAGACACACACCGAACTACATTGGAGTCCGAGATGTAGTGCAGCACTCATTTGTAATACCACCATTGTGACATTTGAAGACAGTCCAACCCCTTCATATGGATCTTTCTTTTTTAGGGATTTGATGATTTTCTTGGGGTTTTGTAGGTGATTTATCCATTCCATGTTTACAACAACATTTGATGAAGTTTAGTGACATAGAAACAATCAAAGGAAAATAAGTGTGAACATCTTGTGAACCTAAAAATTTGGGTTTTTTGAGCATCGTGTAGATGAGAGTGCCCATAACTTAGACTAGAGCACCCAGGCACCCTTATCCTTCTCTAGGCGCCCCAATCCACCTAAATCTAACAAACATGCAACTTTCCAAGATTTTGTGTGACGATTCTCCACTTGTCTACCAATCTCCACTATGACACAGTCCTGCCACTTCTTCAAATCAACTAAGGCTCTTCCAACCCTATTTGCACACTAGGGTTTCATACTTTCATTTCTTAGTTGTTTGGGTATTATTTTTATATTTTAGTATTTCATTATTTAGTTATTTACTACTGCTATAGTATTTAGATTAGGCTATCATTTCACATTTTAGTTTAATCATTTTGGTGAACACGGCCTTCGAATACACTTTTTCTTCTTATGCTCGTCACTTGTAATGGTCGTTTTGGGTCTTTTCAATATTGTGAGCTTCCTTCATTTGTCCATAGGTTTTCCAAACCAATTGTAGAAATCCCTACCTCTCGTAGCTATAACTGAAAATCCCTTAGATATATCTCACCGAGTACCTCTTCATGAGATAGAAGCCTCAGTAGTGAAAAATCATACGATGAGGATACTAACATTAATCAAGAGTGATTAAACACACTTACTGATTTTCGACAAGATTTTTATGATTATTCCACACACCTATCGCAATCTTACATGCTTTGATTGTTGTTAGGGATGCTTTCGATGCCTTTTCTCCTCTCGTTACTCACTCTTCAACTCCCATGGTCTCCACTACTCCACCTCATCTTCCGGACTCCATTCCTGCTACCACCTCTGTTCCTATCATTCAACCTAATACTCCTCATGCCCACCCCGGATCCTCTTCAAATTCTATTGATTTAACTTCTTTATATTAGGATATACATACACAAATTCGTCAATTCTGACAACTCACTACTTCACATGTATCTCCATCTCTTGACTCCACTTCTCTTATTCATACTTCTTTTGCACCTACTATTTCCACTTATCTACTACCACCTAATTTCATTTCACCTAAGTTTCCCATCTTTAAAGGCCATGACGACCCATAGGAGCATCTTCGATCCTTTCATGTAGCATGCCTCAACTATGCGAGATGAACACACCATACTAGCTAAGATATTTCCCGTAATTTACAAGTCTATGCGCGTATGGTTCTATCGACCTAATGAATGCAATTTTGAAAAGTATTACTTTGCGCGGTTCATTAGACTCCTTGCTATGATCGTTATCACCAATTTTTGATGGCCGCAAAATTGTCAAAAAACAATTGAATGATTAAAAATTAGAAAATTTTGAAAAGTGATGCGTTTCATTAGGTCTTGCGATCGCCTTATTTTTGTGATCGTTTGGTCTTCGCTTCGTGATTTTCGGGCAAGAACTCTTCCTTGGCTATATAAAAACGCATTAAAATAATTAATTAATATTTAATTAAATAATTGCTCCTTGTTTGATTAAATTAATCACTTAAGGAGTATTTAATTAAATAAATATAAATGAAGGTTCATCCGACAAGTTTTAGTGCCGGGAAGTTAGCTTTTGTTTCAATTGCTTAGGGTTGGCATCCCAAACCATTTCCACTTTCTGGCAATTTCTTTCAAATTTCCCGCACGCGGGTTTTCCTCGCCAATTGCCAAATCATGGATTGGAAAGCGGGCATAAAATTCCCAATTTCCCACATGGGGAAATTGGACGAGGATGCCTTGACCCATTTTGCCATTCCGTTGGCAATTGCCGTTACTTTTCCCATTTCCCCTGGCACTTAAGCCCACTACCGGGATGTGAGGAAGTTGAATTAATCCTCGTAACTTCCTCCATCAAACCCGGTGGAAAAAGTTAGAAGCTTCTTTTTCGAGAAAGACATAATCTTTTGTTTGGCATTATGCAAATAAATCCCACGCCTGGTGCAAAAGCTTGATCTTTTAAAGAATAGAACAAGTTTTTGGATAAAGAACAGTTTCAGAGGACAAATCAAATACGTGTGCATTGGGAGAAGCAAAGAAGAATAGTTCTTTTTTTTTTTTTTAAGGAGAACTCCACGCATTTCCCTGTAGAGGAAAACACGTGCAAATCTTTGTCCACACGTTGGAAGGAAAGGAAAGAAAAGGGAGCAGTCTTCCCATGCAAATAAAAGCCGCGCCTTTTGAAAAAAAAACATATTCTTGCCATACATCTATGTTGCGGCATTTGATGGAGCGAATGGCATTCTGAGTTGGGGCGAAGTTTAAAAGCATACGAGCAGTGCGAAGCGCGTGGGTCTGCAAGTTTCTACAGAACAAAGGAAAAGAGATCACTCACGCATGGCGCTGCGAGAACACGCGTTTTTAGCAGAGAGGCGCGTGCCCAAATTTGCGTGACAAAGCAAATGATGCGCGAGGAGCATATAGAGCAATGTTGCAAGAAGCATACGTCAGTGCGCGACCATACTCTCGAGAACTTCATCGATTGATCTCTGCCAATACTATTTTTTTACAATTTGCATCATTATAAAGTTTTCCTATAATTTTATAATAAATAAAAAAAATGACCACCAAGTGGCAAGTATATTAAAATCAAATAAAGAATATAATAAAATTTCTTTTCCACACATTTATTAGAATAAGAACGATTTTTAAAAAGCTACGCATTCATCAAAGGAGGCGCCTAGAAGAAAGAACAAGTTTTTAATATAAAAAAAAGGGGAAAGAGTTCCTTGTGCTGATTGGAGGAGTTTTTAAAAAAAGATTTAAAATCTCCTTAAGCGCATCTTCAAGAGAAAGAACAAGTTTTGACTAAAAACAAATAAAGTTTCCACGCCATTAGCCAATGAAGAGGAATTAATTATTTAGCTAGAGTGGAAGACTACACACGTGAGAGAAGATTAAAAGCAGTTCAAAACGTTCAGGAATATCTCCAACGTCGGCCGGGGAAGAGAGGAAACTCCATTCACGCAAAATATTAAAATTGGGAGATTTTAATTGTTATTATCGAGTTAGAATTCGAGCTTGGTCTCGATTTGTTTTGATTGACATATTAAAAGTTTGTAATTCGAGACAATTATTATTATTATTATTTTTTAAAAATAATAATAATAATAATATAACGGAAATATTTTTCTTGCATTGACGGGGTGTTGGAGACTGAGACCCGGCCCCGTTTGCATTGTCTGGCGTGCCTGAGTCACTGCTTTTGTTAAATTCATAATGGCCGAAAGATCCAAATCTGCAGGGAGATCGAGGAAGCCAGTGGAAAAATATAATAAATCTGCCCTGAAATATGAATTCCAAGGAATTATTCCTCCCAGCTCCATTAAGTCGGCGTATGACAACATCACCGATACAAATCTGGGTCATATCAACGTGCAACAGTTTTGCGAGCGAGTGAAAACTGAAGGCAAGACCATTTTCTCTGATAGGCTTTACCACAGTGGCCTACCTCAAGCAGCAGCATTCCCTGTCTCGGTGCAGTGTCCGGAATTGGTGATTGCTTGTGCAGAGCATTACGATCCTGAGAGACGAGGAATTTATAAAGACAACCGCGAACCTTTCCTCTTAATCACACCTGAACACATTGAGGAGTTGCTCGGGATACCTGATTTTCCTGAGAATGCAGATATCACTCACCAGTCTGCGCAAGATTTCTGGGACGAAGAACCCCTAAGATGGAGCAAAATGGTTAACAACAATTGGTTGGTAACCAAGAGACCTCGGATTGATAGGCTCCCCAAAGAACTGTACCACGTTGAGTTCGTGGAAGAAATTGGAGACATGATCACTCTCTAAGTCGAGTTTTGGTTTACCTTCTGCGAGGTCTTCCACCCATGGATGTACCGGTTTATTTGTATCATCCTAGCCAAGAAGGAGTTTGTGGGTGGGCCACCATCATCAGCAACACCATTCACAAGCAATTGATAGAAGTCAAAATGACTGGATGCTTCTACATGACCTCATATCTGACCTATGCAGTAGCACGAAGAAAGCTATTTTCGGGACTTGAAACGAGAGGGATCATGGGGTCATCAAACAACGTTTTCACTATTACCCTCAGCTCAGCTTCAAAAATAGTTCTCACCATTTTAGAAGAGTCAACGATGCATTCACCTTCCGCGTGATCCGGAACTTGAATCGAAATACTGAGGAAAGGTTTTCCAAAGAAGCCATGAGTGTCATTTCTCAATGGGGAAACTGGTTTATACAATTTTCATCTTTTTCCTACATCCGCGTGAGTGGCTTTCTTTGGGACCCCGTGGAAACTTCCCAAAAGTCGTCGGTGATAGGTGGGCGTTAATGGAGTGGCGCGACAATTGTTCCAAGTTCTTTGCTTGCTTAGTGACAAGCACCGCCAGAATTCATTTCCGATCCAAATCGGGAATACCAATGCCCAAACTTATTGATGCACAACTAATGGAAAAGGACTTTGCTCTCATAACTATCCATCCATATGTGAAGAGAGCCGGTTCGATATCAATGGTTATATGCAAACGATTATGGGAGCAAAGTATCAACATAATCCTACCATGGAGGATTTCTGGGCTGCTTGCTCGGATGAACATGAGGTAAGGAGACGGGAGTACTCTCGCCTAACACTTGCTCGAGATCAAGGCCTTCCACATTCGAGTCCTCTCGATTCATTCATAACCGATGATGAAGATGTCATTGATCCCTAAATGCGATGCCATTGCCTTCACACCGTTGCCTCGAATCGACTGGACCAAAAGAGATGAATTTTCTCTCGATGGCAAGAACCAACCAATTATCGAAAGAAGCATATCTTGGTATGATAAGGAACTTGCCAAATTTCAATCAATTCGAATCCCATTTCAGAATCACAAAAATTACCTATATCGAGGACACCTCCATTCGACCAAGAGTTTCTTCTCGATCAACTTCGTTACCATCCGATCATACACGACATACAAGAAAAGAATGGTTGCGAAATCCACTTCGCCGAGCAGCGTGTCACGAAGAGAGAGATCGAGAGATCAAACCACGAAGAAGGAAAGGAGCGTGTGTCTGGATTTTCTACCTCGAGTAGAGATTCTTCCACTCACATCATTAATAGCACTCATACGCTGGTAGAAATGATCCTCGGCCATGCTTGAACAAACACCCACTCAAGTGCAAGTAATTCAAATATCAAATACTTCGGAGCACGTAGTTCATGAAGAGATTTCCCAAAATCTCCCGAATGATCGGGAAGTGGACATTGAGGTTGTGTCTCCTCAAATTAAGGCCGTTGATAGGATTGAGAAGGATCTCATGATGTCGGGGATGATGAGGATATTGATTCAAGCTCGAGGATTCTATATCTTTGAGATAGTAAATGAAACTCCTTCTTGGGTTGATTCGAAGTGAAGAAAAGGAAGAGAGTTGTCAAGCCAATCGACATTGATTTTGATGCCCTTTTCAAACCTGTCGAATGACGCCATTCCTAAGAAGCCCAAGGTACTTTCTCGAATAATGGTGGATAATGATGGAAACAAGTTTGTGAGACCTTGCCATTCCACGAGTGGATAAAGAGCGTAATCTTATATGGCCACCCGACTATGAAGTTTCGGACTAGGACTTGGGAGATCCACGTTAGAAAGTGACATGGCGATGGCTCGAGATTCAATTGATATCGTCTTTAAAAAGATTGGAGAAATACAAGTCCCAAAATTCTCGGCTCAAGGTGAAAAGAGTCAATTGGTGGAGTATGTTCAGCATTTGATAAATCCCATATCATCCACCTTCCCGATTACTAATGCGGTGGTTGCCCAAGATGAAGAGACTCTTAATTTGTCAAAGGAAATAAACACGTTGGGCCATGTCACTAAAACTTGGATTTCGGAGATTCTCGTTTTGGGCGAGGAGTGATCAAGACTGCGAGTTAAGCTTCATGAAGATATCGGTGTATATCTAGATCCAATTCTTTCTTTCAAAGAAACTTTTGTTTCTACGATATCAAATTTGGATGAGATATTACCCGTCTGCGAGGAGATGACAAGTATGGAATCTTCGGTGTTGGCTATTGAAGGGATTCTGAATTTGAACATCGAGGGACACGTTTCCTTTGGTGTCTACATCTCAAATCGAGAAAGAGCGCTTCTTGTGGATTCTATGATCCATTATGACAACATGTGCAATGAAGTTTTCACTTCACTTTCCTCGATCCGAGGATTTCATAGCTGAGATTCCTTGCTGACCTAGTAAATGAGCATAATCAAAGGTGTTCATCGGAGCGGAGGTGGAAGAACAATTCTCACGATTGTTCAAAGACATGTACACTCCTGCCAACAATTTCTCGTCGGTTTCCATGGCGGTGTATCAAATTGAAGAACTTGTTTGAGAATGCTCGATCTAAAATTGTTAATTTTAATGATATGCCAAGTAGAATTCTTGAATTGCGAGGTATTTTGTGAGGCTATTCTTGGCCAAGTGAACCTCCAGAAGAAGAAAAGATGTTTGAAACTTTGGGAAGGTTTAGATCCTTTCAATTATCAAAAGTAGCAGATCCTAATTTCACCGGTGGTGTAGGAAGTTGATTTTCTTGATATCTAGCGAATTGGGAGAGTCCATTTCTCATACGTTTGAGATAGGCGGACCCCGTTTCAATGGATAAGGCACTGGTTATTATTGTATATTTTTAAAGGTGTTGTTATTTGGGAAACATTGGATATTTTAAGTAATTTCTATTTTTGGGTTGTATTTAATAAAGTTGGTTAGAAAAGTCAAAGGTCACTTAAGTGCCTTATTTAATGATCATATTAAACCCTAACTACTTTGTAACCAACTTTTGGGTTATAAAAGGAAGTGAGGGGCTCATTTGTAAGGGTGACTTTGAGAGAGGAGAAGAAGATACTTTTGTGCAAGCTTTGTTTCAGAAGAAACTTTGTGTTCTTTGTGAAAAACATTTTGGAGTTAATAGAATAAGAACTTTGTGTCTCATTCATTGTCTCTTGTAGCATTTGGTGTTCTTATGTTCATTAGATGTTAGGTGTTTGAATCTTGCATGCGAATATTATCTTTGATCTTATTGTCAACATTAGTAATCAGTTGTTCTAGTTCACAGTGATCAAGCTCTGACTATCTACTTGCTCATGTGTGTTCCCTTTTGCATGTTCTTGTTTGGCTAACTCAAACTCCGTTTTATTTGTGTTGGTTATTCATCTTTTCTCTTCATGCAATATTAGGCTCTGTTTTTACCTAACTCTTGCATGTTCTTTCGAGTCCATTCCATTCCACTCCTTTCTTTCATTTCATTCCATTTCCTTCATTCACTTTTCTTCCATTGATGTTCCAAAACACCCCCCACATACAATTTTGAATGTACAGATGTAAATACAGTTTTGGTTTTCAATAAAGGCAGCCTCACCTTCATTGAGGAGGGACTTCGTTCCCACCTTTGTTGCATGTCATTTGCATGCGTGCAAATCCATATGCTAACTTGAGTTTTTGGCGACTCATTTGGGATTGAGAAATCGTTAACCAGTGCTTGGTTAAATCTTTATGACTATCCCCTCTGCACAAGCTCCAGTTCTTCAACCGAACCTTGTGCCCGACGAAGATTTCCAAGGAGACATTGCTGCCAACCTTCGAATAGTAGCTTGGGAAAACCGTGAAAGCTTGCAGCAATTTGTGGCTATTGATAGAGCCATTGATAGAGAAATCTACATCGAAGACCTTAGAAGAAGAGCACCCGCACTCATGGCCAGAAGACCTCTTGGGCACGTGTTGATAGTTGTTCACCGACGCGGTCCTCTTCCACCCAGGTAATAAGTTGTATGACTATTACAGGTAACCCACCTATCTTGCAACCAAATCTTGTTTTTGCAGATACTCAAGAAGACATATCATCAGATTTGAGGCAAGCTATTTGGGAAAAGCACACAAGTAACCATCATTTTCATCTCGCCGCATCAGTACTAGATAACGAAGAAGAGAAAGCTGCGAGAGTTGTTAGAGTTATTCAAGCGCAAATAGCTCAAGAAAGAGAGCAAAGAGAAAAGGCTAGAGCTGGTCGGAACACGCCAGTGATCTCTTCACCATAAATATTCCAAACTGGAAGGAAAGAGGTTTACGCGAGGAGAAAAAGCTAAAGGTAGATCTGACCCTACTTTTGACTTTCAAGGAAAATTTGGTTTCAAGTTATCTCCTCCCAAGAAGAACACACCTCGTAGATCTACGAGCCTTGCATCAAGTCCTGAAAGAGCAAGCAAGGAAGGAATCACTACCAGTCAAGCACTTGTCCTTGCTCACATTGTTTTACCTACGCATACCACCTTTCCTCAATGGCAGCCAATGTACCATGGGAAATGCCATAGGCCCATTGGCCTTACACCGCTCGACATGAACTCCCACGAGGATCAAGAAAGATTCTTCCCAAGTTGGCGGAGATGGGAAGGCGTCACCGAGAGGATCATATTTCGCCTTCTTTGCTGCATGTGCTTTGTTTTGTCAATAGAATACGAAGATGTTGCTATTCGTCTCTTCATCGAGACATTGCATGATATTGCTGTGGATTGGTTTCATCATCTACCCAATGGATGTATTACAAGTTGGGATGATATGAAAACCAAGTTTGAAAATCGATTCAAAACAGTGGAAGATGAACATGCTCTTCTTGCCCAACTATCTCAGGAAAAGAAAGAGCCTCTGAGAACCCATAAGGAATTTCGTGGCCAAATTCAACAAGATGGTAAACAAAGTTCCCACCGGGATTCGTCCCAACCTTGATGGACAAAAATGTTTCTTTATTAACGCACAACAACTAGAAGTGTGCTATCAGCTAAGAAGGGCCAGGGTGGCTACTTTGGAACTTGCTCAATCTTTGGCCATAGAAATCGAAGATGACTTAATCATGGCAGGAAAATTCAAGAAAAATTCCCTCAAAGGAAAGAGTCAAGAAACTCCCAACGTTTCAGAAACTATACTCACTAAGTTGGCTAATGATATGCTAGCTTTGAAGAAGCAAGTTGCTCAAAGTAGTAAACCTGCTCCTTACAAAGATATCCCGCGAAAAGGATACATTCCCAACAAAGCCAGGATTGCAGGTGCTCCAACGAGGCTTGCTATTGAAGTAGCTCCATGACTAATTCCAAATGTGATGTCATTGAAGAAAACGATGATGAGATTGAGGTCATCGAGGTTGATGAGGAAGACCGATTCTGAGACATCGAACCTACGAGTTGAAGATCCTGAGGAAGAAAGCAATAATCATTTCTTTGAGTACCGTTCCGATGAAGAAGACGAATATGAAGAAATTATAGAAGATATGAATAGTCAATCCTTCGCTGTCTTCACACGCTCTCAGAAAAAGGACCAAGATACCACCAAGGCGGGAGATAGAGAGGTTTCGAGGAAACTCTCAAAGGATCCAAGATAAAGGAGGCTCTAAAGAGTCCCAGAGATGCGAGGTTTCAAAGGTCAAGACTATCTTAAAGAAAGGAGAGCCTTTGTTAGATCAATCGGTTAGTAAACCAATTACTGAAGAAAACTCCTTCTTCCACATCCGTATCAACCAAGCTCGAGACCAAGGTCAAAAGTGTGCCATCATCAAGTTTGAAAGAACTCATATCTGAGACTTCAAGTGCAATTACTTTGCCTAAATTTGATATCATTGATCATATCAATAAAACAAAAATTTCCATGTCACAAGTGAGTACTTGAAGTCCAACAAGGATCAGCTCGAGAAGTTGGTCCAGTTTATCAAAGGCGACTCTACTGTTCATTCCTCTAAAGGAATTCTAAAAACTCCCAAAGATGGGAAAACTCAAAATATTGTGGCGGCCACTACACCTTCAAATGAAAAGATCAAACCTTTCTTTGTGTCTTTTCTGATCAACGGATGCAAGTTAAGTAATTGCATTATAGACTCTGGAGCCTCGGATAATGTGATGCCGGAAAAAGTAGCACATGCTCTTGGTTTGACTTGTACGAGAACATTCGGATCGTGTTACTCTATGGAAACCAAGCAAGTTCCTTTGATCGGGCAGATTAAGGACGCCCAAATGGTTTTAGCCCAATTCCCTCAAAAGCGAGTTAAGGTAACTATTTTAGTTGCTGATATCCCGCCTCGTATGGAATGTTGTTAAGCAGGAAATTTTGTAGGGATTTGGGTGGTGAGATTCAAATGGGTGGTCTCATGCCATGATTCCTATCAATGGAGAAATGAAGAAACTTATGCCGGAAGCTCGGGCAAAGTTCTGATAACTAAAATTGAAGATCCTCGCGCATGAGATCCTTTTCCAAGGCTCAAGTATGGGTAATTATATGATGACTACAGAAGTTCATACCCCTGAGATCACTTGCCAAAATTCCAATGAGATTTGGACTCTTGAGTTCGATGGAAGTTGTTGCTCAACGGGCTCTGGTGCAGGAGTGGTGCTCATATCTCCAAATGGTAAAATCTTTCCTTTTTCCTATAAACTCGAATTTTCAAATACTAATAACACTGCAGAGTACGAGGCATTAGTCCTTGGCCTCCAAGTTGTAGAAGAGAAAGGGATCAAAAATCTGGAAGTCTTTGGAGATGCGGAATTGATCGTGAAACAAGTAAGAAATCAGTTCCAGGTAAAGAACGATCATCTGAGACACTACAGAAATAAAGTTTGGGATGCCATAGAAGTTTTCGATGCTTTTTCCATTAAATCTGTCCCTCGTGAAAAGAATGACAAAGCGGATTCTCTAGCAGTCTCAGCGTCATTAATGATTCCTCATTCAGAATTTGATCAAGACAAATACACCATTGAAATGGTTTTTAGGCCAAGTGTTCCTGACAATGCAGAAAATTGGCAAGTATTTAATGATGATCAACAAATTATTGCCTTCTTGGAAAAGAGAGAAAATTTTGAATAGTTGTACTTTGAAGGAAGTGATTCGGCATTTCGCGAATCAACTACCTCACCCATTCAGGAAGGAGTTGAGAACGAAGATCCTGGTGATGGCATTATTCAACTCAAAGGAAATAAAATTCCCAAAGGGTTGGTTTCACTCGAAGAACTTTTTGACAAACATGACGAGGTTTATTAAAGAGAAAGAAGCGAGGCGGGACACTGCAAATTCTGCTGACTATGAGCAAATTAATATCGGCACCAAGGATAAACCTCGCTTGATCAATATTGGTAAATGTTGCTCACCCGAGGAGCGCAGGAAATTCATAAATCTCCTTACCAAATATTTCACTGCGTCTTGGCATATTCATACGAAGACTTGAAGTCTTTCCAACCCGGGAAATGGAGCATGCCATACCCTTGAAGCTGGCTTGAGTTCCATTCGAGCGAAAAAGCAAAGACAATATAATCCCAAGATTGCAGGGACAATATTTCATGAAGTTCAAAAGATGCTAGATGCACGAATAGTTTTCCTATTCGACATTGACCTAGATAGCTAATATTGTACCGGTTCGCAAGAAAAATGGAGAAATTAGGATTTGCGTGGATTTCCACAATCTTAATCAGGCTTCCTTGAAGGATAACTACCCACTGCCAGTCATGGACCATATTCTACAGGCAGTAACTGGATCGGAAATGCTATCTATGCTAGATGGTTTCTCTGGCTATAATCAGATTGAAGTGGCTAGAGAAGATCAACATAAAACCGCATTCACTACCCCCTAGGGTACGTTCGCATATAGAAGAATGCCCTTCGGTTTGATCAATGCTGGTGCAACGTTTCAAAGGGCCATGGATATGGCGTTTGCAGATTATAAGGACAAGATCATTGTGATATACCTAGATGACTTGATAGTGTTTTCAAAGAAGCGAGAAGATCACTTAAGAGATTTAGAGAAAATTTTGCAAAGGTGTAAACTTCATAAGATTTCTCTGAATCCAAAAAAATCTGTGTTTGGAGTTACGGAAGGTAAACTCCTAGGTCATATTGTTTCTAAGGAAGGAACTAAGATCGATCCTGAACGCGTTCAAGCTATAAACAATCTTTCCTTGCCTACAAGTAAACCTGGAGTCCACTCCTTCTTTGGAAAGGTGAACTTTTTGAGAAGGTTCGTGCCAGATTTCGCCGAGCTGACTAAAGAAATCGCTGATATGATGAAAGGAAAAGAATCTTTCAAATGGTCAAAGGAAGGTAGAGAGGTGTTTGAGAAAATCAAGGGTGCTATTGCAAAAGCTCCTACATTGGTGTGTCCCGATTTTAAGAAGGATTTTATAATTTATTGTTATGCTTCGCCACACACAATCTCTGCCATTTTGACTCAGCTCAATCAAGAGGGGATTGAATCTCCTATCGCATTCATGAGTTCGGGATTCAAGAAACATGAACTTAATTACACTCCTCTTGAGAGACATGCGTACGCGGTGGTAAGAGCCCTGAAACACTTTAGGTATTACGTGTTGAATTCTCACACCAAAGTCTTAGTTTCGGACACCGCGGTGAAATCAATGTTGACACAACAGGAACCGGGATCTAAAAGAGGTAATTAGGTCTCAAGATACAAGAATATGATCGGACATCAAGCCTACCAAGTTGGTTGAGGAGAGGACTCTGCCAACTCATTGCAGAGAATGAACCACGAGATAACTTTGAAGAAGAACTAGTTGAAGGAAATTTACCATTGGTAGTTTTTGTCAGTACCACGGATGAATGGTATTCTGATATTGCCTACTTCCTCACATACGGCGAGTGTCCAGAAAATCTGACAGCTAAAGAGAAACGAGCAATCAAACTAAGAGCTGCCAGATACATCATTTGGGATAACATGTTGTTCAAGAAAGGAATTGACGGCATGTTCCTCAGATGTGTTGATAAAGAACAACAGCCTAGGTTGTTGGAAGCCTTCCACAATCATGCTTGCGGCGGTCATTTTTCTGGCCCGGTAACAACCCATAAAATTCTGAGAGCACATTATTACTGGCCCACTATGTTTTCTGATGCTCAGAAATGGGTGACCAAATGTGAGGCTGTCAACAATTTGTTGGAAGACCAAAGTTGGCAGCATTGCCTTTGAAGCCAGTTGTCATTGAAGAACCCTTTCAACAATGGGGTTTAGATTTCATCGGGGTCTTGAACCCTAATTCTAGCGCTGGTCATACCCACGTGCTCACTGCCACTGATTACTTTACAAAATGGGTAGAAGCTATACCGGTGAAACAAACATCTACTGCAGTAATCTGTGATTTCATCAAAGAAAACATATTGGTTCGTTATGGAATTCCTCACAAGATCGTGGTGATAATGATGCCTCAAATTTTTCTTCTGCAGAGATGATAGGTTTTTGTTATGGATATGGGATATCTTTGTCTCATTCATCAGATTACTACCCGCAGGGAAACGGTCAGGCTGAATCCAGCAACAAAAACCTCATTACCATTGTGCGCAAGTTAGTCGAAGAAAATCAAAGAACTTGGCACAAAAAGTTATATGATGCATTGTGGGCTGACCGCATAACTCCCAAAAGGGCAATTGGGATGTCTCCATTTCAACTTCTGTATGGAACTGATGCTCAAATTCCCATCACATTGGAGCTACCAGCGTTAAAATTAGCTCAGGCAGTTGATGATGAATGCTTCACCAATGCATTAGATAAAAGGGTCATGTTTCTAACCAAGCTTGAGGAACAAAGAAGTCAAGTGGCCAATAGGATCAAGGAACATCAATCCAAGGTAAAGAAGTTGTTTGACAGGAAAACTAGAGAGAGACAGTTTCAAATCAATGACTTAGTTCTTCTCTGGGATAAAAGACGTGAGCCGAAGGGAAAGCATGGGAAGTTTGACTCATTGTGGCTGGGACCGTTCAAAATAAGACACTTTCTGTGGAGATAGTACCTACTACTTGGCATATCCTGATGGAACTCATTTTCCTTTGCCCTACAGTGGGCAGTATCTCAAATATTACCAGAATTGAAAACGGGTTGTTCCCCGTATGTACATAGGTAATTAGGATTTTGGTTTGTTTGTTTCCCTGTTTTTCGGTCTCCTCTCTTGTGTCGCCCCATTTTTGTGCCCCATCTTTCTGTGATCATGCTCATGACTATTTTGGTGCTGGTCACGTTCTTTGCGTCCATGAAGTCCTTGTCCCCAATCGAGCGGTGTTATCGACCAATTTTGAATGTACGCAAAATTGTCAAAAAACAATTGAATAATTAAAAATTAGAAAATTTTGAAAAGTATTACTTTGCACGGTTCATTAGACTCCTTGCGATCGTCTTATTTTTGTGATCGTTTCGGTCTTCGTTTCGTGATTTTCGGGCAAGAACTCTTCCCGCCAGGCTATAAAACGCATTAAAATAATTAATTAATATTTAATTAATTAATTGCTCCTTGTTTGATTAAATTAATCACTTAAGGAGTATTTAATTAAATAAATATAAATGAAGGTTCATCCGACAAGTTTTAGTGCCGGGGAAGTTAGCTTTTGTTTCCAACTGCCGGGTTGGCATCCCAAACCCGGATTTCCACTTTCCTGGCAATTTCTTTCAAATTTCCCGCACGTGGGTTTTCCTCTGCCAATTGCCAAATCATGGATTGGAAAACGGGCATAAATTCCCCAATTTCCCACATGGGGAAATTGGACGGGGATTGCCAACCCATTTTTCCATTCCCGTTGGCAATTACCCGTTACTTTTCCCATTTCCCCTGGCACTTAAGCCACTACCCGGGATGTGAGGAAGTTGAATTAATCCTCGTAACTTCCTCCATCAAACCCGGTGGAAAAAGTCAGAAGCTTCTTTTTCTTCAGAAAGACATAATTTTTTGTTTGGCATTATGCAAATAAATCCCACGCACTGGCCAAGAAACAGTCTTTTAAAGAATAGAACAAGTTTTTGGATAAAGAACAGTTTCCAGAGGACAAATCAAATACCTGTGCATTGGGAGAAGCAAAGAAGAATAGTTCTTTTTTTTTTTTAAGGAGAACTCCACGCATTTCCCTGTAGAGGAGGCGCACAGCCCAAATCGCTGTCCACACACTGAGGGAAAGGAAAGAAAAGGGAACAGTCTTCCATGCAGGCCGCGCCAGCAAAAAAAAACATATTCTTGCCATACATCTGTTGCAGCATTTGATGGAGCGCAGCCAGGCATTCGTGAGTTGGGGCGAAGTTTAAAAAGCATACAGAACAGTGCGAGGCGCGTGGGTCTGCAACCATACAGAACAACTGAGGAAAAGAGATCACTCCACGCATGCAGAAGGAGAACTCCACGCGTTTTTCTGTAGAGGAGGCGCACAGCCCAAACCGCTGTACAGAACAGTGCGCAGGGAGCATACAAAACAGTGTGCAGGAAGCATACGTGACAGTGCGCGACCCATACTCTCGAGAACTTCATCGATTGATCCTGCGCCAATACTATTTTTACTGTTTGCATCATTATAAGGTTTTCCTATAATTTTATAAATAAAAAAAACGCGACCCAACTGAACCGTGGGCAAGTATATTAAAATCAAATAAAGAATATAATAAAAATTCTTTTCCACACAGCTATTAGAGATAAGAACAGTTTTTAAAAAGCTACGCATTCATCAAAGGAGGCGCCCAGCTGGAAGAAAGAACAAGTTTTTAATATAAAAAAAGGGGAAAGAGTTCCATGTGCCAGATTGGAGGAGTTTTTAATAAAAAAGATTTAAAATCTCCTTGCTGCGCATAGAGAAAGAAGGGGACAGCTAAAGACAATAAAGTTTCCACGCCTTAGCCAAGGAAGAGGAATTAATTATTTAGCCAGAGTGGAAGACTACACACGTGCCAGGGAGAAGATTAAAAACAGTTCAAATGCAGTTCAGGAATATCTCCAACGTCGGCCAGGGAAGAGAGGAAACTCCATTCACGCAAAATATTAAAATCGGGAGATTTTAATTGTTATTGTCAGAGTTAGAATTCGAGCTTGGTCTCGATTTGTTTTTATTGACATATTAAAAGTTTGTAATTCGAGACAATTATTATTATTATTATTATTATTTAAATAATAATAATAATAATAATATTATAACGGAAATATTTTTCTTGCATTGACGGGGTGTTGGAGACTGAGACCCGGCCCCGTTTGCATGTATGCGGCGTGCTGAGTCACACTTTTGTTAAATTCATAATGGCCAGAAAGATCCAAATCTGCAGGGAGATCGAGGAAGCCAATGGAAAAATATAATAAATCTACCTGAAATATGAATTCCAAGGAATTATTCCTCCCAGCTCCATTAAGTCGACGTATGACAACATCACCGATACAAATCTGGGTCATATCAACGTGCAACAGTTTTGCGAGCGAGTGAAAACTGAAGGCAAGACCATTTTCTCTTATAGGCTTTACCACAGTGGCCTACCTCAAGCAGCAGCATTCCCTGTCTCGGTGCAGTGTCCGGAATTGGTGATTGCTTGTGCAGAGCATTACGATCCTGAGAGACGAGGAATTTATAAAGACAAATCACCGCGAACCTTTCCTCTTAATCACACCTGAACACATTGAGGAGTTGCTCGGGATACCTGATTTTCCTGAGAATGCAGATATCACTCGCCAGTCTGCGCAAGATTTCTGGGACGAAGAACCCCTAAGATGGAGCAAAATGGTTAACAACAATTGGGCAGTAACCAAGAGACCTCGGATTGATAGGCTCCCAAAGAAGCTGTACCACGTTGAGTTCGTGGAAGACATTGGAGACATGATCACTCTCTAAGTCGAGTTTTGGTTTACCTTCTCGCAAGGGTCTTCCACCCATGGATGTACCGGTTTATACGTATCATCCTAGCCAAGAAGGAGTTTGTGGACTAGGCCACCATCATCAGCAATACCATTCACAAGAAATTGATAGAAGTCAAAATGGTGGATGCTTCTACATGACCTCATATCGACCTATGCGGTAGACGAAGAAAGCTATTTTCGGGACTTGAAAGCGAGAGGAATCATGGGGTCATCAAACAATGTTTTTCACTATTACCCTCGGCTCGGCTTCAAAAATAGTTCTCACCATTTTAGAAGAGTCAATGATGCATTCACCTTCCGCGTAATCCGGAACTTGAATCGAAATACGAGAGGAAAGGTTTTCCAAAGAAGCCATGAGTGTCATTTCTCAATGTTGAACCTGGTTTATACAATTTTCATCTTTTTCCTACATCCACGTGAGTGGCTTTGCTTTGGGACCCGTGGAAACTTCCCAAAGTACGTCGGTGATAGGTGGGTGTTAATGGAGCTAGCGCGACAATTGTTCCAAGTTCACTTTGCTTGCTTGACAAGCACCGCCAGAATTCATTTCCCGATCCAAATCGGGAATACCAATGCCCAAACTTATTCGAGTGCACAACTAATGGAAAAGGAGTTTGCTCTCATAACTATCCATCCATATGTGAAGAGAGCCCGATTCGATATCAATGGTTATATGCAAACGATTATGGGAGCGAAGTATCAACATAATCCTACCATGGAGGATTTATAGGCGCTTCTCGGATGAACATGAGGTAAGGAGCGGGAGTACTCTCGCCTAACACTTGCTCGAGATCAAGGCCTTCCACATCTGAGTCCCTCGATTCATTCATAACCGATGATGAAGATGTCGTTGATCCTAAACGATGCCATTGCCTTCACACCGTTGCCTCGAATCGACTGGACCAAAAGAGATGAATTTTCTCTCGATGGCAAGAACCGACCAATTATCGAAAGAAGCATATCTTGGTATGATAAGGAACTTGCCAAATTTCAATCAATTCGAATCCCGTTTCAGAATCACAAAAATTGCCTATATCAGGACACCTCCATTCGACCAAGGTTTCTTCTCGATCAACTTCGTTACCATCCGATCATACGACATACAAGAAAAGAATGGTTTCCGAAATCCACTTCGCCGAGCAACGTGTCATGAAGAGAGATCGAGAGATCAAACCACGAAGAAGGAAAGGAGCGTGTGTCTGGATTTTCTACCTCGAGTAGAGATTCTTCCACTCACATCATTAATAGCACTCATACGCTGGTAGCAAATGATCCTCAGCCATGCTTCGAACAAACACCCACTCAAGTGCAAGTAATTCAAATATCAAATACTTCGGAGCACGTAGTTCATGAAGAGATTTCCCAAAATCTCCCAAATGATCAGGAATTGGACATTGAGGTTGTGTCTCCTCAAATTGAGGCCGTTGATAGGATTCAAGAAGGATCTCATGATGTCAGGGATGATGAGGATATTGATTCAAGCTCCAGGATTCTATATCTTTGAGATAGTAAATGAAACTCCTTCTTTGGTTGATTACGAAGTGAAGAAAAGGAAGAGAGTTGTCAAGCCAATCGACATTGATTTTGATGCCCTTTTCAATTTGTCGAATGACGGCATTCCTAAGAACCCCAAGGTACTTTCTCGAATAATGGTGGATAATGATGGAAACAAGTTTGCAGACCTTGCCATTCCACGAGTGGATAAAGAGCGTAATCTTTATGATGCCGGCCCGACTATGAAGTTTCAGACTAGGACTTGGGAGATCCACGTTAGAAAGTGACATGGCGATGGCTCGAGATTAAATTGATATCATGCTAAAAATATTGGAGAAATACAAGTCCCAAAATTCTCGGCTCAAGGCTGAAAAGAGTCAATTGGTGGAGTATGTTCAGCATTTGATAAATCCCATATCATCCACCTTCCCAGTACCTGATGCGGTGGCTGCCCCAGATGAAGAGACTCTTAATTTGTCAAAGGAAATAAACACGTTGGGCCATGTCACTAAAAGTTGGCTTTCGGAGATTCGTTTTGGGCGAGGAGCGATCAAGACTGCGAGTTAAGCTTCATGAAGATATCGGTGTATATCTAGATCCAATTCTTTCTTTCAAAGAAACTTTTGTTTCTACGATATCAAATTTGGATGAGATATTGCCCGGTCTGCGAGGAGATGACAAGTATGGAATCTTCGGTGTTGGCTATTGAAGGAATTATTGATTTTGAACATCGAGGGACACGTTTCCTTTGGTGTCTACATCTCAAATCGAGAAAGACGCTTC
Organism: Taxus wallichiana var. yunnanensis; assembly: GCA_018340775.1. Classification (NCBI taxonomy): domain Eukaryota; kingdom Viridiplantae; phylum Streptophyta; class Pinopsida; order Cupressales; family Taxaceae; genus Taxus; species Taxus wallichiana. The sequence goes on from CM031236.1 coordinate 680,912,534, forward strand.
TTGTGGATTCTATGATCCATTATGACAACATGTGCAATGAAGTTTTCGCTTCACTTTCCTCGATCCAGGATTTCATAGCTGAGATTCCTTGCAACCTAGTAAATGAGCATAATCAAAGGTGTTCATCGGAGCAGGTGGAAGAACAATTCTCACGATTGTTCAAAGACATGTACACTCCTGCCAACAATTTCTCGTCGGTTTCCATGGAACGGTGTATCAAATTGAAGAACTTGTTTGAGAATGCTCAGTCTAAAATTGTTAATTTTAATGATATGCCAAGTAGAATTCTTGAATTGCAGGTATTTTGTGAGGCTATTCTTCGGCCAAGTGAACCTCCAGAAGAGGAAAAGATGTTTGAAACTTTGGGAAGGTTTAGATCCTTTCAATTATCAAAAGCAGCAGATCCTAATTTCACCGGCGGTGTAGGAAGTTGATTTTCTTGATATCTAGCGAATTGGGAGAGTCCATTTCTCATACGTTTGAGATAGGCGGACCCCGTTTCAATGGATAAGGCACTGGTTATTATTGTATATTTTTTTAAAGGTGTTGTTATTTGGGAAACATTGGATATTTTAAGTAATTTCTATTTTTGGGTTGTATTTAATAAAGTTGGTTAGAAAAAGTCAAAGGTCACTTAAGTGCCTTATTTAATGATCATATTAAACCCTAACTACTTTGTAACCAACTTTTGGGTTATAAAAGGAAGTGAGGGGCTCATTTGTAAGGGTGACTTTGAGAGAGGAGAAGAAGATACTTTTGTGCAAGCTTTGTTTTGAGAAGAAACTTTGTGTTCTTTGTGAAAAACATTTTGGAGTTAATAGAATAAGAACTTTGTGTCTCATTCATTGTCTCTTGTAGCGTTTAGTGTTCTTATGTTCATTAGATGTTAGGTGTTTGAATCTTGCATGCGAATATTATCTTTGATCTTATTGTCAACATTAGTAATCAGTTGTTCTAGTTCACAGTGATCAAGCTCTGACTATCTACTTGCTCATGTGTGTTCCCTTTTGCATGTTCTTGTTTGGCTAACTCAAACTCCGTTTTATTTGTGTTGGTTATTCATCTTTTCTCTTCATGTAATATTAGGCTCTGTTTTTACCTAACTCTTGCATGTTCTTTTTCCATTCCATTCCACTCCTTTCTTTCATTTCATTCCATTTCCTTCATTCACTTTTCTTCCATTGATGTTCCAAAACACCCCCCACATACAATTTTGAATGTACAGATGTAAATACAATTTTGGTTTTCAATAAAGGCAGCCTCACCTTCATTGAGGAGGGACTTCGTTCCCACACTGTTGCATGTCATTTGCATGCATGCAAATCCATATGCTAATAGAGCCACATGTTTATTCGGTAACCACTTTCATGCATCTAGTCAATGTTTTTCTCACTCACTTTTCTATCAACATTGGCTCCACGATCTTCTATGTCTAGCTCACACAACTTAAACAAGAAGCTAATGAACACTTGGTAGATTACGTCTTGAGATGTACAAAAATAACTCAGCTAAGATGTCAAATGTACTTGTGGACTTTGAGCTTGAGGACTTATTCAAGAACACACCTCATCTTCTATACATTTTCAAGGTAAGTCGATATTCAAACCATCCACAACTAAGTCAATGGATGCCAAGATCACTGTTAACACAAATCACTACTACTACCAAAGATATTCAATCACAAGCACCTCGGCGAACCTTCACCAAATTCATTGTTCCTATACATATTTACTACCGTAGCTCATCGATAGTAATATAATCACAATTCCTTCTTTTCTCTAGTTAGATCCATCGTGACCAAAAGGACGTAATTTCAATGAAAACTCCCATTGTGACTATCATGAATATGTAGGAAACTCCATCGATCATTTCTTTCGAATTCAATGTCTCATTCGAGGATCCGATTGACAATGTTAAAATTGAACTTCCACCACCGGCGGTTTCGCACATATCAATGAAAACCATGGCTCTAAATCTTTAACAATCCTCTACCAAAACATGACACTAAAACATCTAAACCCTCGGCCAATTATGTGTATCACATAATACCACCTCTTGCATCAGGGGACCTTGATTTCTTAGTTACTAATAATGGCATTCATCCACTAGATATCTATTTTTCTTATCACGATTATAATGCCACATTCTTTTCTAATCACTTGCATATTAGTGCCTTTGTTGGCTCTATTCTTATCAATAATACTAAGGTTGATCCATCCTGGCTCATCATTGCATGTTCTATTCCACTTCTCATCATTATTGGCTTTCCACTATCAAAAATATCCTATCTCGATGAACAATTCATATGGCATTGTCAAACTTCGCATTACAATAGGTCCTATCACTATGCTTGTACCCTTTTCTTGTGGGACAAACATTCGACATGTGTGACATCCTCTTATTCTCAATTGGATTCTCTGATCTCAGTCCATCATTTCCATGAACCATTTGTGTCTAAAATTCATTCACAAAAATCAAGTTATTGCTATCAATGGTGTGCCTCCATCTACCCCATGGTCACGATCTCCTCATATAGTCGTCAATACATCACCTACTCCATCTAGTGCACCACAACTTCTAGAGCCTAAAGCACCATCTACTCCTAGTTCACCTACTCGCATATAACCTACATGGTCTCATCGCTTTGCTAGTCAAACACAACAATATAGGCCCATTCCTAGGATGGTTACTACATCTAGACACAGGTCTCCACCTCATTTTATTCCACACTTTGGTGTCCATCAAAACCTCATTCTATTTTACATAGATCTCCATCCCCTACACATTTTGTTACACCGCACCATCCACAAAGTATAGGTATCCATCGCATGCACACTCACTGTGTATAATTTATCTCATATACCACCATTCTTAGAGCATGGTCACATGCCTTCATCACCACCTGCATCAAGTAAAGGACCTACACCCTTTAATTTCATCGAGATAATACATTCACCAACACAAACTTGGGTCGCATTACATCTATACCCCATCCTAATGTCAAACAACATCTTATTCTATTCTCACTTCTTCCACACACATTTTAACATACGCATCTACATCTTCATTACCCGATGACACACTCTTGTGCTTCGGTTCACACTTGATTGTGGGGGAATCCTATACACATGAACCTCACACACTGCACACTAGACACCATGTAATACACACTACACATCTTCACACATCCTACATATCATCTTACGTCTTACATCCTACATCTATTATGCATCATTCACACTTTGTGTTTTATACATCATACACATTCTACACCTATATCATCTACACATCTTACATTATACACTATACATCCTACATTACACATTACACACTTTGCATATCACACTACAACTACTACACATATTACACATTTATCCACTCACTACCCTATGATGCACTCTAGTCTCACAGTCCATACTAGATTGTTGAGGGTATACATCACAAATGGACCACATCACACTCACACATTCAACCATTTAATCTTTTTCTCATGCAAAATTCCTATATTAGTGATATACATTATAAGCTACATCATCACTTCCTCTAGCATCACTTAGTGATATATGATTTAGGTTAAATCATCACACATTCCCACACTTCATCTCTAGGTCGTATATCATCACTACACATTCATCTTTGCATGCTACATACAACACATACTTTGACCATTTGCAATGACACACTCTCGTTTATGGTTCATTCTTGACTGCTTTGGGGGCATAAACAAATTAACCTCATTGAATACAATTCAATTCACTAGGGGGCACACAACTCCTATCATCCACTCTACATTCCATTCCATCCATCCACAACATACCGCATTTTGGGCCTATGCACAAAGATGGGGGCAAAAAGAGGACACAAATCCACTTTTTGGCCATTTTCGCCATAACATGATCGCATTACAACATTTGGGATGCGTTATAACGCGAACAGAAATTTCGTGCCCACGTTATAATGTAAGCATTTTATGGTTTTTATTTTCCAAACCATAATGTGAGTGTATTATAACATGCTCATGTTTCGACTATAATAAAAAAGGTCAAAACTTGAGAGAAAACAACCCCAAAGAAAGCCAAAACGTGAATGAGGAAAGAAACACTCATATTTTAGAGATTTTTGCATCTTTGACACCTCGGGAACCTCGAATCGATGATGGGAAAGAGAGTGAAAAGGTTGATCAATGTTGATTTAGGTTTTTTTCTTTGTAATTTTTTTTTTAGATAATTGTTTATTTGTTACTTATTTTCATTTTTCAAATGTTTCTTTACCTTCGAATCAATCATGTCATTCATCCCCCAAAAAAAGAGGAAGAACAAAAAATCCTTGGAACACCCCTTCTATTGCCAGACATCCTCCTAACACCCAACAACAGATTTTGGGGGAAATTACAAACCACAAAGTGCAAATTTAGGGTTTAATAGAAACTTTAAACAACCCTAATGCCATGAATCTTCACCGTCAAAACCTAGCCACATCATTAGGATCATTGTTATCCAATATTAACAATGTGGTAGGAAAAATTAACACATGGGATATTTTTAGAAATAACTCCCACGATTTTTATTTAGATAAGTTGTCCTATGATGCGGTGAAAAAGAAAAAAATCACAAAGGAAAAATTGTGTGAATTATTTACAGATCCCAAAACTAATGCACTGTTACAATTGGATTATAGAAGATTCCCCATACACTGGTGCAATCATGAGGGGATTAAAAACAATTTTTGGGATAAGTGGTGGATGGTTTTTGACCAACCACCTTGTAATAATTTTGAGGTGCCCCAATATTTCTTAAGGAAACTCTATTATGAGTTCTTCCTCAATGAAATACCTAACTATTATGACATTAGAGATTTTCAGGGAAGAGGCCAAGGCTCTGCATAGGATAGGGTGGGGGCACAACATTTATAGAATCGTTTATTTAGGCCCATTATTCACCCTCTTATTCAACATGTTTAAGTCCCTTCTGTTGTGAAGGAGATAGTGGAGGTTAAGACCCTCAACTCCATTAGATCATTGACTCATTCATTGCTTCATCATGGCACTCATCTCTCCCAAGGTGACGAGGCTAGTCCTTCTAGGGAGAATACATCTTCTAAGATAAAGTGTCATTCTTTTGGGTGTTTCACCTCAAAGTAATGCGATAAAATGGATAAATAGGTAACGAGCGTAAGAGGAATACATGTGTGATGTAGAAGGAGAAGGCATTGCACGTGTTGTATACTTTTGATCCAAGTTTATTGTTTGAGATTCCCTTTGGCTAGGAGGAGCGACCCTGTATACGATACATAACAAGACCACCAAATAGTATTAAATAGTAAGAGTTAGAGAACTACCTAGCAAAGGCTAGATCGGCAAGCATCACACTTCCTCTAATGGGTTTCAATCCTCTATTTAATACAACTTAATATAAGAAATAATAGTTCCTATTATAGTTGATAAGATTTACGTATCTCCTATTAACATACAAAAAGTGAATTTAACTCAACATGTAATTTGTTAGAATTAAGTCCTGGATGATTAATGGGTTGGTTTGGGTCTACAGTGTAATAAAAGGTTGTAGGTGAGGTATGGGTGAAATTAGGCAAGATTTTGGGTTGTTTTGGGGAAGTTGTTAACTTGATGTTATAGGAAAAATTCTAGTCTCATAGACCAAGGTTGGTCAACCGATGCTGAAATAAGAGATAAACCGATGTCGGTTAGCTAACTAATGTTGGAAGGGGAAATTTGGTTAAAATATTAAAAATGGGAGTTTGGGCCTCTCTATGATTACACAGAGAGATGAGGAGGTTTGGGGAAGGATGGAAAGGTGTTGATTAAGACTCAACAAGGTATAGAGGGTGATGGGATAGGTGAAATGGATCTAGTTGGTAGAAAAGGTGATAAATGGGTATGAGGTGGTAATGAGATAGGGAGAAATTAAATGAAAGTAGTAAATGAAATGATTAAGATCAAACACACAAGATTAATCAATAAGAATGATTTGCTTATCTTATAAACTTTATAGATGTGAATGTGATAGGAATGGTTGATCATTTGGAGGAGAAGCATATTGTTTCTAGTGCAATGGTAGCAGTGCATGTGTGCTATGTTGTGTCAATCTAGAGTTGTGGAAGTGATGATCGATTGTTGGTGGAAGTGTGATGTGCTTTGGTTTGTCGTCGGGAAGCTTGATTATTGGAGACTCGAATGCCAAAGTTGTGTGTGAGAATGAATTTGGTCCAACCGTGCAAAGAGTTAGAAACTCATATTTAAGGGTAACTGATGGTGGTTAGGGAACTAGTGCGCCAAGGAAAACGCATCGGTTAGGGAGAATTAGTCAAGTTACCAAAAATAGCTTGATCTTTACTATTTTTGGCATGATCTTGATTGCTAATCCGGGTCTCAAGTGAGGGTTGGTGCTTAGATAAGTGGGAGTGTTGTTGGAGAAGGAATAGGACTTTAATTTTAGGGTTTGAAAGAGTCTCAGTTGGTTAAGATAAGTAGAGACTTAGTCTTAGTTAATCAATAGGCTAGGAATAAGTCCATGGTGAGGTGTCTAGGTGAGGTGTAAATTAACTTAATTAAATTAATTAAATTAATCAATAATGTGAGGATGAATATTAATTCAATTATAAGTGATTAAATTAATATTCAGGTGTGAAAGGGGAATGTGGCTAGGTATATGCGTTACGTTGATTAATAAAAGGGGACCAAGGGCAAAGTGTGTCCCAAATTTGGTTTCTACATTTGCCCCTTTTTGTCACGTAGCTTGTATTGATAAGCGACACTGACAAAAATAGGAAGTTGTTGTCATAGGTATGAGTGAAGGTTAGGTTACCCCAAGTATGGGTGGAGGTGATCCCCCTCAAACTAGGAACTGATGAAAGGTTAGGTTGAGTCGGTGAGTGGTTTGATAAAATGATAAGTGATGAAAAATGAGGGTGGTTGGTGTGCAGGTAGTGATGATATTGGTGTGGGTAATAGGCGGGGGCATTCAAGAACACACACACACACACGTATGAAATGTGATAAGGTTCCAGGATGAAGAGCTCGTAAACTCTACTTCGTCAAAGGTTGATAGGTTTATCCAAACAAGGTTGATGTGATCTAGGTATCCAAGGTATAGGATATGGTCCTAAAACACAACTAGGATAGGTGCAGGAACAGGATTTAGGTGTGTTCCAGAGCACCAAAATGTTTGGTTGGGATAAATGGCATGACATTAGGAAAGGCAAGGTCATTAGGCTAAACAACACAAGTAATGTCATCACAAGGTATAGCGAGTAAGTGAACTTGAGTTTAAAATGGGTGAGGCCATGTTGGGTTGATAGGTGAGGTCATAGGTAAGGCCATGGGTAAGGGTGTGGTATAGGAAAAATTTTTCCCCAAATGAAATGAAGGTCGGAGGCTAGGTTATAAGGTAATAAGGTGAGCCACAAGGGCTTGGGTAAGGGTGGGGTAGCCATAAAATTTATTTTTGCAATCCAATATGGTGAAGTTATGCAAAATGGGTTTATGTATGGTGACCGATATCGGTCAAGGGTAAACCAATACCGGTCTAGAGAAATCGATTCCTGTCAACTAGGGCTCCTAACCGACATCGGTCAGTCAAATTTGGTAATAAAACACAAAACCCGTGTTTTGAAAAGTTCATTTGTGCATTTTTATTTTAGGAAAATGACAGAGAGGAAAATTCGATATTTTGACATCAAAGAAAGTGATGGGGCTATTGTCCAAGTTGGGTTGAAGCGAGTTGAGAGGTGGAAGGAGTGGAGTTTGTGGACCCAGGAGATCGATCGAGTGATTTCTTTGGTTGATTGTTGAGAGAGTAATTTAGCCATGACATAGGAAGGAGAGAGAGCTTAAGGACCTCTTGTTCAAAGACCAGAGATCCCACCATGATGACAAAGATTGATTAGAGGTAGGATTTAATCCTCAGTGTTTTTTGTGATTAAAATTTGAGGTAAAAATGAAGAAATGGGGTTTGAAAATGTAAATGTGAAATTTGGTTTAAAATGAATGAATTTAGGTATGGGAGGGTGGAATGTAGGCTAAATAGGTGGGAAAATGAATGAGGGTGGAAATTAGAGGGATTTGGGTAGGTTTTAGGTTGTTTACTCAAATTTTAGAAAGTTTGGGGTGTGTTGGGCTCGGCTTTTGGTGAACCCGGTGACTAACGCTAGTTAGGCATCATATGACTTTGATAGGCTTGTTGGTGTCAATGGGTAAAATGCGTGACCGGTTGATCGGGGTGGTGGTGCAGTCAATATAAAAGTGACCGAGCCCTAAAAGGCTTAGGTGTAGAGGGAAAAAATGGGGTAAAATGAAATGGTAGAAGAAATAGTTAGGTAATGGGGTAAAAGTAGATAGATAAGGGGTATAGAAATATAGAATTAGGTGGGTGTAGGGAAGAATAGGTGTGTGGTAGGTGAAGGAGGTGTCAAATAGTGAAGGAAAGAAAGGGAAGAAATAGAATATGGGGGAGTGTTTAGGCTAGATAAAATGTATAATAGGTCAGTGCAATAGGTAGGAAATGGATAGGTAGGTAGGGAAACAATGTGTGTTGGATGGGATTAGGTAGAAGCAAAGAGATGAGTAAAATGGGTAAGTACTTGACACTTTGTTGATTGGTATGGATGCATGCATGACACTAGCTAACGATGCGTGATAAAGTGTCACCTCTTTTGGTATAGATACGAGTGAGCATCACAGAGGATGAGTGGGACCACATGAGAGATGCGAGGCTTATGGATGTGCAAGGATACATGCATTTCATTCAAGATCATAGTCTGATGGTCACTCTCATCGATAGATGGGATGCAACAACCAATACCTTCCACTTACCTATTGGCGAGATGACTATCACGCTATGATGTGTACCCGATTTTATGGTTGTCGATTATGGGGAGCCGGTGATTGTAGACACCAAAATTGGGTCATACTTCCATTAAAACCTTGTTAATTAAATTAACCATATCCTACCCATTCATATCCCCTAGTGCACATGTTAATTGAATTAATTATCTTAATTAAATTAATTAATATCCTCACTTAACCACCTCACCTAGCCACCTCACTCAAATGACCCACTCAAACCTCATTAATGACCTAAGACCAAGTCTAAGCCTATCTTAACCAACTAGGACTTAGTCTAAACCTAGACTTAACTCTTATTAACAAACCTAAAAGGACTCCTACTTATTTGCATGTGGTCTATCACTCAAGCCTCGAACGAAGATTAGAGATCACGCAAAAATAGCAAAAATAAAGCTATTTTTGGCAAACCTATATATTCCCTCCTTAACCGATGCCGGTTATATCTCAACTAACGTCGGTCACCTAACTATGCTGGTTAGGTTAAATAAATTTCCAAAATCCTTTGCCTAGGTTCATCATTCAATTTAGTATCTCATACGAACAAAGACATGGAGCAATCAAAATTTCTGAAGCACTCAGGAAAAGGAAAATATACGGGAGCACTACTAACAACCATTGGCATTCATCATCTTCTTCACGATCATGATTCACAGAGAATCATAGAGGTTTGAACTATCATGGCATGAACACAATGTCTCTTCTCTCCGGATCTCTGCCATCACCATCCTCATCACTTGCATTCTCCAAACCTACTCTTCAGTAAGTACCTAACATCTCTTCATTTATTTCTATTTTATTCTAGTAAGATTTATTATTCATCTCAGTAATTTATCTTTCTCCATGTCTGTACACTCCCCTCCTCCTACCAACCTATCACCTTACCATACCTAGCCCTTTCACTTACCTTCACCCCCTTCTAATCATCTCTAAGCCTACAAGGCCATTTTATGACCTCACCCTCACCATTTCTAACCTTTGTGTAATCACAGAGAGTCTAAAAACAAGTTTTAAGTGATTTTTACTAATTTCCCCTACCGAGGCTGGTTAGCCAACCAATGTTGGCCATTCTACCTAACGGCATCGGTTTCACAACCGACATCAGTTACTGTGTCTGGAAATATACCTTAGACCAGTGAGCTCATACCTATTTCCCAACAACTCGAGAATCATTTGTAATCTTTACGGACCTTACCCCAGCACTGTACGGACTTGTAACTTAACACCAACCAATCACTTGACCCATTTTGACCTCAATCACCTTTTACCTAACCTTTCTTATTGTTTTGTACGAGATACCTAAATCATTTCAATTCCAATAAGATCATTATTTCATGTATATTTTGAATAACATTAATCTTTGTTATATAAAAGTGGATTGATAACCTGTTCAGGAAGCATCATGCTTCCTAGATCTAGCTTTCGCTAGGCATTCCACTCATTATTTTGTTTAACTCTATTTGGTGGTATTATTTTACATTTACAAGTAGTTCCTCCTAGCCAAAAGGAGCTCTCATAGTCAACTTGGATTAGGAAATCAGAATGCATGCACAACCTTCAACCGACATCACAAATAGGTATTCCTCCTTGGCCTTCTACCCTTATCTATTTCATTAATTTGTTAAGAATCTGGTGAAACATTTTGGCATGCTCGGTGGGACCCATCCAAGGTTCCTTACATTTATTCATTCTTAGGGAATTGTTGTATGTTTGTTTCTTTTGAAAAGGAAGTTAACATTAAATTCTCTCCCTGGGAATCATCTCACTCTTTTATTTTTCTAAGTGACATTGGTATTTCGCGACTAAAAATAATCATTATTTTTCTTCTTGAATTTGCATTAGTGAAATTCATATCATTTCCTATTCACTCTTTTTACATCGAATATCACATTTCAATTTTGGTTTTAAAATAATTACATTTCATACTTCTATGTTTGCATTTTTAGCTCACATTAAAGCTGAGGGAAACCTATACGCTGGAATTCATGCCCAGTTGATGGTTGACATAATTGAATCATAGAGCACTTTCTCTTCTCTCTCTTTTCCAAACTGCACAAATATAAATTTACACATCTTCTTAAATAACACCTTACCTAGAAGAAGTTGTCAATGATCACACAATCATAGGATTGATAGTGGGTGCCCAACTAGTTTCTCTGTCCAGTCATTATCTTAGAGAAAGGACCCCCACCTGCCAAAAAATAACCTGAAACCACCCTTAGATCTTGCCTCTTCATAGGACACCTTTCCAACCAAAAAAATATGTTCTATTCACAAGTCAGTCTTAAATAACATAAGCTAAAACATAAAATTCACTTATAGGATTTCGTGTTTTTCTTATCTTTTTATTGAGTTGTGTTTTGAGTTGTGAGGTCACGTTCTTCATTTTATTCTTCCTTTCATACTTTGCCATCATAGTTAGTGTATTTCACTGTTTCGAGTGTGTCAGGGTCCATTACTATCATACTCAGGTTTTTGGGTTGATATTCCATCTGACTTAATTCACAAAATCAATTTTTCTTCATTTTTTCAAATTTCATAGTGATCGGCATTAGTCTAGTGACCAACATTGGTTTACATCTCGATCTTCGTTGGTTTACCTAACCATTGTCATTTTCCATCTTTTTTGGTCATTTTTACCAAAAACAACATGTTATCAATGAATCACATCACCCCTATGTTCATACAAGTGCATATACTTGAACTCATGGTGTGATTGGATAACATGGGTACTATCTCCAAGTTGTGGGACTTGCTACTTGAGATAGACCTCAAGAGAAAGCTGGTTCTTACTCCTAAACTACCTACCACAATCTACTCTAATGCAGGGTAAACTAACTATTCTAATCTAACTTTCCAAGGGACCAGGGAGAGAGAATGCATAAAATGAAAGCCTACACTAGAGCGGTGATACACCAGAAAAGGAGGGTGTGAGAGTAGTCTTCCAATGCGTGAGATACAGAAGTAAAGTGCACACTAGAAGGGGTGATGACAGTTCTCCATAATCTAGCAAAATGCATTCACAACAACATTTCAAACATACACAATGATAATGGATCCCTGCAAGAACATAAAAATAGACACAATATTCTTGTAATCAAGGTTGAAGGAGAAGGAAGAATTCAAGAAAACACAGCAAGGGAAGATACATCCACAAACTTATATTTTATTGCTTCCTGATATGCACAGTTCAATCGGTTACAAGATAAGGGCCTAGATCACCATGCAAGGAGTCCACAACAAGGGCCTGCAACACATTGGCTTCACAAAGAAATTTTGGCAGAGCTTTGCTACAAAAATTACTCTCTCTTACAATGAGCCCAACACTCCAATTTATAGAAAAAATGAGAAGAGAGAGAGAAGGGAAAATGGAAATCCCAAAATCTGTCCTTCAACCACTTATAAGAGGCATTAAATGGAGTAAAATGATTGTATATTACTTGAAAAAGGCTCCCCATACTGTCCTAGGTGCTGCAGCAGAGAAAGAATGTGACCATGCCTCTTAATTACACTCCTAACTACCAAATAAAACATTGTTATGAACCCGGCCACGTTTTATGAAAAATCCCCACCGATTTCTCATCAAATCTGGAATTTCTTTATTTTTTTGCATTGGAATCGGAGCCAAAATTCCAACGGTACCAATTTTTTGCGATTTCGTTGAGAAATGCAAAAGTTATGGCCTTCTGAGTGCGAGCAGCTATTTTGGGTCTGGCAGGCATTTTCTGTCATTTGACGGGAATGAGCATTAACTGACTAGAGCCGAATATGTTTCTTTTATTTAAATATATCTACCCTCATTAAAAATAAGAAATCCAGTTTTTGTGGCGTAGAGGATGTCGTGCTCATTCCAGAAAGTCCAATTTTGTGAAAATCGGAGCTCGGAGTCAAAAGTTATGGCCATTTGAAGTTCACGGGTCAAACATTGACTTTTCTTCTTTGCTGCAGCTATTTCAGCAAAATTGGGTCCACGTGTCCCGGCTGTCCTAGAAGAATTCTCCCACATCAGCCGATTCGGGCTTCCTTGTCCCCTTTTACAGCTTTTTTTTCACCTTTGCGCGTCCGCGCATAATTTTGTCATGGCTATCTCGCATTTAAAATCTCCGCACTACCAAAGAAAAGACCGTCTTGTGGAAAATCGGTGATTCGTACCTCTACGCGTACTTTTGTCCCGGCTGTCCCAAACCATGTGAAACAAAAAAAAAAAAATTGATGATTTTTATTTCCTGTGGCCGTTTCGCCTTTTCACATCCCGACGTCCCAACTATCCCGTGGACCGCCTGGGACAAAAATGTCCGACTTAGCCAATTTTCTTCCCTTTTTGGTCCCAAACTTGGTACGACAAACCTCAGTACGACGACACTGGTACGATCCACACCCTTCAGACCCGAAATGCTTTAAAACAGTCCTGCAACCTTATCTTTTGCATTCGTTGGGATTTTTTCTTGGATGGGAGAGTTAGAGAGAAGCCGATGGGGCCCTAAAGCGATTTCGGCCTTGAATCAATCTACTTTCTTGGGATGAAGAATTTGATGCATTTTATTAAAATTACCTTGAGGGGTGAATTTTGGATAACACAACACTCATCACATCTTCTATTCTTTTTGAAATTCTCAGGACATCATCATACCCCTAGAATTTTAAAATCACAGTCAAATACAACTTCTTTACTTCATTTTCATCAGTTTTTTACGTCATTTGCAAAGCTGTTGTTTTCCCACAGTAATGTCGGTATCGATTCACCCTAACCGTCATCATTCACCCTGTCACCCTCATCGAGTTACCCTAATGTCATCGGCTCCCTGTGTTTTAATTTTTAATTAAACAATGACCAATTTCACCTCTCGGAATTTATTTTTCTCCATTTTTGATGTTTTCTGTGTCATTTACAGAGAACAGATTACCAAGTTTACGCTAACTCACATGGTTTTGACTCATAGCCAAGCCAATGCCCTTGTGTTTCATGCTAGCCTTTAGCTTCCACCTAGCCCATCATTACCTTCCATCCTGTCACCTATGGATCCAACTCAGCCCATTACCATTAGTACCGGTGATAAGGAGTTTGCAAGACTCCCTTACAGAATCCTCGCTACCCTACAACACTATCTCACCCACTCATCTACCCAGGACTCATTAGGATAGTTGGTATATGGCATGCCCGTGTTTATCCCTTCTTCTCTTTCCTCCACTTCCGCTTCAGATACCACTAGCTTGAAATTACCTTCATCCACCTTACCACATGTGGTGTCTCAACTAGACCCCACACCCCCTATAATTGTTACACCTACAACATCTATCACACCCATGGTGTCAACTATTCCTTTGTTAGTTGCGTTGAGCATTACCCCATCTGCACCCTTCACCTCATATATACCTGTTACATCGCAACCACCCATGGTGTTGACAACCCATACCCCATTCCAAAACCTCATCCTTTTCATCTCGTAGTCCCTACCCCCAATTACCACAAGAGTCGTTACGACTACCCCACCTACTTACACATATCACCAATAACCCCCAATCTCGTCTATCACCTATTCGGGATATTTGTTTCCTACATCTATTCCCCCCACGTAGTTCTTGTACTCGGCACCACCATATACTAGAATGTCATCCACATCATACATTCATCATCAACCTCCTTATACTACGGGGGTGCTCAATCATCACAACCCACCAATGACCTTATTAAAATGATGATGGAAAAGATGCAAACATTGGAAGCATAATTTTCGGATCTCGCAACTCCTTAACCTATGATGAAATCTGCAATGAGCCCATCCATCTGTCTATTCCCATTCTCCCATACCCTATGCATTGGGAAATGCCCAAATTTAATTGGTTCAACAGTAAAGAGGACCCGCAACAACACTTGTGGTCTTTCAAACATGGGTGTTATCTAATCACCCATGATGATGCTTTACTCCTATGAACATTCCCCATGTCTTTAACGGGACCCGTGTTAGACTGGTATAGTGGTTTGCCTTGACATTCCATTTACTCATTTAATCAAGTGGCTCAAGCCTTCTTGGACCATTTTTCAATCAATATCGTCAAGAATGTCACTATGACCGACTTGTACTCAACTCGACAATATGACGACGAGTCTATCGCTGATTTTGTCGCTCGTTGGCGGAGCCTCATCAACTAGCTAACATTCCATTTTCCTCAAACCGAGCTTATAGAGTTGTTCACTAGAGTTTGTGCCAGGCACATCTCACCAACTCGAAAGTATAAACCTTCGTACCTTTGACAAAGAATTTACCATGGTGTGAAAACTATAAATTCGTGCCATTGAAGAGAAGAAAATTCAATTGCGTAACAAAAACACCACATTTAAATCAAATGATGCTTCTTCCTCTTCAAAACCCCAAAATAATTATTCAAAATCCAAAGGATCTGTGAATGCGGTAATTTTAAAGGCTGGCCCATCCCACCCCTCTAATCAATCGAAACCTATCTCCAACCTTTCACCTGTTCAAAATTTTGAGTTTAGATGGGAGCAATGAAAATACACTCTAATCAGGGATCCTTAGTCTTCCGAGCTATTGCTTTTCCACCCATAAAACCACATATTGGTTTTGACCCCGCTCATCCTATGCCTACATGGTACAAGGAACATGACTATTGTAACTATCATCGCGTAAAAGGCCATAGTGATGGTAATTGTATAACCTTCAAGAACATTGTTCAGAAATGTTAGATAATGGAGATCTCATCTTGGACAACCCGAACGCACCTACTAATCAAAATTTGCATATCTTCAAGAATTCATTCCCTAACCATACCCCATCATCAAACCAAACCGTGAACCTTCAACTAATGATAGTAATTTCCATGAGGTCCATGTTGTGTTTGACACCATACCAGTCCTTCCGTAATTTCCTCCTATCCCTCTATCGAGGAGATTCTAGCATGAGATCCTCTACCCACAGAGGAGCCTACTTCCTCTACTCCTTCACCCATAGAGGAGTCCCCTTCATCTCCCCTTCACCCATGGAGGAGTCCACAACTTCTTCCAATGTTGTTTCACCACTTACCTCGCAACCTAACAAACAACCAATGGTATTAACTCTCCTACCCATGGGAGAGTCATCCTCACTTTCTTCTCCATTGAAAGAGGAAACTATCTCATCCTAACTGTCATCTCCCCTACCCATAGGGGATCCTTTAGATGTGCCACCGACTATTGGGGATAGTTCCCTATTATCATTCCAAGATCATGTTGATCTTCTCTCGGATCTCTTACCCATAAAGTCCGAAGCCAACCAGTTCACTATTGCACAAACATATTTTACAGGGATTGTTACTAAGCCAACATCATCTCCTCTTACAACAGTGCCATTTTCACGCGTGGTGACCGCTTGGATTATGTCGTTAATTCCATGCTTTAGGGATACCTTCAGATTACCCTTTTCAACTTAAATGTAAATGTCACTGCGGATACCTCCACAATCTATCCGAAGTTATTTCAAACAACCAAGCTAATTATGACCATGCCTATTGTAACAAATTCTTCTTCATCGCCTCGCCTACACATAAACCGTTACCAATAACTGAAACCATTCCTATGCCTAAGAACCTACCGGTATCTACACCTTACCCCACGTCTAGACCCATCACTACCTTGGGTGTCATGCGATATCAAGTCTAGTTCATCCGCCTATCAATATGGATTTAGCCACATCTTCCCAACCTCATGCAAAAACCATTCCTCCACCTAAAAGGAAGACCCAACCTTCTAGGCCGCATACACCAATTTCACCCACTACACCTTTATCACCTTCACCCCTTCTATCTATCCTAGGGCCTCACCCATCAACCTTGGCCAAGCAACCTCCTATCTAAGGCAAATAAAAAGCGTAGTAGTTTGCCTCTTCATCACAATCCTTTATTACACCCAACCTACCAAAGACAAGTGTACACCTTCGTTGTTACCCACATCTTTCTTACCACCTATACCCCCACCACTTATAGTAACAACATCAGTACCTATGATATTTCCTTCTCTTCAACCCATACCTTCTACCTTGCCTCCACCAAAGAACCTTCACTACACCTCCTTTATCACCTTGGCTAACTCATCCTTTGCCACCATCCGCTTTCCCCTCTACATCACGTATGCCTCCTTCACCTTTACCTAGGAAGGTGTAACCTAAATTGAAAAACCCACTACCCTCCAAGGAGGTAGTTAAGCCTACAACACCTTCTATTGCTAGTTCATCTACTATGCCTCTACCCAAGAAGGTACAACCCAAGCCTAAAATAGTACCACCTACCAAACCAGTGGTCAAACCTATCCCACCTCCAATTCCACCTCTTGTAGTACCTCACACATCACAATCACCTACACTTCAATCCAGACCCACACTCACCTCACATTGTGATCCATTGGCAGGGTCTTATGCCAACATTCTAGCTAACCTTTTAGAGACCTCCATCATCACATTGCCCCTTAGACCTTATGACCCACTCAAACCCAAACCAAAAGGGTTTGACGATACTAAAATTTGTGCCTACCATCATGTGTCAGGACATGATGTAGAAAATTGTAAGGCTTTAAAACCATTCTTCTCCAAATTTGTCCTCCTAAACAAAACTTTGATGACGATGATCTTCTAGATAAGGACCCAATTCTACCCCCACCTATCACCACACATCCTCACCCACTACATATTCGACTTTGTATTACCACCTCCATAACCCATTTATCCTCCTCCAAAATTCGAGATCAACATGGTCCACATAAGAGAGCTAGCCAAAACCCCACCAAAATGTCAGTGCATCCAAATTATATCACAAAAACATTTTTCTTCATTTTATTGTCCATCCTATCGCTACACATATCACGACTTACCTACTCCTTCACCCCATATAAATATGGTTAACATTGTCACTCGTGCCCAAAAAGACAAAGGAAAGGAGAAAGTAGCCAACCCATCCACCAATCATGTGCCCAACATACCCTCTACACCCACACCAAAAATCACCATTCAAGGACCCACATATCCTATTTTTGATGGGGTCACCCATCGTACAATGATAAAACAATTACACCAATCCCCTCTAAAAATGTCTTTGTATGACCTCATCCAAACTTTAGAATCCCATTAACAAGCCCTCATGGAGGTTCTGCAATCCATCGAGGTTTTACCTAAAGACCCAACACACTGTGGCCTCCATTATCGTCCCTCACCATGTTTCTTCTCTCACCAATTCACATTCTACCGTAATTTCCATTTTTCTACAACACTTGGAAATTAATACAAATATCCATACCTACCATTTCATCACATCATACATCAATCAGTTCACCATTCTATGATATCAAATATTTGGAAGTTGTAAACCATAACAAAAATATACATCATCATTTATTTTCCATACTACCAATAACATGGAAATTAAATCGACTGCACAACATGAACAAGCCATGCCTAAGCGACATGAAACTCCACTATCCCTGGCCGACTATATGCACCTAAAATTGCATGTGCTACATTGTCAGAAAATGGTTACAAAAGTCCGAATGATGATTCATGTCCTTTCAAAAGGTGTTCGAGCTCCAAAACCCATTTGCAAAGTGTATATTTGTAGCCTAGACATCCTTACTTAGCTTTTCCACGCTTTCTTCTAGCTTCCCACTCATTTCTGTGCATGTTTTGGCTTTAGTGATAGGACCACCTCCCTTCGTAGGGCAGCGTTCCAAAATGTTTTTTTCAGAATTCTTCATGCGTGTTTTTGACACGCGACGCTTCACTTAACTCAACTTTTAGGGTGCGTTTGTGAACCAAATTGCCTAAAAATAGTCTTGTTTGCATGGTATTCCTTCCCTCTTCTATTTTTAAATAGATTTAATTAGTTTTAAATTCCTCTTCTTGCCTTGTGCATGAAGGCACCTCCCATATTCCATTCATATATATTCCATGCTTGTATTCAAGCAAAGGGCCTGAGAATTTTGTGTATCTTGCATTGTTGTGCTACCATAACCTTGCTAGGAATTGCATAGCCAAGCTTAGATCTCTTGTGATATCTTTCTTCTACTTGCATTACGTCCAGACATTACTTCAAGCTACAATTGCACAAGCGCCATCCTCTTGTTGTTTTTCTTTGCATTCCCAATCCTTTTGACTCACATGAACACTCGAGAAAGAAAGGAAAGAATTGAGGGACAGAGATCTGCTACTCTTTGGATTTGCCAAGGTTCTTGCTCTTCCAGGTTGGAGTTGTGTATTTGTTTTCTTTGTTTATCAAATTGTTAATTACAATTGCATATCAAATAGATTAGAGAAACAATTCATTTCAATTATCTAGATAATTACAAGTAGATCAAATCAATAGGAAGTTTTCTCTCAATATTGTCGGGAAGTTGTGGGGGAACAATAGCTCTTTTAGAGTCATGATGTTGAGTTGTGAAGCTTAATTACTTCATTTTAGCATGCAATTGGAACTTGTTAGAAAATATAGTAACCAACATCACTCAAATGGCAGACCGACATTGGTCATGGCAAATCGGCATCGGTTAAGGGCAAGTAGGAATGACGATGGTTAGCAGGTAATCGGCATCGGTTACCTGTGTGACGAATTTTTAATTAACTCTCGGGAATTATATTTATTTTTAGAATTAAAATAGATTTATTAATTGTAATTGCATGGCTAAATTCCCTAAATTTATAAATGACTATATAAGCATAAAACCTAGGATTTAGAAGTGAGAGAATTAACAAGAATTAGAAAAACCTAGAAAAGGTTGGTGAGAGAGAATTCTTGGTAATGAAGTAAAAACTTGAGGAAAAGAAAGTACTAAACATCTGAGAGGTGTGGAAGATTGTATATCTTGTCAAAGCTTTGGATAATAGATTGGATTGTTTCTTGGTGGACGTATCCCACATTGGGTGAACCACATTAAATCTGGTGTTGATTTATGTCTCTTGTTTTGTATATTTCTTTTGGTAGAATATGCACTTTTATTTGTATGTATGCTTAGATCTGATATATTTTACGCATGTACAATCGGTGTACTAACCCCAACAACAGGTATCGAGATTTGTTTGAGGGTTTTATGTGTTGAAATATTTACTCATAGAGGGTTTTTCGATTGAGTGGGAGCTACAACAATGACAAAAGATAATAAATACAAGGTTGAGAAATTTGTGATACTGAAATTATCAATTATGGAAGATGTACATTGAGGATTATCTATATCAAAGAGATTTGTATTTACCGTTGGATGATAATTCTAGAGCTACAAAGATGACCTGATGAAGAATGGAAGATTCTTGACAGAAAGGATTTTGGATCTATAAGATTGAGCCTGTGACATTCATGGCTTCCAATATTATAAAAGTGGTTTCTATGGTAGACTTTTGAAATATCTTGCTAATTTATATGAAAAACCTAGTGCTTCAAATAAAATTTATTTGATGAAGAAACTTTTAGTTCTAAGATGCATGAAGGTGAATATGCCTCTAGTCATTTGAATGATTTTCGATCTATTGTAAATCAGTTAAAATTGGTTTCAATACCATTTGATGATGAAGTAAAAGAACTTTTATTCTTATGTTCTTTACCCGATAGTTGTGACAACTTGGTAATGGTTGTTAGTAATACAACATCTGCTAATAATATTTTGAAGTTTGATGATGTGGTTAGCATAATATTGAATGGATAAATTCATAGGAAAAGTACGGAGAGGAAACATCATCTAGAAATGCTTTGAATGTAGAAAGCGAGGGGTAGGCGAAGGAGAGATCCAAGAGTAAGAGTAATGGGAAATCAAAGTCAAGGGATAGCAGATCTAAATCAAGAAGTAAGTGAATTACTTGTTGGAATGTGGAAAGAAAGGACATTCAAATAAAGATTATTGGTCAAAGAATAAAGAGAACTAACAACCTGAGACAAAGGTAAAGAGGTGAATCTTACCGCATCATAGATAATGCAAGATGCTCTTATTCTTTCTTTAGATAGTAAAATTGAATCATGGGCTTTAGATTCGGGAGCTTCTTTCCATGCAACCCCTAATAAGGGTTATTTTAGAAATTATGTCCCCCAAATTTTGGGCATGTCTATTTGAGTGATGATGAACCTTATAGTATTACTTGGTAAAGGGAAGTTCATCTAAAATTGCAAAATGGAAATACATGGGTATTGAAAGATATGAGGCATGTGCCAAGCCTCAGGAGGAATGTTATTTCTGCAGGCAACTAGGTGAATTTGGTTGCATGGTTACTTTTACAGGAGACTCTTGGAAAGTCACCAAGGGTGCTTTTGTTGTGGCAAGAGGTAAGAAGATAGGAACGTTATATTTATCTACCTCAGATTCGATTCCTTTTTGCATTATCTACTTCAGATTTAGATGCATGCATGTGGCATAATTAGTTGGGTCATATGAGTAAAAAAGGAATGCATATCTTAAAGGCTAAGGGTAAGTTATCATATTTGAAATATTTAGATCTTGATTTCTGTGAACATTGTATCTTTGGAAAGAAAAAGAGAGTGAGATTTCTCAAAGTTGGGGCAACTAAGAAGGAGCAAAAATTGAAGCTTGTACACTCGGATGTGTGGGGACTAGCTCGGGTAGCTTCTCATGGAGGATCCGGTCTTATGTTACTTTTATTAATGATGATACAAGAAAGGTATGTGTTTATTGTATTAAACATAAATCTCATGTTTTGAGACTTTTAAAAGATGGAAAGCCCTTGTTGAGAATGAATCAAATTCTAAGTTAAAGTGCCTTAGATATGAAAATGGTGGAGAATACTATAGCAAGGCTTTAAATGATTACTTTTCAGTGAATGGAATACATAGAGAAAGAACAATTCCAAGAACACCACAGAGAATGGTGTTGCGAGAAAGAATTAACAAGACAATCATGGAATGTGCTAGAAGTATGAGGATACATTCTATATTTCCCTTACGATTTTGGGCGAAACAGTTGATACGGTGGTTTATTTGATTAATGTGGGCCCTCAAGTTCACTAGATGGAGGAATACCAGAGGAAGCTTGGACTGGAAAAGAGGTAGATCTTTATTTTCTTAAAGTTTTTGGTTCAGAAGCTTTTGTGCATGTTGATAATAAAAATAGAAAAAAGTTAGATGCACAATCCAAGAGGTACACTTTCATTGGTTATGGATCTGGTGATTTCAGTTTCCATTTTTGGGATTTAGAGAATTCTAAAATTATTAGGAGTCGTGATGTTGAATGGAATGAAAAGAGAATGTACAAGGATCAAATTTTGGTACCCAAGGATGAGAAAATTGAGAAGTTTATTGATGAAAATGAACTCTTAGGTTTTAAAGAAACACCTATAGAAATACACAGTAACCATGGTCGAGTTAGTCCCTAATCGACATCAGTCAGATGAACCACCGAAGCGATTACATAGGATGATAATCGACACGATTAGAAAAACTATCATCGTTAGAGGTGACGGCATCGATCACTATCAAATTTGGATAGGAATGTCCAGGAGGCCTAGATTGAGTCTCCGGTACCCCAAAATCCTGTGAGAAGGTCACAAAGGGTAAGTAAACTTCCAGAAATATTTACACCTTCTCTTTTATTTATTATTGATTGATAGTGGTGAACTAGAGAGATTTGAAGAAGCAATGCAGGATAAGACTCACGTTCAGTGGGAGCATGGCATGGATGAGGAGATGGACTCCTTGGAACAGAACCAGACTTGGGATTTGGTTAATTTGCCAAGCAGGTAAGAGGACATTGTAGAACAAGTGGGTTTACATGATCAAGGAAGAATTGGGTGGATAGAAAAGGTACAAAGCAAGGCTTGTAGTAAAGGGATTTACACAGAAATTAGGTATTGACTTTGGTGAAATATTTTCTCTTGTTGTTAAGATGAATTCTATTCATCGTATTGAGTTTAGTTATAATATAAGATTTGCATTTAGAGAAAATAGATATGAAGATGGCTTTTCTTCATGGTGATTTGGATGAAGATATTTATATGCAAAGAATCGTTTAGGTATGAAGTCAAGGGTAAGGAGAAATTAGTGTGTAGGTTGAAAAAGAGCATATATGGACTCAAGCAAGTTCCAAGGCAATGGTACACAAGGTTTGATAGTTTTATGCATGAGCATGGTTACTTGAGATGTGAATCGACCATTGTATTTATTTCAAGAAGCTTGAAAATGGGAGCTATACTATTTGTTTCTTGTATGTGGATGATATGCTTATTGCGGGATCTAATATGCAGGACATTGGTGAGATTAAGAGAAAGCTAGCTCACACATTTGTAATGAAGGATTTAGGAGCTACAAAAAAATCCTTGGCATGCAAATACATAGAGATAGGAAAAACAAGAAATTGTTTTTGTCTCGGGAGGATTATATCTACAAGGTGTTAGAAATGTTCAACATGCGAGAATGTAAAACTGTTATCACACCTATGGTTGGAAACTTAAAATTGAGAAAAGATCAGTTTCCTTCATCACATGAGGAGGTCAAATACATGACACAAGTGCCATATGCTTCAGCAGTTAGGAGTCTCATGTATGCTATGGTTTGTACTAGACTAGACATTGCATAGGCAGTGGGAGTTGTGAGTAGATATATGGCTAATCCAGGTAAAGAGCATTGGAAAGAAGTCCAATGGATACTCAAGTATTTGAAAGGGACATCTAACATGTAGTTATGCTATGGAGGTTCAGATATTTCATTATGTGGCTATGTTGATTTGGATATGGATGGAGATCTGGATGGTAGAAGGAGCACTACTGGATATATTTTCATAGTAGGTGGAACGACAGTTAGCTGGATTTCAAGATTATAGAAGGTTGTGGCTTTGTCTACTACAGAGGTAGAGTATGTTGCAGCTACAGAGGCTAGCAAGGAGATGATATGGATGAGTAGGTTCATGGAAGAGTTGGGAAAGGAGAAAAGTGATTGTAAACTATTCAGTGATAGTCAGAGTGTGATTCATTTGGAAAAGAACTCAACATTTCATTTGAGAACGAAACACATTCAAGTTGAGGTATCACTTCATACGATAGGTATTAGAGGATGGATAGTTGAATCTGGAAAATATTCATACGAGCAAGAACCCTACAGATATGCTAATGAAGCCATTAGTAAAAGAGAATTTAGAGCTACACTCCACTTCTATTGGTCTTCAAGTTTGAGACTTGAAGAGGAAGAAACAAATCCAAGGATCCAAGAATGACGATGTGCGGGTATGGTGTAGTAATTAAACTCCAAGTGGGATATTGTTGAGTTGTGAAGCTTAATTACTTCATTTAAGCATGTAATTAGAACTTTCTAGAAAATACAAGAACCGCCATTGGTCAGAAGGACAAAGCATCAATCAAGGGAAAGTACGAATGGTGAAGGTTAGGTAGAAACGACATCGATTGCAATGTGTGTGACGAAGTTTTAATTAACTCTCGGGAATTATATCTATTTTTAGTATTAAAATAGATTTATTAATTATAACTATATGGCTAAGTTCCCTAATTCTATAAATGACTATATAAGCATAAAAACTAGGGTTTAGAAGTGAGAGAATTAACAAGAATTAGAAAGAACCTGGAAAAGGTTGGTGAGAGAGATTTCTTAGTAATGAAGCAAAATCTTGAGGGAAAGAAAGTATTGAACGTCGAGAGGTGTGGAAGATTTTAAATCTTCATTGTGTATCTCGTCAAAGATTTTTATAATAGATTGACTTGTTTCTTGGTGGATGTAGCCCACACTGGGTGAACCATGTTAAATCTGGTGTTGATTTATGTCTCTTGTTTTGTATATTTCTTCTGGTAGAATATCCACTTTTATTTTCATGTATGCTTAGATATGATATATTGTCTGACAATCGGTTTGCTAAGCGATATATTTGTCTGTACAATCAGTTTTCTAACCCCAACACATGATTTGTTATTCACTTATGAAGTAGGGTTGGAAAGATTTTATTGAAGTTAGAATAGATCTTAGATTTAGATTCACACATCTACACAGATAGTTAGCTACATCCGGCTAGTTATTTGTTTTAAACTAGTTTATTAGATTAGATGCATTGTCTGAAAAGTTAGAAAAGAACAAAAACATTTACTTTCCATAGATTAGCTTGTTTTACTACTTTGTTCTGATATATTGAGAAAACACCAAAAACATAGGTTAGATTTCCTTTGATAGATAGTTTATTTACCAAAAACAAATCAATTCATCTTGCATGACCATCGTGATGCAGGCAGAAAAATACTTACGGATTGCAATCCCTCTGGTTCCACAACCCAACGGGCTAGAGCTAATAACTAACATTGACACAAGTTTGCACTTAACAATCTTATGTACACTGCCACATATGCAAAGAAAATAAGACAATTAGAGACATTGAATGTAGTTGCTAATCAAGCCTACGAATTTTAGATTGCTCCTAGAAATAGGATTTGATTACATGCATGACCATACAAGGGCCTCAACCTCAATGAGTCTTTGGTTGTGACCCACAAGTCCCATAACCCAACAGCCTACTAGTCGAGTTAGATATCGACATTAGCTTACACACACCGGTATTCATATCTTCACTTTGCTTCCACATGATATTATTATAAAACTTTCATTATTGAATATATCGGCCGATTAGGCTAAGACTCTATGGACAAGACCAGAAAATCACCCTTAGTTCCTGTAGCTCCACTACATCTCTTGTCACAATTTCCATGACCTTGTCTGGAAACCCATATGAGGGACACTGTAGGTTACTTTACACGTATTCTTCAACCAATCAATAGAATCTCGGAAGAACTAGACATCGATTGGAGTCTCTGAGTAGCTATCATATCAGACCGTACCATTACACCCCTTCAGGTTAGGAGAGCATTATTTTCCTTAGATTCACAGATCCCATTATTGCGTATCGAATACATAAGATTACCCAATTAGCTTGATCATCACCATCACTTCCACTCCCATTTCAATTCCACACCGGCTGTCTCGACACGACCTCGGGAGGTTGGGCTGCGAAGAAAGTCACGTGTTAATTTTCTCGTCATACACTAACTTAACTCAATCATGCCTAAATGACCTAGACCCCACCATGCCTAACTCACCTAGACTCCACCATGCCTATACCTGACTCAACCATGCCTAAATGACCTAAACTCAACCATGCCTAAGTGACCTAAACTCCACTCATCATCATGCCTAATTGACTCGGTTTTCATCAATATACAATGATAATGGATATTAAAAACATAGGTACATCATCCACACCATAAATATCATCATTTATAATGATGAAATTATATGTATCAATACAAATGTACATGAGATATAAATAAATACACGTATCTCAATTGCTTAGATATATCCTCACTACCTTCGGGACACAGCCGATATAAAACTCAAAACCACAAAAATATCATGTACAACCTCACTATCATCATCGATCACGCGGCCCGATATATATCAAAAATCAATACTGATCATATCCGGTGACTAATTGTCACCCCACCGATTTCCATACATGTTTCATTTGTCTCCTTCTCTCCTCTAGCTTTGACGACGTGCCAACATCTCTCCACCTAGCATGGGTCTTAGTCTAATCTCTATCTGAAATCACACGGGACTAGCCTCCATAAACTCATTGCCTCTCCCTGACCCTATCTCTGGGCTCACCCCCTGTGCTCTCTAAATTATGATTGTAGGATCTAGTCCTCTCACTCGCCGCCACTGTTGTGTCTTGTACTTCGCATAGGGGACATATATCCCAACGGTCATCAAGTGATCCCGATTATACTGGGCCTCATTCACGACATCCCTAAACCTTGCCATCAACACCATCTCTGCGGTGGTGCCATAGGTATGACAAGAACTCCGTGAGCTCTTTCCTGCTACTCTTGACTTGGATCCCTATCCCTATGACCCATGCCCTCCTCTTTGTACCATGGGACCTTGTCCCACTACTACCTGTAATATGGGACCCTATCCCTAATCCTATGGAGGTCCCTGTGCTACAACTTGGGTCTATAAAGCCACAACTTGTGCCTACATAATGGCCACTAACCCCGCAAACATGTTACATGTGCCCGTAAAGTGGTGCCTATACTCCATCCCCATCACCGCCCTATGAGGTAACCTATACTGTTGTTACAAATTAGTAGCACCCCTGGATGTTGATCAGGCTTCTAGTTTGATCATTCTAAGCATCCAGTGTGATTGCACAACATTGAATCCTCTTCCCAAGTGTGGGACTTGTCAAATGGAAGAGAAATCTCTAGTTGAGAGGCTGGTTCCTCAACTCCTCTGATCAGTTATATCACTTGCACAATTGCAGAGGTTTGAAATTTCCTAATTCTACTCTAAATTCCAAAGGGACAAGGATAGAAAATGCATAAAAGGAAATAAAACTAAAGCTAATAGGTGATGCACCAAAGGAGTGGTGAGCAATTTTTACTTCTGCAGATTGACACAGTCCATAAAAATGCAACAAAGAACCTCATGCACAAACTGATAATTGTAATGAAGGATCATAAATTAACCAAACAACACAGGCAGAGGATGAAAACTAATCACAGAGGCTGTATTGTTATTTTAATCATCAAAATCACTTGCATTACAACACCTGAGAGGCAAAATAAAGTTGCAACTCTTAGAAAAGGTTTGATATTCCACAAAAATCACTTCCAAGGTGAGAAAGGGGACCTGCAATACACAAAAAATGTTCCACACTTTGAAAATGAGCCAAATCTGGCTTTTACAGTGCAAACCACAACCCCAGGAGAGAGAAACATGGGAAAAAGTGCAAGGGGTTCAACCATTGACCAAAATGCCATCAAAATAGCATGGGCACCCTTGAGACCCATTCCCGACATTTTTAACCATCTTTGGGAGAGAATGCGAGCCATTCTTCACTAAAAATGGTGGTTGAAACGTCATTTCTGGCCCATGACCATGTGCCGAGAGGTGTTTCTTTATTTTTCTCTCCAAAATCCACTAAAATGAAAAAATAACCCTAGAATATTGTAGAGAATTTTACCATCTTTCCATTGATATAAAGAACGTGAAAAATTGAGCTTTGGATCGAAAGATATGGTGATTTAAAGTTTTAGGGCAAAATAGAGCCAAATTAGGTCGATGGGCAAAATTCAAATTTTTGCACCTTTTTGGTCATTTGGAAAATTTTCCAAAATTTCCCGTGCTCCACCACTCTAGGTGCCATGTGGCAGCATCTCATTGGCCGTGGGCCTTTCAAGGGAAACTTTTCCCAAAAAACTCCGTTAAGCCATAACTTCAAAAATACATGGAGTTAGGAGGAAAACTTTACCTTTCTGGAAAGCTGAGAAAGAGCTCTATCCAATGGTGCCACTTCCAGAAGGTTTTAAGTGCCTGAAAGAAAAATTTTGTGACTGAGGCACAAGAGAGGGAAGAATGGGAGGAGTTAGCCACAAAATGAGCAAGGGACACATTTTGGATAACAATACCTATGCCGGTGATCCTATAATTTGTCACACAATTGGGCTTGAAGGGTGACCACTTGTACACGAGATGATGTCAAGTGACCTTGCATATGTGTGATATGTGTTCAACGGTGTCCACCTACCCCTACAAGATATCTCTTTGTCTTGTCATGGTAGCAAGATCCGGCTACCCCGGTGTCGGTGGTGTTGTTCATGTTGTGCCCCACTACGCCTATAACCATCGGTGACTCAAGAGTCATCAATTCGCTTATCCACTAGTTGTTCCTCCGTCCTGTTAGCACACTTGGGCATGGTGGATAAATAGGTCTCTCCATGTCATCTCTCATGTACTGTGGAAAACATGGGGGTACATCCTGTGGCAGACCAAACTGTCATCTAACCCTGTCCATGGGTATCAACTCGTGCTCACCGGCACGCTGCCCCGTATCCACCTCTCCAACTATAGCTCCTCTAGCTCCTCTACCATGCCTCTATAGGATGGATAGCCAATGTAGGGTCTCCACACAATATCAACCCCTAAAAGCCCCTCCAATAACCGTATGTAATATAAAAACATCATGTGTGGCCCTAGCCACTCTGTGCTTCCCACCAACTGGTACCCACCATCTATATCCAACTCTAACCCGGCCACCCCCAAACCAATCATGTCAGGGAAAACAAACTAGCCACACACATACGATATGCTTGTATGCCCAGTAATGTAGTAGAAAGGTGCAACATAAGCTAAACCACCGCAATATCCCATAAGCCCATAACTCCATGTATAGTTGCACTAGGAATGTCAATGTCTAGGAAAAATAGATCTGCTCCTCCATCATATCCTGGAGCATTCCCATCAGTGCTCATGGGAATCTCCCACCCTCAACATCTGGTAAGGAGAAACAACATACCACCTCCATCATCAAAACAACCAACCTTGTCTCCTAAGGATGGGCTACATACATGTCTCCATAGCTAAGGCTCGCGCTATGGTACCTCAACTCACTCATCGCCTCCTTAAATACAGCCACTATCGACTCTAATGATGCCTCTGAAGAAATAGAATACAATGTCTCCACAAAATTGGTAGCCATAAGATCATGTACACATCCTCTAAGGTGACAGTCATCTCACCCATTGGTAAATGAAATGTGTTGGTCACCGAATCCCATCTTTTGATGAGTGCAGATATCAATCTAGGATCTCAAGCTATACGCCTATAGCACCAGATCCCAATTAGTCTAACATCCATCATATGCTCCCACTCCTTCATAGTCACACTAGACCACATCGCTACTAATAGAGGTGGTACTCTATCCCGCATCTGCAAATGGTCCTTATCCCGTATCTAAAAAACCACAACATTGTTAAGACCTGATTACCTCCAATTACCTATTAACCCCAAAACCATACCTAACCACATCAATCTTGCTTACCCCATTTACCTAATTCACCTACAAGCCTACTACCCTTTACAATCATGTCCCATCATCTTAACATTATTGAACCTACTTACCTATATTATCACGTCAAACTCACATTTTAGCCTTATCCCCCTAACAACACCCCTCATTTACCCCTTCTCACCTCCTTTTCCTTCCACACTAACTCTTCTTACCCCTATTTTTAGTTAAACCATAATCATCATCGGTCGCCTAGACCGTCACCGGTATTCCATGACCGTCATCGTTATCTTTAACTCGGTATCGATCTTTAAGACTGACCGATGCCAGCCAATAAAGCCGGCTGATGTTGGCCAAACGTAGACCGATGTCGGTCTCTGTCGTGGAAACCCAAAACCGAAACCCATCCCCTCTAACCCATTTCACCTAAAATTCACCACAACCTACCCTTCCACCTACCCCAATCCACCCTAATTTACCTTATATTCATTTATTATCCCATTTATCCTACATTTTCCCTTCCCCATATTGATTTTACCCACCTTTAACCCGCATTTCAAAATGAAAACCCCCACCCCAATTTCTTCATTTTCACCAAACTTTTAGCAAATAACAAGTTAGAAAACCCCCTACCTCATCACGATGTCACCTACATGGTGGCACATCTGGTTGTTGCACCAATGGTCCACCCGAACCCTCTCCCGCCTCTGCCATGCCAAAATCTACCTCAAATCCCTCCACCAATCACACATCTCCAACCACTCTCATGGACCCATCTACCTAGCTCCTCTCACCACTTAGTAACCTCCACCTCAACCAAGTACAATGCCTTGTCTTTTTCTCCAAGAAAAATGCACAAGTCACTCAACTATGTCATTTTCTCAAAGTCAAAAGACAACAATGATTCCGTAAAATACATGAATTTCAACTTTATAACCCTAACCCGACATGACCGACATCGGTCATACCAAACTAATGTTGGTAACCTTATAACCAACATCGGTCACCTGTCAGTACCATTTTACCTACCTTTTTCCCATTTTAAACAAAACTCATTATTGCCAAATACCTTGTAACCTCACCAACACCTCTTACACCTTACCCACAAGCCTAAATTACCCATACATTTCCTTAATTGCATTTAGGGACTTGTTATTTACCCACACCTCAGCCTTACCCATGCCATGACCTATATACCCTTCCTTGACCCACATTTTTGTGACCTTTGAACTTGTGTACTCATTATACCTTGCGATGTCGTTACCCATGTTGTTAAACCTAATGACCTTACCTTGCCTATTTCCTTTCATTTTACCCTAACCAAACCATTGGTGTACCGGAGGATACCTAAATTATCTTGCACGTAACCTATGTCATGTTTCTAGACCATATTTTGTTCCCTAGATACCTAAATCACTTCAACCTTGTTTGGATAAACCTATCGACCTTGGACGATGTAAAGTTTGAAATATCTTCAACCTAGTACATGTCAGCAATCTATACATGTGCATGTGTTTGATTATCATTACCCATTACCCAATATGACCCATGCCTATTACCCATTACCTATAATGCCCATACCCTTACCTACAACTCACCTAACTTCACTTTCATCACTTACCCATTTATCAAAACACTCACTGATTCCATCTCACACCTCATCGGCTCCTGGTTTGAGGGGGATCACCTTCCAAGCACTACTTGGGGCAACCCCACTCTAACCTATATTTGGGGTAACCACTTCCTTTTTTTTGTCATCATCGCTTACCAATACAAGCTATGCCGCAAAAAGGGCAAATGTAGACACTAAAATTGGGTCATACTTCTATTAAAACCCTTTTAATTAAATTAACCATATCCTACCTATTCATATCCCCTAGTGCACATGTTAATTGAATTAATTATATTAATTAAATTAATTAATATCATCACTTAACCACCTCACCTAGCCACCTCACTAAAATGACCCACTCAAACCTCATTAATGACCTAAGACAAAGTCTAAGCCAATCCTAACCAAGTAGGAATTAGTCTAAACCTAGACTTAATTCTTATTAACAAACCTAAAAGGAATCCTACTTATCTACCTATGGTCTATCACTCAAGAATCAGACACAAATTGGATACCATGCCAAAAATAGCAACAATCAAGCTATTTTTGGCCAACCTAGATATTCTCGCCTTAACCGATGTCAGTTATATCTCAACCAACGTCGATCACCTAACCATCACTGGTTAGGTTAAATACATTTCCAAAAGCCTTTTCCTAGGTTGGTCATTCGATTCAAGATCTCATACGAACAAAGACTTGGAGCACTCAAAATTTTGAAGCACTCAGGAAAAGGAAAATATACAGAGCACTACCAACAACCATTGGCATTCATCATCTTCTTCACGATCACAGATTCACATAGAGAAGCACGGAGGTTTGAACTATCATGGCATGAACACAACTCTCCGGATCTCTTCCATCACTATCCTCATCACCTACATTCTCCAAACCTACTCTTCAGTAAGTACCTAACATCTCTTCATTTATTTCTATTTTATTCCAGTAAGATTTATTATTCATCTCAGTAATTTATCTTTCTCCACATCTGTACACTCCCCTCCTCCTACCAACCTATCACCTTACCATACCTAGCCCTTTCACCTGCCTTCACCCCCTTCTAATCATCTTTGAGCCTGCAAGGCCATTTTACAACCTCACCCTCACCATTTCCAACCTCTATGCAATCACAAAGAGTCTGAAAAACAAGTTTTAAGTGCTTTTTACTAATTGCCCCTCTACCGAGGTGGTTACCCAACCGATATTGGTAATTTTTCCTAACCAGCATCGATCACACGGTGACCTCGATTACTATGTCTAGTAATATACCTCATACCAATGAGCTCATACCCATTTCCCAACAACTCAGAATCATTTTTAATCTTTACCAGACCTTACCCAGAGCCTATACCAGACCTGTAACTTAACACCAGCCAATCACCTAACCTGTTTTGACCTCAATCACCTTTTACCTAACCTTTCTTATTGTTTTGTATGAGATACCTAAATCATTTCAATTCCAATAAGATTGTTATTTCATGTATATTTTGAATAAAATTAATATTGTTATATAAAAGTGGATTAACAACCTATTCAGGAAGCATCATGCTTCCTGGATCTAGATTTTGTTAGGTAGTACACTCATTATTTTGTTTAACTCTATTTGGTGGTATTGTTTTACATTTATAGGTAGTTCCTCCTAGCCAAAAGGGAGATCTCGCAGTCAACTTGGATCAGGAAATCAGAATGCACACACAACCTTCAATTGACATCACAAACATGTATTCCTCCTTGGCCTTCTACCCTTATCTATTTCATTAATTTGCTAAGAATCCAATGAAACAAGTATATTAGATGAGAAATTTGATCCTATGGTTTCCGTCTTTAGAGAGGCAATGGGCAACATGATTGAGCATAGTGCCAACATCATTTATGGGCCAATGTACACTACACATCCTCAGGAGACCTGGTTGGCAATTTTGATGATGGTGGCGATGGGATGCTATGCACTCCCGAATTCAGAGGATGGCATGTTTCCTCAAGCATTGATGGGGGTATTAAAAGATATGATTGAGGAGCGTGTTTGTTTTACGTGGGCACTTGCATATCTGGTGAAACTATATAGGGAGATTTGGGCCTATAAGAGGATACGAGAGGTATGACATCTATTATACATATTTATTACATTGTTGGGTGTATGAGCACATAGTTGTTGTATACCCACAAGGATTCTAATAGTGAATTGGCATCATAGTGTTACTATAGCTGGATACAAGAGATGTGTGGTAGTAAGGGCTCATCCACGGGTTGAGGAGGCAACACATGATGTTATCTATTACAGGCGAGAGTTAGAGGGGCTATATGCTATGGACATAGTATGATGGCCATATGTGGATTTACCATCATATGGAGGTATGAAAGAGGAGCTACAAGGTTTGCAATTAGTTAGATGGATATATGGAAGGTGTGATGGTGAGCACAAGATGATTCCAGTGGATAGGGTCGGCGTTAGTTTGGGATACGGCAGGATGTGCCTTCACCATTTCCTTAGTATTGCAGAGACGATGTGGAGAGACCATTGTCTCCACCACATCTGATAGGGCCATTGGGCAAGAGGAACATGCTGCAGATAGCAGGATTGATGATGCAGGGGTGACAGGATGGTTATAAATGTTGGTGGGAAACCAAGCTACGGGAATTACCGCCACGGAAAGGTTAGCTAGACTTTCTATTGTGATAGTTCGAGAGGATGCATTATAGGGGCAGGTTCTTGCATCACAACTACAACCGACTCATTCTCGGGCACATGTGACCACCCTCTAGGGATAGGTGGCGGGGTTATATGCATGGTAGCTACATTGTAGACCCGGCTAGTACAAGCACATACATGTGATGGGGGTAGGTTGTTATCTTGTAGGGCTAGTTAACAAGCTGTATAGGATCAAGTACAGGCATAGGTACAAGTCTAGGCACGGGTATAGGTGCAAGGCCCACCTCCATAAGCATCAAAATAGGGTCTTGTATTGCGAGATAGTATGGAAGAGACCTTTGGTACCATCATAAGGGCTATAGGTAGGTGCTAGAGCTATGAAACTACCGTAGATAATATCCATGGCCACTTACATAGATTCAGTATCAAAGGTGAGATATTATCAAGATTGGTTATTAGAGGCTGGTATACATGTTGTATCATACATTTAGTACAGGCCTAGCTAGCAATGTCGTCACCAGAGGACTCAAGGTACCAGTACGATAGGTAGTCACCGCTCTTGTGGTCATGGCAAGATGGAGGTGATGATTTCACGAGGGAGACCCGGGACGAGGGTATAAGAAAGACGATTAGTGGGTAGAGACCAAGACTAGATGAGGGTACCAGATAGAGCAGCAAAGGTGTCAAGCCCTTACATGGGTGAGACAGAGATGTTATCTACCATTGTATTTTGATTTTTGTTATATGTACCGGCATGTGTGTTGAAGATGTAAGATTTTACATGAGAGTTTTTGAGATACTTATGTTATTTATATCTATGTATATGTGTATTGACACACAGACCTTCCATTTATATAGTTGATGATGAGATGATATGTGAGAGTATATTTCTTTCATTCAAACTTTAGTTGATTGATGATGTATGTTTTGAGTACAGTTTTGTATATTGATGTTATGGAAACTTAGAGTTTTAAGAAAGGTTAAGGTCATATGTAGGAATGATGGATTCTGGTATAGGCATGGTCGAGTAAGGTATAGGCATGGTGTAGTTAGGTGTAGGTATGTTTGAGTCAGGTGTAGGCATCTTTGAGTTTGAAAATTTCCAAGTTATCATTTTTATGGAAATTAGATGATTTTGGCATGATGGATTCATTGATGTATGATGTGATTGTAGTATGACTTGGTTGATGTGAAATGAAATGATAATATGCTAAATAGTTTAATTTCTAATGTATTGATTATATGGAAATTAGATCATAGGCATGGTTTAGTTTGTGTTGTTTTGTTTTGATGGCATATGAGATATATAATGGATGTATGATTTTGGTTTGAGTTAACTTCCCAAATTATTGTCTTTATGAGAACTAACTAAGTTTTTTTTTATGGAGAAATGATGATGGGTTAAAAGAGTGGTGAGCTAACCTCGAAGGGCCCATGCCCTAAGAGTTTTTCCTACATATCCCTTGCAAAATGGGCCTCAAACCAATGTATTTCTCACATCGAATAGGGAAGAATAAGATGAGGTAGGTGAGTAGGTTAGTGAGTCTAGGTATAGGTAAATGGGAAAGGTAATTTAGGCTTGGTTATATCTAGGTTGATTAGGCATGGTTGAGTCTAGGTTGAGTAGGCATGGTTGAGTCTAGGTTGATTAGGCATGGTTGTGTCAGATTAGTTGATTGAAGTAGATGATGAATGTAAATGTAGGTGAAAGGAGAAGAAATCCTAGAAACTAAATGTCGAAGGTCTTGTCCTGTGTAGAATAATCAATAAGTAAGCAAAGGTGTGAATGGTATAAGAAGTGAAAAGACTCCATAAGTGGAAAGAACCATTATGAGCATACCAAAGATAGGGTTATGAACTTAAGTACTCTAATGGCATTGCATGATTGAAATTTTGAAGGGTGAAAGAAGTTACATGATCACGAAGTGTCGCATGTGTGCCACGTCCCTTGAGTGGGTAGAAGAAGAAACATGGAAGAAGGTGAGGTGGGGTGGTTTGTTCAAAGCATAACCTTTTTGTGAGATAGCATGCCTCTTATGCAACATACAAAAAACTAGAGTAGGAAAGTCCATGACTAAAAATTTGTATTGGATTTTCTTTTTACTTTTGTTTTATAGATTGATCGATGCGGGAAGTCTATGTGGGATGAATAGAATATCTCCTTGAGGTCTTCATGAATTTGATCAATGCGAGAAGCTTCAAAATATTTTTATTTTATTTTTTCATAAATAGTCTTCTTTTTTAGATAGACTATGTACAATAGGGCTAGTTTTTTATAGTTGTCCTTCGAGGGAACAATCTATTTATAGTAGCAAGAGAGAAAGATAGATGTCCTTTTGAGGGAGTCATATATTTACAATAAATTTCACTCAAGGATTTGAATTTGAAAATCCCATATATTACTTTAGAATTTTTTGGACTTTTAAGTCATGGACAAGACAATAAAGGAGTATAGGATTCTTTTATGAAGGAAAAACCATAATACGTAGAGGTTAGCTATGAAAGAGAGGTTTTAAGTGATGACCGACCATGGGATTCCATTATGAAAAGGATGAAATGTATACATGAGTAGATCCATGGTACTCATATTGAAGATAAGGTTGAAAGGTGATGGATAATCACACAATTTTGGTGTAGTTGTTGGTCCTTAAAAGAGGTAGATAAAAGGAACGGTTATTAAAGGGAAGAGCATGCAAAGAAAAAAAGGTGATATAGTACTTATTATACATATTTTTCCCGGAAAAATATTATATTAGCCACGATCCCTCACCTGAAAGAACCTAAGAAATCACATTCAGATCCTGAAAATAGATTGCATGGGGACTCTATAATGGAAGTGGCAGGGCCTGCAAAGATCAAACAACCCTATGTAGGAGAAATTCAAAAAATGGCTCGATTGAGTGAATCGGGCCTTAAATCCATCCTACGGGTTACGGTGGGCTCGAAAATAGAATAGCAGGTCGAGGAAGAAGAGCAAAGTGTCACGAGAGAAGCCGGGAGAAATAAAAAAGAAACACCAAAGACCCTAAGTCTTCGGGCTCAAACAGATTGTAACGAGTCCAAAATTGATTAAGTATGGAGGAGGTAGCAGAGAGAACAACATTTTGGAATGACGCTTATCCATCGTTGAATCCAAAATGGTAAGCTCAAATGAGTGCTAGGCTTCCACGCATCCAGAATCCCCAAAAGGTTGCACGGTCGTTTAATAGTCTTCGACAAAGCAGGAAGGTGCAAAGTGTCGGCTCAACGCAAATCCAAAGCGGGAGCCCAAGGCAGAGACTCAAACTCACACCAGCCCTCCACGTAGAAAATGGTCAACCAAGGTCAAAAGGTGGGTAAAGTGGGCCTCAAAAAGGGCTAAGTATAAAATCATTAGCGGTGACTTCCACGTGTCCAAGCGGCGCATCTCCAAGGGTAGGCCCAAGGCAGAGGCTCAAACAAGCGCTAGTTTGCCATGTAGCCCAAGGCACGAAGAGGTAAGAGGGAGATCATTGGAATTTCCAAAGACCTCGTGGAGACTTCCAAGTGTCAACTCGATGCTCCTTTAGGGGAAAATTTTGACACGTGAGTTTTAACGAGCGCCAAGCCTCTACGCATCCAAGATCAAAAAGGGGAAAAATTCAAGTTGAATAGTCAATGCATGGTGGCAGGCTGGTGGAGAGTGCCAAGTGTCTAAATAACACTAACTCAAGGGTCGAATGAAAAGAAGGTTTTGAGATGAGTGCGGACCACCGCGTGTCCCTGGTCAAGAAATATGACCCCGCCAAGCAAAGGACTTAGCTAAGAAACATAGAAATTGAGCAACCCAATAGAGGAAACCATATGTCATCCCCACGCTTTTCCAAAAGAAAAATATAGAGGCCGCCCTCAGACATGCGCCAACCAACCACGTGTCCCACCCATAAAAAAAAGGGGCCTACTTTTTGAATTGGGTTTTTTCGTTCTTTTGTACGAGTAGATAAAAACTTCAAGGGCATATCTTTTGACTCGGGCTCGAAATATTGCAAATCTAACATCATTGGAAATATCTCGACCTCATCTATGCCATGGAGATCTAAAAATTTAAGTTTGAGAAGGTTAGGTAGGATAAAAATCAAGAAAATGTCTTCAGGACCATTAATGCAGGATCTATCTGCCTCAACAACCAAATTAGATTCGATCTCGAGGCGTCGACTAGTGATCAATGCAATCAAGGTGGATTTGGGGAAGATTTTGCGGGAGGAATTAATAGCAAGTGGTTGAGCTTTGACCTATTTTTGCCCACCTCTCTCTCTTTCTTCTCTCTAATTGAATCTATAAATATAGGGTCAAGACTCATTGTAAATGGTTGGACATTCTTTTATTTTATAGGCTCCCCTTTTCTTCTAGAAAAGTAACTCATGGAGTTTTAGACCTCCCTCATAATCGTAATACATTTCTTTCCTTCGCCATTTTTAATGCATTGTATCAATTTGCATAGCAATAAAACACATTTGTGATTGATTTTGATCCTTTCTTGTTTACTTTTCTCTCATCCGGTCTTTCATTATAAATATGGTTATCTCGTGCTTGATTCTTGTATGCATTTTATTGGTTTGTGTCTATTAGCAAAAACTAATGTTCATCATTCCTTCGATGCATCACCTTGTGGCTTAGTTTTGATTTCTTGTATTCCTTTTATCCCTATCTCCTTTTATATTTCTTTGGAGAAACCAGACTTCTCCAGTGACCACATTCAAGACATTACAAATGTCAGACAATCCATGAGATCACCAAGATGGACATTGCAGTCAAATTGATAACCTCTTCACTTAAGGTAAAAGCTTCACAATGGTTCAGGGGCCTAGAAGTAGGCTCTACTCAACCTTGGGACCATCTATGCATGACTCTTCACAACCAGTTTCAAGAAAAAGGAGATAAATTATCCTTATTGGAGCAACTGACAACAATCAAGAGAGCTCCGAATGAGCAGTTGATGGATTTCAACCTCATATTTCAATAAACACTGGGACAGGATTCTAGTAGCTTGATAAATCCCACTAATGAAGGTGTCTTCTTATACTTTCTTAGAGATTTAAATTTGATATTTCTTTAATGATTAGGTCAATGGGAGGTATAACCTTACCTACACCTATAGCCTTTCCATAGGATCTGAGAATCGGTTAATTCAGGTTGGAAAACTTTCCCCTAGGCCATCCATGCCTATATACCCCAAATTAGGAAAACTAAGTACCATCCAAACTCCCACACTAGATCCAATACCAACTCCCAGGATTCAAAGTTCAGCTGAAGCCTCCACCTCATCATCTACCACCTTAAAGGAGGTTCAGGAAATTATGAAACAACTTCAAAACCTCGGGAATGAGTTAGTAACCATCAAAATACAAGTAAGCTTAGAGTTCTAGGCCATATCAGCCTTAAGCTCAGTATCAGGCTAGACCCCCATATTAGCCAAATAGACCACAAGCCTAGGCTGTAACTTAGATTCAACATCAAGGGAAACCTCAAGTGATAGACCTTTTAGGCCATACGATCCAAACATAGATTCAACATCAAGGGCATTCATTCCAAAGCACATAACAACATGGCACAAGAATATGATTGGTGTTTCCCAAGCAATTAGCCACATAATTAATCGATGTTCTTCAATGGTGCACTAAATCATGCTCGATGGTGCAAACCATTGGTGTGTCATAAGAACCTAGCCAAGAAGAAAATTAGTAGCAAGGAGCTCAGCAAGAGGGACCTCCAGTGAAACTATGTTTGTCAATTAGCAAGCTGAATACTTCTATGGAATGAATCAAACTCCTTCTCAAAGTATAGATGCCAATACATAGTCCAAGCAGAGAAATATTAGAGAAGGACATTCACCAAAATCAGGTTATCCTCAATCCTCCATT
This sequence comes from Taxus wallichiana var. yunnanensis, assembly GCA_018340775.1. Taxonomy (NCBI): domain Eukaryota; kingdom Viridiplantae; phylum Streptophyta; class Pinopsida; order Cupressales; family Taxaceae; genus Taxus; species Taxus wallichiana. The sequence continues at coordinate 680,952,338 of CM031236.1, forward strand.
GCTCCACAAGGTATTGGCATTCAAAATAGAACCCCCAATATGTAGAACCAATCCAAGCCACCTTCTAGATCTACTCAGGCACCGGTTGTTACAGCCCATGTACAAGAGAAAAATGTGCCAAGGAAGGGAGAGAAGAAGGATAATTCATTTAACATCATTGAGTAAATGAAGAGGACAAGTGTAAACATTTCACTATGGGATTCTTTGGCCATTCCAGGCGAGAGGGATCTATTACAGATTGCCATGCAAAATTGGTCATGCTCAAATCAACTCCCTAGCCAAAGCAAGAGAAAGTGCTTACGAATACGGCTCAACCCGAGAGAAACCATGGAGAACAATGAGGTAATAATATGAAGCCTCCTTCATTTTATGTTTCATTAATAATTAGAGATAGATTGGTGCACAATTGCATGATTGATTCTGGGGCAAGTAGTTTTGTAATTCCTAAACGAATAGTTGATCAAATGGGTCTCAAGATGAAGTTATCTCTAGAGGAGTAGTACAATTGGATGGGACAACAATGACCACTATTCAAGTCATCATCAAAGATCCGAGCCTCACTCTCCATGCCTGCCCTAATGTGATTGTATTGTAGAATGTATCGGTCATAGACTTGCCACCACATTTTGTATTGTGTTTGTCAGGGACTTCACACCAAAATTGGAGGCTACTTGTCTCATTTGATTGGTCGCATATGCTCTTTAGAAAAAGGTGTGATAGAAGGCCATAATTAGATCTCGAGCCCATAGTAGATTATCACATTAAGTTCTATGTGCCTAGCCCAATCAATGCAAATTGTTCAAATTTTCATCAGGAGGACCTCCTAAACACCTCTGAAGTAAATACCAAGGTAGGGTGTATCCTGGACCTGACTCTCGACGAATGGGAGGTCAAAAGGCATGCTTTTGATCCTTATAAGGAGATGGAAGAATCTAAACTAGGATTCTACTACCTGCATGAGGAGAATCATCCTCTTCTCGACCTCATCAAGCCGAAACACAAAGATGACAATGAAGTATGGAAATTATTATTTGATGGTTCGAGGAGCGGAGCAAGGAGCCAGAGGAGGGGCTATGATTGTGTGCCCCCAAGGTATGAAATATTACTCAACTTTCCCTTTCCAATTTTCCTACTCAAATAACACTGCATAATATGAGGCTTTGGTTCATGGATTACATTGGGCTAGAATATGAGGAATCAAGAACCAAAAAGTGTTTAGTGACAAAGTGAACTCTGGTTGCCTATCAAGTAAAATGAAAAAAAGATGTCAAGAATGACTTGCTAAAAAGCTACAATAATAGGGTATGGGATCTCATTGAGGATTTGAAGCCTTCAACATTGTGTCCATACCCAGAAAGGAGAATGAAGCTACTGATAGGCTTGCAGTAGTTGGAGCAACATTTGATGTGGTTGAAAACATCAAGAGGGACAAAGGACAACCACATATCCATTTAGTTGTAAGGCTAGCTAGTGCGATAACAACACATGTTGGTAGGTGTTCGAGAATGATCAATAGATCATCAATTTTTTACAAGAGGAAGCTGAATTCTCAGCTAGAAATCAAAGCAAATTAGAGCAGCAATATGGAGATCAAGTAGTGCAATTGCATACAAACAAGCTTCCTAAAGGCTTAGTGACATTGGATTCTATCTTCAATCCTAATGATCAATTTCGAAAAGAGAAGGCTAACATACATATCAAAGGAGAAGATTCAGAGTCAATTCTAGTTGGAGAAGGCAAAACACTTCAAATTGGCAAAGTGGCCACCAAGAAAGAAAGGTATGAATTCATGAAACTTTTCCAAGAATTTCTAGATGTATTTTCTTGGAGCTATGAAGACCTAAGAGGGTTGAATATGAAGTTATTTCAACACACAATCTAACTAGATCCATTGTTAATCCCATTAGGAAAAAGTAGAGACCAGTCAATCCACATATTGAGCCTCTGATGAAGAAAGAGCTGAATAAGTTGATAGAGGCAAGTATCATATTTCTAATCAAACATTCAAGTTGGGTTGCAAACTTGGTCCCGATCAAGAAGAAGAATGGAGAGATTAGGTTGTGTATCAACTTTCGTGACTTGAACAGAGCATCCCTCAAAGACCAATACCCACTCCCCTTAATGGATAAAGTCTTGTATGTGGTATCGGATCGAGAGATTCTCTCTCCTAGATGGCTACTCAGGGTACAACTAGATCATGGTGAAAGAAGATGATCAGTTCAAAATAACTTTCACCACCAAATGGGGCACCTATGCCTACAAAAAAATGCCATTTGGATTGTCTAATGCTAGAGCCACTTTCTAAAGGGCAATGGATATGGCATTCAAAGGGTTGATCAACAAAATAGTACTGATCTATCTAGATGACATTACTATGTTCTCCAAATGTAGTAGACCACCTTTTTCACCTAAGGCAGGTGTTTCAAAGGTGTAGGAGATTTGGGGTATCATTGAACCCTAAAAATGCATATTCTTGGCCCATGAGGGTAGGCTTCTAGGCCATATTGTGTCAAAGGAAGGTTTGGAAATTGACCCTAGAGAGAGTTGAAGCAATAAGAGCATTGTCATTGCCAAGCCATAAGAAGGCTCTTTAAAGCTTCTTAGGAAAAATCAATTTTGTCCGTAGGTTTGTACCAAACTTTTCTGCCCTTGTCAAGCCAATAACATTAATGTTGAAGAAGAGTTTGGCATTTAGGTGGATAGCTAAAGGAAAAGAAAGTTTTGAGGCCATCAAAGAAGCTATATCACAAGCCCTAACTCTCGTGAATCTATATTTTTCTAAGGACTTCATACTATATGCCTTTGGTGGTAGTGACACAATTTCTACAATCCTAGTACAACAGAACAAAGAGGATACAGAGCAGCCAATTGCTTTCTTCATCTAGGGTCTGGAAGATTATGAAGTGAGATACTCCTTCATCGAAAAGCAAGTCTGGAAGTGATCAGAGGCTTAAAGAAGTTTAAGCATCGGTTTGAAAAAAATAAAATCCAATTGTTAGTCTCCCATGTAGGAGTTAAAGAATTCCTTCTCAAAGCAATGATCTGAATGAAAAATGTGCAGGATGGATCACTTGTGTCATGGAGTATGACATTGAGATCAAGGTTACTAAGCTATTCCATGGGAAGGGATTGTGTGAACAGCTGGCCTCGAGTCAACAAGATAAGGAAAACAATGAAAAGGAAGTTTTTTTTGTCTTACAGAATAGTCAAGAGGAAGAAAATGATGATGTACCCACTCCTTGTTAGACTTAGAGTATTATACACTTCCTACAAACAGGCTTGTGTCCTCTAGAAATGAGTAAAACAAAAAGGATACATTTCAGACTACAGGCCATCCCGTACGTACTTATTGACGATGTCTTGTTCAAAAGGGATATCAATGGCATCTTGTTAAGATGAATTGGGGTAGATCAGATTGAGAGAGTGTTATAAGAGTTCCATGATGAAGCAGCTAGAGGCCATTTTTCTCCACGGATGATAATACTCAAGATCATGAAGGTGGGTTATTATTGGCCATGGGTGTTTAGTGACTGCTATGCATGGATCAAAAATTACAGGAACTATGTGTTCTTTAGAGGAAAAGAGAGGCTAGTAGCATTCCCATTGCACCCAATTTCAATTGACTAACCATTCATGCAATGGGGATTGGAATTCATTGGATTCATGAATCCAAATTTGAGCCAAGGCCACAAATGGATTCGATAGTAATAGAATATTTAACTAAGTGGACCGAGGCAGTGGCACTCAAAGAAGATAATGAGTCTAGCATACTAGATTTCTATGAAGGGATAGTGACCAGATTTGGAGTGTCAGCCACCATTATATTAGAAAATGCATTGGCATTCATAGGTTCCAAAATCACATAATGGGCTATTAGGAACATGATTTATTTGATCACTTCATAAAACTATTACCCTCAAGGTAATGTCCAAGCTGAGTCCACGAAAAAGAATCTGCTGAGGATTTTCAGAAGAACTCTGCATGAAAATTAGATAACTTGGCATAAGAAACTCAAATCAGCCTTATGGGCTGATAGGATAGCACCCAAGAGGTCTACGGGCATCTCTCCATTCAAAATCGTCTATGGCAAAGAGGTAGTTTTTCCTATATCACTTGAGTTTCTCGCATTGGAACTCATGAAGCGATTAGAGATGTCCGAGTTTGAACCAATGAAGGATAGGTATGCAGAGTTGCTGGAGTTAGAAGAAACTAGAGAACATGCAATTCAAACAATAGAGAAGGATTAAGCCTCAATCAAGAGATGCTTGACAAGAAGGCAATAATGAGGACCTTCTAGGTAAGAGACCTAGTTTTGAAATGGGATACAGATCGGGAAAAACCAGGAAGGCATTCCAAGTTTGATGCCATTTGGAGTGGCCCTTACATGGTCACAAAATGTAAAAGTAGTAATCATTTCCAATTATCTACATTGGAGGGTGAAAAGTTTCAAATTTTAGTGAATGGAATCTATCTTAAACACTACCGCTAAAGGAAAGTCCTCACATTTTAAATACTAGTTTAGTTTCTCTTTCCTCTAAGTGCTTGTGCACATTATCTTGTTGTAGTTTAGGTTGCTTTTCTCCTAAGTGCTTTGCAAGCTCTACATGTTCTATTTGGAGCATGTATGATTTCATATTTTGTATATAGTTGTGGTGTTGTTTTTTTGCTCTTTCACAAACCCATTTAGAGACAAATGAAGTCTGGGTTAAAGCAATTTTCTACTCTCGAAACCATCGTTTTAAGATTGCTTATGAAAATTGAGAGTGAAAATGGTGGGCTCATGAACTAGAGGCTAGACCAATATCATACCATTGTTATCGACTCCATGCCCAATGAGATATGATAAGGAAATTGGTCTTTTTCATCTAAAGAGTGAGATACCTCGAGAGTCGCCAAATTGTTATCCATATTTTGCCCAGGGAAAAATATTGATCAGCCATGACCCCACTTGAAATAACCTAAAAAATCACATTTGGATCCTAAGAAGAGAATACATGGTGACTCTATAATGGAAGTGGTGGGGCTGTAAAGATCAAATAACCCATGTGCAACATAAATTTAGAAAATGGATATGTCAAGTGAATCTAGGCCTTAAATCCATCCTACGAGGAGTTACGGGTGGGCTAAGAAATAGAAGAGCAAGGTCGAGGAAGAAGAGTAGTGTCACGAGAGAATCCAGGAGCAAGAAAAATAAGAAACGCCAAAGACACAAGTCTTCGGGCTCAAAAGCAGATTGAAACGAGTCTAGAAATGGAGTAAGTATGGAGGAGGCAAAGAAAGAGAGCCACGTGTCGGAATGATACTTCTCCAAAATTGAATCCAAAAGGGAAGCTCAAATGAGCATTAGGCTTCCATGCGTCTAGAAGCCCTAAAAGGCTGCATGATCATTGAATAGTCTTTGAAAAAGTAAGAAGGTGCTAGGTGTTGGCTCAGTGCAAATCCGAAGTGGGAGCCCAAGTTGGAGACTCAAACTTGCTCCAGCCCTCCACGTAGCAAATGGTCAACCAAGGTCAAAAGGTGGACAAAGCGGGCCTCAAAATTGGGCTAAGTATAGAAGCACCGGTGGGACCGCCACATGTCTAAGTGACACATCTCCAAGGGTAGGCCCAAGGAAGAGGCTCGAACAAGCGCCGATCCACCACATAGCCCAAGGCCCGAAGAGGTAAGAGGGAGATCATTGAAAAGTCCAAAGACCTATGGAGACTTCCAAGTGTCAACTCGATGCTCCTTCAAGGGAAAATATTGATTGGGAGTTTCAAAGTGAGCGCAAGCTCCAGCCTCCATGCATCGATCAAAAAGGGGACAAAATTGTGTTGAATAGTCAATGCGTGGTGGTAGGCCGGTGGAGAGTACCGGTGTCCAAACAACACTAACTCAAGGGCTAAATGAAAAGAAGGTTTCTAGATGAGCGCCGGGCTGCCACATGTCCCCTGGGTCAAGAAATATGACCCCACCAAGCAAAGGACTTAGCCAAGAAACATAGAAATTGAGTAGGCTGGTGGAGGAAACCATGTGTCAACCCCGTGCTTTTCCAAAAGAAAAATATAGAGGCCACCCTCAGACATGCACCAGCTTGACCACGTGTCCCAACCTCAAAAAGGGGCCCACTTTTTGAACTGGTTTTCTCACTCTTTTGTATAGACCAGATACAAACTTCGAAGGGGCATATCTTTCGACTCATGGCTCGAAATATCACAAGTCTGACACTATTGCAAAGATCTTGGCCTCGTTTACGCCATGGATATTTGAAACTTTAATTTTGAGGATGTTATGTAGGAGAAAATTTGAGAAAACATCTTAGGAGCATTAATGCGGGATCTATCACCTCAACAACTAAATAAAATTTGATCTAATCCATCGTTTCCTCCTCCTTCGAGGCGCTGAACCACGATCAATGCAATCAAGGCAGATTTGGGGTAGATCTTTTAGGAGGTATTAATAGCGAGTGGTTGAGCTTTGACCTATTTTTTCTCGCCTCTCTCTCTTTCTTCTCTCTAATTGAATCTATAAATACAGGGTCGAGACTCATTATAAAGGGTTGGACATTCTTCTATTTTTAGGATCCCCTTTTCTTCTAGAAAAGGAACTCATGGAGTTTCATACCTCCCCTTAGAATCGTAATACATTTCTTGACTTTTGGCCATTTTTAATGCATTGTATCAATCTGCAGAGCAATAAAACATGTTTGTGATTGATTTTTGATCCTTTCTTGTCTCCTTTGCTCTCATCTGGTCTTTCATTATAAATATGGTTATCTATGCTTGATTCTTGTATACATTTTGTTGGTTTATGTCTATCAGCAAAAAACTAATGTTCATCATTCCTTCGGTGCATCACCTTGTAGCTTAGTTTTGATTTCTTGTATTCCTTTTATCCCTGTCTCCTTGGTAAAACTTAGATTAGGTTTAGGAATAGGTCTTACGCAAGTTTCCACGCATGCATCTAAACAAAGGAATATGAACCATCCTTTAATCTGGAGAGTTTTTCCATCTACGAAGTCCCACACTTTGGGGAATAACTCAATGTTATGTGAATCACACCAAATGAATGCCTTAGAAAAATAGATCTGTCTACTCATTTGGGGAGTCTTTGTGATTTTACACTAACAATAATTGATTCAATAATATAATGGTCGAAGATGAAAGGCATTGAGGGGCATAGGCTCGGGTTTAAATTTGAGAGAAGATAAATGATAAGCACACGATCCATAGGTATGAGTGATAATAAAGGGTCTAAGCCAATTAGAAGAAAACTTGCCCCGTTTACTTTTTTAGCTTTCCTTACATGTTGATTTTCCTTTAGGAAAAAGTCATCGACCTTGAAGGTTCATTCATGGACACATTTTTCATAGGCATGTTTGATAAATTTTTGGTAGATTTGAAGGTGATCGAGAGCATTCAAACAACGTTAGTCTAGAAGATCAAGTTGTGTCAAACGGTGTTGGTAAAAGTCATCATCATTGAGCATGTCTTTGAGTGAGATACGTCAAAATGGAATTTAGACTTTGAGAGGCAAGACAACCTCTATACCATAGACCAAATAGAAATATATAGTAGTGTTTGAGGTGCAAATACTAGCATGATAAGCCCATAAGGAAAAAGGAATGTGAGTGTGCCAATCCTTGCTAGTATCGTCAACCACTTTCATAAGAATTTTTAAGAGTTTTGTTAGTCAATTCGGCTTGGCCATTTGTTTGAGGGTAATATGGTGAAGAAAAACTGAGTTAAATGCCAAAGGCGTCATATAGTTTGCATAGGGTTTTATTTTTTAATTGATTTTCGATATTAGTGATGAGGTGGTGAGGAACATTAAAGTGAAAAATGATGTGATTGTTGATCAATTAATAGATTTTCTCAACTATTGTAGAAATGAGAGGGAAAACCTCCACCCATTTAGTGTAATAGTCAGATGCAGTTATAATCCATTGATGACATTGAGAAGAATGAGGGTTAATCTCCCTAACAAGATCCAAACCCCATTGGGAGAAAGGGAAAATGTTTATGGTGAAATGTAAGGCGTGACTAGGGGTGTGGTGAAGATTAACGTGTTACTAAAATTTCACATAATGTTTAACATAGTTACAACAATCTTGGTTTAGGGTTGGTCAGTAGTATCCGAGGTGAAGGATGTGCTTAGTGACAATGAGGCCACTTTGAAATGATCACCAAAAATACCATCATGAACTTCTTTAATGGTGTACAAGATTTCAAAACTTGTGAGGCATCGTAGGAGGATACTGTCAAAGCCACATTTGTATAAAATACCCCCATGATGACATAGAAAGAAACACTTTTGAGGAAGGCTCATTGTCCATTGCAAGTGAGTTTTGGAGGTAAAATTGAGAGGAAAAGGTAATTAGTGAACTGCTTATACCAAATGTCACTTGAATCAGTTTCAATTCTTCCTACAAATTTAACATCTCAAAATAAATAAGAGGGTGATTGCAACCTTTGTAGTGTGACAAAGATTTTTGAATCGAAAGGTGAAGCCGGTATTTGAGAAGTAAGGCATGCATGGTATCCATGAATTTTTAATGGCACGTGGATTAGTTTGAAGTTTATAATGATCAAAGGTTGTCAAAATCATGTCAACGTGATTTTTATACTTTTGAAGTACCTCGTTATGACACCGGTAATGTAAGGGGTTAGTTTTGGTGACAACGAAGGTTTTGCGGTTGAGTAAGTAATGGCATAGTTTGGCAACGATGAAGACTAGGGATAAGCACAATTTTTGACGTGAATATATCTAGTCTCGTAATCTAAAAGAGTACGGTTTATATAATAAACCACTTGCTCCCTATGCTTCTCATTGCAATGAGTAATCATGACACCCAAGGAATGATCTGTGGTATAAATATAGAGGTAAAATGGTTTGTCATATTTTGGTGGGATGAGCACGAGATGGTTGAAGTAGGTATTCTGTAACACCTCAAAAGCTTTAGGGCACTTGTCATCCTAATTGAAGGAAACATCCTTTTTAAGAAGATGATGAAAAGGATGGCATTAGTCAAAGAGTTTAGAAATAAAGTGTCTAATAGATTACAAATTTCCTTGCAACCTACGAAGTCGTCAAGGTTAGTAGGTGGATGCATCTCAAGAATAACCTTGATTTTGGTGGGATTGACTTCAATACCCCTGCAACAAGATGATGAAACCAATGATTTTTCCAAAGAGGATGGAGAAGACGCACTTCTTTGGTTGAAGGTGAATGTAGTATTTGATGAGACGATCAAAGATGACTTTAAGAACTGCAAGGTGTTTGGCCCGACACTTAGACTTAGCAAGAAGTTCATCAACATAATCTTATAAAATATCATTAATGATGTTATGAAAAATATAGGTCATGGCACACCGATATGTGGTATTATTGTTTTTAAGGCCAAAGGACATGACATGATAACAAAAGGTCCCCCATGGGGTGATGAAGGTATTTTATTTTGATCTTCCAGTGTGAGAAATATTTGGTTATACTCCGAGAAACCATCCATGAGTGATAACATCTCATCGCCGGCGGTGAGAGTAATAAGTTATTCGATGTTGGGTAGAGGAAAGTTTGTGTAGATGCATAGTCCCCCTGTCGCTTTGGTGATAGAAACTATATTATAAATCCATTAGAGACATTCAATGGGTAAAATAAAAGAAATATAAAGGATGCGTTAGAGTTCTTCTTTCACAAGAAGGGAAATGCGAGGATGCATTTTTTGCAACTTCTATTTCACAAGTTTGGTGTCAAGAATAGTTACGATATTGTGGACCATGATATTTGGGTCAATCGCGGGAATATCAACATAAGACCAAGAAAACATGTTGCTATGATCTCGGAGGAACGATGTGAAGGATTCTTGTTCAATGAAATATAAATATTGGTTAGCCTATCTTTAGAATGTTGGGGTCATCTTGAGTGTGAATGTTGATCTCTATCGTCAATTCTTTCAACATGGTTTGCATCTTATAAGGTAATAACTGGTGGATATATGAATCCTCCTCATCTAGATAAGTGAGAATGGATTCATCATCCTGACATTGAACAATGTTGATAGAAGGAGTATCATCATTGATCATGTCAAGATACAAGAAGGGAAGAGAAGAGGGAGACTCACCTTCGCATTGATAAGTTAGAGGTCCCAAGAAAATGGTGTTCACAAAAATAAAGTTAGGAGGAATGGATTTTGGATCCATAGAATCTATAGGTGAAGGTGGTGAGGTAGGTGAATGAGGTGGAGAAGGTGTATCTTCCTCTACGAGGTCGATACAAGATTTCTTAGAAGAAGGTTCCTTAGAAAATCCAAGACCATAGTGATCCTTGTGTTTCTGAGTGGTGCAAGGTATGACCATGTGATGACCATGTTCATAAAGACCAAAGATAAATCCTTTCCAAGCACATCGATGAAGGAATGTGTGGGTGAAGCGGTGGTTGGTGAGGTATTGAAAATTAGATGAGAATAGACGGGTTGGAGTAGGTGGTTTTGGAGTATATGAAGAAGCATCAAGTCCCCCATACGTCAAGTTGGTTCGAAGATGGGGAAAATAGTATGGAAATACCTCACCTATCGTTGGTTGTAATGTGGGTGTTGATGGATGATCCCATACTCTTAAGGAGTAAGGAAGGTATTAATGTTATAGAGGTGATACTCCCCTAAGGTAAGGCATTGAAAAACACCTACTAAGGGATCAAAAGTTGGTATTTGGTTAGTGGGAATGGAAGAATCACCAAGACCCTGAGAAGAAGAAGCATTTGATGTTTGAGAAGTAGATGGGTTGGCTGATGGGCCGATTCTGAGAAGATGTGGCGGCGGTGGAAATAGAGGAGTTGGTTGTGGAAGATGTAGCGGTAGAAGTGGTGGATGAGGTAGCGGATGAAGAAGAAGAGGTAGTAGTGGTAGATGGGGCATCAGCTGAAGAAGAAGTGATAGTGGTGGTAGATGCCTTAACTGGTATAAGGACATTGTTAGGTCGGTAGAGCATGTTGTAGGTTTTAAACGGTGAGGGATTCTCCTAAATGGTGTAGTTGTGCCCTTCATGTTCAAATTTTAAACAATGATGTAAGGTAGAAGGGACACAACCCATGGCATAGATCCATGGTCAACCAAGTAGTGTATTGCATTAGAATTCTCCTTCTAAGACATAGAATAATTTAGGAATAATACGAGGGCCCATGTGAATGTGGAGAAGGATGTCACCGAGGGTGGAAGTCATAACATCGTGAAATGAACGCAATATAACTAGATTATTATGCATGAAATTTTTAGGGATGAGCATTTATTTGTATGCATAGGAGGAAATGATGTTGATATTGGCAATTCCATTTATCATAACACATTAAACAAGTGTATTATCAATGTAGATGAAGATGAATAAGGCAAGATCAAGGTCATCGGATTGTAATGAAAATCTCTTCGTCATATAAAAATTACATCAGAGACTTGATGAATAGTAGTGGGGGCGAGAAGATGGAGGAAAAGTGGTGAGAGTGGCCACATGATGAGGAATGATAATGTTGACAATAGGTGTGGGCTCATTAGGTAAAACCTCAATAGATTCGCAACACCTCGATGAGATCTTGATGATGAGACTCATAGATTTAGATGAGGTCATACAAAGACATTTTGAGAGGGGACTGCTGAAGTTATTTGATCATGGTACGATGTGAAACTCTGTCAAAAATGGGATATGCCAATCCATGAATGGTGACTTTCGGTGTAGGTGCAGATGGAATGTTGGGTAAAGGCATAGTGGATGGTTTTTCTATCTTCTATTTTCTTTGTCCTTTTGTGTGCTAGTGGCAACTTCAACCATGTTAATCTGAGGAAGAGAAAGTGATGAATCATGAAAGGTATAAAGACAAGATGGACAAAAACCTAGTGCGGAATAAGAACCTTGTTAATTAAGTATGGCACATTCACATTTTAGAGGAGGTTTTGTGAGTTCTCTAATCCATACCATATTGATATCAAAGGTTGGAGGATGAAAAGAGGGTAGCGGAGGTGGAGATGAAGGTTACTGGATAGAAATGGGGTGAGGCCGCATGGCGGCAGGTGAGGGAAGAATGGTAGTTTCATCCAAAAGGTCATTTTCTTCCAAGAGCACTTTGAGATAACATAATTGAAGAAGAATATTCTTAAGGGCCTTATAATTTTCAACATCATGTCTGGTGCATGATGATAGGCACAGATTTTGGTATCGTCAAACCCTTCCAGTTTAGTCTTGAGTGGGTCATAAGGCTTGAGAGGGTGCAATGTGATGATGGATGTTTCTAAAAGGTTAGAAATGATGGTAGTGTAAGACCCGCCAAGGGATCACAATGAGAAGTGAGAGTGGGCTTGGATGGTGGTTTGGGTGACTTCGTGGAAGGGGTACTGCTAGAGGTGGAGTTGATTTGGATGTAGGTTTGGATGAATTCTGTGGAAGAGAAGTTTTTAAGGTGGAGTTAGAGGTTGAATAGGTTTAACTACCCTTTTGAGGTAGTGAGGTTGTGGACTTGGGTTTCACCTTCTTAGGTAAAGGTGTTGAGGAGTGCATGAGGAGAATGGAATCCGAGAAGATGGAAGGGGATAGGTCAACCATGGTGAGAGTGGAGGTGTGGTGAAGGTATTGGTAGGAGGCAATACAGAAGTGGAGGTGAAGAGAGGGTAAAGATGCAGTAATGATGAGGACATGGGAAGTGGAGAAAGTATGGGAGATGGGAAAGGTGTAGGTAATGTAGAATGCTTGGGTGGGATGGAAGATTACAAATAGGATATAAGTTGTTTAATTTTAAGTTTACCTCAAGAAGGATGCTACTTGACCGGGGTTGATTGATGAGGACCTAAGAAGGATGGAAGTGGCGAAGGTGAGAGAGGATGAGTGGGAGAAACTATGGTATGAGGTCTAAGAGGTTGGGTGTTCCTCTTAGGTGGGGGGATAGGCCTAATGATAGTTTGGGATGATGTGGTTAAATCGATCCTAATAATAGAATTGAATAGACTTGGTGTTAGCATGACCCATAATGTAGTGGTAGGTATAGGTGCAGATGCTGGTATAGGTGTAGGTAGAGGTTTGGGTGCAGTTGGTTGTCAGGGTAAAGATAAAGGTTTAGGTGTAGGTGTAGGTGAAGATGATGTAGAAGAGGCTACTATAACTGGCTCAAGTGTGATGGTTTTAATGGTCTTGAACACTTTAGGATAAATATTTGAAGTGTCTGTGGGTGAAATTTACATTTGAGTTGAGACAGGAAGTTGCAGGCATCCCCAAAGCATGAAATAGTCAACATAAAACAAGCGGTCAAAAAAATGTGAGAATGGCACATAAGTGGAGGGGGATGATGCTGATTTTGTAGTAATCCCTATAAAGAATGTATGTGAGACATGGAAAGGGTTGGCTTCATACTCTATGGGTATAAGAGATGATAGAAAATTGAGAGTATCTTTAAAAGCCAGTGGGGAATTGTCACCAACAGGAAGAGATGCCAATAATAGGTCCTTTATGGGAAGAGGAGGAGGCCGATTGTATAGGCTCTTCCTTTGGTGAAGAAGAGAGTAAGTTGGGCTCTTCCATGGGTAGAAGGATGGGTAATGTGGGTTACTCGACAGGTGGCGAGATGAGTGGGGTAGATGCATCCAAAGAGTAGGTGGACTCCTCCATGTGTAGAGGAGAAGATGAAATAGGTTCCTCTGTGGGTGGAGGAGCTCGTGCAAGAATTTACTCAATAGATGGGATGGGAGGAAATTGAGCAGAAAGATCCAGTATGACAAGATTACGAATTACAACAATAGAAACTAATATGCAAAAAATATTACAGATCTCAAATAAAAGTGCAGAATAAATAACACAACACAAAGAGACAAGATTTAATGTGGTTCACCCAATTTGGGCTACGTCCACCAAGAATCACTTGCTCATATTTTATTACAAGCCTCCACTCTCTCAATACAATACCTAGATCCGTTTAGAGCTATGCTCAACAAACTCTATAGAATTCACACCTGAATTCCAAACACATCTGCAATACATTTGCTTGTCAATCTATCATATGCATAAGACCATATAAATAGACAATTGCTTAATCATTTGATACAAAACCGTGGGTATCAAAACCATGGAAAAAACCATGGGTATCAAAACAATGGGTACCGAAAAAACCATGGGCCCAAAAACAGCCCATAACGGTTACCCATTACCCATGGGTTAATAAACCACCCATGAAAATTTGCTTCGGGGCTTCGCTCCTGTGCCCCCATCCATCGAGGGGGCTTCACCCCCGAACCCCTAACCCGTTCACCGGCAAGCGGGACCGCCGTAAAAATACCCGAGTGTAACACATAGAAGGTGTACCACACTCTAACATGAAAATAGGCTCCACAAACATAACGAGTTTTGGTTAGCTAATGCATTGGGGTTATCTAAGATGAGATATCCATTATCAAACATTTTTTTAATTACATTTTTGAAATTTATACAATTCATCACTATGACCTCTAACATGGTGAGAATTGCGAATCGTTCTCCTTATACCATGCAGGCACAGGATAGGAAGGGTCAAAACAAGTATGTGTTTTGATGAGTGGAAGGGTGATTGCTCCTAATTTTAGAAGCTTTTTCAAAGCGAGGAGTAAGGTTCTCCAATGGGAGTATATTTTTGTTGTTCTGCTTGAACTAGATAGTCTAAATAGGATAAAGATTAGAAAAATATTTTGATTGATTTGATGGATGAGAAGGGCCGGATTTTAAAACCACTATGTTGGTAGATCCTTTTTCTTTAGAATAATTATTTTATGGTTTAGAAGAAGAAGAGGTGTCATTAGATTTAAATGAAGCACTTTTTTGTGAAACGTAGCTTCTTCTCTTTGTAACACGAATTTCAAGTTTCAGGACATGGTCAATGCCTCATTGAATGTTTAGAAGGTTTGAACTTAGCGATTTGGAGAAATATGGCTGGCACAAGCTCTAGTAAACAACTATATGAATTCAGTTCGAGGTAATTGGAAAGTGAGTTGATTAATAAGGTTCCACCAACGCGTGAAAAAATCTATGATAGACTCATCTTCATATATGCATAACGAATATAAGTCAGTCATCGTAACCTTATTAAAAATGTTAATGGAGAAATGATCAAGAAATTCTGGGCTAATTGATTGAGCAAGAAGAAAGAGTACCTAGGTAAATCACTATACCATTCTAAGTTCGGTTCTATCAAGGACATTGGGAAAGTTTAGAGAAGCAAGGCATCATCATGGGCAATCAGATAACATACATATTTAAATAATTACAAATGTTGTTGCAGATCCTCCTTGCTATTAAATCAATAAAATTTTGGCATTTCCCAATGTGCGGGGTATGAATGAATTGGAATAGAAGGGTAAATAGGCTCATTACAAATTTTGTCGTACATCAAAGAATTGTGGGAGCCTGAAACAAATGCTTCTAGGGTCTGCATCTTATCGATCATCATCTTCATCAAATCATTGGTCGGATTGCATATAGGTGGACCTCTAGTGGTATAAGGAGGTGGATATGATGAGTAGGACATACAAGGGACAACTTTATATGGTGGTGCTGTTTGGAGAAGAAATTTCATAGTTTGTGATCATTTTCTTTGAGTAAATTCAATGTAACCTTTCCCACCTTGAGAGGATGAGATGTATAGTAATTGTGATGTGAAGTTGTTTTAATGTACATGGAATATTTAAATTGAATTGAAAAATGCACAAGAAGAATTATACTTCTGCTGTTTTACTTTGGAAAGAAAATGTGAATGATGTTTCATACTTCGTATTTGGAAATTTGAATCCAATTAAAATTGGAAAACTGACAAGTTGTAAAAGTGTTATGGAATTATGAATAAAGGATTGAAGTAGTTTTCAAAATTGTAATGTGCACTAGATTTGAATTGTTGTCCAAGAATGATATCTCTGTTTTGAAAAGGAATAAGAAACAATGTTGTTATTGTATGTATTGTATTTGAAATCAAATAGAAAGGAAAGTTGTAAAAGTGTATTGAGGATCAATGAAAGAATGAATTCCCCTCTCAAAAGTGTATTGCACAATTGATTTGAATTATTGTTGAAATTTGATTGTTGTTTAAACAAAAAAAAAGCATGCGTATGGAATGAAAGATAGTGTTATATTAATTACAAAATTGTATATTAAAATTGAAATTAGAGATGAATTTTTATTTAGAATTGAATGGATGATCTAATAAGCATTGTATTTGACTAAGTTAGAATCATATGCACATTCAAAAGACAAATTGCTAAATCAATTTAAAAGAAACAACTCATTGTTTTAAAACTTAAATCTGACAATGCACATTTTAATTAAAATGAGTAGTTCAGAATTATATTCAACAATAAGTTATGAAACTTTGAAATTTACATTTAGAAATACCTAAGGAACTCTAATTCACTCTACTTGAGTTAAGAATGAACCACCAAAACTTAATGAATTTCAATTGAGCTTGCCTGACAATCATTTTTCCATCTATTGCCGGAAAAATGCAACCTTGAATAGATTGGATAAATTGACTTTACTAAAACACTCTAAACCCTCCCTAGACTGATCCTCCATGGATTTTTGACATGTTGATCGAAGGAGGAATTCAAATTTTATCAAAATTATAAGTTGGAATTTGTCAGTTTGCCAAATAAAGGCCTGCAGATCATTTTTACAAAATTGACCCTTAAAACTTCATCAAAAAGAAAATTTTATGTTCCATGTGAAAATAGGGCATCGAGAGATTTCCAAAAAGTCCTTGTTTGCCCAAAAATGAGCTTTCTAGCTCAAGTTATGACACTTTGAAGTTTTTGTGCCTTGGCAGGAAAATTTGGGAAAATTTTCCTGTCAGGCCTGCAACCCAAAATTTTCCCATCAAAATTGCCTTAGAATTTTTTTGAAATTTTGGGCTCAGGAAAATTTTGAATTTTCCCTCCACTAGACCACAACCAATCAAAGGTTGCCACGTGTCCTCTAGGGGCTGAGGCGGAGGCGCGGATAAAATTTTACCCCTTAGACTTTTTTTTTAAAAATTGTGAAAATTTTCACTTTTCCCTCTGCCTGCCCGCAACCAATACGAGGGCATGATGTGCCCCATTGTGGCTATGGTGGAGGCATAGGTTATTTTTAACCCCTTAGCTTTTAAATTTTTTTTTGGGAAAAGTTTTTCGTTTTGGCCCCACGGCCTACGGCCAATGAACGCGTGCCACGTGGCACCATCGGGTGGCGACGGAGGTTCGGGAGAAATGTTTCCTTTTGGGCCTTTGGGAAAAATTCCTATAATACTCCCGTGGCCTGCAAGTCCACCTTCTCCCTTAGTTTTTCCTCCTTCGGTAGATGTGCACGTCCTTTCTTCCTTTTTTTCCCCTAGGGCGCAAAGCACAAATTTGGTCTGTCACCCCGTCCTTTCCTCTCCCCTTTGTTTTTTTTTTTACCTTGCGTGGACCCACGAGGGTGCAAAGCATATTTTGACTTTGAGCTCGTGTTGGAAAAATTTCCTAATGTCACCCATTTTTATTTTGAACCCACATTGGGAAAATTTCCCAATGCGACCCCGACGACCTGCCAACCCGCCCAAGGTGCACTCCTCCTCTTGCCACGTGTCCCCCTTGGGGAAAATTTGATCTCCAGACTCCGCCCACTCATAAATTGAGTTCTGCTTGGAGTTAGGAGGAATTCCTTATATCACTGGAAAGATGAGAAAAATTCCTATCCATTGGGAATGGTTTGGGGAAATTTTGAAAGCATTGAATATAAGAAAAATATAGTTGAAGTTATGAGCCTGTTAGAGAGCAGGTATGGGGTAAGATTACTCCCTGAATCTAACTAGAACATCTAACCCTAAAATTTAAACCTTATAAACATGTTATAAGTTCATAAAGGAAACTTGTGTTTTGGTAATCAAGTTTTGTTTTAGAACCTATTAGTGAAAATTGATGTCTTGCAACTTAGTTGTAGACACTTCAAATAAAAAAAAATTATCCCTAATTTTCTAGCTAACCCTAGGTTGTTTCTTTGGTCTCAAGTGGTTGTTTAAACAGAACTACAGTTTGGTATCAGAGTAGTGGTTCAAAGGCTTGGACCATTGGGCACACTAGAAAACTTGAGACATGAAAACTTAAACCTAGCACACTGAAACCTAGAAAACAACTTAGCAAGAATTTGTATGTTTTTAGTAAACATGGAAGTTGTATAACTTAAAAAATGAACTGACTCTCACTTTGGTATGTGCAGGAGGCTTAGACGGAGCAAGAGGAACCTTCACAGAGACTCAAATTCACCACCACCACCACCACTAGATCAGGGTGTAGTAGCCATTCTACCTCAGATTCTATAGACCCTTCAGGATGTTAATGCCACTCTACGTGGAGGATTAGGTGGAGGACATACAACTAGTCATGATAGAGCTCCTTCTATCGAGGGTCAAGTACCCCCTCGACTTAGCAAGGAGCATAGAGGAGAGAAATCCCATGCGGAGTTATCCGAGTAGAGTCACCACCTAGGAGACAGGATGATGACGAGTTGAGAGCAAGAGAGAGGTCTCGGAGCCCTAGGCTTAGGGATGAGCATGCAGAGAGACCTAGAGGCCGACAGACCATAGCAGCGGATCACATCAGGGAGATCTGAAGCTTAGGCCCTCACATTACTCAAGTGATACAGGTGGATTTCAGGCAGAGGCCTGGCTAGTGAGCTTGAGCGGTTGCTTCAAGCTTTGTCCTTGTTCTAGTAACACAAAAGCTCGTGTTGCGATCCATCACCGAGCGGATGGAGTAGGAGTATGGTGGAGGATAGAGGAGTAGAAGCTCCATGTAGATTTAGAGATAGTGACTTGGGAGCTATTTGAGGAGAGATTCAGGAGTAGATACCTATCACGGAGGTTCATCTAGCAGAGGATTGATGAGTTCCATGACCTCCGACAGGCTACCCTTTCAGTAGCAGAGTATGAGAGTAGATTTCTAGATCTACTTCAGTATGTAGAGTATATGCGCAGGATGAGTATGTGAAAATTCATAGGTTTCAGGGCATGAATTTGGACATTGGAGGTGTAGTTCAGATTCATTGTCCATAGACTTTAGCAGAGGCCATCGAGAAGGCCTATATTGTAAAGGAGACTCATGGTAAAACCTAGTAGGCTAGAGACCGATTTAGGAGCCACATTCAACAAATGCAGGATGGTAGATGAGAAGTTCAGGACCTCTTCCTCATGGTGGTTAGCATTCAGCAGATTCATCCTTTAGGCCGCATCAGCAGCAGTAGCCCCACCCACCGTATAGACCTCCACAAAGAGCTAATGCATAGAGAGGTCAGAGCATGGGGCCTCCTCCTAGGGGTCCCATCAGGAACCAGGGTGGACCTAGAGCTCAGTAAACTGGAGCTTGCCAATAGAGGCCACAACATACCATAGCCAGATCTTTGGGATCCATGCCACAGGCTTCTAGGGCACATACTGGAGGTGTTTTTCCTTGGAGAGGATCAGGTAGTTGCTTTGGATGTGAAGTAGCTAGACATTTTTGGAGAGATTGTCCTTAGAACCCTAACAAGGGTAAGGCACCGGTTTCTAAGCTGATAGTTTGTGACATGGGATGTAGCCACATGATTTATGCAGTGGTTGAGAACTGCCAGGTAGAGCACCAAAGCATAGTCATTGAAACCATGGGTAGCATTGGTGGTATTCCTACCTCTGTATTGTTTGATTCTAGTTCTTCTGATTCTTTCATTGCACCATCTTTAGTAGAGCGATGCAGGTTGGTGGCAGTTAGGTAGGTCTTAGTTGGGATGTCGAGATGGATTCTAGAGCCAAGATCTTTGTGGACTCCTTAGTTAAGGAGTGTGTAGTGGATTTGGGACCTTTCACCACCACCTTAGATCTCTGTATTCTTCCTTTGGGCTCATATGGAGTTATTTTAGGTATGGATTGGCTATCTGCACATAGGGCCAGGATGGATTGTTATCATAAGACTATAGCTTGTGTAGATGATTTGGGAGTTGATTCGGTGATCTCGGGGTCAAGAGAACTATTTCTATTCATACCATTTCCACTATGTAGCTTAAGCGGTGTGTGCGACGAGGTTGTCAGATGTATGTTGTTATAGTCAGTGAAAGATCGAGGATGGGTCTAGTGGACCATCACTAGATGATCATCCCATCTTGAGAGATTTTTCTAATGTATTTCTAAGGGAGCTACTTTGGGGATGCCACCCCACGTGAGATTTATTTCTATATAGACCTAGTTCCGGGGAGCGAGCCTATCTCACGGGAACCTTATCGGATGACCACCTCGAAGCTTTGTGAGCTTAAGTTGAAGCTTGAGGGCCTTTTGGAGAAGGGGTTTATTCACCCTAGTGTATCCCCTTGGGGTGCTTTGGTGATTTTGTGAAGAAGAAGGATGGATCATTGTGGTTGTGTATTGATTACCTCCAGTTGAACAAAGTGATAATCAAGAATCGTTATCCTCTTCCTTGCATTGATGACTTGTTTGATCAGATGAAGGGAGCCATGGTGTTCTCTAAGATTGATCTCAAGTCTAGGCTACCATCAGTTGAGGATTTTGGAGGCGGACATTCATAAGACCGCCTTCCGCATGAGATATGGGCACTATGAGTTCACAGTGGTGCCTTTTGGTTTGACGAATGCCCTTGTAGTGTTTATGAGTTTGATGAATGGGGTATTCAGAACCTTTTAGATCACTTCATGCTCATCTTCCTTGATGAAATCTTGATATACTCATGTACACGTGAGGAGCACGAGGGGCACCTTTGACAAGTTCTCCAGTGTCTTCGTGAGTAGTAACTTTATGGGAACTTAGAGAAGTGTGCTTTCTTCCAGATAGAGGTGCATTATTTGGGTCATATCATTTCTAGGGAAGGTATCATAGTTGATCCTTCCAAGATTAGAGCCATTATGGATTGGCCAAAGCACCCACTACTGTGACCAAGGTGCGCAGCTTCATGGGTTTAGCAGATACTACCTGGAGATTTGTTCAGACTTCTCTCGGATTACACACCCTATCACTTCCCTTCAGAGGAAAGGGAAGAAGTTTGTTTGGATGACAGATGATGAGAAGGCCTTCAGGACACTAAAGGAGTGCCTCACTACAACACCCATTCTTGCAAGTGCCGGATCCACAGGTGAGTTCTTTGTTTGCATGATGCTTCTTCTTTAGTAGGGGCTTGGAGATGTGTTAATGCAGGATGGTAGAGTTGTAGCTTTTGAGTCTTGAAAAATTAAGGATCGTGAGCTTAATTATCCTACCCATGATCTTGAGCTTGTGGCAGTTGTGCATGATTTGGTTAGATGGAGACATTTTCTTCTTGGATGGAGATTCACACTTAGGATAGATCATTTGAGTCTTCACCACCTCTTCACATAGCCCAATCTAAATGCTCGTTAATGGTGTTGGATGGAGTTACTTTGTGAGTATGACATGGAGATAGAGCATGTGAAGGGGAAGGAGAATGTGGTAGAAAATTCTCTCAGTAGATAGAGACATGTGGCTATGGCTACCTCAGTGAGCACAGATTTGTAGAGTAGGATTCTTCAGCAGCTTCCTCTTGACAACTTCTACATGAGCAGTATGAGTAGAGATCGAGTCACGAGACCCCTTGAGGGGAATTTTGATGGATTTTCCTTAGAGGTAGATGGTCTTCTCAGAACAGAGGAAGGATATATGTTTCTAGAGATGGAGGACTTGAGGTAGGAAATCTTGGTAGAGGCACATCATGCACCCTATTCAGCCCATTCCGGGGTGAAGAAGATGCAAGCTACTTTGAGACAGTTGTACCACTAGAGAGGACTTCGTCGAGATGTGGCTTAGTTGGTGTCATGGTGTTTAGAGTACTAGAGGGTTAAGGCTGAACATCAACATCCAACAAGTCTTATTTATCCTCATGCCATACCGGAATGGAAGTGGGACACCATTTCCATGGATTTCATTGTTGGCTACCTATGTCGAGATATCACCACGATGCCATTATGGTCATGGTTGATAAATTGATAAAAGTGGCTCACTTTTCTCTGGTGAAGACCACTTATACAGCTAGAGCAAGTGGCATGAGTTTATTTAGATGAGATTTTCAGGTTGCACGGGATTCCGTAGAAGATCATTTGTGACTGCGATCCTTTATACACTTCACACTTCTGGACTACCATGCAGTATGTCCTCGGGATGAGGATTAATTTCAGCATAACATATCATCCTAAGATAGATGGAAAGACCGAGTGAGTGAATCATATTTTAGAGGATATGCTCGGGATGTACATGATGGATCAGATAGTCTAAGTGGGAGGAGTACTGTACTTAGTGGAGTTTTCCTACAATAATAGTTTTGAGTTCTATAGGCATGGCTCCTTTTAGGCATTATGGTAGAGAGTAGGAAACCCCTTAGTTGGGACAAGTTAGAGGAAAGAGTATCTCTTGGACCAACTCTTTTGTAGGACATGGAGCAGTAGCAGTAGTGTTGATCATGAAGAGATTGCGGGGAGGCACAAGGTTAGATAGAAGAAGTATGTGGATTAGCATAGGATTGATATTAGCTTTGATGTGGGCATGAAGGTGTTCCTTCATGTTAGGCCACAAAATATCCCTATCGCTATGGAAAAGGTTCTAAGTTAGCTCCTCGATTCATTGGTCCTTTTGAGATCTTGGAGCATATCGGCCCCTTGGCTTAACATCTAGCATTACCACCCAGCTTGTCTCACATACATGATGTGTTTCATGTTTCTATCCTTAGGAGGTACATTACAAATCCTTCTCATGTGTTGGACTAGACATCATTATAGGTGCAAGATCAAGGGTAGGTGACGGTGGAGCCCATCCGTATCATAGATCACAAGACCCTGGGCCTTCGAGGTAGAGAGATTGATAGGTACGGGTGTAGTGGGACAGATATGATGAGACTGCAACCACTTGGGAGGATGCCACAATATTACAAGTGTAGTTTCCACATTTGTTCCAGTGACTTCCAGGAGGAAGTCGAGTCTAAGGGGAGGGGATGTAGTGCCCACTTCCCTTTGACACTTTTAGATACTGATTTTGATACTATTGATCATATTATGGACACTATTATGTTTTGTTTTAGTATGATGGTTAGATGTTAGATCATGGATTATTATTGATCTAGATTCAGTTATTATGCATGATGATTACTAGAGACATTTTCTATATGTGGTTGATGATATATTGTTTGACATGGACATATTATAGATGTTGATTTGGACTTATGATATTGGATATTTTGAGTAGATTTGGTATGGTAGATTTTGATGATGATATAGTTGATTTATTTAATTAAAAATGATAATGTTGAATTATTGATATTGTTGTGATCTATGTGTTTGGATGATTTTGAGATATTGTTTATATCATTTTGGATGTTCTGATATGGCCACAAGGCCGAAGGAGGTATTTGCATTTTGCAGGTTAAAAATCACAACAATGTCGGGGGACTGGAGACTAACCATATTGAAATTCAGGTGAAATCAACAAGGTCACCATGGCAACTATGTTATGAGTTTGTGTGTTGTGTTATGTTAGGAATTCCCATGGGGGATTTCCATTATATGTGACCATGGGATAAGTGTTTTATTTATGTGTTCCTTTTTTATTATTGTTGTATGTACTTTATTTGTAATGTGTTCCTTCTTTTAATTAATTTAAATGTGGTAGATTAATGTGATAGTCATATAGTTAAATTTTATTTAAATTAAATTGGGATGTGGAATGTAATTAATAAAGTTGTTGTCTTAGATATTAATGTTGGAAGAGTGTGTAAGTTATCATGTAAGAATGTGTAAGAAATTGTAAGAGTATGTAAGGCAGATTTTGGAAGGTCTAGCACTCCATCTTTTATGGAATTCGAATTTGACCTTGGAGGCCAAATTTGGAGGCTTGTGGGACAAGTTAAACTTGTCCCACACCTCTTAAAATGATCCACCAACCATGCCTATGGTTTGGAGGTTAAATGTAGGCATTTATAATGCATTTTGAGGTGACAATATGTAAGTTTTAATTGCACTTCCCTTACATGTTTTTAATTTGGTCCTTTTGGAGTATGGGTTGAATTGGAGTATGTAAGTGATTTTGTCATGTTTAATTTATTGTGATTTGTTTGTTGTTGTGGATTTCCTCTTGGGGATGAGGAAAAATGATGTGGCATCCCACTTGGATCCACATCATCCTCTCTCTTTCCTTTCCTATAAAAGTGAAGCTTCTTGCTCATTTGGGGGTTGTTGAAAACTTTGTTATTGCCTCTTGGGGCACATTTTTGGTGTTGTTTCTTTTGGAGCTTGTTTGAGGAAGAGCTTGGAGTCTTTTTCTTTCTTATACTTTCTAGTTTTGGACTGCACTTTGACATTGTGGAAAGCTTGTGAGCTTGGAACAAACTCCATTATGGAGAGGTAGGCATCTTGAGCTGTATTTTTTAATGCTTTCCTTCTCTTGTATGCATTTTGAATGGTGTTTGTGTTTGCATTCTTGGCTGGTTGGGTAGAATGCTTAGGGCATGGTGTAGGAGAAGGCTATGGGGATTTCATATGGGGGGCATAAGGGATTTCCAATGGCACATTTTATTGTGGAGGGAGTTTTGGTTTGGGATCCACCTTGGAAAAGAAACTACTTGCATTTCTTACTATGGGGGGGCATAAGGGATAAACTTGGGGGCATAAGGAGGGGTTGGGAGATATAAGGTTTATGGGGTTGATATGATTATTGGCGGTATGCATTTTGGTGGATGCCCAATTCCAAATTGGGAGGCATAAGGAGTTCCCCATAGTCCTTGCTCTTGTTGGCTTGCTTGATCAAGCCTATGTATTGTGTGTATGTTTTCAAATGTAGAAAACTACTGTCTTGTTGGATTGTGTATTTTATTTTTTGTATGCAATGTGAATGTTGTTTGTATGTGATAGAAGCCTTTATTTCCATGTGTTGATATTCATGCTCCATTTCAATATGGTTGGGGCTCGGGGGCCAATGGGGAAGGATGGATTCTCCTTTCTCATTGGATGTCTTGGTTGGGTGGAGAGTGTTGCCTTTCCCCCTTCCTTGTTGTGATCAAAGTTACAAAGAAGAAGAAACAAGCATGCTGTTGTTTGGAGAAGAAATTTCACAGTTTGACAGTCATTTCTTTTGAGTAAATTCAATGTAACCTTTCCCACCTTGAGTGGATGAGATGTATAGTAATTGTGATGTGAAGTTGTTGCAATGTAGATGGAAGATTTAAATTGAATTGAGAAATGCACAAGAAGAATTATACTTCTCTGTTTTACTTTGGAAAGAAAATGTGAATGATGTTTCATACTTTGTATTTGGCAATTTGAAACCAATTCAAATTGGAAAAGTGACAAGTTGTAAAAGTGTTATGGAATTATGAATAAAGGATTGAAGTAGTTTTCAAAATTGTAATGTGCACTAGATTTGAATTGTTGTCCAAGAATGATATCTCTATTTTGAAAAGGAATAAGAAACTAGTGTTGTTATTGTATGTATTGTATTTGAAATCAAATAGAAAGGAAAGTTGTAAAAGTGTATTGAGGATCAATGAAAGAATGCATTCCCTCTCAAAAGTGTATTGCACAATTGATTTGAATTATTGTTGAAAATTGATTGTTGTTTAAAAAGAAAAGAAAGAAGCATGCGTATGGAATGAAAGATAGTGTTATATTAATTACAAAATTGTATATTAAAATTGAAATCAGAGATGCATTTTTAGTTAGAATTGAATGGATGACCTAATAAGCATTGTATTTGATTAAGTTAGAATCATATGCACATTCAAAAGACAAATTGCTAAATCAATTTAAAAGAAACAACTCATTGTTTTAAAACTTAAATCTGGCAATGCACATTTTAATTAAAATGAGCAGTTCAGACTTATACTCAACAATAAGTTATGAAACTTTGAAATTCACATTTAGGAAGACCTAAGGAACTCTAATTCACTCTAACAGTCAAGAATGAACCTCCAAAACTTAATGAATTTCAATTCGGAGCTTGCACAGTCATTTTTCCATCTATTGCCGGAAAAATGCAACCTTGAATAGATTGGATAAATTGACTTCCTAAAACACTCTAAACCCTCCCTAGACTGATCCTCCATGTCTGTTTGACATGTTGAGTGAAGGAGGAGTTCAAATTTTATCAAAATTATAAGTTGGAATTTGTCAGTTTGCCAAATAAAGGCCTGCTAGATTGTTTTTACAAAATTGACCCTTAAAAATTCATCAAAAAGAAAATTTTATGTTCCCTGTGCAAAGAGGGCATCGAGATCTTTCCAAAAAGTCCTTGTTTTCCCAAAACTGAGCTTTCTAGCTCAAGTTATGACACTTTGAAGTTTTTGTGCCTTGGCGGGAAAATTTGGGAAAATTTTCCTTGTCGGGCCCGCAACCCAAAAATTTCCCATCAAAATTGCCTTAGAATTTTTTTGAAATTTTGGGCTCGAGAAAATTTTCACTTTTCCCTCCATCAGCCCCGCAACCAATCAAAGGCTGCCACGTGTCCTCTAGGGGCTGAGGGAGGCACGGATAAAATTTTACCCCTTAGACTTTTTGAAAAAAATTTGGGAAAATTTTAACTTTTCCCTCCGGCCGGCCCAAAGACCAATCGAGAGGGCACCACGTGCCCCCTTGTGGAAGCAAAGGTGCGGGTTCTTTTTAACCCCTTAGTTTTTAAATTTTTTTGGGAAAATTTTTTGTTTTAGCCCCTTGGCCCGCGGCCAATGAACACGTGTCATGTGGCACCATCGGGTGGCGGCGGAGGTTCGGGAGAAATTTTGCCTTTTGGGCCTTTGGGAAAAATTCCTAGAATCCTCCCGTGGTCAGCAAGTCTTCCTTCTCCCTTGGTTTTTCCTCCTTCATGGGGGTGCGCGGACCCACACATCCTTTCTTCCTTTTTTTCCCCTAGGGCACAAAGCACAAACTTGGTTTCTTTACCCCCGCCCTTTCCTTCCCCTTTGTTTTTTTTTTGCCTTACGTGGAACCGCTGGGGGTGCAGAGCCCATTTTGACTTTGAGCTCATGTTGGAAAAATTTCCCAATGTCACCCCGCGACCGCCAACCCACCCAAGGTGCACTCCTCCTCCTCTTGCCACGTGTCCCCCTTGGGGAAAATTTGGTCCCCAGACTCCGCCCACTCATAACTTGAGTTTTGTTTGGAGTTAGGAGGACTTCCTTATATCATCGGAAAGGTGAGAAAATTTCCTATCCATTGGGAATGGTTTAGGGAAATTTTGAAAGCATTGAATATGAGAAAAATCTAGTTGAAGTTCTGATCCTATTAGAGAGCAGGTATGGGGTAAGATTACTCCCTGAATCTAACTAGAACATCTAACCCTAAAAATTTAAACCTTATAAACATGTTATAAGTTCATAAAGGAAAATTGTGTTTTGGTAATCAAGTTTTGTTTCAGAACCTATTAGTGAAAATTGATGTCTTGTAACTTAGTTGTAGACACTTCAAATCAAAAAAATTATCCCCTAATTTTCTAGCTAACCCTAGGTTGTTTCTTTGTTGGTTACTACGAATAAATGGTAAATTTGAAAATCTAGCGAACCTAGACTCTAACAATGATACCAGAGACTCAAAAATATGATGAAGTGACAGAATAAGTCACATAAAATGTTTGTTTGTGAATTAAATATTTTTTTGGGAGAAATAACCAAAATAATAGGGAACGATGTCGGTCGGAAACTAATGTCGGTCACTAGACCGATACATGAGTTCTTGTGAAATTTGAGAGGAGATGAAAATTTAAATTTTTGGTAATTAAGTCAAATGAAAGTACCAACCCAACAACTGAGTATGAAGTAATCATTCCTAACACGCCCATAAACAACTAGAATACACTAGTTGTGATGGTGGGGCATGAAGGATAATAAAAACAAGATGATACGGTCTCACACCTCAAAACACAATCAGTCAAAATCTAACAAAACACATAATCCTATGTTGTAGATTTTATGTTGTGTGGCTTATGCCATTTAAAACTAACTATGATTAGAATAGAGTTTTTGGTCAATGAGGGTGCCCTATAAGTAGTCTATGGTTGGTTTTAGGTATGTTTTGGATAAAGGTACTTGATATAACTTTTGATAAATGTGGTACAACTTTGATATGATGATTGGCCAAAACACCAATTGGATCTCGCCACTAATCGATTATTAGCCGGGAAGGAAGATGTTTAAGAAGTGTGTAATTTTTTCAAGTGATTTGGTTTGGGATGTGTGTGCAAGAAGTGAGCTACACTTAATTCCCACAACCATCAGCTGGTCATGACCTCCAACATATAGGTTACAAATAAATTTAGGTGATTTAAATGCAACATACACAAGGATGAAATGCAAATATTTTAAAGCCCAAATTGAAATTGAAATTCGATGAGAGCAATAATGAATAGGCAAAGAGTATGTCTTTCACTAATGCAATATAGAATAAAAAGAAGTGTTCTTTTAACCCAAAATATGAATTTCACTTAGACAAGTAGAAGAAGAAGAATGTTCCTAGGGAGAAAGTTTAATGTGAACTCTTTCGAAAGGAAATAGACACACAAAGATTCCCTAAGAATGAACAATGCAAAAGAACCCAAATGATAGGGTCCCACCTAAGTGTGCCAAAATGTTTCACCTCAAAGTAATGCGATAAAACAGATAATTAGGTAATGGACATAGGATGAATACTGTGTTATATAGCAGTAGAAGGCGTTGTGTGTGCTATAGACTTTTGATCCAAGCTAATTGTGTGAGATTACCTTTGGCTAGGAGGAATAACTTGTATAAGAAACACAACAAGACCACAAAATAGTATTAAATAGCAAGAGTTAGAGGACTACCTAGCAATGATAGATCCGGGAAGTGTGACGCTTCCTCGAATGGTTGTCAATCCTCTATTTAATAAAATTTAATGTAAGAAATAATAGTTCCTATTGTAGTTGATAAGATTTAGGTATCTCCTATTAACATATAACAAGTGAATTTAACTCAACAGGAAATGGTTAGAATTAAGGTGCAGGTGTAGCAGAGGTTGTAGGTGAGGTTTGGGTGAAATTAGGTAAGGTTTAGGGTTGTTTTGGGGAAGTTGTTAACTCGTTATTATAGGAAAATTTTCTAGCCTTAAAGAGTGGTATCAATTGGTCAACGGATGCGGTATAGGAGATAGACCGATGTTGGTTAGCTAACTGATGTCGATAGGGGAAATTTGGTTAAAATATTAAAATGGGATTTTGGACCTCTCTCGTGATCGCAAAGAGAGCCGAGGAGGTTTAGGGAAGGATGGAAAGGTGTTGATTAAGACTCAACAAGGTACATAGGGCGATGGTATAGGTGAAATGGATCCGGTTGGTAGAAAAGGTGATAAATGGGTAGAAGGTGGTAACGAGATAGAGAGAAATTAAACAAAAGTAGTAAATGAAATGATTAAGATCAAACACACAAGATTAACAAGTAAGAATGATTTACTTATCTGATAAAATTTATAGATATGAATGTGGTAGGAATGGTTGATCGTTTGGAGGAGAAGCGTATTGTGTCCAGTGTAATAGTAGTGGTACATGTGTGCTCTATCATGTCAATATGGAGCTTTGGGAGTGATGATCAATTGTTGGTGGAAGTGTGTTGTGCTCTAGTTTGTCGTCGAGAAGCTTTGGTTACAGGGAAACTCGAATGCCAAAGTTGTGCGTGAGAATAAATTTCATCCAATTGGTGTAAAGAGTTAGAAACTCATATTTAAGGGTAACCGATGGTGGTTTGGGAACTTACACCAACCGAGGGAAAATCAGCTTGTTAGGGAGAATTAGTCCAAGTTATCAAAAATATCCTGATCTTTACTATTTTTGGCATGGTCTTAATTGCTAAGTCGAGTCTCAAGTAAGGGTTGGCACTTAGATAAATGGGAGTGTTGTTGGAGAATAAATAGAACTTTAATTTTAGGGTTTGAAAGAGTCCCAGTTGGTTAAGATAAGTAGAGAATCAGTCTTAGTTAATCAATAGGCTAGGAATAAGTCCATGGTGAGGTGTCAAGGTGAGGTGTAAATTAACTTAATTAAATTAATTAATAATGTGAGGATGAATATTAATTCAATTATAAGTGATTAAATTAATAGCTAGGTGTGAAAGGGGAGTATGGTTAGGCATATGTATTGCATTGATTAATTGAAGGGGACCAAGCGGAGTGCGAGCCAAATTTGGTATCTACGGTGGGAGCATAAGCATGTATGTGGTGGATGTGGTAGATCCACAAAGTGTAGGAGAGAAATCCACAGTATCTCCGAGATAGATCCACAACCTTGTGAGGTAGCTCCATAGCCTCATGAGGCAAATCCTTATGCTAAGGGGTGCCTGATTGGAGGAGGCACATCATGACTCTGTGTTGGAGAATACCATCATCATAGACTTTCTACCTGGATTTGGCACTTGGTATTGACCATCGAGTAATTTTACATGAAATTAGTTGTAATTGAATATATATTTTGTAAAAATCTCATAATAAACAATGTTGATCAATTGTGAATGAAAATCTCATAATAAACAATCTCATAAATAGAGTATTCGGATATGATGGAGCGTGAGAAGGAGCGGGATGATTCAAAATTTGAAATTGAGTGGGAATGTACAGAGTTGAATCTACAAGGAGAATGGGAGCAGAACCTGGCGAAGGAGCACGTGATCGTGGAGCCCATTGGAAACAGGGAAAAGGATGGGAGACCAAGCACGTGGGTGGAACTTTGGGGGGGGGGAAATCGGGATCTAGGTGTCTCGAAGAATCTAGAACCGGTTAAAGAAAAAGGTAATCTTTCCCTCAAAATTCCTGACTCTTTGTTGGCTAGAACTAAAGTTTCCATGGAAGGAGCACTCTTTGCAAAATGTATGGGCTCTAGACCAAATATAGATTATTTTAGAGGTGGGCAAAGAGATCGTTGGGTGGCTAATGGTTCCATTGAAATCTCAGCTTATGCTAATGGGTATTTCTTAGCTATCCTTCCTAGTAAGGATCATGTGGCGAAAATTTTGGCAGAAGGTCCATGGTTCATTGGAAAATCTCATATAACTGTTCAGAAATGGGAGCCGACTTTCAATCCTTACGGGAATCCTGTTACAGAGTTCCCGATATGGGTTAACCTTCCGGGCTTACCATTGGAATTATGGGAACTAGAGGTCCTTTTGGTATAGCAAAAAGTCTGGGAAAACCTATTTCCCTGGATCAGTAACTAAAGCAAAAACTAGACTCACTCATGCCAGATTCTGTGTGAATATGAGCCAAGAGTCATGTTTGGAAAGTAATATTAAGCTTATGACCCCTGAGGGGGATTGGGTGCAGCGTTTTGATTATGATCCTACCCCCTTTGCATGTAAAAATTGTAAGTTGGTGGGTCATGATCAACGCTCTTGTCCAGACCTCAAAAAGAAGAAGCCTGAAGCAAAAGCTATGCCTCAAAAGATGGTGAATGAAAAAGAGGCGAAGGAATGGAAAAGGATTGGGAAGAATGGAAGGGTTGTTGAAATCAAGGAACAGGAGGTTCTCCATGTTGAGTTGTGAAGCTTAATTACTTCATTTTAGCATGCAATTCAAACTTGTTGGAAAATACAAAGATGGCGGCGTCGGCCAAGGCTAACTAGCGTCGATCACCCAAAGTCAAGAAAAGTGATCCACAACGGATCAGGGTTAATCGGCATTGGTTACTGTGTGAGAAATTTTTAATTAACTCTCGGGAATTAAATCTATTTTTAGCATTAAAGTAGATTTATTGGATGTAATTGCATGGCTAAGTGCCCTAAGTTTATAAATGACTATATAAGGATAAAATCTAGGGTTTAGAAGTAATGGATGTATCATAATTACAAGATAATTATGTGAGAGAGAATTCTTGGTGAAGAATAAAAAAGCTTGAAGGAAGAAAGTACTGAACATCTGAGAAGTGTAGAAGATTGTAAATCTTCATTGTATATCTTGTCAAAGCTTTGGATAATAGATTGGCTTGTTTCTTGGTGGACGTAGCCCACACTGGGTGAACCACGTTAAATCTGGTGTTGATTTATGTCTCTTGTTTTATATAATTATTCTAGTAGAATATCCGCTTTTATTTGTTTGTATGCTTAGATCTGATATATTGTTTATACAACCGGTGTGCTAACCCCAACAAGCGGTATCGAGCTTTATTTGAGAGTTTTGTGTGTTGATTTACTCACAGAGGGTTTTATGATTGAGTGGGAGCTACAAAAATGACAGAATATAATAAATAAAAGGTAGAGAAGTTTGATGGCTAAAATTATCAATTATGGAAGATGTAGATTGAGGATTATTTGTATCAGAGAGATTTGTACTTATCGTTAGATGAGAATTCTAGACCTACGAAGATGAGTGATGAAGAATGGAAGATTCTTGTGAAAGGCTTTGGGATCTATAAGATTGAGCCTGGCAGCATTTGTGACTTCCTATATTACAGAAGTGGCTTCTATGGTAGACTTAATGAAATCTCTTGCTAATTTATATGAAAAACCTAGTGCTTCAAATAAAGTTTATTTGATGAAGAAACTTTTTAGTTCTAAGATGCACAAAGGTGAATATGCCTCTAGTCATTTGAATGATTTCGATCTATTGTAAATTAGTTAAAATCGGTTTCAATACCGTTTGATGATGAAGTAAAAGCACTTATATTCTTATGTTCTTTACACGATAGTTGTGACAACTTGGTAATGGTTGTTAGTAATACAACATCTGCTAATAATATTTTGAAGTTTGATGATGTGGTTAGTATAATCTTGAATGAAGAAATTCGTAGGAAAAGTACAGAGGAAACATCATTAGACAAAGGTAAAGAGGAAAATTTTGCTGCATCAAAGGTAATGCACGATGCTCTTATTCTTTCTTTAGATAGTAGAATTGAATCATGGGTTTTAAATTCGGGAGCTTCTTTCCATGCAACCCCTAATAAGGGTTATTTGAGAAATTATGTCAGGAAATTTTGGGCATGTCTATTTGGGTGATGATGAACCTTGCAGACATCGGTAAAGGGAAGTTCATCTAAAATTGCAGAATGGAAATACATGGGTATTGAAAGATATGAGGCATGTGCCAAGTCTTAATAGGAATTTTATTTCTGCAGGCAACTAGGTGAATCTGGTTGCATGGTTACTTTTAGGGAGACTCTTAGAAGGTCACCAAGGGTGATTTTGTTGTGGTAAGAGGTAAGAAGGTAGGAACATTATATTTATCTACCAGTATTCGATTCCTTTTCTCGCATTATCTACTTGATTCGAGATGCATGCATGTGGCATAATCGCTTGGGTCATATGAGTCAAAAAGGAATGCAAATCTTAAAGGCTAAGGGTAAGTTATCAGATTTGAAAGATTTAGATCTTGATTTCTATGAGCATTGTGTCTTTGGAAAGAAAAAGAGAGTGAGATTTATCAAATTTGGGGCAACTAAGAAGGAGCGGAAATTGGAGCTTGTACACTCAGATGTGTGAGGACCAGCTCATGTAGCTTCTCATGGTGGATCCTAGTATTATGTTACTTTCATTGATGATGCTACAAGAAATGTATGGGTTTATTGTGTTAAACGTGAATCTAATGTTTTTGAAACTTTTAAAAGATGGAAAGCCCTTGTTGAGAATGAATCAAATTCTAAGTTAAAGTTCCTTAGATATGAAAATGGTGGTGAATACTATAGCAAGGCTTTTAATGATTATTGTTCAGTGAATGGGATACATAGAGAAAGAATGGTTCCAAGAACACCATAGGAGAATGGTGTTACTGAGAGAGAATGAACAGACAATCATGGAACATGCTAGAAGTATGAGGATACATTCTGGATTGCCCTTGCAGTTTTGGGTAGAAGCAGTTGATACAGCGGTTTATTTGATTAACCATGGCTCTTCAAGTTCACTAGATGGAGGAATACCAGAGGAAGAATGGACCAGAAAAGAGGTAGATCTTTATTTTCTTAAAGTTTTTGGTTCAAAATATTTTGTGCATGTTGATAGAGAAAATAGAAAAAGTTGGATGCAAAATCCAAGAGGTGCACTTTCATTGGTTATGGATCTGGTGATTTTAGTTTTTGTTTTTGGGATTTAGATAATTCTAAAATTGTTAGGAGTCGTGATGTTGAATGGAATGAAAAGAGAATGTACAAGGATCAAATTTTGGTACCCAAGGATGAGAAAATTGAGAAGTTTATTGATGAAAATGAACTCTCGGGTTTTAAAGAAACACCTTCAGAAATACACAGTAACCGTGGTCAGTTAGGCCTTGACCGGCATCGGTCAGATGAACCGCCGATGGTTATAGAGGATTAGAACCGACGTCGATCGGCCGAACAACGTCGGTTAGAGGTGACCAAGCATCGGCCACCATCGAGAGTTGATACTAATGTCCAGGAGGTCAGATTGAGCCTCCGGTACCCCAAACTCCTATGAGAAGGTCACAAAGGGTAAGTAAACTTCTAGAAAGATTTTCACCTTCTCTATTTTATCTATTATTGACTGATAGTGGTGAACCAGAAAGCTTTGAAGAAGTAATGCAGGATAAAACTTAGGTTCAATGGGAGCATGGCATGGATGAGGAGATGAACTCTTTAGAACAAAACTAGACTTGGGATTTGGTTAAATTGCCAACAAGAAAGAGAACATTGCAGAACAAGTGGGTTTACAAAATTAAGGAAGAAGAGGGTAGACAGAAAAGGTACAAGGCAAGGCTTGTAGTAAAGAAATTTACACAAAATTTAGGTATTGACTTTGGTGAAATATTTTCCCTGTTGTTAAGATGAATTATATTCATCGTATTGAGTTTAGTTTTAGTAGAAGATTTGAATTTAGAGAAACTAGATGTGAAGACAACTTTCCTTCATGGTGATTTGGATGAAAAGATTTATATGCAGCAGTCGCTTGGGTATGAAGTCAAGGGTAAGGAGAAATTAGTGTGCAGGTTGAAAAAGAGCTTATATGGGCTCAAACAAGCTCCAAGGAAATGGTACATGAGGTTTGATAGTTTCATGCATGAGCATGGTTATTTGAGATGTGAATCTGACCATTGTGTTTATTTCAAGAAGCTTGAAAATGGGAGCTATATTATTTTGTTACTATATGTGGATGATATGCTTATTGCAAGATCTAGTATGTAGGACATTGGTGAGCTTAAGAGAAAGCTAGCTCACACATTTGCAATGAAGGATTTGGGAGCTGCAAAAAAAAATCTTGGCATGCAAATACATGGAGGGCGGGAAAACAAGAAATTGTATTTGTCTCAGGAGGATTATATCTACAAGGTGTTAGAAAGGTTCAACATGCAGAATGCAAAACATGTTAGCACACCTATGGCTAGACACTTCAAATTGAGTAAAGATTAGTGTCCTTCATCACAAGAGGAGGTCAAATACATGACACGAGTGCCATATGCTTCAGCAGTTGGAATTCTCATGTATGATATGGTTTGTACAAGACCAGACATTACACAGCAAAGTGGGAGTTGTGAGTAGATATATGGCTAATCTAGGTAAAGAGCATTGGAAAGTAGTCTAATGGATACTCAAGTATTTGAAAGGGACATCTAGCTTGTATTTATGCTATAGAGGTTCGGATATTTCATTACATGGCTATGTTGATTCGGATATGGCTGGAGATCTGGATGGTAGGAGGAGCACTACTAGATATATTTTCACAGTAGGTGGAATGACAGTTAGCTAGATTTCGAGATTGCAAAAGGTTGTGGCTTTGTCTACTATAGAGGCAGAGTATGTTGCAGCTACAGAGGCTAGCAAGGAGATGATATGGATGAGTAGGTTCATGGAAGAGTTGGGAAAGGAGCAAGGTAATTATAAACTATTTAGTGACAGTTAGAGTGTAATTCATTTGGCAAAGAACTCAGCATTTCATTCGAGAATGAAACACATTCAGTTGAGATATCACTTCATACAGAGTAGGTATTGGAGGATGGATAGTTGAATCTAGAAAAGATTCATATGAGTAAGAACCCTACGGATATACTAATGAATCCATTAGTAAAGGAGAAGTTGGAGCTACACTCTACTTCTGTTGGTCTTTGAGTTTGAAACTTGAAGAGGAAGAAACAAATCCAAGGAAGGATCCAAGAATGATGTTGTACATGTATGGTGCAGTAATTAAACTCCAAGTGGGAGATTGTTGAGTTGTGAAGATTAATTAATTAATTTTATCATGTAATTGAAACTTTCTGGAAAATACAAGAACAACGTTGATTAGGGCTAACTAGCGTCGGTCAGTCCAGGTTAGGAAAAGTGATCCGCACCGGATCAGGGTTAACCGACGTCGGTTACCTGTGTGAGAAAGTTTTAATTAACTCTCGGGAATTAAATCTATTTTTAGCATTAAAGTAGATTTATTGGATGTAATTGCATGGCTAAGTGCCCTAAGTTTATAAACGACTATATAAGGATAAAAGCTAGGGTTTAGAAGTAATGGATGTATCATAATTACAAGATAATTATGTGAGAGAGAATTCTTGGTGAAGAATCAAAAAGCTTGAAGGAAGAAAGTATTGAACATCTGAGAAGTGTAGAAGATTGTAAATCTTCATTGTATATCTTGTCAAAGCTTTGGATAATAGATTGGCTTGTTTCTTGGTGGACGTAGCCCACACTGGGTGAACCACATTAAATCTAGTATTGATTTATTTTTATTGTTTTGTATAATTCTTACGGTAGAATATCCTCTTTTATTTGTATGTATGCTTAGATCGATATATTGTCTATACAACTAGTGTGCTAGCCCCAACACTCTAGTCAGATCCTAAAGCAGAGCCTTTGAACCTACTTATCAAAACTAGAGAGGAAGGAGTGGGAACTAGTACTCAACAACAAAGAAGTACCAATAAAGAAACCAAAGAAAAGGAAGATGAGCCTGTTTCATCGGTGTTGGAAGAAGAAATCCAAGATTGGAGGACAGGGAAAGCATAGATATGGAAGACAACAAACTAGCTCTGATAGTTGCTGATGGACTATCACTAGACGAAGTATCATCTATAGGGTAGAGCTCTTTTGCACAAAGAAGAGAAGAAGATTTAACAATGTCAAATGGGTTCGGGATCCTAACAAATTTTGTAGCTGATACCTATGAGGTGATAGGATCTCCAAAGACACCTGTGAGTAAATCCAAACATGTCACTCGTAGTAGCTCAAGAGTTGACTTTGGAAAAGATCCACTAAAAGGGGGGAAAAGTAATAAGGAAGTAAGGGAGAAAAGTTCAAGAAAGGAAGTGGATGCAGGTATTTAGAAAACTCTGGGGAATCTGTTTTCCGTAATAAGAAGTGTTAAATGATTCTTCTTTCTGGAACATTAGGGGGTTGAATAACCCCAACAAACACAGAATAGTGAAGGATCTTAGAGTGAAAAATAAACCGGATATTTTCATGATTCAAGAAACTAAAATGAGTATGGAAAGATTTAGAGAAGTGGGAAGGTCTATTTGGAAAGATAGTTATTGGGAAGGGTGCAGTTCGTTAGGCACTTCTAGAGGGGTTTTCACGCTATGGGATCCCAACATTGTGCATGGTATTCCTATTCTCTCAGCTCTGGGGCATGTGGCTATGTGTTTTACGAATCTGACCTCTAAGAAATCCTGGTATGTATCCAACATTTATGCTCCTAACCTTGTAAGTGAGAGAAGAAAATTGTGGCAAGATCTCTCTAATTTCAGGAATTTATTCAAAGATAAAGACTGGATTATTGGAGGAGACTTCAACTCCCCCTTTCTCCGGGGAAAAAAAGGGGGCAACACTTCCTATACTGAGAGTATGGAGGACCTTGCTGATTTCCTTAACAATAATGGTTTGGTGGATTTGGAGTTGGAAGGTTCAAAGTACACCTGGGATAATAGGAGAGTTGGGACTGAGCTCATCCAAATCAAACTTGATAGGTTTGTTGTAATTCATCTCGTATGATCAATCAAATATTCTCCCGAAGTCTCTCCCCAGAATTGGTTTGATCATAACCCTATCCTCCTTAATCTTGGTTTAAATCTGGTCAAGAAAGCAAGACCCTTCAGATTTGAAAAGATTTGGTTAGATCACCCTGACCTTTTCAATAAAATCCAAGAGTGGTGGAATATCGGGGTCTTTGGGGTAGCCAGTTACAGACTCAGTTACAAATTAAAGTATCTCAAAGGCTGCCTCAAAAAGTGGAACAAAGAGGTCTTTGGTAACATCTTCCAGGAAAAAAGTAGATTGGCTGAAGATTTAAGGAATATTGAGGAACTTATTGATCTTGATGGTCTCAACCCGGTGCTCAAGGAGCAGGAACAAAATCTTCTGGTTGAGTATCATGATATTCTGGAAAAGGAAGAAGTCTATTGGAAGCAACAGTCGAGAGTGAAATGGCTTAAGGAGGGGGACAGGAATACCAAATTCTTCCATTTCTCAGCCACCTCCTGGACAAACCTCCTCAAGATAAATGAAATTAAAAATGAGAATGGTGAGATCCTCTTGGAGAGCAAGGAAATAAACAAAGTCATCATAAACTACTTCAAGGATCTTTTTCAACAAGGTCAAGGGATTGAAGAGCAGAATCAAAACAATATCCTGAACCTGTTCCAAAGTCATCTCCCTGGAAGAAAATTGTGAGCTCTTAAGGATCCCTTCTGAGGAGGAAATCATATTTGTGGTCTTTGATATGGAACCTGACAAGTCGCTTGGGCCTGATGGTTTTCAGGATTTCTTTTACTAGAAATTTTGGAAGGTGATTAAGAAAGAAGTCATTGAAATGGTCCAAGATTTCTTCAATAATGGGAAGCTCCTTAGCCAGCTTAATAATACTTTCTTGGTCCTTATTTGAAAATTGCAGGGGCCAATGAAGTTAAATATTTTAGACCGATCAGTCTCTGTAACACGAGTTATAAAATCCTGACTAAAATCTTA
This sequence comes from Taxus wallichiana var. yunnanensis, assembly GCA_018340775.1. NCBI lineage: Eukaryota > Viridiplantae > Streptophyta > Pinopsida > Cupressales > Taxaceae > Taxus > Taxus wallichiana. Next base: position 680,991,173 of record CM031236.1, read on the forward strand.
GCTGGCAGAATCAGATTGGTTCTCGACCATTTTATTTCTAAAAATCAAGGTGCCTTTGTCCTAGGAAGGTAGATTACTGACAGTATTGTGGTGATTCAGGAAGCCATCCATTCCATTGTCAATTCTAACAGATCAGCTATGTTCCTTAAGTTAGACATGCACAAGGCCTATGATAGAATTACATGGTCTTTCCTTGGGGCCATCCTGAATAAAGTGGGCTTTGATAATACTCTAGTTAGAATGATTATGACCTGTATATCTACTACTAGTTATTCGGTCTTGGTCAATGGTAGTCCGGAGGGCTTCTTCAAAGCTGGTAGGGGCTTGAGACAAGGTGATCCCCTATCTCCTTTCCTCTATGTTATAATGGTTGAATCTTTGAGTAGAATCTGCAAACAGGCTTTACTTTCTAGGAGTATTCAGGGAATCAAGATTTCTAATGGTCTCCCTCCGATCTGCCTCAATCAATTTGTTGATGATAACTTCCTGATGGGAAAGGCCTCTATACAAGAAGCCACCAACTTCAAATCTGTTCTCATGGACTATGAGTCGGTCTCGGGGTAGATGGTTAATTTTCTCAAAAGTGCGGTTTTCTTTATTAATGTGGATAAACAAGTCCAATTAAGGCTCACTCGCATTCTAGGTTGCAAAATCAAGTGTTTTTAGAATTCTTATTTAGGAATGCCTCTAATCCACAAAAAGCCTGACATCTCTGTTTGGAATGCCCTGTTGGAAAGAGTTAATAAGAAACTTTCTTCCTAGAAAGGCCTCCTCCTCTCTCAGGCGGGTAAGATCCAACTCCTTATGAGCTCTCTTCAAGGAGTCCCCATTTTCATTATGTCTCTCTTCAAGCTCCCAGCCAAAATAATTGATGCTTTGAAAAAATTTAGAAGATATTTCTCTGGGCTGGGACCTCAAAAAAATTTATACCTAGGCCTAAGATGTGTGGCGGTCTGGGTCTGAAAATTATACCTATCATGAACAAATATTTGGTTGCTAAAGTTGGCTAGAGAATTGCTAGAGAGGAAGGATTATGGATTGATATAATAAAAAAGAAATATCTACGGAATTTAGGCAGAATTGACTTATTCTTCTCTCATGAAAATCTCCCTAGAGGATCCTTCTTCTAGAATTCTCTGTTGGATTTGAAATATATCCTCTCAAAGGGATCCCTATGGGAGATTGGTAAGGGGAACATGATCAGATTTTGGTGGGATAATTGGATAGAAGAATCCCCTTTAGCTGATCAGGAAATTTGGAAGGAGGTGGCTCAATTCTATGAGGAGAATGGTAAAATCTAGATAAGATATTTTTGGAGTCATGATGATGAGGTCCAATGGGAAACCATAGTTCCCCCTGGTTATGATGGTGATATCAAACCCTTTCAAGATCTCAATAAGAAACTCAGGGAATTCCACATCCCCATATTCCAAACCAAGGAGGATTCCATCATTTGGAAAGAGGAAGACTCAAGAAATTATTCTGTTAAATCAGCCTATAGCTTACATTTCAAGAAATATTTTCAAAAAGAGTATTGGGGTAAGTTATGGATCAAGGACTTGATCCCTAAGATCAATATTTTTTATTGGCTGGCTGCTCAAAATAGAATCCTGACTGTTGAAAATATTATAAAAAGAGGAATGCAGATCCCTAATAGGTGCACACTTTGTCGAGAGGGGAAGAGAATGTGAATCATCTTTTTACATTGTCCTTTCTCTAAAGGTGTCTTCTCACTGATTTTGGAACTTTTCAACATGCAATGGATTATGCCTTTGAATATGGAGGATTTTTGCACTCAATGGGAGAGCCCATTTAGGTTTCCTTATCTAGCCTGGGCCTGGAAGATTTCTCTACCTCATCTCTTATGGGGTCTGTGGAAAATAAGGAATGATAGTGTTTTTAGAGATTAGAAACCTCTGATTGTGGTGGCTAAAAGGAAAATCCTTGCAGCCATTAAGGAAAATCTCAAACTATTTAAAGGAAAAACAAAAAATCCCTATCTAAAATGGGAGCAGGAAGTCCTGGATAATTTCACCTATAGTCAGGTCAAGAACAAAAGCCCTGGTAAGAATGTAAAGCTGGATTAGACCTATGGGAAATATGATCAAGATCAATTTTGATGGGGCCTCAAAGGGAAACCCTGGTCAAGCTGGGGGTGGGGGTATCTTAAGGAATAGTGAGGGTGATTGGTTGTTTGTCTATGTTGGTCCCCTGGGAAAGTAGACTAATAACATGGCTGAAGCTAGAGCCCTCCTTTGGGGTATTTTGGTCGCTAAGGAAAAAGGCCTTAAGGACATTCAGATTGAAGGTGATTCCTTAATTTTTATAAATGCTCTTCTCAATAGGAGTAAGATCAACTGGTCGTTAAAAATATCATTCAAGATATCAAGGAATTGCTAAAGTTTTTTGACAAGATATCTATCAATCATACTTTGAGGCAAGGAAATAAATGTGTGGACAAGATGGCCAATGTGGGAGTCCTTAGTAATGAGTACAAAATTTGGTGCAAAGGGGAGAGATTACCCTCTAATATTAATGATGAAATTATTAAGGATAGAAGGCGCTAGGATTAATGATGCCGACATGAGCGGGGAAAGTATTTCAGGTACCAAGATAGCTTATACAAAAATCATTGTTCCAGTTCGAACTTTGATAGGGAGAACAGTTTGTGGATTGTGAAAAGTTTTTGCTAGAACGACAACCTTGAAAAAGTGTAGATGGGTGGCGATAGGATTCGCGTGGAACCCACCAGTCAGAACATGGAAGAGAGCAACAAGGATCTGTGGAACAAGCTTAAAGTTGGTGGATTTAGTAATTTTATTGCTAAATTACATGGCCATGACCCTGCTCTATCCAAGGACTTTGGCCAAGCTTGGAAAGAGGGGGTTTTACTATCGTGGTGTGGAGGTTGAGGTCTCAGAGTCCAATATTGCCAGGGTGACTGATATGAAGATGGATGGGTTAAAAATCTACAAGGAAAGAACCCATAGAGACCTCGAGATTGAGTGATTTTTGTTGGCAAGGAGACTTGTTTCTTCTTCACTGATGGTATTGCACGTTCGTGTATTCCTGGAGTCTGGAAGGATGTTTTCCTTCAAGTTATGAAATATATTACGTTGGAGGGTAAGTATAGAAAAATATATACCCATCACATGACCTTCCTCAACATGTTCGACACAATTTTATGGTTAGTATTCCCTTTTTCCTGGCTACCTCTCTATCGAATTCGCTAATGGTTGCTAGAATAAGAAATCTGAGCTGCCCCTTCATGAGGGCCTGATTCTTCATCTAGTTGAGAATGGCATGCCGGTTTTGGATCATCCTTGATTACGGACTGGAAGGGCAAGACGAGGAAGATGAAATTACTCTAGCGGAGTGTCTTACTAAAATGAAAGAGGGTAAAGGTACCCCTAGGGGGATGAAAAAGATAGAGACAAAAATGAGGGAGGTGGTGGGGAAGCCAGTGCTTCCAGGAAGAATGAATGTGTGGGTGACCCCATTGTTTTTGAAGAATGGAGTAGGAAGATGGTGTATTTAGAGGGGGTCCTTAAAGCTATGGAGGACATGAATGAGGGGCAAAGGGAGTCCATCTTGAACATCATCAACATTTCGAAGAAGATGGTCACGGATCAGGTCTAGATAAAACACAAAATGAAGGAGTTGGAGACTCAGGTCAAAGTGTTGCTTGACAAAGTGGAGGAGATCGAAGGGGAAAAGAAAAGGAGGAGATTCAACCTTCACATTAGCAGCTCAGAGGAGGAGTAGGTGGTGGTTGGTTCTGGACTCCTAGTTGGTTGTTGCTTTGGTATGGGGCCTCTGGGGGTTTTTTTGTTTGTCGTGGAGGCTTTGTTGGTCTCTGAACTTTGTGTGGACTATGGGCAAACTATGGTGCCCTATTTTTCTAGGTCTTTTTGTCCTTTTGGGGGTCCAAATCCTACATTGTAAGAGTTAAGCATGTTTAACTCATTTTTCTGGGACCCCTTTCTAGGTTTTTCTTTCTGTTTTGTTTCTGGTAGTGTTCCTCTCTTTTGTTCTGGCCCCTGGGAGCCGATCCCTATTTTTTGCCTTATCTAATAAAAAATTGTGAATGAAAATTAATGAAAAACTTGTGTTTTTATAAAATTATAGGGTCAAATTATGCATCTAATGTCACATTCCCCTTCTTCACAGGTGAATGTCAGTGCAATTTTGCATGCTAGCAAATTTACTAAGGTAGTTTTATTATTTTTATTAATCATATACATAAAGAGAACATGAACTATAGTTAACATACAAATTTACTAATGTGAGTTTTATTATTATTTTAGTTGATGACATCATTATAGTATCTGTTGAGATTTTCCGATCATTAGATATCATAATTGCTATGGGCATAGCTTATGCCATCCATCTTACATAGATATATGTCTTTGGTAAAGTTATTTATATAATGAATTGATTGTATTAAATAACATCATTTATTATTATTTAATGACATTCACATGTGTATTCTAATTTTTTCATCATGGTTGCCACAGGAGGAGTTTTCTACTCCAGTTCGTGCATCTGGTATTGATGTTGATGATATTGAGAAGAAGAGGATGATTGATAGTGATCATTAGATAGCAGTAAGTATTTATTTTTAAGTAGTGTCATTTTATATATGTCACTAATTATATACTAATGGGTATGTTGTTTATTTGTATTAATAGATGGATCTACAAACATCCTATGAGTGTAGGAGGTCTGAACGGAATAAGGGGGGACATTCCACTAATGTGTCTGAGTCATCTTCCGATGCCCAAAGAGAACTAAATTATTTGATGATACAAAGTCATGTAGTTTAGATGTATACGGATTTTGTTTGTCTGCCTTCATGGCATATTGGTGTAGATGTATATGGATTTATGTTTTGTCTATGTATATCATTGTATATTCCTACATGGATTTGTTAAGACATTGATTTTGATCAAATTTTGTATGTTATCAAGCATTTTTGAAATAATATAATATATGCAAAAAAATTGTTTTAAAACTTGTATGTAAGTGGATTAGTATGATATCATATGTATGTTATTTTAATATGTATTATTAGTGTTAATTTATTTTATGTTTTAAACATGGGAATTAAAATCTATATGTAACTAATTTTCAAATTTCCAATTTGTAATATAATCATTCAATGCCATCAATTATAATAATATAATGTCAATGTCAATGTTATCCACTTCTGGAATCTCAATAATTCAAATGAAATGTATGTAACAAGATAACACAATATTACATTAAGTCTAATAATTAAATTGTAACTGTACAGAGAGAAAGAGAGAGAGGGAATGTAAGAGGGGTAGACATAGAAAGAGAGAACGAGGGTGAGAGAAAGAGATAGAGAATGCGAGAGCGAGAGATAGAGAAAGAGTGAATGAGAGTGTGAGAGAAATAAAGATTGAGAGTGAGAGTGAGATTGAGAGCGAGAGAGAGAGTGATAAATAGTGTGAGAGAGGATAAGAGAGAGACAAAGAGAGAGAAAAAGAGAGAAAAAGAGCTATGTTGTCAGGATACTTAAGATTTTACATCAAGTGTTCAAAACATTCAATATAATTAAGATTTAATAGTACGATCAATTTTCAAAACATTCAATATAATTAAGATTTCATAGTACATCTATGATATATAAATATTATATTCTTTATGTTTCTTCCATTTCCTTTGAGATTAATTTTTGTGTTGCGATGGTGGCCATAAAACATGTATATAGGGATCTCTTGAAGGACCTATTTAATTAGGATGACTCTAACCTGCCAATGATAACTAAAGAGGTCAGTCCATTGGTTGGTTCTTGCATTCATATTATCCAAAATCACTTTCTAATCATTGTTAAGGATGTAGGAAGGAGACAATGTATTACCTTAATAATTTCTAGAACAGGATGATCTTTGAAATTTTAAGCTATGCAATTTATAGTTACAAATTTTTATATTAGTATTGAAGATCACCTAAGACTTGATCTCATAAATAACTTGTACGAAGGATCATATATATGTCCAAATTTAATTAAATAGCTTCTTTCCTTGGCCAATTGCGATGATCCCAAATAATTACCTCAAACATTCTTGATATCCTTTGAATATTTTCTTTTCAATAAAATAAAAGGATATTTTTATAGTTTGGAATCCAATGCTAAACATCTCTATGGAAATGGCCATATATTTCATGAGAAATGTGAATTTTTTGGAGTATGCGTAATCCTTACCAAGTTAGTGAGACAAATAGGCACTTTCACATGGAAGAAGAGGTTCTTTTGAATATGAACATGTATTACAACAAAATGGCTTGCACAAAGATTGTTGTGTTCTCATCCCACCTTTCAAATTGAATCATGAAGGTCCAAATTTGCACACCAAGAAGGTAGAGGCTATACACTATTGTGTCACAAGGTGTGAAGAAATTGACATTCATGAGACCTACTAGAAATGTGCTGAAAATATATCAGGTTTTCTTTGATCCTTACAGTTTTCACTTTGTAATCACTATTGTAGATTAGATTAGAAAATCTCATGGCACAAAAATTATTGTGCACACATTTTGGGGTGGCCACGTAAATGGTGGGGAAGGATTAATTTTGGTGTGAGAAGGTTCGGTGTTTAGGGCTACTTTGTCCGGGCGTAGTCCCTTAAGGGCACTAAGAGCAAAAAGGGGAAAAAATTCACCTGGTGATTTCTTGGTCACCATGGCACCTAGAAAGGTATATTCAGATGATAAAACTCCATGTTGGGGCCCTCTATGAAATCCTGTCTCAGTTTTCATCATCTCATTTCCATCTTCTCGTTGTACTATTGTTTACAAAAGTGTTGAATAGGCCAATGCGAGTCAATGTAAGGTTGTCCAATGCAATATTCTACAAATATAAGCTTGTGGCACCAAACCAATTTCCCACACGCATTGGAGTTTACCGATAAATGATGGGGAAGGATTATTTTTGGTGTGAGAAGGTTTCGGGGCTTCCGGGCTACTTTGTCCCGGGACGTAGTTCCTTAAGAGCCCGAGAGAAGAAAAGGAAAAACTTCGTTTGGTGATTTCTTGGTCACCGTGTAACCTAGAAAGTTATCATTAGATCCTACATCTTTGCATTGGGTCCCTCTACAAAATATTGTCTCGTTTTTGCAATCTCATCTCGATCCTCTCATTGTACTATTGTTTGTAAAAGCATAGATTATGCCGGTTTGAGTCGGTCTAAGTTTGTCAATACAATATTTTGTAAAAAAAGAACCTCATGGTGCTAAACCAAATGTGAAAACATGTCGGTGTGGCCTAGTAAATGGTGGTGAAGGCTTCATTTTGGTGCGAGAAGGTGTCAATGCTTCCAGGTTACTTCGTCCGAGTGTAGTCCATTAAGAGCCTTGAGAACAAGAAAGGAAAACTTCGCCTAGTGATTTCTCGGTCATCGTGGCACCTAAAAAGGTATCATATGATCCTACAACTCCACATTGGGTCCCTCATGAAATCCTATCTCAATTTTTTCCATCTCATTTCAGTCCTTTTGTTGTATTATTGTTTATAAAAGCACCGAATAGGCCAGTTTGAGTCGATCTAAGGTTATCAATGCATTATTTTGTAAATGAAATTTCATGGCACAAAACCAAATATGCACATACACTAAGGTGGCCAAATAAATCGTGGTAAAGGATTTATTTCAATGTGAGAAGGTGACGAGGCTTCCGGGCTACTTCATCCAGACATAGTTCCTTAAGAGCCCGAGAGTAAAAAAGGAAAAACATTTCTGGTGATTTCTTGGTCTCGTGGAACCTAGAAAGGTATTGTCCGATCCTGCACCTCGTATTTGGGGCCCTCTATGAAATCCTATCTTGGTTTTTTCCATCTCATTTTATTCCTCTCGTTGTACTATTGTTTGCAAAATCGTCGAATATGCTAGTTTGAGTTAGTCTAAGGTTGTCCACTGAAAATTTTTGCAAAAAAAATCTCATGGCTTTAAAATGAATAATCACACATGTCGAGATGTCCTATTAAATGGTGGGGAAGGCTTCATTTTGGTGCGAGAAGGTGTTGGTGCTTCCGGGCTACTTCATCCAGGTGTAGTCCCTTAAGAGCCTTGAGAGCATAACTTCACCTGGTGATTTCTCGGTCACCGTGGCACATAGAAAGATATCATTAAATCCTACACCTCCAAGTTGGGGCCCTCTACGAAATTATATCTCAGTTTTTTCCATCTCATTTATGTCCTCTCGTTGTACTATTGTTTAGAAAAGCACTGAATAGGCCAATGCGAGTTAGTGTAAGGCTGTCCAATGTAATATTTTGCAAACGGAAGCTCGTGGAACTAGAATGACTACCCACACCCATCAGGGTGGCTCATTAAACAATGGGGAAGGATTCGTTTTCGTGGGAGAAGGTGTCATTGCTTTTGGCCTACTTCGCCTAGGTGTAGTCCCGTAAGAGCCTTGATTAAAAAAAAGGGCATAACTTTGCCTCGTGATTTCTTGGTCTCCATTACACCTAGAAAGGTATCATCAAATCCTACACTTCAATGTTAGGGCCTTCTACAAAATCTTGTCTTGGTTTTCACCATCTCATTTCAGTCCTCTCATTGTACTATTGTTTATGAAATTTCTGAATATGCCATTTTGAGTCAGTCTAAAGTTGTCCAATGCAATATTTTGTAAGAAAAATCTCGTGGCTTTGACCGACTACGCACATGCATTAGGGTGGCCCCAAAAATGGTTAAGAAGGCTTCATTTTAGTGCAAGAAGGTGTCATTGCTTACGGGTTACTTCGTTTGGGTGTAGTCCCTTAAGAGCCCTGAGAGCAAAAAAGGGAAAAACTTCACCTGGTGATTTCTCAATCAATGTGGCACCTATAATGGTATCATTTGATCCTACACCTCTGTATTGAGATCCTTTATGAAATCTTATCTCAGTTTTCTCCATCTCATTTTTTTCCTCTTGTTGTACTATTGTTTCTAAAAGCGTCGAATATGCCAGTTTGAGTCAGTCTAAGGTTGTCTAATGCAATATTTTGCAAATGGAAGCTCATAGCTTTGAACCGAATGTGCACATGCATCGAGGTGGCCCAGTAAATAGTTGGAAGACTTATTTTTAGTGTGAGAAGGTGTCGGTGCTTCCAGGATACTTTTTCTGAGCGTAGTCCCTTAAGATCCCTAAGAGCAAAAAAGGGAAAAACTTCATTTGATGATTTCTCAGTCATCGTGGCACCTAGAAAGGTATCATCTAATCCTACACCTCCATGTTGGGACCCTTTACGAAATCATGTCTCTATTTTCTCCATCTCATTTTTGTCCTCTCATTGTACTATTGTTTAAAAAGTGCTAAATAGGCAAGTACAAGTCGAGTGTAAGGTTGTCCAATGCAATGATCTAAAAACATAAGCTCATGAACCTAACCGAATGCACACATGCATTGGGGTGGCTTAATAAACTATGGGGAAGGCTTCGTTTCTATGCCCAAAATCCTTCAATGTGAAACAAGTACTAGGAAACATGTTAAGAAGAGATTGTTCATACAATATAGGTGGTGAAATGAGAATTGTAAGAAGATATTTTTCATATAGTATAGGTGGTGAAATGAGAATTTATGCTTCTTGTTTATTTCCAATATTTAATTTTTCTTAGCTTAGCTTTGAGAAAATAAATTCTCTACTAACAGTGGCAACCATGTGAAGGTGGAATCTTTTTTGGCACCACTAACCTACGCAGACATGTTAGTAAACAATTAAATATAATTTTAAAACCTACAAAATTCATACAAAATCATTTAAGTAAATATTCTAATCAAATTCATGTAAATACATATATCTAATCTTAAGTGAACATACCTTTGACTTGAGAAAGTAAGCCACTTGGCAAGCTTAAGGGAAGTTTTGTGTATCTTCATTTGTACAAATTCAATTCAGTGAACCATCTAGGTCGATCTAATTTTTAGGGTGTCAATTATTGCTTCATGGTCAGACTCAAGAACTTTCCACAAGATCTTATTGTGCAGTCTACCTCCATATTTAATCAATTGAACATTAGATGTAACAACTAGGTGAGAATAATGAATAATCTTTCTATGAGTTTCAAAGTCCTCAAACAACCACACATTGGATTTATTCATTAGGTATCTTCTTAGCCATGTTCAGTAATAACCATAGACCCCATAGGATATTCTAGGCCTTCTCCATCTATGATTGGGGCTATCAATTTCTTTTTTTCCTCAACACAATGACACAAATAATAAGATGTTCCTTCTTTATTATTTTCTTTTATGCAACAACCGCATAAACATGACCTACATCACATTACAAAAAATCATTAATTTCAATAAATGATTCATTAATAAGTTACATAACATGAGAAAAAATATAAATTTTTACAAAATAATGTAGATATATAATACCTAGTTACACTAGATCTGATATATGGTCAAAGTCAATTGATGATTCACTCATTGTGAGTTGTAGAGCTCATGGAGGTTGATAGGTGTCGAGTGGATATAATTGTCTACAACACCATTCATCAACCCACTCTTTTGACTCACATTCATCCCAAAATGAATACGCACATGAAGAGAAAAAGCATGCCATTTTTCTCGTATAAATAGTCCATGAACTTGCATTTGAACTTCTAAAAGAGTGCAACTCACTAGATCTCGTTAGTGTACAACAATCATAATATTTTGCAAAATTATCTTCTTCTACCAACCAAAAAAACATATGAACTATATAATTACCCTCATTACCTAGACCCATTGTTGAGTTACACCATTCCATGATGGATTTTGCATCGATCAACTTGGCACCATCTTTGTACTTCAATTCTTCTCTTTCTAGGGATATTTTAACACATGCTCCTACACCATCATGTTCTCCTTTTCCATTCCCAACCTAGTGAAATTCCAAAAATGTTGAACACCACTTATCCTATGCATCTTGATCAACCAATAGAACATTCACACATTCTTGAATTATGATGTACAATTATTTGACCATATGAAGTGTTTATCAAATATGATGTTTCTGTTATTCAAATTTCCATAGAATATCTCGAAACAACCTTACACGAACTCTGATGAATGTCCACAATCATCACTAATATAGAAATGGTACTCCCTCAAAATATTTCTCTCTTCCTCTGTGTTGTCAAGAGCATGAGTGAATATTATATGTACAAATATGGAAACTGAATAGAGTTGTAGTATTGCGATTGCACTTCATTTTGTGGTCTGTAGAGTATAGTTCTCTACAAAATCAACAACTAACACAATGGTACCAAGAGGAAATGTGTCCTTGCATAACCTGAATTATTCATCTAACCATCGAGCTCTATGTGTATGTCGTGCATACTCATACACTAGCTTCTCTCGAAATATAGTCATAAAATTTGATACACTTATTTATTTACTCACTAATTCACACCTCTTGGCTTCTTTACCATCTTTTGAAGTGTATGTCACTGACTTGTATTTTCCAAAACTAACTAGTTCATTTCAATTACATGTGTATTCTCTATGTGTATACATCTTTGTAAATGTTGCAAACCACCACAACTATCACAAGTTCCTTCTAAACATTAAACATGATTTCGTAAAAAAATTATCCTTCTCTTGTACAAAAACACTTGAGATGAAATCTCTTGCTGATTTAGGTGGAACATTTATCATACACTCTGAAAAATATTCTCAGTATGTAAATTAACACATATATGCCAAAAAATATCATAATGCATAGCAAATTCAATATGGATCCTACAACAACAAGTAGTCCATGAGTGATTTATTTTAACATAAAAAGGTTTTGACATTTCAAAATACCTTTGAATAATTTGTATTTCGGGATGAGTCTCTTTAAAATTATTAAAAAATTGTGTTTGTGTCATATCCAAAAAATGTTTAGGATGTGATTCACGGTTTCTAGAACCAATTATTCTTTTTAAAACATCTTTTTCATTAGGTGAAACCCTTCTATTTTTTCCAAAATTCTAAAATATTTGATTTTAACTCATCAACTATGTCTTTGTCTCTTCGTGGAAGTCTACCATGAAAGCCCATAATTCATTGTTATTTGAATCTTCAATTCTTTCATGATGATCGAGAGATTTTAATAATGTTTTCTTATTTATTTTTAGTGCACTACTTGTTTTTCTAATTAAACAAGATTTTTTTGTTTCTTTATTTACTATAGTTGATGTAATAACACGTCGGGTAGCATTACTATCTTTAGTATGTGAGGTTGGACCTACTAATTGGTATGCATTCATTAAATTTTTACAATAGATTTTTCACTATTGGTCTTAGATGTTCTTAGACCAAGGGTCTTCATTGTAGGTCTATAATTAATATTTTTCATCATTTCAACAAATAATTGACATCTACTTATTTCATTTAAGTCATTAAAATATGTTTTCCATATCTAATTAGCTTTTCTTCTACAAGTGCGTTGACAAATCTTATTAGTCATTGGATTTAAAATATTTTCATCAATCTCAAGTAAAATTTTGGGTGTTTTCCACAAAATTTTAATCAGTGATTTCAATGGAAATGATTGTTGAATATCATATAAACATTGTTCATTTTCTATTTGTTGTTCATCTTCATAATTTGGTAAAGAGTGTGTGTTTTCAATAGGTTGGTCATTTGGTGTAACATCTATGTTTAAATGTGGCATTACATCGTCATTCATTGAATATTCATTATTTATTGATTCAATTGGTGTTTCAGGATATCTTGCACCATCAATTTCATTTGGAAGAGATGACATACCTTCTCCATATGTTGAATTATTTTTTTCACGGATTTTTTGTACTTGCTCCCTTGTTTTATTTATTTTTTATCTTCTTTCTTGGCTTTGTAGAGATGACATAATGAATTTAGAATCATCTTCAATCTCTCGTAAAGGTGAGTTCAATTTATTTTTTCACATCCTTTTTGCATTTGTTCCCTTTGTTTTTCCAATTGCTCAAGTGATTGCTTTCGTGGTCTCCTCCCCATAATTCTCAAATATCTTTATCACCACAAGACAATTGACAAAAAAATGTTATTGAGTGTTAGGAATATAAAAAACAATATGTAAACACACTCATATGTCAAAGAATGCTTAAATAATTCACAAGAAATACTCTATGTAAGACAAAATGATCAAAATTGAAAATAGGAATCCAAAAGTGCATGAATATGTAAAAATTTACTGATGAGATTTCAGACAACCCATGACCAGTGGGACCAAACATGCAAATTCCTTTTGTTTTATGTACATTTGGATTTTAGTTCAGGACATAACGTGAACACGTTATAACACAAGCACGTTATAGCTTTTTTGGTTTGAAAATCCCGACCCATAGGCTTGGATTTGCCTTGGATCTCCCACCCTAAGCTTTGGACTATGCAATCCATGAATGGATTCATGTTTTGCAAGAAAACATCAAAATCTCACGTGTACACCCCAATATTAAATGCGTTATAATGTAATATTCCAAAAATATATATATTATGACATTAAGCTCGGTTTTATCTTGGTGATGATATGCTTCTTTCTAAAATCCGATTAGTTTAAGGCTTTCATCCTTAATTTCTTTTACTAGTGCCTTATTTTCTTGTCAAAACATATGCATATGTTTTTGTACACAATTTATGATTTTTTCAACAAAATTTCAAAAAAAAAAACCTCTCTTCGAAACTCCATTCTACACACACTAAAAAAATATTAAAAATTACTTTTTTCTCAAAGTTATGGGGGTGTACACACAAATTTTTCATTTTCGAGATGTGTGCACTTTGAAAATTAATTAAAAAATTATATATTCATCCAAAAATTATGAAAAATTAGTGGGACCTTGTACATGGTTTTATCTAACTTTCTACCAAAGGGATTTTAAAAATAAATTATATAACTCAAAAAATGGGGAGGCGAGGGGGGGGGGGAGGTGGGCGTACACACAATAGGTTCTTATCTTTTTGACACAAAAATAGACATAATTTTTGTACACACTACATTTGACCCTCTTAATCTCCATTTTTTTATAAAAAAATTAGTAGTTTAGAAACTAGATTCCGAGATATACCGTACTCATTCTTATCACTTTGTCAAATTTTGAGCGTATGCATGCCGAATTATTTGATGAAGTTTAGGTTTTGCTAATTTCAGGAAAAAGGTGTCCCTTTTTGACCCCCTTTTGGCCCCCCATTTCTATGCACTTACCCTTTTATGGTTGCATTTATTCTTATTTGCACTTAGTTGTAAATGTTCACTTTATTACACATGCTAGATAGATATCTTGTATGTCATTATCATTACCATACACACATGCACATTCACTTGCTTTCTAGTTGTGATAGCAGACTATACTGAGATCCATTACACGCAAAGCATGGATGCTTGGTGTAGTACCTACTACCGGTCCCATAGTGGCTCTGGGGCATCCACATTCATACACTGTAGGTGCTATTGTTTCATTTTTTGTTCATAACACACTACTTTATTGGTTTTGATTAACTAAAAATGTAAAATATGTGTATGCTAGTTAATCTAATCTAGGAGGACATATAAACACAACAAATAAATGTACTAAAGTAGTATGTAAATGGAATAGATAATTAAACTAATGAAAATAGAAGCCCTAATATGCAAGAGAGATAAGGAAAGAACTCAAGCTGATTTGATGAAGTGAAAAGGCGTGTCATGCAGTGTGACTAGAAAATAAGGAAGCGGGAATGACTATGCGGGAGAGCTATGAAAAAGGATGGATCGAGCAATATGGATGGAATGGAGCATCTGGAGAAGGACTGGGGCACCCATGGGTGCTCTAGTATACAAACTGGGCATCTGGTCTATGTAACAACTCTAGAAGTGATCTTCACGAGCTAGGTAGATGGTCTGAAACCCTCATGTATCACATCAGATTCGTTGCCTCGCTTCAAGTGTTGTTGTTATTCCAAGATGAAGGGGAGACTTGCAAAAATCCTAAACAAGCATCAATTCCTAAAAATAAAATGCATATGCCAGGATCGGACTAACCTCAAGCGCCACAATTGTGGACTTACTAAGTGAGCATGACACTACATTTCAAACCCAAATATAGTTATGTGTATGTGTGTGTGATCATGCCCTAGGTTGCTCTTGTGTCAGTCACACTTTGTGATCTAGCGAGCTAACTATGTGTAGAAAAATGTAATAAATGGTGCATGGAATAGAATAAATCCTCCCCTATATTGTATATGATGTAGATGACCCAAGATTTATCCCTTATGATGTAGCTATGTGGATGGAATTATCTCTAATGTAATAGATGGATGCAACTCTAGGTGGAGTGATAGTAGTGACAGTACTTGGTCCCTCATTATTGTCTCATAACTTTATATTTATAGGGTTCTCTTGATCAAATTTCGTAATTAATCCCAAAATGTCTGACCACTAAAAAGATAAAGACCTCAAACGGATGTAAAGAGCCCAAAAAGTGGTGGGAAAGCGGAAAAAGTATCGGAGCCGCCCATGGTGGGACTGGGGTGCCCATGGGCACCCTAGTACTAGCTTGGTGGCCCCAGTCAAGGCTGAAATAATGTGAAAGTGATAAAACAGATTGGGCATATGTGTGGTGTAGGTCGGGAATGACGAAGTAAAATAAAACAAGATGGCCAAAAGATGGGGGTTAATTAGTACTTTCTTCACTCAAAAACCCTTTAAATAGTAGTATGAGACACGGGACTAAATATTGTCTAAAGTGCATGATTTTATGTCTACGAGGTTCATACATGATTTGACATACGCTTTATATTTCTAACATGCTAATGGGTGCTTCATGTGCAACATTTGTTATGTGGGGATATCTGCTTCCATACTTGTTGGTTACATTATCGATGTTGTTTGCTCTTGTTTACGAGATTTTCCCTTTATCTTGTGTGTACACTTGTTTATTTGTGGCCATTACGACCTTGAGTGTCTTGCGACACCGTGAGTGGTGTCCCATGTTTGCAACCCAATTTCTACGGTCTATGTTGTCTTCTAGCATGTTTACTTACATCATAGCTTACACATGGTCTTCATAGCCTACACTTGTCTTACATGTATGCATTTTTTTCATACTAACACTTGTTTCCTAGCCACTTGTTTGCATGTGCCTTGGTTTCTACTAAGCACGTCTCCTTCTCCTTATAGGGCACAATTTTAGCATTTGGTCCTCGTTTGGGCCGCATACTCCCACAACAACATCACATGCACCCCAAACGATGGGGGTATCATTTGGGTGAATCAGTCACCCCATAGGGTATACATAGCATAGCACAATACTAGTACAATTCAATTTTAAGTTTTTGTCCATGACACAACGGTGCCTTTCCTAGATCGCATATAACCAAGGGTAGTTACATAGCAATTAGGTTCAACACAGTCTACAGAACTCATACACAACGGATTTTATAGGGAAGATTGTCCTTATCACTTACATTGGTACACATCATTTGTAGTGGTATTTTATTCCAGGGAGAAGTTACAGGTTAGAGGATAACACTAGACCTTCCTCTCTACACTACTTCTGTCATGGTGTTGGATCACCGAAAAATAAGACAATGCATAGGTCTCTACAGTTTCAGGAAGCGGTTAAAGGATTAAAGGATAAAACAGAATTTCCTCCGTACACTTCTTTGAACAATGACATGAGATCACCCAAAAATTTATGCGCATTGACATCATCTACAAGATCCTTTCTACACCCTTTTTCTCATCACAGATCAGGTGCACATGTTCCTTTTTCACATTTTCCATCATTTTCTTTTGCATACTTCCATACATGTTTTTACACATATACATGCGTATTTGACTACTTGATCGTCTTCTCTTTTACATGCCCATCTATATGGGAAGCAAGCGATCAACATCAAAATCATCAACATCACTTGACATCACACATATCGATACTAACAACAGGTACATCATGTACATCGACATCTACACACTTGTTTTCTGCCCTAGGTTCATTTTCATCACCTTTTTACACTTTTGGAATCTTTAGTCTCCACGTTTCATCTTTTTATCACTCCACGCTTTTGTCTAGTCCCTCGACACACTTTCTACATCAATCTACCCGAATATCATGTCCGCATCTCTATCTCCTTTATGTGGTGAGCTTTCCTCTCACCAACATAAAGTGGGGGAAAATGTTGACACAAAATCACACACTTTGGGTAATTATCTAGTCTCTATTGCATACTACTATTCATATGCTTCCTAAGTAAGAAAAGTATTGATTAACCCATGCCTTTGGCCATCTTTTGTTGCTTTCTGTTGTTACTTTTGGTCTTGCACCTTTACGGACTAGTCTATCTTTTCATACTTCAGTTTTAACTTTTTGGACCGAAAAGCCTAGCTAGGATGCCAACGTCAAGTGCCCTCGTCCTCTTTGTACTTTGGTCACAATTTTTGGGTCCTTTCTAGCCATTTGAGCATCTTATCTTTTTGGTAGTTTTCCTTTTTGGGGTTGATTGTAAAATTCAAGCAAGGGAATCATATAAATATAAAGTTATGTGATCATAATAAGGGACCAAACACTAAGCACTACTTATCACCACCTAAGGTTGCATCCATCAAGGCATCTATAGCTCCATTTGCATCCATCTAGCTCCATCACAAGGGACAAAGGCTAGTTCATTTGCATCACACTTCATAGGAGGGGATTTTATTCTATTCCATGCACACATTATTTACATTCTACATCTAGCTACTTGTTCACTACTTCAAGTGTGACATGCACAAGAGCAACCTAGGGCACTGGCTTACATACATATAACTACATTGGAGTGAGATGTAGTGCATCACTCGGCTATAAGACCACCATTGTGGCATCGAGGACAGTATGACGCCTTCATATGCATCTTTCTTCTTTAGGGCTTTGATGCTTTGCTTGGGGTTTTGCAGTGATTTATCCATTGCAAGTTTACACCGACATTTGATGAAGTTCAACAACATACACATGATCAAAGGAAAATAAATGCGAACATCTTACGACCCCGAAATTTTAGATTTTGAGCATCCGTGTAGACCACGGCACCCATAACTCAGACCAGAGCACCCTAGGTGCCCCTATCCTTCTCAAGGAGCCCAGTCTAGCTAAATTTGTCAAATTTTCAACTTTCCAGTGCTTCGTGTGATGATTCTCCATTATTGTTGAGCAGCTCTCCACTATGACATAGTCGACCACCTCTCAAATCAATCGAGGCTCTTATAACCCTCTTTTCACACTAGGGTTTCATACTTTCATTGCTTAGTTGTTTGGGTATTGTTTATGTATTTCAATATTTCATTATTCGAGTTATTTCTTTGTTCTTTATAACATATAGATTAGGCTATCATTTCACATTTTAGTTTAATCACAAGGTTGTGTACTCAACCATAGGGAAAATTATTTTAAATCTCTAGATAGATGGAAAATGACTTGATGGATGGGAGAGCACTCACCTGTTTTGATGGTTGTATCAGGAAAAGGAATTACAATTTACGAGTTCAATAATCAATAAACTGCAAGGATTTTATATATGAACAAGTTGTTGATGCCCTTACTTTCGAGGCATGAGTATAATTCTCATTCGCATTCTTGTTTGTTTTACATGTTAAGGATGTTTTATTCTTGAATTGAGCTGGTGATTACACCTGATTGTAGAAGGAAATACCCCAATCCTATGAATGGTAAAAGCTCAAAATTCACCTTTGTCAATGTACATTGACAAAGATGGATTACAAGCCCTACAGAAACTAAGTTATGTTTATAATTTGTACTCTCTTTAACAAGTAGAAGAAACTTGCTTTGTCCAATATTTGGAAAGCATTGAAGCTTGTGAAAATTTTGTTTAGTCCCAAGTTTATATTGGGCATCTATTGAGAGGTCAAGAGAATGAATGGCCCTAGTATGAATGTCGATCTCGCAACAATAGATTTAGGAATACTAGGAGGCCCTTAACAAGAGTTATATATGTTTGGAAATAAAGTGTAGTATTAGGACTTTTGGTCTAATATGCCATTTTATCCTCCCACACTAATGTGTTGAAGCATGATTTTATTGATCATAAGAGTGGATGCAATTTCCAGGTCTATTGAGCAATGGGCCATTCTAGCTAGAGCTATTCCTTATTCACACTCAACCCAAAAAAAGTATAGAAGGTTTCAAAGTAGCATGTTATGTAGCATATTATAGTGAATGTATTGATTGTTGTTTGAAATATACCCACAACTATTTATTTCTTTGTTTAAATTTAAATGTGCATCAGTCTAGTTTGAAGCCACCCCGATTCAGCTCCTCAACTATATGCGCAAGGTTATGGAACCGGTAGAGGTAAATAATTTGATAGATGGGTGGTTACCGTGCCTTGTGTGAATGGTCTGTCAACAAAACAAAGAAAATGCTTAACAATTGATGTGGATCTCATTGGAAATCTATTAATTTTTTTCATGGATGAACCAACTTCTGGACTAGATGCCATAGAAATTGCTCTTGTCATGACAACTGCACACAACACAGTCAATACAGGAAGAACAATTGTTTGTACCATCCACAAACCTAACATTGATGCTAGAAGTAAGCTTTGCATAACAATATAAAAATTCAGATATCTTTAAGTCAGTATAATAGTTAAATTTCCCCTTACCCTCAAAAATGGCATGCTTGGCGAGCTCCCCTGGAAGAGCCAATCATGCAATGCTCTGTATCTCCGTTGAAGTTATGGTATTCCTCTTATTGTACTGCGACAACTTGGCATATTCAAAGCCAACCTCTCAAATATATCATTCATGAAGTTGTTCATAATTCCCATGGCTCTTAAAGATATCCCAATCTCTAGATGCACTTGTGCTCTGGAATGAGTGCTTGAAAATGACAGTCCGGCGCAACACTGTTGAGGAAGGAGACAGATTTGACCCTGAACCGCACAATGACAACCAAATCTCCTTCATATGAAACCAAAAGAAGACTCATTGTTTGCACACTTGACAAATAAAGGAGTCAACCATGAAAGGAAGCCAAAATAAAATTATGTAATATGAAACTTTAGTATAATGCCATCTAAATAGACGTGACACAATTTAATTGAGAATAGTATTTGTTATTTATGAGGACTACATGCAGATAATAAACTCTACTTGTATTAGGAATAGGTATGCGTGCCATTTAGGAATGTTACAAACTCAAACGTAACACATTTAATCTAGACGGGTCAAATGTGAACACCGAAGAGTATCCGTGACAGAAGTGCGTGGCGGCGGATCTTGCTCATTAAAAAACGCCCGACGACTTAAAATCTGGTTGACTCGCCCATAATCACAGAATGAACCTTCCCAAAGAATTTTCACCTCACTTTTGCAACAATACTTACCAACACTCTTTCCAGAATCCATCACCGCAATCTGCAGACACGGTTTCCTACTCCCAGTCTTCCACCAGGAAACAGTCAAATAATTGCCACGCCTCACGTTTCTCAAACGCTCATGTATAAATGCTTCTCCTCAACATTTTCTTGATAAATGTGTTCTGCTCTATTCTTTTCTTTTTCGGATTGCTGTGAAATCAGATAGTTTATCAAGGCAAATCCTTTGGCTGGCTTTCTTTGTTTGTGCAGTTCATAAATATACGATGTCTTCAGAAATTGCGGCGTGGGAATTCGCACTAGCTCTGAAACGACCATTGAAGACGGAGCTTTACGAGCTTTATACCATTTATGAAGATGAATGTGAAGAAGAGATTACAGATTCACAGATCACCAGACATAGCTCCAAATATGTAGCAATCTTAATGGGTGTTTCGATATCCCTGGTTTTTCTAGTGGCTCGTCCTCTTCTCAGAGCAAGCTGCGCTCTTGTATTGAACTAGGGGCTGTGTAATATTGATCGGCTAGCAAACAGAAATCTGTCAAGATTTTACTTCAATACGTTTTTATCCATTGTGGGAAATCATCAATTTATTCCATAAATTGTAATTATAGCATCACTATGTGAGGCTTTTGATGCAATTATTCATTACAGAAACATTTGTAATCTTTACCTTTGAAATTTAGAGAAATATTAGATACTCATTTCTGTTTTATG
Source organism: Taxus wallichiana var. yunnanensis (assembly GCA_018340775.1). Classification (NCBI taxonomy): domain Eukaryota; kingdom Viridiplantae; phylum Streptophyta; class Pinopsida; order Cupressales; family Taxaceae; genus Taxus; species Taxus wallichiana. The sequence continues at coordinate 681,012,224 of CM031236.1, forward strand.
GGAAATGATTTTATTCAAAACGCATTACATCTACTCCATTAACATACCTGATTGTCATGAATATCCTGAAGAGAAACAGACGGTGGAAGGAAGTTCTAGAGAAATGAAATGAAATGGTTTACTTTCGTCTTTGACCTTTTTGTATATATTGGTGGATAGTTTTTTTTAAGAAGGCCGCTCCTCCTCTTGCTGAATGGAGTTAGCATCTCTTTTAATCTTCTTTTTGTACTTTCCTCTAATAACTCTATCATGGAATCAATGTAACATTTAAGGATATTATGTTCCTCCGTTTCAACTTTCCGTGTATTGCATAGAACACAAATCCTCTTTTCCCACAATTTCTTAGGCATTGTCCATCTTCCTGGATCATATTTGAGCCTTTGGGTGCTAGTCCTTAAGTGGGCAACAACGATCTTTTCCTTCCATGTAATTCGCAACCCCTATATCAGCTTTTTCACAATGTTCATACCTCGGGTTAAACTCTATAATATAGTGCATGTTTCATAGTTTTCTTCTTCTTCTTCCATATCACCATTCTAAAATTTTCATTCACATAGTTTTTATGGTTTTGTTAAGATTTGAGTATTCACCTAGGCTAATATTCCATTTGTGGTTATGTTTCATCCATGTGTTCTTTCATTCTTGTAGCTCTTCGTCTTTTCAATCCTAAGGTCATCTTTCAACGCGTTCATGTTTTTATGTTTTTTTAACATAAAACCAAGAAAAATAAGAAATCTAGAAAAACAAGAGCAACAAAGACTCGCCCACTTCGTCTATACACATTTAGAAGAGTAGGGTCCTTCCTAGAAATGTGATGCCAAACTTTTTATTCATCATAAATATGTGAAAATTGATTTGGCCATCATATTTATAAGCTCTAACCTCCAAAATTGTCCATTGCAATCTAGAAATCGGTTAAACCTATTGAAACCTAGAACAATAAAATCTAATTTAATTTTGCAAATACTATAAATTATACACTATAAAATCATAAAATATCTCGTCGCTCCTTGATTGAGGTCTTTTTTACCTAAGGTTGTGTAACTCTTTCAACAAATTGAGATCATAATTAAGATGAGAAAAATTACCCTTCAATTTTGTCTTCATCCTTTCCAATTGTGATATTTTTCTTTCCTCTTTTACATCTTTCATTATGCAAGTTTCTCCACCAAAGTGCAGCATATCCCTTGAGCCTTGTTTGAGTGAGCTTCACTCTCCTTGGGCCCTCAATCTCCTCACATTCAAAGTAGTCATCCATCTTATCTATTTAATCTATCAAATTCCTAAGGATTAAGAGAACCAATGAAAATTAACACCTTCATTTGTTGGCCCTTGTCTTCTAGATTTTTCCCTCTTATTCCTCAACATTATCATCTTCATATGTATGATTTAGTTTTCTCCTCTCATCTCTCTCTTTTAATGGTTCTTGCTTGCCTTAAACTTCTCTCTCTGCTTTACCCACTTCAACCTTCACTGTTACATTTTCTTCAATTGTTATTCTTGTAACTATCCTTTCTGCTCTTGTCACTCTCCTTGTGCCCTTTTTAGACTCTCCTTTCACAAGATAAACGCTATTATAACTTTCTTGGGACACAAACAAAAATAAAACATTGATCTACTTTATTTCGTATTTAACAATAGCTACAAACTAACTTCTCACAACTTATCACTATTATTCTCTACCTACCTATACTAGTTGGAGAACTACTCACACTATCCTCTACCCATCATTTCTTCTCTCTAGTGGAGGACTTCCTAACTCTTTAACCAACACATTATGATGTAGATTATTAAACACCCAACTAATGACCTCTCTACTACTACCTTGAAAATGGAGGACACGTAACACAATTTCACAATCAATACATCACAACCTTCAACCGTATTTAACTCACTTTCTCTAACAAAATGATTCTCAACAACAAATCCATGCTAATACATCCACAACGAATTCTACAACATTCATAACTATAGTCTCTCACAACCTCCCCAAGAACTTTGCATATGCTCGATATTAGAATGGTGCAATACCAAGGTTAGATACTTGATTTAACAAGTCCACAATCAAATATCATTATAAAGTACACAAAAAACTTGTATATTGATGCACACTAAAACTAAAACAAAGACACACTAGCAATTAGGTACATATATGAAAGGACATGTAAAATTTACATTAACATGATGATATGCAAAGAATATTTCTACACCACATTAAATCTTTATATTCTTTAAGGCCCTTAAGGACTTTACATATGCTTATTATAGTATCTATAATCACTAGGTCTATATTGCGTATAATGTTCTCCCTACTTTGTGAGCACTTTTGTATTTCTCTGCTTGGTGTTCTCTGCATTCTATTATTCTCTCTCAAAACTTCCAACTTCTTCCTCATGCTCTCTATATATTTTCTTAAGATATCTTAACACTTTCCTACTTCTTAGCACTCTCTTCTCTTTCCAACTCTTTGTTATTGGTTGTTTGGTGCTCATTGATTTTTTTATGACTTCAATATTTGTGTTTCTTCTAAAATTTTCCAAATTATCTTGGTCCCTCAAATTCTTTACATGTTTTTCAAGCCATCTAGAAGGTCATATGCATTTCCCGGGCTGATTTGGCATGGCTTAAGGACTTGCAAATAGTTGTGCCCTTCATTCACTCTATGCTTTATGTGTCACATTTAATTTAGAACCAATTTCGTTGTGGGGATCCTTGTGAAACATTCGAAATATAATCTAAGGTCTTCATAAGATTTAATGGGTCCACAAAATTTTATAAAGGATCTAAGTTCAAGCACAATTAAACATTCTTGAAGAGAGATTTCTAGCTAGGCCAAATTTGTGCTCATTTGAGCCCCATTAAGAAATTTATGAAAATATCAAATGTTGATGTGTCACAATCTTCACTATGCACAATTAAATTGAGGCCACCTTGTTGAGCCAATGAATTGACTAGGTATAAGATGTGCATGAAGGTTGAGAAGTGCAAGGGAGTTTCGTGTGGAAGTATGAAGGAGGATTGGTGTCTCAAGATTTCACCCGAAATATGGGGCTACCCGTTTAAAAAAATCGTTATTTTTAAAATAAAGGGTCTTTTGTGTTTTTATTGCCTAAAGTTGTCTCTATTACGTTTAGATATTCCCTGTGAATCATATGAGCCAATTTCAACAAATACTTAGTTGTTAAAACTCGTTTTATCCCTCCATTTTGTTTGTGGGAATTTTATTTAATTATTTATTAAATAAATAAAGTTCCATTTAATGTGAATTGTGTTGCAGTTGAACCCTGTTGAAGTTTTTCATGCCAGTATTCTCACATCTCAATAGGGTTTTCACCAGGAATGAATTCAAAGCAATTGTCTACAACTTCTGGCAACATTTTTCATTTTTATTTATTTCTTTTTGCTTTTGTTTTCGGTTTTCTCCGTGGTCTGTCTATTAAATTCCCCTTGATCCGTTATGTACTCTGTATAGCCTGTTTAATTACCTGGAACATCTGGAAGTCATCCATGGCCTCAACAAAGAAATAAATTAATCACAGAGTGCTAACTTCTAACCAGAAAAGAAGAATTTAAGCAGAAAAAGCCTCTCCTAGGCAAGTCACACTTTTTGGGATTATAGATCTAAGTTGTCGGTGGGAATTTCTTACCTGCATAGTAGGTTACTTTTTCCCATCAAGTCAAAGTCACTTAAGTTCAGAATGGGAATTTCAGAGGAGGCTAGAAGGCGGGAATTTCTTACCTGCAATGCAGGGTGAAAATTCCCATTATAAAGAAAAATCACTTAAAGCACCAACGGGAATTTCTTGCCTTCTAAAGAAGGTAACTTTTCCCTTCAAAGAGGTCTCTTCACCCACGCAAGTCACACTTTTTAGAAGGAAGGGTTTAAGTTGCTAATGAGAATTTTAGCGATGGGCAAGCGGCGGTAATTTCTTACCCGCAACATCTGCAACTTGAGAATGAAAATTCCCATTATGAAAGTCAAATCACTTAAGTGAAAGATGAATTTTTGGAGCTGCAATGCAGGGTGGAAATTCCCATTACTTTGACTTTCTATTTTTAACAAATTCCCTTGCCAAAAAGTGCGACCCACCTTGGCATTAATGCATGTAATTAATGATATTTATTAATGGTATTCCTAGCTAAGTTTGGTGCCATAAATAGGAGGAAAGTCAATGCAAGTGGATGAGCTAAAGAGAAGTCAAGGATGCATGCTAAAAATAAATAAAATAAATTCATAAAAATAATCAGAAGCATGCAAACTTGGGCGCCCAAATTGGATGAAGAGGCATGACTTTTAATTAATTAAATTGCTAGAAATAGGGAAGGGAAATTATTAAAAATAACATGCAGATGGCTATATAAGCATGGGACGCCATAAGGGAGAAACAATTAATTATTTTTGATGAAGTTTGCAGCCCGGACAGGTTTTGGCGCCAAGGGAAGGAGGATTTTGCATTAAAGAGTGTTTTCCATTGTCGGGAAGCTTCTAGTTTTGGCGCATAGGGTTGGAATAGCCTGATTTTTGTTATTCTGATTGTTTACATGTTGGTATAAGTTCCTAGGTGAATTAAATAATATTTTTGCTTGCTTTGCATGCAAGCAAAGTCTCAAATTTTAGGGCAGCAGACTTTATATGTAGATTTTGGTGATAAAAATCAAGTATTCATGCCATGGACTCCATATTTGTCTGAATTAATTGTAGGTATTCATCATAGGTGCTCATATTAGTGAAAGGAAGTTCAAATCAATGTTAGATACATTGAATATATCTTTCGAATCAGAAGAAATTTCTAGATTTGCACAAATTGATCCAATTACAAGGGATTTCGATGCAGAATTAAAAGAAAAAGAGCTCAGACAAAGATTGTTCTAGCCATGATGAAGCATGATGAAAGAGAAGGATCAATTGAATCATGCATAACTTCCAGATTTGTTGACATCAATGATATAGACATAGGCCCTGAACCCATCACTGATTTAATTGACAGATCCAAAGTCGGAAGGACATCCCTCATGCGGGCAATTAAAAGTAGCGGGATTATTCAAGCTTCAACATTTCCGATCCACAACTCAATTGCCTGAATTTGTTATGGAGTGTGTAAGGTCTTATCATCCTCTTTCCAGAACAATTTGAGATGTTGTAGGAAAGACAATAATCAGGTTGGATGCACAATTCATTAATTATTGTCTGAAGATTCTGACATGGCTAGTGGTGATTGTAATTATCATGTTGAATGATTTGTGATAGATGGGAAAAGTAAAAGGCAAATTGCGTGGGCATAACGAATATCGAGAAAAATGAAGAATGCCAAAGCTCCATCAAAGTTTCGAGGACTATTCCACGATCCTATCGATGCACGAATTTGATGATATTACTAAATTGCTTTGTAGGTTAAATGGAGAAGCCAATACCCATAACTTCCACTCATGGATGTACGCTTTTGTGAGAACCATTGAGATCAAAAGAGCTGATTCCATAATCAATTGGGCGAGAGATCATCAGTGACAACATCGGTGAGCAGCTCCGAAGTGTGAGGCAAACATTCAACTTCAAAATGACTTCATACCTAGTATATGCAGCAGCCTCATAGGGTATATTTTCTAAATTGGATAAACGAGGAGTATTGTTGAAAGATCCTATTTTTAGTGCTTCCCACAATTGTGAGTTCTAAGTGTCAAACATATTATAGGGTAGTCAACGATGGGTTCTTCTATGAATTCATCTGCAAATTGAATAGTGATCTAAAGACCAGCAGAGTGAGCAAAGAAGCTTGGGAAGTTGTATCCCAGCATGGTTGCATCTTCATCTAGTTTGTAGACTTCACGTATCTCAGGGTCAGTGGCTTTTCAGGAGAACATGTTAAGCTGCTAAGGTATCCAAGTGATAAATGAGTCATCATGGAGTTGTGCATGAATATTTTGGAGATGTATGACTTACAATTAAAGCGGCACAAATCTATAGGTTGTTTTTCGGTCACATTGGGTTACTATAGCTGTCAGAGCATCCATAAAGCTAGGGGAATTTAAGCATAAATGTTTTTGGATATGAGCATGAATTCTTCCTAGAACGATTGAAGTTTGATCAATATAGGATAGCGAGGAAGAAAATATCCAAGGAATATTCGCATGTACCTTCGTTAGAAGACTTTTGGATGGAGTGAAGAAGTGAGTATGAAGTCAGGAAGAAAGATTTTAGCAAGTTATCAGTGCAGCAAGTGTCTAATTATGGTTTAGCATGAATACCTGCAAATCTCACAAATGATGGACATGTTGTACTAGACATATATCATCAAATGGGAGGAGATAGATATGCTCTTCAAGAAAGCATGGGCAGTTATCAAATGATTGAGGAAAGGTCTTTCGCACTTCTGATTAACACCTCAAACTGGTTGTTAATGAAGGAGTATTCCATGGATAAATCTTTGATGAATCAGATCACAAGTAACTTCATTACAAGAGACTCTAGAAAAAGGAAGCATGAAGGTGAAAGTAGCAGGAGACCAGAAAAGCTTAAAATATAAAAAAAAGTCTTGGGTACTAGAGACAGTCAAGTCTACAGCTATTGTGCTACTACCACTTTTAAACTAATCTTTTCTTACGTGAACTCATAGCACTTCAGCAACCCCTGAACCCCAGGAAGATGTTGTTGTTCCTCTATTGTATCCAGATTTCATTTGTGTTTGCTCCTTAGCCACTCATATTTTCACCTTCCCCTACGAGAGAAGTTGAAAGCACGAGATGGAAGAGTCTGAAAAATCATTGTCTTTGGACAATTTAGAGGATGACAACCACAACACTATGGTAAATTTGGATACATCATAGTATGAGCATGAGAGGGTGGTACACTCAGTGACTTCTCATTCCTCAAGAAGCAATTTTTCATCACGGTTGGCTTTGCAGACAGTTCTAGAAGCCAAAGAGGATATCAATGTAGAAGAGCATAACTTACAACTACTCCTGAGTTTGGGCGGAAAGGATAGAAGACCTAAAGTTGCCAAGGTAACTTCAAGGTTGATTATTGAATAATCAGGGTAGAAGTTCACCAAGTTGGCGATGTTCTAGTAGAGAGAAAGCATAAGGGAGAAATCGTGGCAGAAGATATCTCAGTAACCAAAGTGCCACTAGGTTAGACTACCACAAAAGGATTAAAACAAGATACACAAACACTAATAAACGCTTTATTCCTCAAGCTGGATAAAGAGAAGGCAAAGAAAACCAAACTTCAAGAGCAGGTTTCCTAGTTGTGTGAAATCATTGCTAAGGTTGCCAAACCTTCCTCTCAGCTAGTTTTAGCACATGAGCAGGTGAGCAATCATCTGATTGAAGAGGTGGAGGATGCAGGTAATCAAGTCATGGCTATCAATGAATGGAAAATCCAAATCATTCACCAAGCTTCAAAATAGCTCAAGGAGGTACCAACTAGTCTAGAAGTTATGAAAGGTGCATTATCTCAGCTGAAGCAACTAATGACAAGCATAGTGGATGAGAATACAATGGCTGAAGGTAACTTGGACATTTTGGTTAAAATAAATAAGCTACCAGAGGAAGTTTTGATTGCGGAACAACTTGTGCCTGATGGACTGATTGAAAAGGGCAAGCAGCTTGAGTTTGCAGTTTCTTTCCACATGGAGATTCTCAAGCTTATGTTGAAAAGAATGTGGTTGCTCGAGGATATGATATTGTCATTGTCAGGAAATGTAGTTGCTTTCACCGAGGAGGAAGTAGTTGGGGATGTTTCTTCCTATAGAAGAACCATTCCAGACAAGATGCCTACTTCTCTTGAAGGGTTGCTTTTGATGGTTCAGGAGAGGATTGATAGAGTTGTCAAGACTTTCACATTGAATTCAATCAAAAAGTGATAATAGGGTAAGTGCAGCAAGTTGGTGGACAATTAAGTGGACATAAAAACCTAAAATTTACGTATCGTGATCGCGGAATATTTTTCATAGGTTTGGTGATTTCCAAACCTAAACCGTGATTGTAGTTTTAAAACGGTGATCGCGATCCTCCGAGACAAAAAAAGACCCGTGAATCCTCTTTTCCCCGTGAACCGCGATTTCTCCTAGAACTTTGACACTCAAGCTTTGAATACCCCCTGAAAAATTGCTCCTCATACTTCTAGATCGTGAAAGTTACAACAATGCCGCTAAGACGAAGAGGTAAGACCTCAATTTTGATCAAATTTCTTGCATTTTAGGTTTATTTTTGTGATTTTCATGGGTTTTTCAATTTTTTGTTTATGTATACAATTTTTTTAGTTGCTTAACAAGCTCGTAATCTTGCAAATTCTCTAAATATTCCTCAAAATCCTCCTCCAAACGTAGATCCACCACCTATGGATCCTTATGTCCCCGGAACTAACAAAAACACAAGATGATATTGTTGGAAGAATTCGACAAAATAAAATTTCCATTGAGAACTTTATTAAGAGTATAAGACAAAATCATGCCACAAATCTATCTCGCATGACTTTATCCAACACATTACAAACATTGATTGGCGAAGTCAACTCTACAACCAACCAAATAGACGGATGGAATACCTTTAGAGGTGATTGTAGGTGTTGGTATGTGGCTAAATTATCCCATATGGCCGTAAAAGATAAAAAATTTGCAAAAGACCGCATTTATGCATTATTGTGACCCGAGAACCAATGCCCCCATACCTACTGCAGATGGTTCCCAATCCATTGGTTCCATGATGATCGAATCATGAACAATTTTGGAACCGATGGTGGATGGTTTTTATTATCCACCATGCAACAACAATGAAGTTCCTCTATATTTTTTGAAGAAATGATATTACGAGTTCATGCTTAATGAGGTCCCAAATTATTTTGACTTTTCAAGACCTAAGAGAGGCCGGCCATATGCATCAAATCCCGACATATTCAAGGGGTATATGAATACCCGCAGAATAATGGGAAAGAGTGAAGGTGGATGAAAGAAGACTAAACACTAAATGAGAAAAGGCGAGAGTGAAGCAATTGTTCCTCTCATGCCAAGTTCACCAATTTTGTTGGTGAAGCTGATGCAAAGGCTAATGAGGTGGAAAAGATGAAAACGTTGTTTGTTTCACGTCGGGTTCACCAATTTTGTACGATGGAAAAGTGACAAGCGAGCGTGGGAATCTACAAGTAACTCTTCCTCACACCCGACCTCCCGAGGTCGTGCCGATCTGACCGGTGGGGATGGAATACACGGGGTATGGACAAATTAATTGGGCAGTCTTATGTCTTCGACACGCACTAATGGAATCTATGAATCTAAGGCAAAGAAGGCCCTCCTAACCTAAACTGGTGTGATAGATCGGTTGGCGAGGATGACTGCTCGAAGGCTCCAATCAATATCGAGCTCTGGCGTGATTCGATCTATGGGTTGTGGGATGCGTGGAAAATGACCCGGGATTGTTTCGTGTATGTCTCTAGACAGGGTCATGAAAATGGATGATGGATATATGGTGGATTCTACGGGTGATTCTCTGGTCTAGTCCAGAAATCCTTAGCTTTATTAGCTGTTATGTCTAACAAGGATAACTGTGTGATGATGATAGGTGGAAGTGGAGTGGATCTAAATGCTAATGTGCGTAAGCCAACGTCAACGTCGGATTGACTGTGGAATCGTTTGGTTATGGGATTTGTTGATCACAACCGTATATTCTTAGTTGTTGTGGACTGCTTATGGTCATACGGGAATCAATCTCTAATCCTTAATATCTAATAGTCATATGCCTTTTCAGCCTCTATGTTCAAAACCACAAGTTGTACAATCTTCTCGAGAGTACCTTATAGGCGTTCCGCGGCTGAATCCTTAAGTCGGTGTCTATGTTAGTGAGAATGTCTCTTGCATCTGGATGTGGGACCAAAGGGTCACAACTGAACATTTTCTCTCTTTCAAGCCATTCTACAGTCATGCAGATATTTATCTAGGGTAACCTGTAGTTTGATTGGTTTGACCAAAACGTGTACACTTTTTCATCTTCTATGTTTAACCCTCTTAACTGTGAACTGATCTGTTGTAAGTTTGTTGTTATTTGGAAGACTTGGATTCTAAGATTCTGATCTATATCAGTTATTACCGTAACAAGATTGGGTTGAGGCACGATTGGCTCGAATACGTATTCTCTGGGCTCTCTAGGTCCCGTGATTGTCATGCAAAAGGAAATGATATAAAGCTAACTAATGACAGAATAAATTAACTATGCAAGATATATCTATGTATATTCCTAAATCTGATTTTATTGATAAACCAACAGTACATAATTTAAAAGAGCAATTATCTAATATATCTAGAAATTGACAACTAAACTAATGATGAAATTTAAAACAAACAAAGTAACCGAGTATAGCTACTTGTCTGTGTAGTTTGTAGATCTATTCTAAATAACCAGATAACTGATCTAATCTATTTGAAAGACTCTCGATCCTACCTCAGAAGTGAGGAGTGAATCATAGTTTCTCAGAAACTATCAATCCCCACAGCTTCCCTGGCAATATCGAAAGTGAGATTAACTAAAATGAAATTATTGACTACTCTATTTGATATGTTTTAACTAGAACTTTGAAAGCTTGAACCTGGATTTTGCGAACAGTGGCAAATCCTGGTTGTGTGTGGCTTTGTCCCTCGGTGTGATCTCCTCGTTCCTTCGTGCGACGTGGATCCGAAAGGCATGTAATGCTAGCATCAACTGAAGTAGATATTGGAATAATGGCAGCTTAGGATGCAGACTGAATACAATGCGAGTAGGAGAGGGATAGCGCAAGAGAACAGAGCTTGGCTTATGTAATTCCTAGCGGGATTTATTACGAGTCATGCAACATAAAACATCCAGAACCTGAAACTATCCTTTTTGATGAACAAAACCTGCAACTTTAATGGCTTCCTACTGAAAATTAAATTGTCCTACTCCAATGGATTGCATGAAATAGTAACAACACTAGCACAAGAAGATTATGTGGCTTCCTAACAGCAAGACAACACTAACTATGCATACAACAAATGAAAACTATGAATCCTAAGCAAAAATTTAAAGACTAAGCTACTACAATGAAAAATTGAGAGGCAAATTTTGAGGGGACATTTTCTTGAGCACAAGCCGCCTATTTATAGAATCCCATTTACCCAAAGGTGAAAACCAATTTGATCTCTTAAACCATAAACAATGCAAAAACACTATTCCAGGGAACCAGAATCATAAATACAAGCAAAGGCGGTGAAAGAAAGTTGGTAAACATTGATTTTTACGCGAGTCGTGATAAAAGGAACGTTCTAGAAAAACACGTGTAGGACCGCTGCCTTTTCGAAAGCAAAGCCGTGATTCACAGGACCGTCGCCCTACTTGGGTGGCGTCACGAGACCACCACCCTGGGCAAGGCAGCGGTTTCGTCACTGAAGACTAAAAAGCAAAATAAAAGAGAGGGAAGGAAAATTAAAGCATGCGAGGGGCTAAACGGGGTATGCGAGATGTTAACGCATACTTGGAGAGATTTTCCGGATCCCGAACACCTTGCGAGGAGACCTGTATCATCATTGGGGCACGTGTAATGTTGTTCGTCAAGACAAGGTACCCTACAATTTTGGGTACGTACATATTGCCCCCTTGGAGAAGCGTTTTAGCCATGAAGAGGCGTAAAATGGTGGGTCCAAGTATGGCGGTCCTGAAATGGGAAGTTAGAAGTTATACTTGATACATCCATGTGTGTCGAAATGACGCCATCCAAAATTCCCGCCACCTGCAAAATGAAAAGAGGACTCAAGTGTAGATAGACAAAATAGATCGAAGAATAAATACTAAAATAATATGAAATGAGGACGTACCATTTGTGCGGGGATAAGAACTTACCTCCGTCGGTGCTCCAAACCTACGAAAAAGGGGCATTTAAAACAAGTCAGGATGTTATATATGTAAAAGTGGGCCCATTTTCCTATTCATTTGCGTGTGTTGATTTGATTGATTTTGAGCTCTGGGACCCATGGTGATGGTTTCTGATGAGAGTATAGTCAAAACGTTCGGGATGAGATCATGATCATGCCTCCATGAGCGGAACACCGACCTGCAAGATCACATGTTAGTTTTTCTTGATTTACTGTTTTTGTCCCCAAAATGTTAAAATGGTGAAATCTTTGTCATGGGGGGATTATTTTCGAAAATGTCAGTTTTAATAGGGTCACTTAGGGGGTGCCTACTGGGTAGGCTTTGTTTGAGTCAAAATGGTCTTTATTTTGCGTTTTTAGGTGTTTTTAGGGCACATGACCCACGTGGGATTTTGGGACACGACCGCCACCCTGAGCAGGGTGGCGGTTACACGACCGCCACCCTGATCAGGGTGGCGGTTACAAGACCACCACCTTTAAGGTGGTGATTATGGAACCGCCACCCTACTCAGGGTGGCGGTCCTTCACAGAATGCACAAACAATACTTATTTGAAGTTATTTTTGCATTTTTAGCATTCTTACCTGCTTTCATGATTTTTCTAATGTCATTTGGATACTAACTTACTCCTTTTTGTGTATTTTTGGGTGTATGCAGGTGAAGGAGGAGTATATCCGATGGAGCTGAGAGAGAGAGAATGTGATTGGCTTCCATTTGTATTAGATGCCCTTTCCCGGGATGAGCAAGACACTATTCCGAGGGTCAGGTATATTACGCATATCACGGGTCCCGCATGTTGCACCTTCTAGTCACGTATTTTGTGACTTATTTTCATATTGGGATGCTGATTAGAACACTTTCTGATTTCCAGGCATCAGGGGTGAGTGGACCATCACTTTAGAGGATGTTTACTGTATCTTGGGGGTCTCGATCATCGGGAGACGGCTCACACTTGAGACAAAGACGGTCACGGGCTCGGATAGCACAATGGGCCTCATATATGGGAGATTTTGTTATCTCCACTGGTTCAAAGAAGGGGGTGAGGGTCCAATCTATTCCTAGCCTGCCTATCCCCTTGATTCATTAGGCTATTATGGGGATCCTTGCCTCGAGATTGATCAGGGACAAGGGAGGAGACCCCTTCGTATTGTTGGTCCACCATTATTGAGCAGTTGAGGGACATGGCCGGATTTACGCCTGGGGAGTCGACATTCTTGGGACCACCTATCATGATTTGTACCGGGTGGTTCATTTACAGGGGCATTCATTGAGCCATTCGACCCTGGTTATGAGCTAGGTCTACGAGCGTTTCATCCCTTATGGGAGAGGTGTAGAGGTGACAGATCCCAAAGCTATGAGGGCAGCCAGATGGACAGACATGTTAGTGCTCAGAGCACCTCACTAGCCAGTCACCTCCTTGACCACTGATAACATGGAGGCCACACCTTATCAGGCCATGGCAGGGTTATGGGGTTACGAGGCTCTTACTTTGATCTCTTGCTCCACCACAGGGAAGCTCATGGACAGGACGATGAGGGTAGAGATACATCCTTTTAGTCGAGTGCCTCAGTAGTTTGGCCTTCCTTACGTGGGTATGCTTCCCCCGGTGGTGCTAGTATATAGATCAGTTCGGGAGGCCAAGGGAGGTCCTAGAGGCCGGGGTTGGACCATTATTACTCCTGGTGTCCCCATTGCAGCTAGGAGGGTAGTATGAGCTCGAGGGAGAGCGGTGCTCCTCATGCACCCTTACTTCAGATTTTCGTCGGTCCCGCTCATAGCAGCGACGACCCCATTGACATAGACTCTAAGTCCGAGGAGTTCACAGGGGGAGAGACGGAGGAGGATACTGAGGCTGAGGTCAGTGAGTCAAGCGGAGAGGAGGAAAGCGATCCAGAGTGGCATGACACTCAGGATGTATCACGAGGCAGAGAGAGGGTGGAGCAGAGTGCGAGAGAGGGTGACCCTAGCTTCAAAGGAACCACTTTCTCAGGGCTTGGCCAGAGAGGATGAGTCTTTAGTAGGATGTTATGTGGCCCCCGGGTATAGGAGGAGTGCACCATTAGTGGTGGCAGATCTCGTGGTGTGGTAGGTGCTGACCCTAGGGATCCATCTTGGAGGCCCGGAGATCCGAGTGAGTTATCATCCTTCCCTTAATATTTGTTTAGGATCGCCTTAGTTGCTATCTCTCCTTTTGTTTACTTTTGTTTCTATCTTTTGAGTATTTCTAATTCATTTTTCTCCTTTTCTTGCAGAGACTGCTGATGAGTGGCGAGACTTGATTCACCGGGTATGCATTGATACCCTGATGATCCCCATGGAGAAGACCCGTGCGAGAACTATCCATGGACACAGGGGAGCCCTTAGCAGCCGATAGGCATACCGATGTTTTTCCCCTATCTAGCATGTGGCCAGGATGGTGTCTACCCTCTGTACCGAGTTGGCAGGATACAGGACAACAGAGCACCTGATGAGGAGTCACTCTCATGGTGAGACCACAGCTGCTCCTCGGGATTGTGAGCCCTCCGTGCACTCAGAGCGTCGGTGTAGCCGGAGCCCTAGACGTGGGTGTACACCCTCGGAGGGATATCATAGGGGTTGAGAGACCGCTTGACTCTTGTAGACCGTTTGTATGATGTATTTTGTATTTCCGGGCTCTTTGAGCGTTTTGACCATGCTTAGCGCATGATGGCATTGTACAGGAAATTTGATTATATAAATATATATTCTTTTTGGATCAAACTCTTGGTATCAATGTTCTTGTGATTTGATTTCGCATGTAAATTATAATGTTGTTTTAATATGCTTTTCAGAATGTATGCAATGGAGAACAAATGATACAAATGCTTTCTTTCTTTTTTTATTTTGTGATCTTTGATGTATGATAATGTAGACACAATGTGATATTGAACTTTGGTTTTTATAAGCAATGTTTTGGTACTTCATACTTGTTTTGACAAATGAGATGATAAACTGGTATGATGAGCGAGATGAACTTGCCCTGCTCCTAACTCCACGCAACTAGTAAGATGCGAGGGATCATCACCAAGAGCTAGAAAGGGCACAAGTTATGAAATTTGTTGAATGGTAGTGATGAGAGATAGACAAAGATTTGGTGGAACCAAATTAGGATGCTACAAACCTACTCTACTTAAGTGACTCCA
Organism: Taxus wallichiana var. yunnanensis; assembly: GCA_018340775.1. Taxonomy (NCBI): domain Eukaryota; kingdom Viridiplantae; phylum Streptophyta; class Pinopsida; order Cupressales; family Taxaceae; genus Taxus; species Taxus wallichiana. The sequence goes on from CM031236.1 coordinate 681,027,257, forward strand.
TAGTTTAGAATGTGACTCACTTTGTGGTTTATCTAGACTTAGATCCATAGATGGCCACATGGTAGACAAAATCTAGTTTTCGGGGTTTTGAACTCTCTTGGAATTTTGGACATCTGATTCATTTGTTTTTGACTCAAGATTTCAAAGGTTCATTTGAATTTTTGTTGTTGACCTTCAACATTTATTTGTCAAGAGGACCCCCTATACCTTGCCCCATGCTACTAGTCAGAAGCATGGGCTTATCACCATGGACAAGGTACAAAGTAGTAAGGGCATTCCCATCCTTTCCCAACCCTACATCAATAGTAAGAGATACAAGCTCATCCTTTGAAGGTTGGTAGGGCAATGTGGAATTTTCTTTAAAATCTCGGGCCATGTTGTCAATACACCATTCCACTATGCTCTTTAAATCTTTCAATTTAGCACCATCTTTGCACTTCAACTCTTCTCTTGTAAGAGCTCTTTTCACACATGCCTCTCGCACCATCATACTCTCCTTTTCCATGTCCATCCTCGGTGAAACTCCAAATATGTTGCACACCAATCTTGGCGTGCATCCTACTCATCCAATAAAACATTCATGCATTCTTAAACCGAGACGTGTAATTATCGACCATATATAATGTTGTTTGAAGAAGATGTCCCTATCAAACAAGTTTCCATAAAATAACCTGGAAACACCCTTGCACAAATTCGATAGAAATGATTACGATCATCACTAATATAATAGTGGTACTCTCTTAAAAATTTCAATCATTCTTTGTATTATCGGGAGAATGTACAAATGATATATGTAAAAAAATGGCAACTTGTACTGAGTTGTAATGTTGTGATTGAACCTCCATTTGTGGTTGCAATGTGTAATTCTCTACAAAAATTGACCATTGAAACAATAGCACCAATAGGAAATGTGTCTTTACATATCTTGAACTGTTACTCCAACCATCGAGCTTTGTGTATGCCTAGCATACATATAAACAATTTCATCCTTAAATTTTCTCATAAATTGAAAAATAAGCATATGTTCTGTAACTAGCTCACACCGTTTAGACTCCTTTCCATCTTTCAACTAGTATGGTACTGATTTATATTTATCAAACTCAACTAAATTATGTCTTATTGCACCTTCAATTTTCTCATGGATGTAACTTTCCAATTTAGGTAATCCGCCGCATATACCACAACTTCCATCTAAACAATCCTGACTATAAAAAAATTCCAGCTTCTCTTTCACAAAATATCATAGGTATGAAATCCCTGGAAGATATTGGTGGAAATTGAACACCACATTTTGATAACATAGTTTCCAAATGAAAATTAGAACAAATACGTAAAAAAATAGCATAATGCATCGCAAATTCAAAATGTTTCCTACAACAAGTGGTGCGAGCGTGGTTGCTTTTCACATAGAATGGTTTCAACATTTAAAAAAAAATTGACTACTTATAATTTCTACATGCTCTTTGAGTTTGAGTCATATCTAAGAAATGCTTTGGATGTGGTTCAATACTAGTAGAACCAACTCTCCGTTTTACAACATCTCTTGTATTAGGTTAAACTCTAGTGTTATCATGCCAAAATTGAATAATAACTTCTCTTATAGCATCATATTTATCTTTGTCCTTACGCGGTGCCCTAGCAGAAAATGCCTAAAAATTAGTGTTATTGAGTGATTGAAGGATATTATGTCTTTCAATTGTTTTCATTAGAGTTTTTCAATTAACTTTCAACATTCGACTTGTTTGAGTAATTAGACACTATTTTTTTATTGATTCACTTACAACACTAGTAGCAAGTACACGACACCCAATATTACTATCCCCAATGCGTCTCTTGACACCAACAATGTGATATGCATCATGAAGGTTTTCAACAATTTTAGAGGTTTGACCACGTATATTATAGGTTGTCAATCCTAAGGTGTTTAATGTAGGTCTCATTTTAATCAATTTCATCAAACTAACCAAAAAATGACATCTTTGATAATCATTTAAAATTTCAAAATGATTATCCAAAATTTCAATGAATTTTCTTCTAATTTTCCGTTCAGAAAGTTTGTTAGACATTGGTTTCAAAATGTTTTCATCAATTTCAATAAAATAATTAGGTTTCTTACGTAAAATCCTAGGAGGTGTTTTTGTCAAATTTTTCTTGTCTACAGTTTCAACCTAAATTTCCTTATTCACATTTTCATTGTCTCCTTCAATTTCAACATCAGCTACATCACGAGTATTTAATTCTTCTTCAACATTGATTGATAAAAACATCTTCATCATGAGTATTTAATTCAACTTCAACATTGATGTAGAAACATTACCTGGTTCCTCATTGCTTACAATAGTAAGGGTTGAAGATGAACCTCTTCTTTATTCACGAAGATTCTGCATTCGCTCATCATTTTGAAATCTGTTTGCCTCTAATTAAATCGGCATTTTTTTATTTAATGAATTCTTTTTTGACATCGTTTCTTGTCTCCCATGATGTTTTTCTTCCGGTGATAAGAAAAACATGTAAAAAGTGACAATTTCATAGTAATTCGTATGGTAAGGTCAAACAAGTAAAAATCACATGGTAATTCAAACATTGGGATGTGTGTAAATATTATTTAAGAGCCGCGATCACGGTTCTATCTCGTAGTTTATATGTATCATCAAATCCGACCCTAAGGCTCAAGAAATATTTGTTTTTCCCAACCAAAGCTATGGGAGGTCATTATGGCATGTAAAAGGTCAAAAAACTTCAAATTTTCTCTTCTACAGACTTGAACCATGTTGAAAAACTGAAAACATTTCACAAAAATGGTGCCATCACATAGGGAGACTGTTAGCTTTGTAGAAATATTGATTTTAAAGTGAATAGAATAAGATAAATATCATTTTATAATTTTTACTAACAATAAGTCTTTAAGACATTTTTTCTTGTGAATGTTCATGTCTACGTTTAAGACTGCAACTTTTGTTTCGCTTATCAAAATGTGATAAAACTTATACCATCCCAAGCGTGGAAAAATTCTATACATGTTTAAATATATATATTTAACTTCAATATTTTTGATATAGTTATGGCAGTCAAACGGAAAGCACTCCATTTTCTAAAAATTTCAGACCACTTTCATAGAAAAAATCATAAAAAATATTGCTCAAAAAATACAAAATAAAATCCATCCCAAGATAGACAACGACATCTAACTTTTTACCAAATGAAAAAAAAAAAAAAAAAAAAAGATTTGTTCATCCAAATCACGGGAAAACGGACTACAATCTTATAGGTTTTTCCAAAAAAACAAGTCATATAATTTTGAATGTTTAATATAGCTAAACTTTTCCATTTTTAAATTTTTTTAGTAGTCTAGAAACTAGATTTTGGATGTTACAATTCATATTTATATAAAGTTTTCTAATTTTGAGTACACGTATTGCTAATAATCCCTACAAGTTGAGATTTCCTTATTTTTGTAGTATAACGTCCACTTATGACCCCTTTTTTGTCCACCAACTTGCTACACTTACCCAACACTTCAATCAAATATTAAAGATTTTGGGCCTAGTTTCAAGGAATTGGAAGTAAATATTGGCATTTTGTCTAAAGGATTGCTGCAGTTCGGAGGATTTGAGTAAGAGGTTGTTGCTAAACCAGATGGGAAATTGTTGAATTATATGTTCGATAAGTATATTCAATATCAGAACAAGAAGAAAGTGTAGGGTGTAACATCTGGAAGATCTTCTTTCTTCATTTCTTTCTTTTATTCCTTATGTTCCCAGATGAAATTGTAAGATTAAAGTTATTAGTTTAAAATCCATTACTTTAAGTTATTTGGAAAGGTTCTCTAAGATAAGTGGTAGATGTGCACAACTTTGGCTTAACCTCCAGATGCATGTCACTTAGAGAGGAATTCTAGGAGAAAGATTGCCAAATGTTCCCTTTATAACTTCCGCATGTTCTAGTTCAGTTGTAGTTTCCATTTGTAATTTCCCCTCTATACACTATAAATAGAGGAAGAGCCTACGGGTTAAAGGATTAGAATTTGTAATCAACATTCTTGTGTTCTAGACTTTGAGCTGAAACCCTTGATATTTTTCTGAAAGCTAAGGAATTGAAAGGAGGCAGATTTCCAGAGAACTTTGTGTCAACGGTGCATTTGTTTCTTATTTTTGTATAGATCTTTGCATAAACTTTGTGTTATCTTAGATCTGGATCTGAAACTTTCCTTTGCTTTAAATTATGTATTTCAAGATCTATTTGTTTTATCTATGTGCATGTGACCAACTCTGTAAACTATTGGTTAGATTGCACATCTTCTTTCCTTTCTCCTCGTATTCAATTATTTCCCTCCTCTACACATATTTCTTACAACTACTTACTTGCTACAAAAAAATTCCTAGCTATGATACATGAGCTACATGGTTAAAGTAAAACCAACAGATAGATATTAGAAAATATAAGCGACAAAATCTTACACATGATCCTCACCGGTAAATGAGGGAGATATATCTCATGACTGCCTAGGTTTTCCCTTTGTGCAAAAAATCTAGCCAACAAGGATGCACGAAGGTTTGACATGCCGGTATAGGATAAGACACAACACCTCGAGTATGAAAAGTGATAATATGTTGTGAAGAAAAAGAAGAGATGACTTGATCACGGAGAGCAAGCCAAAAATAGAAAAAAATTAGATTAGAATTGGGCGATGACACATGATAAGAGCATGTAGGACTACTTGTTGATTATATTAATGAATGGATAAAGCATGGCTATTTATAGTGCATGGGACGGAAATATATCTTCCAGAAGAAATTATACTACCTTTGGAGAATCATAGGTTTGAGTCCAAGTATAGATAAGTGTGAGTTTTAGAGCATGCATTATATGTATAGTACTGGTCTATTTTTGGACTAAAGCATGATCAAGCGGTGAAGGACAAGTTCCCACCCTATAAATATTTGTAGTATCCATGTAATCTATGTGTATAGAGAATATATGAGTATGTCATGTAATGTCTTGGTGTGTCATGGAGAGTCCTATAAAGTCTTGAGGAGTCATAGATTGTCTGGTATTGTATTGAAGATCATGCTACTAGTTGGAGCTTGATGCAAATTTGTATAAGTGCTTATTTTGTATGAAGTTTGAAGCTTTCATAGTAATATGCTAATATGTAACCAACACCTAACTATGTGCATTGGAACTTCATCTATACAAGTATGGAAGTTCATCAACATACCTTGAAATATTCTCTACCTCACCTTTAACATGACCTATGTAAATAATGATTCTATAGGACTCTTCGATGTAATCCCTTACACTCCACTCCTATCATAGATTCTACATTTTCTTGTGAAAGTTTAGTTGGAAATCTATAGGCATCAACTTAGTCGTTAGGTTTAGAACCAATATGCCCTAGTTATTTATCTTCTCTTTGTGTTTAAGGTAATAACATCAACAAACATCACAAACTTAAGGATTGTGCAATACGCACCTTTGAATGGAAGTATGCAAGGTAGAGATAAAATAACACAATTACTCAATTTTTATTAATGTTATAAACTAATAACCAACATCAAAATCCAATTCCAATCCTTTGCATAGACTTCTTATATCCATTTATGAAATTCGATGTGATTATAAGCCTTCCAATCCGTCATCTTCCTTTTTCAATAGAGGATCTTTTCATAGTCTACATTTTTTAATGTATATTTTACATTTACATTAGATCTTTCGCATAATTATACTACAATATTAAAATATATACAAAACACATCAAGTTGGCTTCTATGCCTTAATAGCCCTCCAACATTGATCTTCATCCACTTTAACTTGTCATATGTTCCTATAAAGAAACCTCTATTTGTGCGGGTGCATAAGAACCATGTCTCCCACTTTAAATTATTTCTATCTTCTTTGTAAGTTTATGCACTCCTTGTACTAAGTGTTTCTTCTTTCCAATTACATTCACATCATTCATACACTATACAAAATCTTCATTTTTACACTTCCACCCCTTTTATATAATGTAATTTAGTTATAAAACTCCTCTTGGACTTAGTCCATATATCATTTTGGAAAGGTGACTTCTAAATTCTCTTATTATATTATAGTTATTTTTGTAAATTCTTCTTGTGTAAGAGCCAAATCCCATGTGCTTGTATTCTCTCTAACAAAACATCTCAAAAAATCTCAAAGGATTCTATTAAGGACTTATATATGACCATCCATCTACGGGTTATGTGCATAATCAATCTGCAACTTCATGTTCAATTTCTTCTATAATCTGCTCCAAAAATGACTAGAATACCTAGTATCTTTTTGAGACATAATAATATATGGGAAATCTATACAATCTCACAACTTCCCTAGAAAAGAATTTTTATATATGCGTAGCATCACAATTTATTTTAAAACAAGAAAATCATCCATCTTCAAACATCTATCCACAACAACGAGAGATAGAAGCATGGCCCTTAAGCATTCTGCAAAAAACCCAAAAAAATCCTTAGTTTCTTTCAAGATTTCTTGGGTACTAAAAATGGCTAATATAACCATGCATTCCTACTCTTCCCTTTTGTTGGCTAGAAAATTAATGTTTCTACGCACATCTATAACCATTTGTGGCTGATAATATCTCTCACTTAACGACCCTAAGGATTTTTCTACACCAAAGTGACCAACTAGAGTGTCATAATGCTTCTCTTGGACCAAGGTCTCTCTCATTCACCCTCTCAATACACATAAATGCATTCTTTTGGACAACAATCCTTATTAAGAACTAATCCAACCAAGTTTGTAATTAATACTCAATGGATTTTGTATTCTCTCCATGCTTCCCTAGAGTTTTCATCTTTTGTAGATATTTCCTTTATAAAATCAAATCCTACCACTTCCACATTTATCTCTCTCAACAAGATGTATCTTCTACTTGGTGCATCTACAACTCTTCTCATTTATGTGCTTCAAGAAAAATGATTAAATTTGTAATAATTTATCGTATTTCACATGTTTTTGATTTATCTTCCCTTGACTATATATTAATCTTAGTGTTTGATGGTCTATGTATAACACAAACTCTTTGGGGAAAAAGTATCAAGCCTTCACTTCCTTAGAGCTTTCACTATGTCATAAAACTTCTAATCATAAAATAAATTATACATATTTTTTGTATCATTCAATTTATTTTTAAAATATGAAATGGGCCTATCATATTGATTCAATACATCTTCGAAGGTTTTTACTTGCATCATAATCAACGTGCAATAATTTGTTAAAATTAAACAAGACCAACACTAGTGTTCCATGAGTTTCTATTTCAACTTCTAAAACCCATGTTCTACATCTATGGTATATGCAAACTCTTTATTTATTTGCATCACATTTGCAATTAGCATGTAAAGTCTCATGTGAACTTTCCATAAAATCTCACCAAACCATGGAAATTTCATACTTCAAAAATACTTTTGGTTGATGACAACTTCATTTTAGATTGCACACCTTTCTAGGATCCATCTTCAAACATGCTTGATATATTAAAACCCCAAGTATACCAACCCCTCTCTTATGAAATTGCATTTCTTCAAGTTTAAAAGTAACTTCTCCCCATCCAAACGATGTAACACCTTCTACAAATTTACCAAATGTTTGTCTAGCTTATTATTAAAATTAGAATATCATCCGAATACGTATTGTCAAAATTTCTGAAAAAATCTTCAACACTTCATTCACGAGTCACATAAACATGCTTGGTGCATTTGTTAGCCAAAATGGCATTCTGCAATTCATTTTGAGAGCATTATTTCTATTATCACCTTGTCTTATACTAATAAAGGGATATCCGCTATTCAAATTAATCTCCATGAATTATGTTTCTCCACTTAGAAAAATCCATCAAATCATCTATGCATGGAAATGAAAACCTACACTTGATGGTTATTTTGTTAAGGACTCTAGAATCAATGCACATCCTCAACTCACCTCTTTTTTCAATGTTAATACTACACGTATTACACATGGGTTGAGAGATTCTCTAATTAACCATTTCTCAAGAAATTATTAAAATTACTTGTGGATTTTCTCATTCTCCATAGGTGTTAACCTATACGTGGCTTTGTCAGATAAACCACACCCAAAATCAAATCCATTTGAAGACTTATAATGTGCATCGATAGTAACATATATAGAATATCTCGCTTCATGATAGATAAAAATTCACCTATCATCTCCTCCACTTCATATGAAATTTCTCCTTTCCACATCACCATGCAATCCTCCTCTTTTTGTAAGCTCTGGAATGAACACAAAATAAATCATTCTTTTTCCTTACTTTGTACATTTTTTAGAGTTAGATGTCTTTGTCAAAGTAAGATCCTAACATAACTTGTATGAATAATAATAATATTCTAATATAGATACGAGGAATGGATTACAAACTTGATAAAATTATATTCCCATTTTGTAACAATTTGATGAAAACACTACAAAATTCTCTAGGAATTTCAATCCTATGACCTACCCTAGTTAAGCTTGTAGACTCTATAAAGCTTCTACGTAGAAAGACTTGACTCCTTGGACTATGGAGCTCTACAATTGCCTAAGCTACTCATAATTTTCTTCTACAAACTCTTATTCATTTCTTATTTTACTCTCTCGACCCCTCTCAATGCTCTTTATAGCTACTAGTATACTTCTTAGCATCTCCTCGATGTTTTACAAGTATATCACTTGCTCTTCCGACAAGTCTAGTAGGAGAAATAAAGGTATATTCATAAATAAAGATATCTTTACAAAGATTAATCGACTCGATTAGATCATTGTCGATTCAATTCATCTAGCTTATAAGCAGTCATTCATGGGGGCATCTTTATCCAATCAAATTTCATCAAGTCACTCGATCATATAGTTAACGAAGAAATCGTATCAAAGTTAGCGTGTACGGGGCTAATTGTGTTGATGTTTACGCCGAAAGGCGTTCCTTCAGCTGGGTTCGAGCTGAGGGCTGTCTGACGCATGTCAGAGAGGAGACGGCCGAGATGAGGTCGGTCAGGACGACGTCGATCACGGATGCGATCTGGCCCTCCATGCGCTGTACACCTCCATGCCTGGACAGAGACCATAAATTGTTTTAGGCGAAGGCACTGTTGCTCGTTAAATTTCACCTGCGCGCCAGTAAGGGTTCGGTGTATTTTTTGTACGCCTCCATGCCTGCCCAGAGATTGTAAACCCGGATACGCAAAGGAGTATCTGCTACACGAATTTTGGTAGTGTACGCTGAAGCATGGCTGCCCAGAGTTGATAAATGTCATTTAGTCGGTCGCCACTGTATGTTTCTCAGCTCTGTTTATAGTTTTAGACATTTCTGAATGGTTACAAGAACTCTGGGACTCTGCTAAATGACCAATTCCAGGGCAACCCGTCTGGAGTTTTTGTCTCTAGCACCCACAAACATTTTCCATAGATCTTGGACCGTGGTTCTTCTACTGTATTAGTGTATCCTTTGCACATATCTATCTCTTGTTGAACACTTGAAGCAAAGTTGACGAGATTGACTTCAGAAGGAGTGCAAATGAAGAGGACCTTTTAGGGATTCTTCTGTTAAGGTAAGTGGTGGCGAATTACAGACTTTGTTTTTTCATCCCCTTGTCTTTTCTCAAATTTGTATCGGGCCATAGATATGTTTACTTTTGCTATCTTGCCCAAAACTGCCTTTTTGTGTTCTTAAGGGCAAGCTTGTGGTGGTTTCATGGTTGAGCACATCTGCAAGCTCTCAAAACAAAGTAGAGACATTTTCATACACCCTTTATTCCCCCCGAGGTGTGGTCCAAATTGTATAACTCGGGACCTTATACTTTTCTTACAATCACCTTTTCTTCTTCTCTAGCTTACTTGCTCCTACTAGCCCTGCTCAGAGTCTTTTTTCTTCATAACTTTTGTTAGGAGGCTTCATTTCACAAACTAGGCACCATTTATGATACCTATTTGGCCTTTATTCTTGTGTGCAAGGTTTCAGGATATGTTTCTTTGGTAAAATTTGGTCAACTCACACCCTTCAAGGTTCCAATTAGGCCCAGGCCTGTAGCAGTCTTCCTAGGAAGCAACTGTCATGCACAGTTTTAATTATCTGACTCACCACTACCTCTAACCTCCTTCAGTGGTTTCTAAATACCCATCAGATGATATGCACGCAATTTTATACTTCAAGTTAAAGGCTCATTAAACTCAAAGCTCAAGTTTGGATACAAAACTCTTCAAGGTTCCAATTAGGCCTAGGCCTGTAGCAATCTTCCTAGGAAGCAACTGTCATGCATAGTTTTAATTATATGACTCACCACAACCTATAACCTCCTTCAAAGTGGTTTCTAAATACACCTCAGATGATATGCATGAAATTTTAGACTTCAATTCAAAGGTTCAAATTCAAAGCTCGAGTTTAGAAACAAAACTCTTCTTGTCTTTTCTCACAGGCTTAGCTAGGACTGTCATGGATTTCTTCTAACTGTTAACTTATTTTGAGTTGATTCCTGTAGAATGTATTTATAGTCTCTGTTAGGAGGCTTTCTATCCATTTTGAGATCATGAATCAAAGGATAAGGCTCCCAACTACCAAACCCTCCTAGTGCTTTGTCCTACAGTTAACCTCCAACTGTACTGTCAAACTTCGTCAGGGTTCTAATGACTTCTAATCCTCTAACCCCACTGAAATCATCATCATCTCATTCATGCAGTGATGTATAAGAAGTTTCAGACCTTAAGTATAAGTATTAGGCCTCAAATCCTTGTTTTTGTATAAACCCTGAGACAAGGAGGGTCAGACAAGGAGTGGCTCTTTGCATGCGTACATGGAGACGGCGAGCAAGAAGAGCCCGTGAGGGTTAAAAGACTTACCGCGTCATTAATAAAACACTTCTTTCCAAGGCTTGATAGTTACCTTCTACAATCACATCAATGTCGCGCTGATAGGCCTATACTAAAATTCTCTCATTTCCCCTTTAGAAAGTGTTTTGACCAGGTTTCTATGTTACCTTCTATTAAAGCTGCAATCTATGTCCTCCTTTTGTTTTCTCTTTCAGCATGCAACTTGTCCTTAATGGGTTTTGATTTGTAATGGGCTGCAGATCACTGCAAAGATGTTCTTTAACCTGACATCCCCTTGTCTTTGCTCTCAAAATAGTCTCCTTTTAGGAAGTTTCTGACTGTTTGGGGATCTTCTAGGTCACTTTGTTGGGAATATAAACTTGAAAACCCAATCACAATTGCTACTCTTGAGTGCCCGTTGATGGTTGTTTCAGGGCCTATATTTTTTTATTTATTTTTATATCCACTGTTCTTAGGTTCTTACTATCTCTCTGTTTGTTGATTCTGAATGGCTAGAAGGGTTTAATATTCCAAATAGGTTCAGAAAATATGGAATCAAACCATAGCTGGGTAGATCTCAAATCCCATCAAAATGATCTAGGCAAAGGAAAAACTAAGGTTATGTATTAATATAACAATAAAATCCCATTAAAATTCTTTTTCAAGGCCATAAATTCTGAGTCAATTCTTAATGGTCAATGCTATGGCCGGGAGTTCTTGTAAGTTTGAAAGCTTTTTGTATTTTGTGGCACTGTGCAAGGTTAGGAAATGAGATACTGCTGGTTAAATATTAGACCAAACTGCATGGGTCTGTGACATCAACATGTCATTTATTTTTCTTTAACACTATTTCATGGCTAAGTCTCTCCATGCGGTCAAATTTAATACATGTATTCATATTGTCTCTTCGGGTGGTACTGCTTTTGTTTTGCCTTGCAGCTTCTTTTGCTGTAGTCTCAGTTTCCTGTGTATGTTTTTGTTTAATTGGAGTGCCAAGGCACATTTATGCAGGGTAACTTTTGTTTTCTATAGTTTTAGTATTTGTATTTAGTGCATTAACAGAATCAGTTAGCAACAATCTGAAAGAATAATGTACAATAGTGACAGAAAACCTTTCTGTAGTAGCAGGTTCCACGGGTGCCATCTTGTTGTATTGCTATTGTTATACTTACATCTTGTTGTATGCTTAAAAAAATTTAATCATAATAATGTATTTGGACTGCCCACAGACTACGTGATTTAGTTAAAGGAATGCAAGGAAAAGTGGAAGCTAGGATGCTGCTAACAAACAATATTCATGTTATCTACAAGTGTGTTTCCTTTTTTATCTTGCAATTTTAAAATGATTGTGTTTTTGCATTTTGCAATATAATCATAGGTTGATGGTTGGCTACCGTGTTCTTCAACCATTTATAGGATCTACCTTTTTGTACCTCCATTGGTTCTGTGCTGTGGGTAATTGTCGGCTGCAACATATACGTGACCTATGACATGTTAGGTTGGCCAAACTGGTTGTTCTACGGTTCTATAAATGCTGAGAGTGACATATTTATCATGCATTTTAATAATAATAATTGACGTAATAATAACTCATGTAGATTTTGTAATGTTGTAATCACTATTTTACATCTTTTCTGATCCATGTGTTCAGCAGCTAAGTTATTTGATGTGGTGCTGTGATGAAAATGTTACAGTAAAGCCAACATTGCATGACAATGTTGCTATTGTTTCAAAAAGTATACTGTGACGAATATGCCACTTTTATTTTTGAACACTGATGTAATGTTTTGATGCAAGAGTGGTTGCAACATTCTCTATGGTCTGTGTATGTAAATATTATTGAGTTTTCTAATTTCTTCTGTCATTATTTTAGGATATTGCAAAAAAATTGGACAGTGGTATTAAATGTGGCCTTGCATTTGTTGTCTGAAGGTGGAGGCAAATGTCATGTGCTGTATCGAAGCATGCCTTAAACTTGCCGTGGACTTGATAAAAGTGACTTCCAGGAAATGACAGCTGTGTTATATTTGTGCAGGTTAATAGCACCTTATATAACTCTCTTGTGAGGGTAAACATATATAACCATGTTAGTGTTGTGCATATTGATAATATATTTGATGCTAGGCCTTGTTGTGAAGCTGTTCTATCCTATTCATTCACTTCATTGTATGGAGGTTGTGTTTTTAGCTTATTGGGAGAACTGGGCAGTGCCATCCAACTTATCATTTAGTACATTGATATGAGAAGTTAGATACATGCAAATTACTTATCACCTTTTGGTCAATGATACGGGGCTGTAATATTTCTGTAAAGTTTTAAAATGTCCCAAAAATATTACGTGAGATTTACCGTAACAAGGAAGGCAATTCGTGTCATTTGTCTTTGTTGTAATATAGAGATAAGTTGTCTTATGCTACGTTTTTACTTAGATAAAAATTATTGGAGATAATGTTGAAAATGGTGGCATAGGATACTTGCTTTAAGGGAAAATTTTAGTGTCTTTGGGATAACATCTCTTAAATGAACATTGCATGCTGGTCAGTGGAAGCTGCTTGCCATGAACATGAAAAGTTCTTGAAAATATTGGAGAAACGACCAACAAACAGCAATGGAAAAAATGTTTTTGGCCGGATCGAAATCATCTCCATCTCAGATGGTTTTTCTTCTCTTTTTCTAGCTGATGTTTTATGCCAGACTTTTATTTTTCTAGCTAATGTTTTTATGCCAGACTTTGCTTTGTTTAGCTGATTCGTTGCGCCAGAATACTGGCGGATAGTGGTGATACCCATCGGTTATGGAATCTGGGTCATCATAGCCGTAAGACCCTCACATTTGCTGCTAGGCCGGATCCTGGTGGGCTACACAGGCTTTTTTTGAAAAAATTTGTGCTTTTTACCAAATCATTTCTTTACCTGTGCAAGTCTTAGTCTCATAAGTAAGAGTCATTTCTCCTAGGAAATGGTTGCTCCTTAGCCGAGTTTCAGATTATGCAATGAAATATGAACCCATTGTAAAAAAATGTCAACTTCACAATAAGAAGGAAGGCCAAAATGCACGTGCAAAACAAAAATTGAGTTGTAAGGAAGAACATGGAGTCTTGGGGGTTTGAATATTGAGAATAAGTTTATGGATACACAACAAATTTTCATTGGAGGCTTTTCTGACTTACTAGAGAGCCAGTTAAATTGCAGTTTTGGGCCTTAGATTTTCATTTAGTTATTTTATTCTTCTTGAGTTATTTTAAAAATGTCGTCCTTTGTTTCACTAAAGCCAAAAAAATTGCATAATTGTATTTACAGTGCACATGTCATTTCATCATACTTTGAGTGTGATGTGAAAATGATATGTTAAAGTATATGTAGTTTTGCATGCATACACATTTATCATGAATTTTGTATATGGATATTCATGTTTTGGATCAACATCTACTATTGTGCTCACGAATGAGGTGGCTTTTACTGTAACCTGTAATACTCATTTTTCTTTTCAGTATTGTATCTTCTTTTGCTTGCCTTCTCCCTTTTCTATCCTTTTTTTGGTAATATATGATATGGAGATTCGCTATGGTTTGTAGCCACATGCTCTAATCCTCCAAGCTGAGTATAACTATTGAATAATAATATAGATTTGGGAAGCTCTCTGGATCAATAAATTTTTTATATCGGGGAATCCTAGGGATTCTGGAAAGACTTGGAAGCATCGGGAAGTTTTTGTGTTCGAAACCACCTAGAAAAGCATTTGCTTTTCTAGGTAAACAAACATGTTTCTTTTTGTGTTTCAACGTTTCTATTGTTGGTTAGGGTAGGGCGTACTATTCATAAAGAAACACTTTGACATAAATTCTAATGACTAAATGAATCATAAGCAAGGTGTATATAATATCTCAGCAACGTATATGATGCAAATGAAATCAAAAGTATAAGATACATTGCTATATATAAAAAAGGGGGAAATAGTCAATGTCATTTTATATCTATGATACATTTAAAATATATCTATGATACATTTAAAATATACATTATGGAAATTCGTTTTATTTAAATGTGAAGACACGCTATGGTATCATGATTCATCAGATGTGAAGGTGATCTATTTTCTTTAGATGTGAAGATAACTAGGATATCTCATGAAGCCTCGTGCATTCACTTGTACAGTTGTAATATCTCAGTAAGTGTAAACTAGGAGTAGTTATACCATAAAATGTATTAAGGAAGAGTAAGCAGTGTATAGGCTGCTTCTCTGCAGCGGTTCCAGATGAAGTAGATTTAGGCTTTTCCTCTCCAACCAGCTACTACAGCTCAGATTCAATTGTGTTGATGCTGAGGACTGTTTTTATTGTTATTGACTGAATTGTGTTGATGCTGAGGACTGAAATTGTAGTGTCATTCACAATGGATTGAAATTGTTTTGCCGTTGTGATCCATTCTTCTGAAATTAATATTCTATGAATTTTTTCAGCTATATATCTATTTCCTTTGCCTTTGTAACGCTAAATGAAAAACAAGGTCAACCGTTGTTGTTTTGTCTCCGGTAGTTTAAGGGCTGCTGCTATCCTAATCCATGACTTTGATGTTTGGGCATGCCTAATCCTATTATATTTATATTCCTTGGATATTGTTTTGTTTCTTACGTTTTGCCTTTCTATCTTTGGTTGAAACAGAAAATTGGTGCTGAAATACAGTGTCTTTTACCCTTGTTTGCATGCAAAACAACTTACTACTCAAGGTTTTCATCAGCAGTGGAAAAAAGGTTGTTGGGAGGAAAACAAGGTACAATCATCTTTTGTTTTACTAATGCTTTGTCCCTTTGTTTGCTGTTCATTTAAGCATGCCATGGACTTTAAAAATAAATTGTAAACATGTTTGTTGGAATGAATAGCTTTGGTTTTTTTTGTCTTGTGTGCGTATATATTGCTGTTTTTCTTTTGCGCTCCATATCTCTGGCTGCAATTTTGATGTTGTATACATCTGGCTCGCTTGTGATAATATTGCATGGAACTTTCAATGTGTGTTTTTGTTTTTATGGTTGGGTGGCTTTACCTTTCAGAAATTGTTTTGTGTGCCTCCTTCCTTATGCTTTGGAAAGATGCAAACAATATTTGCCCTGAATAATAATGGCATAAAGGAGCACGTGCCTTTCTTGTTAGCATGATTCCTAGTGTGCGGAGGGAGTTATCTCCCTGGGAAGCCACTTTGAAGTGTTCCGCAAGCAACCCTTGCGGAGCGTTAAAATGTTCAACAGGAAGGTTTTTAAAGCTGCCTGCCTGAAAAGAAACCTTCTCTCTCGACTCATTGTACATTTTTCTTGGCTACTGCTTTCCCTAATGTTTTGATGTTTTCCTGTTCAGTTCAAAAGAATGAAGACTAGAAATACAATTATCTCTCCCCGGTTGGAGTAATCACATGACACCGCACTTGAAAAGAGAAGAACAGTTTAAGAGGACTCGGTTTGTTGTGAACGTTTTACACTGCAGGAAACCAAAACCGCCTAAACCGGTTATAGCTGATTTGGTTAGAGAGCGACTTCGCCTTTTGCCACAAAGTCCTTTGTACTTGTCCAAATTTTGAACTGCTGGGCCTCATTCCCGAGGATTTGGTCTGGTCTATGATACTAAGGAGGCTGCAATGGCGTGTGAACCTTCCTATAAATTAAGAAAAATGGGTTTTGCTGTTGCGAAACAAGACAGTGGAAAAAAAAAAAAAAAAAAGCTGCAAAGAAAATTGTTGGTGCTAGCAAGAAAAACAAAGAAAAAAAAATTATAGCCTCCTCCCCAAACACCTTGTAGACGAAAACGAAGTTGTAGACTGTATATAGCTATATGATTTTTGTAATGCTTTTCTACAAGTAAACGTGAAACAATGAGCCATATTTTGGATCTGTAAATATTAACTCCAATATACTACTTTGTTTTATCTAGCATGTACTTTGTTTTTTCTGGGTGTAAACTTTTGCAATATATTTGTTGTGAATGTGATTGTTTACCTTGCCGTATTTGATAGAATATGAAATGAAAATGTTTAACTGAAACTGAAAATAATCAGAGGCCCGTGTAGAATTTGAATGGGTCACCATATATCGCTCTCAAAAAAGTAAAGCAACTGTGCTCTTTGAATCCAGAATTCTTGGTAGAATATGTGTGGTGTTATAATGCATCTAAAGCTTTGGTGATCTAGGTGATTCTCGTCAATTATAATATTTGGTACTGGAAATATACATATTCTTATCGGTTATTTATAGGAGTTAAGCTCCAACATTTGCAAGCATATTTATCTCGTTGAATTTGATTTGGGTCACGTTCATTCATTTTTGAGATAGACAAAAGAACCTCAAATATAATAAAACTATTTCTTGATGAACATATATAAATGGCCATAATATTCTTGTTGTAGTCCTGTTGTCCACTCAAAATTCCCTGCTCTTAAGAAAGTGAAAATTCAAAATTTTGAGTTTAAGTGTCTTCTCTGTTGTACTGATAATGTTAAAAGTCGAGAAATTGAGAAAATCTACGTTTTTGGGTCATTTTGTGTGTTTTTCGGGCCTGTCGGACATTTTTGTCCCGCGTGTCCCAAGTTCAATTGGGCCCTCTGTTCCCCGATCGGCCGGTTTCCCCGAAGTTTGTCTTTTTCGGGCCCTTCGGAACTTTTTGTCCCAAATGTCCCAAGTTCACCCGGACAAGTTGTTCCATTTTCGTCCGATTCGCCCGAACCGCGTACCTCGCGCTTTCGCGTCCCAAATGTCCCAAGTTCGCCCGGACCCGTTGTCACATTTTCGTCCGATCCGGCCGAGTCGCGTACTTCGCGCACTTTTGTCCCGCATGTCCCAATAACATTTGTGCATTTTTGTCTCGCATCGCCCGAGTCGCGTCCTTCGCGCTTTCATGTCCCTCATATCCCAAATGAATCAAGTGCCGTTCATGCTAATTTTTCCCGCTCTACCCGAATATCTTGCTTTCCAAGTTGGTAGGTATGCACATTTATTACCTTTCTCTCTCCTAAACGGTTATATAACGAGTGAACCCCTATGTGTTTTTCACACCGCTTCCATGCTATCCTTTGCTCAAACCCTTGCAATCTAAATTCTGCGTGCATATCCTTTCCCTCTGTAATTCCTTCCCGAGTCTAGCTTGCGGCGGCTCGCCTCCGAATTACTGCCAAACATGAAGATCAAATTTCAGGGACAGGAACAAATCTCACCACTAGAGTCTGTTGTTCCCAATATCGGGGACAGTGAAGCTCGTCATCTTGACTTTGGTGATTTTTGGGCAAGGATGGCGAGATCTGAAACCCTACACCAATGGCGTAGATGATTCACAGTGGATTGGCTTTACCGGAGGTTTCCCAATCTCGGTGCAATGTGTTGATACAGTGCTTTCATGCGGAGCTCACTTTGACCCTGATTCGAGTGAATTGACCAATATACACGGGAGCTCATCGCTAAACCGGGATCGCCGCCATTACTCGCACCGAGGATTCCGTAAATGGATAATGCCATAGTTGTTTCCCAAAATCAAGCATGTGCCCTGCCTCAATCAAGATCAAACGACAAATACAAGGCGCGGGTGGTGAAGTCTTGGCTAAAGAACCCTAAGAAGGGAGCATCTCGTCTATCCAAGACTCTTTTCCGGCTGATTTCAATGAAGAATTGTCGGATTTTATAATCCTACTGGCTCGGGTTATGGGCTTACCCTCTACTAACGAATTCCATTTCTGGATGTGCCCGCTCATCAGCATGGTGTGCGAGGGAACTCAAAATATCAACTGGGTGGAAATCATCAGCATGAACTTGGCGGAGCAGCTGTCCAATGTACAGCAAACAAAGAAGTTCTACATGACTTCATACCTGATGTATACTCTGGCGGCATCAAGGAAATGGTTTGGTTTTTCTTACATTGATGCCCACAAGGATGAACCTGTATATGCCTACTAGCCCACAGTTCACCCTAGAGACTAGCAATCACAATTTCCGAAGGGTAAATGATGCTTTCACCATGTACGTGGTCAGGCTTCTTGAGGGTGACACTGTTAGAAGGTTTTCTGATGAAGCCATGAACCTGATATCGCACTACGGTGCCTATTTTATCCAATTCAAAAAATTCTCCTATATCAAGCTTGCTGGCTATGAGAGCACCCCTCTGAGGCTTCCCATGTTCTCGCAGTGATAAGATGGCTTTGATATAAGTATGCGCAGTAGTTAGAAAAATTGCAGTAACCCGCAGAGACAAGAAGATTCTTGGTTTGCACTTTCCCATCTCTTTGGGAAACTACACTTGTAAAACAGCCCCGACGACGTAATATAGAAAGAGCCCCGGTTCCCATCACTGTTCATTTCTTCAAGCCAAGAACTTGCTTCGACTTGAAGAAGTTCATTGAGCAGAACATCAAGATAATCTATCATCATAGGGCAGATACAGAAGACTATTGGGCTGACTGTGCCGATGATTTTGAGGCTAGAAGGAGGCACTATGGCAGGTTCTCTCTGCATTGATCCAAGAACTCGGCTTGTACCAAGTTCCTGAAGGACTCCAGGATGACAACTCTGATCTATACTCATATGAGTATGACAATGTGGTTAAGCACACTCCCTTGGAGGACTTGGATTGGAACAAGAAAGAGAAAGATGATCTGGCCGAGATCCTAGCTCCAGTCTTAGTCAGGACTAAGGTCTGGTTTGATAGAAAGTTCGAGAGCTTAGAAGGCACTCAGGAGAATCCTCCTCTAAGGATGTTTCAACACCAAGGAGGGAAGCATCGACTCCCATATCAGACACACCTATGCAAACCCCTCCTGCCTCATCAATGCAAGGACCTGCAGCTTCCACTCCTTCATCCACTCAAGTATACCAGAAGAAATTCAAAGAGGTTAAGAAGGAGCCTGTGGAAAAATATCCTCAAAGAAAGTAGGCAGAAGTGCCTTTGGGACCAGAGAACATCATTGTTCTCAGTGAAAGTGAAGAGAGTGAAGTGCCAGCCCCTACAAATGCTCCTGAAACTCCAACGGATAAAGATAAGGAAGTCCAGAGCACTGAACTTCCAAGTGCTATTGATTCCTCTGCAGCAATTATCTCAAGCACCCCACTCACATCGCAACTTGAGACAACGGCATGCAAACCTTGAGCATTATGAGCTCTCTGTTTCTTGGTCCTCTTGCCCCTCCTGCTGCTTCCTCTTCCTCTTTTTCATGGGTGCAACCTTTTGTCGACAGAGAAAGAGGAAATCTTCCTCTCGAGCTCGGGCCAAATTTTGATGTTGTCGCAGCCTTATTAGGCACTACTACTCCTTCTCGTGCAAGAAAGTTTAATCACCTCCGAGGATAGTGTCGATGCTCGGGGTCAGCAATTCCGGAGATTGCTAAACCCACAGTAGATAAATCAGAGCATGACTTACAGGCATCCGACCTAAAACTCTCAAGGATTCCTATGGGAGAGTCTACTCCGAAGGTGAGATCCACAACCTCCAAGAAATGGTCACAAGAGTCATTGGGAGGGTAGAGAAAGGGCGATAAACTATTGAGCAGTTGGAGGAACAAGCCCGATTCTCACAGTTTTATCAAATCTCTTTTGTCTAAGGACAAAGTTTTGGACCCTACCCCATTGACTACCCTTTCACCTGTAATTTTGAGCCAAGATGAAGTATGAGTATCAAAGACATGCACAAGTATTCCGTCTATGGTAGAGCTATGGAGGCCATGGTGGAAGATATGCTTGTTGCAGAGGATTGAACTTCATCGATCAAGCTTTCAAACTCCCCGAAAAGATGAACAATTTGCAACCTTGAGAAGATCTCCTCCACTATCGGGATCATGGATAAAGAGCTCAAACTTTGGAGCGGTTGCATAGTAGACCTCCGTCTCATGGGACAGAGACAGGATGAGAACGCGTTTTATTGGCAAGTAAGGTTTTTGGTGATGCAAAGGATAATCTATCGTAATCCCGGGTTTACGGCGTGGAGTGGAAACTTAAAGTTTTGGAGGAGGCTTTGGGAAAGGCGAAGAATAAGCTGTCGAGAAGGGTGAGGCTTTCAAGACTTTGGTTGTATTCGCTTTTAAAGATATACATTGTCATCTTGAGGATGAAACTTGGTGTGCCTTTTTCCTTGCAAAAAGATCAAAGCTCAATTCGTGAGCTTTTGTCAAAGATAATCTATTCAAGGAAAGCTCCATTTCCAAAAGAAAATGAAGGAGATTTGCTCTCTTCAGTCTGCCATTGAAGAAGCAAATAAATACTATCATACTCATGTTGAGTTTGATAAGGAAATGGAGAAGTGCCTCAGATTTTAGACTCAGTCTACGGCCAACACGTCAGTCCCCCGTGGTAGAGACATAGCCGAGGCATTGAAGAGATTCAGGCAGCAGATTTTGAAGTCAGTGGGTCCCTCCTAGTCATAACCACCTGTCTTCTTCTCCTTGTTCTTCTCTTCTCTTCTAATTCTTTTTCTCGGATTCATTGTAATAAGTTGAGGTATTGCGATTGGTAATCCTTAACTAATCTTTAGTTAAAAGAAGTGGTTACCAAGAGTAACTGATTTGTAAGCTATATAATGGCCTCTCCACGCCATTTTGAAAAAGGAAGAACTTGGCTTATTTTCTGAAAGTGTAAATAGATCATAAAGAAATCAATACAGAAGGGCTTTTCATTCTTTGTCTATCTGATCTCTTTTATCCCCAGACTTTTCATTTAATTTTGTGAAGATCATTTGTCTGTGTTATGTTAAGAAACTTTGTGTTCTAGCAGATGTTATTTACAGAAATTTTTGTCTTTAAATTCCATCTTATTTATATGATACAAATGATCTTGTTTCAATTCATCAGTAATTTCGCATACATAAAGAATTACTCTCATATCTATAATTCGCATGTTGCCTTTCTACTCATTCTCATATTCTCATTCCTCGAGTCCTTTTGTAATTAATGATCTTTATAGGAAACACTTTCGTAATATCCAAGTTCAACAGAAAATCATTTTGTATATTTGTAAATAGGTTCATTTCTGAATAAGGGAACCTCTCCCATTAAAGAGGAGGGACTTCTTGTCCCCCACCGTTGCTCTTCGTAAAGTCCTATTTGACGACCAACATAGTCATACTTTATTTTGGATTTTTAGCCTTGAATTTAAAGTCGGTTTAACTTGTGCTATCTTTCCATCAGATAATCTTTATGTAACGAGGTTCTATCTTTAAAATCTTTGCCAAGTCATTTCAATGATTGGATAATCTCAAAGGACAATAAGTTTTACCTTTTTGAGAGTATCTCCATGATCACCTCAAGCATATTCGGGTTCAAATTTGCTATCTACATTGAAAAGGACAGTGCTGCACTTGTAAAATATTATGAGTGGAAAGGACCGGAGCTTAATAGAACAACATTGTCATTGTCAAGTTTAGATACAGAACCTGCAGATCTCAAGTACCTGTGAAAATTTTTCCTTGCCAATAAGCTGATTTCCTAACCAGATAGAAAAGAAGTTCACATATATTTTTTGAATGGTCGTACTTGATTCTAATTCTCGTTTCGCCATGGCTGCAATTAGAACTATCCCACCTCCTCTGTAGTTTTTCTTCAATAATGACCAAAAAAAAAATAGAACTGACCGGAAACAATAATGCCAAAGAAACACCAATCACCCTACTGATCTTATATTCTTTAAATGACCTGGTAGCTTTGTGGGAGAAGAAGATAGGCAAGACTCTGGAGAAGGTTTATGTACCAGAGGAAGCCCTCCTGAAAACAATTGAAGGTTAGTATCAGTTTTGTTTTAGTGGTTGGGTAGTCTATGGGTATATGAGCATGTTTGCATGTGTTAATATAAGTGCTAGAAATCTGGGAAGAGAGTTCTTGCATTTGATAATTTTATACATTAGTTTGGTAACTCTGGTTCTTGTAAAACGGTATGCGGATACACCATTCCCAGCCAATATTGGCATAGCGATTGGTCACTCCATCTTTGTTAAAGGAGACCAAACCAATTTTGAAATCGGACCTGATGGAGTGGAGGGAAGTCAGCTCTACCCAGATGTGAAATACACCACTGTGGATGAGTTTCTTGACCAGTATGTATGAATTTGAAGGTGACAATGTGAGAGGGTGTATGCCTTTGAAGGTGACAATGCAAGAGCTAATATAAACAAGCATCGTTGTGCTGGGCAAATCCTTGTAGTTCAGGAGATGCGTTTAAGGTTCTGTGTGGGTTTAGTGAATTATGCATGAACTTGTATGCCTCAAGGATGATCATATCTTCGAGGTTATATAAGATCGTTGTTTCCTTTTTTAATGACCCTATATGAAATGATTGGTGTGAGTTTCATTCAATACCCTGGTCACATTTTCCAAGATAAAATACAGATCTGTATGATAAAAATCTGATATGCATGTTATAAGCTTGCATTTGGTTTTGGAATTGGCCTAGAAACCAAGTAAGGGTCTTAAGTGTCCCATTTGGGGACATTACACCCCCAGAATGGAAAAAAAATCAATTTTACTTCTCTCTCTCTCTCTCTCTCCCTGCAAAATTGCAAATAGGGCAGTGTACGGGAGCTACTGCTAGGGTTTTAACTTTTCATTGTTTCTTAGTCCTTTGCTCACAATTTCCGTGTTCAAACTTCAAGGAATACATAAATATAGTGACTAACAGTTTAGCTAGGGTTTCCTGCATTTTCAAATTTCAAGCCAAGGAATACATATGGAATCACTGATAGTCTGATACAACCCCTACAGCGGCACAGCCGAAAGGTATTTTAATTTATTTTCATTATCTTTAAGTTTGAACTCTGTGGGCCTGTGGCTAGATTTCATTTTGGTAATGGCTCTCACTTCTCAAAAGACTATAATCCCACAAAGACTCAAACTATGGATGAACCGTTGATAAATTCAAGCTGCCAACAACCTTACATGTGCATTCTTAATTTCTTGGAAATCTGAAATACAGTAATCTATTTAGTAATTTACCTTGGCACTCATGCTTGTACTCTAAATACACTCCATTCATGATATATCTCTGTTAGATGTATGACCCATAGAGCAGTATTCCTAATTTCGTTGTGTAACTTGATTTCTCCAAGACTTTAAAACTAAGACAGAATTGTACAGGTGTTCTAAAAATATTGTAAAAGTCTTAAAACTTTGAACTTTGAACATGAAGTACTCCTCATTGCTCAATAAGACTATATACCTTTCTTGTTTCTAGTATGAATCGTGATATCTGCTTCTTTCCTATGGCATTCTCTACAGTTATTTCTCATGTCATTTAGCAATGTTTTACATGTTATTTAAGTTTATTTTATAAATTTATAAGTTTTTTATAGCAGTGATAAAGTTGCCAAGTAATTGCGGAGAAATTCCTAAATCCCAAGGCCGAGTAAAAATTTTGGGCTGCCGAGTTATTGCCAAGTATGAGTATTTAAATTATGCCTAAAATGATCTGGTCAACCAGTGCAAATTCAAAAACTGCAGCAACGAAAAGCAATAACTAGCAGAAATTGGGTGAGCAATTGAAGACGATGCCTAAAAATAGTACTACATACACCCAAAACTCTCAGCTGGGAAGGTTCCCTTCCACCGAATCTCATATATGATGGGGAAATACCAAATGGTCAAGAGTTAAAGGTCGCATTACAGAGGGATGTCATATACCAAATCTTGCAAATGTAGTACATCGCTAGAGACTTTGAGCAGTATTTGATTTGCATGGTGTCTAGCTATGATAGGAGCAGCAAATGTTCATTTATGCGGTGCATAGATAAAGAGGTTAAAATAACATATACAACAAAAGATTTCATTGGGAATTTTGGATTACCCTCTCATGGACTATCAGTTATTAAGCCGACAAGTAGTTTGCACATTACATAGCTCGAAAAGAATTACACCATGGAGACTTTATATAGAGCTAATATGACTATTCCAAGATTGGAAAACATGTGGACCAAGGATAATGGAGGTATAAAAAAGAATATTTCGCTTCCGAAGAATGGTGTTGTCTCCTAGATATGATACATTGTCAGGTGGTGGGAGCTGCTATAGATTCTGACATTGCGGTGTAGACAAATCATCATATGGAAAGGTTGCGAAAATGAGAAGCTATAATTAGGGAGAATTATCAGGAAAAATCCACGAGTTTCTCTGAAGAACAATGACTTTTACATGACCAAGCATGCAATTGGGTTATTTCTAGATGCAGTCTATACTTTATGTAAACCAATCAATCAACACACACGATCAGTTTACAAGTACACTAGCACAATGTTTTTATAGCGCAGTTTCAACACTAGCACGGTCAGTTTACCAAAAAAACTGTATGTTTGTATTAAATCTAGATTATAAAACTAAAGTCAAAGGGTGTACAAATTTTATGCGTGGAGTGATTATACTTGGTGAATGTGATTAGTAAATGCAGAAAAAGTGCAGTAAGAGTCGAAACAAACTCTCATATGGAATAGCCATCAAAAAATCAAATCTTATTCCTAAACTCAATGGATTCATTACCAAATCAGCAAACAACCTGGTTCAAATCAGAAATTTGCCAGTTGTAAGCCAGCTGCCCATCACTGAACCACGGCCCTTACGCTACATGCTTTAAATATGAATACAAAATAATATCTCAACAAAAGTTCAAAATGACTTATGGTAGGTTTTTTAATATAATGATTTACGTTTTTTATATAATAAGTATCTCTTAATTATTATGTAGTGGAATTCAATAAAGATATTTATATTTAGGCACATTCACAAATGGAATTTAATAACGAAAAAAAATGGGCTTTTGTGATTGGTGGCATTGCATTAGATTTTACCTTTTTTGTGCGAACTCTAAGCTACTATCCTTTACCCTGGCATCATTCTTTTGATCCGCTTCAACCTTCCCTTCCGCATTTGCTTTTAGTAAAACGAAATATCGGGTTCGATTTTCTAGGTGGGGGCATAGCATTCGGTTTGGTTGTTTGTTTTGGTGTTTTCTTTCACATTCTTGGTTGATCGTTGCATTTGTCGTGCAGCGCATCCATTCTCCTCTACTTTTTGCATTGCAACCATGGACACAACTTTAACAGAAGGAGGTATTACACGCCTAATGTCCGGTTGCTCGAAGATGGGTTCCACGTTCCAGCTCCTCAACATTTGTCCTGTGCGGTCTCTGTTGAACAGTGGCACCCAGCATCGAGTTGACCTTTCTGACGGTATTCACATCCAGAAGGCATTGTTGCCCTCCAAGTTTTCAAAACTAGTTGCAGACAAAACGTTGAAAGAAGGCACAATAATTCAGCTGCAAAAAACCGTTTGTAGGATGGTCGACCATGAAATGTAAGTAGCCAATATTTTGACTTCCCTTTCGTCTTTTCTATCTTGCACAATGTTTCCTAACATTTTCTTTCCTTGCATTACATGCGTGCAGGACCGTTTTAATTACCGATATGGATATAGTGAAAGAAACATATCCACAAATTGGTTCTCCTTCCCGGATCCCTAGCCATGTTGTTCGGGGCAAACAAGCCTGTGTTGACCACCCTGAGGGTGTGCCCAAAACTTTGTTTCCGCAAACACCGCCTCAAAAGATTTATGCTTCCTCGAAATCAGCATCGAAGGCCATTTTCATAAACGACTTGAACACAACCATGCATGTTTGGTCCATAGAGGGCAGAGCGGTCGCAAAAAACTCCATGCGGACATATAGTAATGATAACAGCAATGGTTGTTTCTTTGGTTTCGACTTCGTGGATAGCAGAGGTGGTGAAATCCGTGTCACTTGTTTCAATGAGATTGCGGAAAAGTTCTATGGCACGATAGAAAATGAAAAAATGTACACCATCTCTAACGGAAGAATTGGAAAAGCAAAAGAAAAGTTCAACAACCTGAACAACACACTCGAAATTTTCCTTTCGGCAGCATCTATTGTCCGGCCTCTACATGTCAACGATGAAATCATACCTTTACACCACTTCCACTTTGTCCCCATCAAAGACATACCTGGAAGACCTGCCGGATCTTTTGTTGACATTCTTGGTGTTGTTCTTGTTATTTCTCCACGATCCACCATTCGCAGACGTGATCAGACAGAAACATTCAAGCGAACTGTGCAGGTTGAAGACATGTCCGGATTTAGTGTTTCCATCACTT
Organism: Taxus wallichiana var. yunnanensis; assembly: GCA_018340775.1. Classification (NCBI taxonomy): domain Eukaryota; kingdom Viridiplantae; phylum Streptophyta; class Pinopsida; order Cupressales; family Taxaceae; genus Taxus; species Taxus wallichiana. The sequence goes on from CM031236.1 coordinate 681,054,190, forward strand.
TGTGGGGTCAACATTCAACTGTACTTGGAGAAGAGCTAGAAGAATTCCTTTCGATTCCGCAGAAACCAGTTCTTGCTCTTAAAACAGCTCGTGTTTCCAGCTTCAACGGAACATCTCTTGATACTATATCCACTACAAAATGGTTTGTTAATCCAATGATTCCTGAAAGCCTCCCTCTGCAGGAATGGATTGCATCTGATGCTTTCAATGTCCTTGCACCATCTATCACAAACAGGGTTCTAGGGCCTCCATCTGCCTTGTCCTCTCCGGCAACAATAGCTCAGGTCCTGCAAATGGGTAACACAGATAAAAATGAATGGGCTACAATTACAGCAAAAATCACAGACATTTCATTGGACAATTTTTATTACTTGGCATGCCCTTTAGTGAAAAATGGTACACAGTGTCGCAAGAAAGTGCAAGAACTGGAAAACGGGTCCTGGTTTTGTGGGAAATGTAATATTCCTATCCAAAAATGCGACTACAGGTATGCACTCCGTGTCACTTTAAAAGATGGCACAGGAGAACTTCAATCCGTAACTGCATTTGATGAGACCTCAAAAATATAATGGGTGTCAAAGCTGAAGACTTGCAGTTTTTGAGCATAGATGATGGTGCAACAACTGAAATTATAGACCAAGTTATAGGCCACGAATATCAATTTATGCTTTCCATCAAACTTGAAACATACCGTGAGAAGAAGCAGTTTAAATGTGTCATTATAAAGTCACACAAACTTGAAGCTGCGGCTTCCTTCCCTGAATTACGTTTGCGTAACAATATACAGGCTTCACTGCATTTGTGTTCCCCCCTTGTAAAGCTCTCTTGGTCTCTTGATATGCTAGCACCCTTTCCAATAACTCTTTCTTGCACAGATGAATGTCTAGTTGTTCCTTTTTGCTCTACTTTTGCTTATGTAAACTCGGGTTCAATGGATATCGATATATATACGTTTTGTTTTGTAAATTTTGTCACACTCTCTATGTTCTTGAATATCAATAATTGGAATTCCTAAGCCTTTTCCTTTAAAAAATAAATACTAGTGATGGTCTTTTATATTGTATGGACATGTTCTTTCCTTCGAACACTTTCCTGTATTCATAACTTTCGTTGAATGAGCTTTGTTAGTGCTATGTTCCTTTACTTGCAATATACATGCGCAAAACAACTTTCGTATTCTTTTCTTTTACTCCATGTATGGCTAGATGCACACTTTTTCCTTTACTTGTCTCATACTTTTGTTCCTGCTGCAAAGCGTTGCAGGATTCCCCATGTCTGCAGAGCAACGATTAGCTCGACGAAGAGAAATCTACGCCAAAAACAAAGAGCAAATAAATGCGGATCGCCGCCGTTACCATGCTAGAAAAAGCACACATTGTACATCTTTCTTCCTTCCCCGTCCTACCCGTGCCGGCCCCCAAAGACTGCCCTTCCATCGCCCCATTCTGACTCTCGCGATGCCTCCTCATCCAACTCCACAAATGTTTTTCTCTCCCCGCCATCCGCTCCACTTTGCCCTTTCCTTTCGCAAAACACTTCCACCCTTCCCTTCTATGAGGCCCATGTACCCTGGGATACACAACACTTCCCTTCTCGAGCGACACATTCCTCTTCCCCCCCGTCAACCGCATACTCTCCAATGTCCTCCGCTTTCTCCCTTCCTGTTGATGCTCTGCCGACCTCTTCGCATTCGTTTGTGCTGCCTTCCCCAGCTTCCAATACATGCCAAAACCTTGACGGGTTTTGTTCTGCTAGAATGTTCCCTTCCGAGCCATCCGCCTCTTCTTCGTCCTCCTTCGCAGATGCACAAAGGCGTTTCCGCAAAAGGCTAGATTCCCTTTCCACTGCAAGCACATGCACTATCTGTTTGGAGAATTACCCTGGCATTCAAACTAGGTGTTGTTCAGGATCTATCCTTTGCTCCAGGTGCAGGCTTGAGAAACAAGGACACCGGTTTTCTTCTTGGAACAACATGGACCCTGGCGTCCAGCCATCTGTACTACAATCTTTGACACAAGTTGAAGAAATGTTGATTGCTAGAGTTAACCCAATTCTCCAAGTAACCCATGCACGTGGTGGACAATACAAATACTCTGGGCACACTATAAGCTTCCCCCAAGATATCTCTACCATAGAAAGTACATCCTCAACATCTCGGTGATTTGGATCTGCTTCTTGTGCAAAAGGCAGGCTCCCAACAAACAAAATACGATTTCTATGTTAGTAGATCTCGTGTATGGCAGGCACTTCAATACAAAATTTTGCATGACCCGTACTACAAGGATGTTCTTGTTGACAATGAAGCCCTCAACGCTCTTCCGTACAACAAACAAATATTTCCTCCTCCCTCAACTCCATACCAATGGACATCCCCACCTCTTCGACGATCGCACCGATTTATGATCGCACCCGATTAGGTGATTCTTCTTTCGTCCCTTCTGCCCACAACTCCGGCACCGAAGATGAGCATATCTCACAGTTCCTTCTCTCCCATGATCAAAACATGCCTTCCACCATGCCTTGGCCAGACATAAGTCTTTCTCCCATTAATGAATACACCACTGAGGGTCTATTTTCCATGGCATTCCCAACTTTGTTTCCTAAAGGTAAGGCTATGTTTAGACAACCTCGCATGAAAGAGGTACTTTTTCATGAATATGCCCTCCATTTAATCCGTTTCCATGATAACCGCTTCGGTTCCCACCCCCGATTTCGCTACTTTTTGCTTAACCTCATCATGCGGCATAGGATCCAATCTACAGCAGCCGTTTTCATGCAACAAAACCTAGAAAATGGCATACCGCCAACTATAGCTGACCTCCGAAAAATTTGCTTGAAGACCCTGCATATTTGCTTCCAGATACCTTGATGCGGTTTGAAATAACTTACACTAAACACGCTCCTTTTGGTCCAAATACAGAGGAGAGATATCGGACATGGTTGAACAATTGGGTGCACCTACGTTCTTCTTCACTCTTAGTGCTGCAGATACTAAATGGCCTGATTTGCATAGCTGTATGCCTGGTGTTCCGCCTCCTGATCATCGGTTCGCACAAAGATTTAGAACAAACAACATTATCGACCACCCCCATCGTGTTTCTGCTTACTTGCACCAGAGGTTCACAATATTCCGCGAGGAGGTCCTGCAGAAACACCTTGGAGCCAAGGACTACTGGTACAGGTAAACAAAATTAAATGGTTCGTTTGCCACTCTATTGCTTCTCTTTATTTCTAACTGCCTTTTTCCTCTAGGTACGAATGGCAACATAGAGGGTCTGCACATGTTCACGGTTTCCTTTGGCTTGAAGGTGCCCCCAATGTTGACACAATAGATTGGAATGACAATGCTTCTGTTGAAACAACAAGACTGTACTTTGATCAATATGTTTCTGCATGGAACCCTAGAGCTCCTGCATGTAGACCTACATTCTTTCAAAGATCTCTCGAGGATGATCCCTGCTTGCTTTCCTCTTCAGAGGTTCTGGCTTCCAACCCTACGCACGACCTCGAGGAACTTATAAACCGGGTTCAGCGCCACACCAAATGTTCTACACAGACATGTCTCCGAAAAAAAGGTTCCAGAACTATATGTCGTTACAGTGCTCCTTGGGAAACACAGTCTTTTTCTTCCTTGACCATTGATGCCAACAAAAGCGTTAAATACCTTCCTTTCAGGAATGATGACAGATTAAACATTCACAATAAAGCCATGCTAGCTATATGGAGAGCAAACATTGACTGTCAGCCTGTACTATCTCGGCACGCTGTTCTTAAATACATTGCAAAGTATGCCTCTAAAGCAGAGCAACGCTCAGAGACATACCACCAAATGTTGTCTAGGCTTTGTTCGCATGCCAGCCCAGATTTCCCTTCCTCTTTTGCAATACGGAAGATGCTCACAGAAAGTGTTGTTGAACATGACATAAGTGCACAAGAAACTTGTCACTTGCTTCTCAAACTTCCTCTTGTTGTGTCCAGCCGGCAGACCGTCTATTTAAATGTGGGCAAAAAAATACTTAGGCGCCTTTCTGCATCGGCTACTCATGAACAAGATACATCACAGCTTCTTGATGCGTACCTTGTCCGCCCACCATCAATGGAGTCCCTTTCCCTTATCCAAATTGCTCGAGAGTGGAATTACAGCAAATACCGAAAAAAAGAGAAATGGAAACAACGCACTACACCAGCAATTGTCCGCGTGTACCCAAGGTTTTCCATCATTCCACCAACTAATACAGAGGCTTTCCACCTTTTCTGTTGGTCTGAGCTCCTGCTGTACAAGCCTTTCCGGAACATTCCTTCAGATGTTGGTTCCTCGCCAGATGTTGTTACTTCCAATTGGCGCCTGTTCAAAAGCTCATACAAACCGTGGCATGTTAGAAGAATAGACACGGAACCTGATACATCTCCAGATGTTTCGTCTGAATCTGACACAGACCCAATGCAGACAAGCGAGAGAATCTATGAATGGCAACTTTTGGCAGGCGTCCGTCCGGGACATTCTGAAGGTCTTGACCATCTGGAAATGCTTGGCCTCCGAGAATATGACTCCCGCTATGTTTGGTCCTCAAACAACGTTCCGGTTCATTTGGTTGACATCGGCCCCTCTTTTGTCGAGAATGGTAGGGCTAATTATTGCCCTGCCCATACAAATCCATCTAGTTTGCCTTCTTTGTCGACTTTTTCCGATAACCAGCAACTAGCCTTCAGTACAATACTCGACCACTTTTCCTCAACACACAGCCTACCACCCCTTCTTCTCATTATTCAAGGAACTGCAGGAACAGGCAAGTCATTCCTTATCCACTCTCTCCGGTCTGCCTTCTCCTCCCTCGCTGCCCCTGCCATTTCGCCCCTTCTTTTGCTTGCCCCTACTGGTGTGGCCGCTTTTAACATTTCCGCATCGACCGTTCATTCCAGCCTCCGAATTCCCATTCGTGATTTAAAACCCCTTGAAGGCCAAGCTTTGGCCTCCTTTCAAGACTCTTTAAAACATGTCACATACATTTTGATTGATGAAATGAGCTTCATTGGTCCTAAACTACTTGCAAAAATTGACTTCCGCCTGCGTGAGGCCTTCCCGCACTTCCGTACTTCCCCCTTCGGAAATAGATCAATGATTCTTGTTGGAGACCTTGGTCAACTTCCACCCGTTATGGACATTCCACTATATGCCAGTAATTCCTACGGTGGATCCCTTTGGCGGAAATTTCTAAATTCAATCTCGTTAACGTCTATATTCCGACAACAAGGCTCTGCTCCGGCTCAAATTTCCTTTCGCAATTTGCTTCTCAACATCCGAAATGGTGTGGCCACCCTTCCAGATTGGGAGACTTTGATGTCTCGCACCGACTCTTGCCTCTCACAACAAGAACTTCTATACTTCCACAATGCCCCCCACCTCTTCTCAACAAATATTCTTGTTAAAAAACACAATTTACAAATGCTGAAGGAACTCAATTCTCCAGTTGCCTTGTCCATTGCTCTGAATACAAGAAGAAGTGACTACAATGATCCTGATGACGACCAGCTAGAACAAATAGTGCTCCTTTGCAAAGACCAAAAAATCATGCTCACTGCTAATTTATGGATTGCTACCGGGCTTGTTAATGGCGCAACTGGCACTGTCGTTGACATTGTTTATTCCCCTTCCTCGGCTCCACCTTCTTTGCCTTCTTTTGTAATTGTCGACTTTGAACGCTATTCCGGTCCACCGTGGAATCCGTCAAATCCCACCCACATCCCCATTCCCCCCATTTCAAGAGGTTCTCGTACACAGCTGCCTTTAAAAATGGCCTGGGGGTTATCGATTCACAAAGCCCAAGGACTCACCCTTGGTCATGCCACCATAGACATTGGATCCACTGAGAGACCAGGCCTTACTTTTACTGCTCTTTCGCGCATCCCCTCCTTGGAAAAGATTCGTATCTCCCCAGCTTTCTCCTTTGACCGTTACTCGAGAATTTCTTCAGCCTCCCTCCTGCAATTCCGAAAACAAGAAGAGCTTCGCCTCCAATCCCTACCATCGTCCCCCTCCTCCTAGTTCGTCCCCTATAACCTTCACCGTCTCTAACTACCCGCCCCCGTAACATCCTCCACGCATAGCAATCTCGCCATTTCCTATTCGCCTTTTCTCGGGCCTTCCCCTCCGCTTCTTCTTCTGCATCAAACACCTATGTACATATTTGGTTTGTTATACTAAATAATATTATCTTCTTTACCGCTCTTCATTACTCCTTACGTTCTCGCAAATGTTCTCCTTTTAGAATGCATTGTTTTCTTGTTGTTTTCTTCTCTTCATTTCAAACAATTCTTAGTTTGCTCTTTACCAATATCCGTTTGGCGTTCCCATCGCACACGCTCGCGTGCGATTGCTAGTGATAGATATGCAAAGAATCACATGCTTCACAAAGGCGCAAACATGTATAACCTCCACCGATAGGTGTGAAAAATATATTTAAAGCACAAAGCTTCAAAACATTCCTAGGTGCAAAGCATCCAAATACATCTTATTTCCACTTATTCAAAAGCAACACAATATCTTTGTGCAAGATCAAAGTAAAACTACTTAGAATCGTGTGTTATTATCTTCCTAACATTGATTGTGTTTTTTTTTTGGGTGAGTAGTGTGCACTAGATTGCATAGATTGTCGGCATCTCTGCTCATGCTTCAGAGGAAGCATATAGTAGATTTACAATTACGAGTAAGCGTACAACTAAACTAGTGATCACCTTCAGCTTAACGTTTTGACTCTCTCGTGTCGGGGATCTCAGGCTTGCGCTCAACAAGACTCGATCCCTGTTGGGCTCATTGAAAACCTAACAACATCACCAATAGACCAAGGGCCCTTCGATAACACTCAATATCTTCGATAATACAAGATAGCAAATAAACTTAAATGCTGTACATCACATATGAATATATCATTTTATTTAATGGGGGGTGGGTGGCTGTCACTTATCCCGGAATGTTCCAAACCAATACATACGTAAGTAATGCAATGTTCATCGAATGTGTACACGCGTCGAACGTATTGGGCAATGGGCAGCTAACTACCTAGAACCGGCCCAATTGCACGTATTGACAAATGGAAGCTTCCCCTGTGACTTTTGCGACATGGGTTTCTCGAATCCTCATACTTGTCATACCTAATTTTCACCGCTATACGTTTCGCAACGCTTTTTTATAAATGCTTTTGCGTAACGTCTTTTTAGTCACTGTGCTCCGCTCTATTCTGTATCTAGAGAAATCATTTTGCTGGTAATATTATATGATGTCATCAGATATTGCGGCGTGGGAATTGGCATTAGAAATGAAGCGGCCATTGAAGACGGAGCTTTACCAGCTTCATACCATTTACGAAGATGATGATCATGAAGAAGAGAGCACCGATTCACAGATCTCCGCACATAACGCCAAATATGTAGTAATCTTAATGGCTGTTTTTATATCCCTGGTTTTTCTACTGGCTCGTCCTCTTCTCAGAGCAAGCAAAGCACTCTTGTATTGAACTAGAGGCTGTGTAATATTTTTGGTTTGCAGACAGAAATCTGTCAAGATTTTGCAAACAACGACCGTTCCCACAGCTATTCAAACGCTTTAAGAAGAGCAGTTGCCCTTCCTGGAAATGTGAGGCCAAACTTTCGATATGTGAAAACTGATGTGAACGTCATGTTTATAAACTCTAGGCTCCAATTTTATTTGTTGATCGCTTCTAAGAAATTGATCAAGACCAAGAATAGTGAATCAGATTTAATTGTATGAATAATCTAGGCTTTTATAATAATTGACAAGTGGGTGTTTCAGAAACAAATCTGATATCACATCTATAAGCTCTAGGCTCCAAATTTGCCGACCACTTCTTAGAAATTGATCAAATTGTTGAAGACCTAGAACAGTGAATCGGATTTAATTGTGTGAATAATATAAGCTTTTATAATAATTGACACGTGGGTGTTTCAGAAACAAATCTGATATCACATCTATCTGGAATAAATAAGACATTACATGTAGGTCTAGATAACAAGGCGAAGAAAACCCAAAAATATAAGAGCAGATAAAGACTTTTCTCACAATCGTACGAACATTTCTGTAACAATGGCGTCCTCACAAACGTGAGAGTGGACCTCATAAATGATAGATATATGAAAACTGACTTGACAATCTTTAGACCTTTTAAATGTCACTTACTTTTAGAAATTTTAAATGGATGCGAGGGAAACTAGTCTCTTGGTATGTAAAATGACTAACAAAATGATCGTTTTGGTGTTTGGAGTACACTAGAGAAAATCAAAGATCTTCGTGAATCAACCACTCACACACTATTATAGAGAGTTGGGGGTAGGGCCCAGCTATACATCTCTCGTGGCGCGATCTCATAACCAACAACCGTACGATACACGTTTCACTCATTGAGATCATATTGCCCCGATCCCCAACGGGTCGACGATAGTAGAGGCGACTAATGCCCCTTTCTATAAATGTTCTACCATTCTGCATCACGCAGCTTGATCGAACCAAACCTCCGCAATTTCAGGATCTCCTTGTCGAATGGCCTGTTCTCCTCGGTCGGGATAGGTCAACTTAGAAAAGTCTTCTTCCCTTAGAACCGTACTTGAGAGTTTCCCACCTCATACGGCTCAATTCACTATTTTTTAGTCCTTTACCCAAACTTCCAAACTAGAAGATAGGGAATAAGTTCAGGTTAACCGAAATAACAGAAAGGGTCAATGACATGAGTTTCAAACTTCACTTTCGATAAATGATCAGGTTTTATCTTTTCTCCCACCCTCATAAAGATGAATATAGAAACAACGAGATCTACTTCAGATTATCCGAATGTATTGGCTAGGTACTCGAATACTTTGGTGCAATATCTACTCTATGACCTTTTGTGTTACAATGGATGCTTGATGGAGTGATAAATGCTACATATTTTCTTAAATTAGAAAAACTCTATTCTAAATGCTTGAGTTAATTGTTTTAACATATTTACAATTTGTCTCTATAATGTGTGGCCTAGATATTCTTGATATATTAAATGCACCGATGTACCTATGTATTTATAGACTACTTCAATTGTAATTAGGACCCTAATGATGTGGAAGTCAGTGCAAAATAAGCCCCAAAATTGCATTATATGTTTTTATGGAAAACTCCAAAAAAAGGGAAAACATGAGGGGAGGGGAGAGAAGAGAGATAGAGAGGGAAAATGGAAAACATATAGAAAATAGCCAAAACATGAGGGAAATGCACCAATAAAATCCTAACTTGGTCCAATAAATGACAAACACAAGATTGGCCAAATAATTTATCATAACGGAAAATTAAGGGTTTTCATGAAGGCTCGGGATTAGGTCCCTCGCTTAGGAATGGGGAAGCTTCATTTATTGAAAAAAGGAAATATATACACTAGTCTAACCATTATGGGTGGTCTTTCGACCAGAAATAACACATGAATATTCCACTAAAGTCTTGTGCAAAAATGAGGTGGAGGAAAGGTGCGTGTATGGAGAGAGGGGAGAAAGTGAAAAGTGGGTTTTACTCAATAAATAGAAAGTTAAGTTTATTGATATAAAACCATAATATTTCCAAGTTGGCAATGAGAAGACACCATGTCAAGGAAATAGGAACAAAACACAAGTAAATCCAAGTTTATTTGTATAATATTGCATAAGTAACCATGCTCATGGAGTAAAGTTAAGATGGAGAGGAAAACATAAGACAATGAGATAGAATATTTGTAGTTTCTTTCTTGTAGTAAGATACTGAGAGCTATCAACCAAGAAAAACTAACCCCTTAGAATGGAGAAATCATTCCAATTTATAGCTTTACAATCTGTCTCTTCATTTACCCCCACATGACCTTTCATAGTCCCACCACTTGTGACCTTTCACAGTCCTCTATGAAAGAAAAATACGCCCCCTTTCTTATTAATGAAAGGGGACTTATACAATGAAAAATTACATTGGTCACTTAAGTGAATAGGATTAAGGAGCCATAAAGTACAATTTACAATGGAGAATTATAAATTAGAGAGAGAAAATGGAGAGAGAAGATATGTGAAATAAAAAAGGATGAAAAGTCTTTGAGGTACTTTGTAGAGATGTACTCCAATGAACTCTTGATCTTTTGACCACTTCACGAACTTGATGAAACCTCCTTGTGCACTCGGTCTTTCACAAATGTCCTTTTTGGGGACTCCTCGAATGATCAAATTTCATAGGCTAATCGGGTACTCGAGAGGAGTGAGAAGCATTCTAATCTCTCGAAACACAACCATGTCCCTCGATCTTTCTTGCATTTGATGCACCTGGTGTGCAAAATGAGACAACTTGCTCACATAGGGTAAACTTGGTGATCCTGTCACACCGAATGACCATGGTGATTTGTGAGACACAATGGAGTATAAGATCAAATCCTCTTATCTAATATGGGTGAAGGAGAGAGACTGAATGAAGAATTCTTCCAACTTTTGATCAACTCGTCTGATGAGATGAGAATCACTCTAACACCAAATTTAGGGAACCGAGAGGGCTTCCCTTCCGCCTGATCCATAATTCAATTGTCGACCCTTTGCAATCATGAAATTTTCCATGTTCGTTAATGTAAGGAAATATCTTGAGAGGTGATCACCACATTGTTACAAGTGGTGATTTGCAAGCATTGAGAAAGATCATTTGGAATGAGGATTACCAGAATTGGACTTTCATTCACCAAATATGTTTTTGAAACTGTTTCAAACTTATCCAGGTGTTCTTTCTTCAACATGGGAGACTCGATACCCTTCTTTCTTGACTAATATCTTGAAACTTACTATTTTTTAGTAAGCTTTATTTTGAGAAGTCCATTTTAGTTATCAGTTCCTTAATTTCACACTTTTAAATTTCGTTGATGTTCAAAGTGAAATGAAAACTCTTAAAATAAACTATTTGTAGCACTTACTATTTATAGACAGTGATGATTGGGAAGGATTATTATTTTTATAAGTGGGTCTTCCCAATGCTAGAATGGAATGAAACTGGTCTAAAAAAATCATTTTTACAAGGATGTTTTCTTTCTGCAATTTTGGAGGGTTTCAATCGCCATGTTTCCGTGGATATGAGAAAACATATTTTTGGTCAAATATTTCAAATGGATGTAGAAAATCATATATAGAATCAATGGAGGCATGAAAATACTCTTCTTAATTTTTTTTTGCAAGTAAGCTACAGTCAAAAGCTCATGGAAAACGGACATGGTGTTTGGAAGATATGAGCAAAAAGGTTTTAGGCATGAAGGATGTCTGAAGAAATTTTTGCAGCATAACAACACTACATCAACAATGGGGGGAAAAAAAATCAAAATGAAACACAAAAATTCCTAAGTATTAAGTTATACCCCTTTCAAATTCATTTTCCCTCTCACTAGCTCCATTTAACTCACCTTAAACTCAAACTAGCTAATCCAGGTTTGGTGAAGGTTAGAGGTGTCATTGCACCCTAAACAATAGGGTTCAAAGGGACATAAACCTCTCCAAAATTCTCCATGGGTGAGGCTCTCACAAGTATGGGGCTATATTTTATGAAAATGGTGAGTTGTTAACACTTTTCTAACACCCCAAGTCATCATTTTGAGTGACAAAAATTTTCCTCCATAGGGGAAGTGAATTTTGGTCTCCCCATGTTCCCTTAGCTATTGGGACAAAGGGGAAAAGTTACATCAATCCTCAAAAAGGATTCCATGTGTATATATGTCATGAAAAATTTGTCAAACATCAAGTTAAGTGAGTTTATAACATCTTCTAACCACTTAAGTTATCACTTTAAGTGACACAACCAAATCCTCCATAGGGGAACACATTTTAGTGTCCCCCATGTCCACTTATGCCAAGGGAAAAATGGAAAAGGAACATTCATGCTCCAAAACTCCTCTTATTGTTGATTGGTTATGTTGATGTCATCAAACTCAACATGAAAATAGATTGAGTGAATTTTTAGGCCCGAGAGAAATACACGGAGTTCATAGGGAAAAATTATATGATTTTGAATCCAAAGGACCCACTGAGTCGATTTCCACAATTTTAAAGACATGATTCAGCTTGAAATTTTCATTTTAAGTCCACTTTCCACTTTTTCCTATGTGTGTGCGCCAATAAGCGGAGTTGCCACCGGAGTCCAGAATAATCATGAAAAAATCCAATACATGTACCATGAGGAGGGTCCAATTGAATCCACATTTACCTTTTGTTATGATCCTAACTCTTCTTGAGGTGTCTGTAACCTTTTGAGCCAATTCCACGTTATATAAGTACTCTTATGTTGCTTTGATTGATAGGTTTCAAGCATTTTTATAATCCTAATTTAACAAAAATAGATTAAATGTTAAACCCTAATAATGCAGAGTCACATATGATGATAAATACTAAATTACATATTTGAAACAAGTAATAAGTAAAGTACAAATCCTAAGAAAGAGGTATAAGAAGAATAACTTAGCTAATTTACGCGTTATTTTGGATTGGTGCGAGTGGGAAAAGCTGTTGAGCATGAAGTGAAGAGTGTCACAAATGCTCAGGAAAAATTACAGATTGTAGGAATATGGCTAGACATGGGCGTCCACACGAAGGATAGGGGCACCTAGGCACTGACAACCTCTCGGGAGTCTATGGTGTGAAAATGGTCGAGAACCTAATCTTCACTATGTCACTCAAATGTCACAAATATTTATTTTTTATCACCTATGAATCACAATATGTTCGTTGAGGTACCTCTAACTCTAACTGTAAAACAAATATTCAACTACAAAACCCGCAAATACCACATCAAATCCAAAAAATAAAGATGCAATATGGGGATTCGGATCTGACTCGTGGTCACTCGACAAAGTGAGCTTACAACTGAATGTTTCACTACATCTTAGACTCCATGTAATTATGGTGTGCGTGTGTGTAAGAATCATGCCCTATGATGCACTTTTGCAAGTGCTCTTGCTATATGGTTATAGCTAGATGTACCGATGTAGATAGATGTGTGGATGGAATAAAGAAACTTCCCCTTCTTATGTTGTGCATGAAGAAAATACAGTCCCTTATCCCTTGAATGGATGCTAGATGGATTCCTTGAAGTGCTTTAGGTTCCTTTTGGATGCAAGCTTAGGTGATGGTAATAATGCTTAGAGATTGGTCCTTTATTTTGATCACATAGCTATGTATTTATATGATTCCCTTATTTGAATTTCGTAATTGACAATTGGAAGGCCGACCCATAAGTAGAATATATGTCCAAAAGATAAAATATGCCCAAAAAGAGTGAGTAAGATGGGAAGAGGTCAAGGGCACCTAGAGGGGACAAGGGTGCTTGGGCACTTTGGCGTCATGGCTAGGCGTTGGTGTCTAAAGTCATGAAATATGAAGCAATAAAGTTCCAACTGGGTTGTAGGGTATGTAAAACCAAATAGAAAATAAGAAACACAGAAAAAGAGGCCAAATATAGTTGTCAATTACTAGTTTTCTTGCTTAGGAATCTATTGGTGATAAAAAAATTTCATTTGGGAAAATTAGGTGTCTCCTTTAACGTTCATGGGGCTATGCCCTCTGCATTGAATGATGAAGCTCCCATTATTGAATGAAAGCTAATCTAATCATATGTATGTCTACTGAGTTAGCCCAAAGGGTCGGGGATCACACAGAAAACTCCAGTGAACTGTGACAAAGTTCTTATATGGGATATAAGGGAGGAAGTCACAACAATGAGGGGGAAATGAGATAAATTAGGAAAGGAAAGTTACTGCCATGAGTAGGCCAATTGCAGAGTTCACACCTAGTAACCAGAGTAGTTCAACATTCAATATAGAATAAAGCAACAATGAAGCTAGTGGGACCAATGAATTAAAACACAAAGTTATTTTGATTCATCTATTGAGGAAAAAAGTTCCTCTCCAACACTATACTTGAAAAGTGCATAAAGAGAGAAGTAAAGGAATCAAAATATGCTTATAACAACTATGTTAATAATGTCAACAATGAGAAGAAACCATACACACAAAGTTTCACACATTCATACATATTGAAGCGAAACTCCTTCCTTGATTGACATTTACACAAGTTGTAGAATTCAAGGGAAAAGAAGGGAAAATGTGGAAGAAATGTAGCTTTATTTCATATATATTGATGACACAAATTCCAACAACATATTACAATCCACTATTGCTACAAAGTAAAAAAATCAAGATCCTTTGGAATGGAGAAGCCATCCCAATTTATAGCAATGTGAATTGACTCTTTTCCTACCCCCACATGACTCTTCATTGTCTCATTCAACTCATGAATTTTCACCTTCCTAAGAAGTGAGAAATAAGTTCCCTTTTATAAATTAAAGGGACTTTTACAATGTTACTTTATGAAGTCACTTAAGTGAATGAGACAAAATACAATGATTATTCCCAATGAAGAATTAGAAAGGGGAGAGAAAGAAGAGGGAGAAAGAGAGAAGGAATTATGGGGTAGAAGAAATGATCCCAAGGATTGATGAAGACCCACATTGAAGAAGTTGAAGAAAACGATCTTGTCTTCTAATGATCTCTACAACACTACTACACTAATGCAAATTTCTAATGAATTTTTCTTTGAACAATTTACCCCCGCTGATGATGATCATAGGCTGCCTCCTTTTACATGATGTACGAACATCCTGGATCATGAAATCAGTGTTTAGAAACACTATTTCAAGACCTCTCAATGTGATCTAGGGATGAACACAAGTGATGCTCATGGTGATCATCCTTGACACTTGATAGATGATTTTCCTTAGCTCATCAAGCTTACCCCAACCAACTTATTTAAAATCACCTAAATCCCCAAGTGATGAAGATAAATTCACCGATGTGCCATGTGATGTTCTACTCTTCTTTTAAACACGATTTAACTCATGATGATTCTTTCGGGACCCTTGTGAATTTCTCATTCCTCTATTTGAGAAATGATGTCATCTCAACATCCCATAGAGAGTCCAAAAATTATAAAGATGAGTGAAAATGGGGCCATCTACAACTTTCTATACTTAAAGCTAAAACTTTCTATGTTTAGAACATGGGATCCACGAGTTGCTTTTTTGGGGATGAGGGCACATGGAAACCGACATCCTAGCTAGTTATTGGTGTCTAAAGTCATGAAATATGAATCAATAAAGTTCCAACTAGTTTTTAGGGTATGCAAGACCAAATAGAAAATAAGAAACATGGAAAAGAGGCCAAATATAGCTATCAATTACTAGTTTTCTTGCTTAGGAATCTATTGGTGAGAAAATTTGTCAGTTGGGAAAATTAGGTTTCTCCACCAATGTTCATGGGGCTACACCCCTCTGCATTTAATGGTACATATCCCATTATTAAATGAAAACTAATATAATTCTATCTGCTGGTACGGGTTGGCCCAAAGGGTCGAGAGATCACACAGAACACTCTTTGAACATGTGGCAAAGTGTTTGTATGAGGTACAAGGGAGGAAGTCACAGCAATAAGGGGAAAGGAGATAAACTAGGAAAGGAAGGACTGTCATGAGTAGTCTAATTACAGTTCACACGTAGTAACCGAAGTAGTTCAACATTCAATATAGAAGAAAGCAACAATGAAGCTAGTGGGACCAATGAATTAAAACACAAATTTATTTAGTTTCATCTATCAAGGATGCAAAGCTCCTCTCTAAAACTATATTTGTAAAGTGCATAAAGAGATAAGTATAGGAATCACAAGATGCTTACAAAAACTATGCTAATAATGTCAATGATGAGAGGAAACCATGCACATAAAGTTACACACATTCATACATCTTGAAGGTAGAAAATCCTTCCTTGATTGACATTTATACAAGTTATACAATGCAAGGGAAAAGAAGAAAGCAAGTGGAAGAAATGTATCTTTATTTCATGTATATTGATGACACAAAGTCCAATGACGTATTACAATCCACTATTTGTACAATGTACAAATTTTCGTGAGATCCTTTGGAATGGAGAAGCCATCCCAATGTATAGCAATTTGAATTGACTCTTTTCCTACCCCCACATGACTCTTCATTGTCTCATTAAACTCATGAATTTTCACCATCCTAGGAAGTGAAAAATAAGTTCCCTTTTTATAAATTAAAGGGAATTTTACAATGTTACTTTATGAAGTCACTTAAGTGAATTAGACAAAATACAATGATTATGCCCAATGAAGAATTGGAAAGGGGAGAGAAAGAAGATGGAGAAAGAGAGAAGGGAGGAGGGGAAAGAAGAAATGCTCCCAATGATTGATTAAGACCCGCCTTAAAGAAGTTGAAGACAATGATATTTCATTTTGACGACCTCTGCATGAATTTCACTTTAAACAATTTTCCCCCATTGATGATGATCACAAGCTACCTCCTTTTACATGATGCACGGACATCCTAGATCACGAAATGAGTGTTTAGAAACATTGTTTCAAGACCTCTCAATGTGATCTTGGGATGAACATAGACGATGCTCATGGTGATCCTCCTTGACACTTGATTGATGAATTTCCTTAGCTCATCGGGATTACCTCAACCAACCTATTTCAAATCACCCAACTCCTTGAGTGATGAAGATGGATCCACCGGTTGTGCCCTACGATGTTCTGCTCTTCTTTTAAACACAATTGAACTCATGATGATGCTTCTAGGACCCTTGTGAAGTTCTCATTCCTCTATTTGAGCCATGAGGTCATCTCACTCTCCGTGGAGAGTCCAAAAATCAGAAAGATGAGTGAAAATGGGGCCATCTACAACTTTATATACTTAAAACTGAAACTTACTATTTTTACACCCGGGATCCAAGAGCCGCTATTTTGGGACATATCACCTTTTTTGCTCCAAATTCATCTTCTGAACCTCCTGGCACATTCCATCCTCTTTTATTCTTGATGCATTACTGTTTTTATCACATGTCTATTTTTAGTAGGTTGCTTTTTGGTGACATGTTATTTTGGGAGAATTGTCATTTTTGCCTTGCTTTCCATCTTGCATCTTTCTTAATTATCGTGAGTGGTCAAAATTATAATTTGGAGGAATTTCTATTTTTGGTAGTTAAGGGAGCATAGATTCTTCTATTTTTAGTAAAATTCTGAAACAACCTTGATTTGCGACGGGGATGAAATTTTTAGATTCGGCTCATTGTCACGATCTTATGATCCAAATTTCACTGTGTTTCGCTCACTGGAAAGGTGGGAAATAAAAAAATTCTGGTAAGAGTTTCGGGCATAGAGCTATCATGACAACCATCAATGGAATTACTAATATTTTTGACAAGGTATTTTTCTACCTCCGATTATAATGAAACAAACTCCATCAGGATAGGTTTTCTTATGGAGTTTGTGTGGAAAATTTTAGCTTCACCCACTCTCTGGGTCAATGGGAAATTGAGGAAGAGGACATTAGGGAAATTTTTTTATTATTATACCATTAATAATCTAAGACATATTTTTAGTTTCTTTTTTCAGATTGAATGCATTTGAGAGGATGAATGTGGCAAAAATTTTAAGAGAATTCGATTTATGGATCATGAGTTATGAAGATTTCTTCGTTTCTTGGTCATGGAGCTTCTGCAAAAAATAGCCATGGTGACTATTACAAATGTGGGGTTTGGTGTGATATCTATAATGAAGGATGAGGAATGGACCTGTAATGAGGAATTGATGTGGTGGAAGTAATTTCAATGGAGGAGAATGAAGATTTCCGATAGCAGGGTTTCATGGGTGCACGGGGAAGAATCAACAAAAGTAGCTAGAAATTGTAAAAACTTGAAAAAATCTACAAATTGAGCATGAAAACACTTTTTTTTCCCCAACTGTACCAATTTTTGGGGAAGTTTGTGCAAAAACATGTGCCACCTTCCCATTGGCCCACTTGTCAAAATGGGATTTGCCAAGGAGAAAGAGAGGGGGACTAGAAAAAAGACCAATATGCACCTTCGTATGTCATGTGGGTGAGCGGGGGCTTATCTAGGGGAGTTAGGAGTTTTTTTCCTCAAAATACCAAATTTTTGGGATGTTTGGTGCAAAAAAAATTTCCACACACTGGGAGTGACATGTGTCCACATGAAAATTTGGCTAACTCCTTAATTATACCTTGGCGAAACTTGACGAAGGCATAACTTGAGCTCCGGATGACTTTCCCACACTTATTTATATGAAATTGACTAGAAATTACCTTTTGAAAACAATGGGAGGGGTATCATACCTTTATTCTACCTGAAACCTCCTAAAAATGGGATTTTTTTGGGATCATAGGTTGTGCATGCTAAAATCAGGATGTGGGAGGAATTTATTAAGTCTTGTGAAAAATGTGAGAGTATCCTCTATATCTCGAATTACCTCTTCGAAAATATTTTTTTATTCTAACTCTTCACAAAGCTCTTAAAATCACCTTCTGAAGCTCAAGGGTTGTTTTTGCACTGCAAGTTGCTTCACCCTCCGTAACCCGCTTTTGTTCAAAGCCTGTCCCAAAACCTATGAAACTTCCCGAGAAGCTTGCAAAACCATTTGCACAATGTTCTTATCTATCGGTACACCTCCTTGATGGATTTTATCCTTTCATTCCACTCGATGGATGCACACTAGCCTTAGGAAGACCAGAAATTATCCTTTCTTAAGCTTCTCAAAGATCCTGTCTTGAAGGATCTTGTCTCGAAGTGCTTGAATGATTTTTATTCTCCCTAGGTAACCTATGTACATGATGACACAACACATTGGACCCCTTGGGGGGACAAGCTAAGACTGATAAGAGGGATATGCGGATCGGTGTGGGGTGCATCGAAAGGTTTACATTTAAATATTTTGACACTTTGGGGTCTATTATCACGCTTAAAAATTGGTAATTTTCATGTTGCACATTTTCATGACAACAAAAGCATATAAATTCTAGTATGTGTTTAGGACCTAAAAATGTACCCAAGAGCATGTTTTTGTGTCTACATTCTCCCCACTTTATGTTGTTAAGTGAATACTCAATAGCATAAAGTAGCTAAGAGATACGTACTTTTTTCATGTAGAGTGTGATGGCGATAAGCGTACAAAGAGATAGGTGAAGCGTGGAATGAATGCAAAATGAAGCATGGAGACTAGGAAGAGAAAGTGACCCTAGGGGCATATGCATATATGTTTTGTACTATGTTGTACCTATTTTTGTGCTTATTTTTGTTGCTTCTTGTAAGGACAAACCTGCAAAAAGAATAGCAAGAGAGTAGTCAAAGTCATGTATATGAAAATTTTGATCCAAGTATGCAAAAGTATGTAAAAATATGTAAAAGTTTGTAAAAGGAAAGTGTGCACCTGATGTAGAAGATTGTAAAGGATATAAATATGTCTCATAATGTTGTGAAGGGTGATTTTTTTGTGCGATCTCATGCCGAGAGTGAGTTTTTTGGGCGATCTCATGCCAAGTGTGATTTTTTAGTCAATCTCACACCAAATGCAATTTTTTCAGGTGATCTCATGTTAAAGAGAAAGTGTAGGGGAGAGAGGTCTAGTGTTACTCTCCTTCCATGACTTTACCACGATTATACACCACTATATATGATGTGATCCTATGTTGTTTCTTTTGTCCCGATTTGTTCCAAATGTATTTTTTTCGATTTAAAAATGAGATAGAATGCATTTTGTTTGGTGGAGGATTGTGTTTGTACTTGTGAAAAATACTATGGAAACTATTATGAATTGCGTTGATATGAGAGAATGATTTTGTGTGCCCCAGGACATTAGCGCCTATAGGAGGACACGGGATCCTAGTCACTCCTATCGAGCCCGATTGTTGGTGTTTGTGCTATGTTGAAGACCCAAGTCAAATTATGGGTCGTTTTGTGACTGTTTGTTTGTAGTGATGTTGTATTGTGTTCTAGACCAAACTGTAGCTTTGAGCTACTGCATGGGGTGATTTTTTCACCCAATGTATGTCCCCCTCATTTGGGGTGTATGAGACGTCACTAGGAGTGTGTATCCCAAAAGAGAGGACATGATGTTGAACTGAACTATAACCCTGCAGGGAGGATGTGCATGGTAGAAACCAAAGCACATGAAAAAAAAGTGACTAGATACATGTGGTAGTAGCAAAAGTAACAAGCATGTCATAGAAAAAAATGTAACAAATCAATGGGCATACAAGATAGACCATGAAAAGTGGGTTTCGAATATGGGACATCACTCGCATGTCATGTCATAGACAATCAAGGTCGAAGTGCTCAAAAGCATACAAAGCGGTGATCAAATAAGATATAGGGCATAGCTCATAAACAATAGCATATAAGTAGAAATCAATGACAAGAAAAATGTATCAGACAACCATGGTGGAAAATAGTCCTACAAGGTAAATGTTACACATGAATCACCTATTAACATGTTAGAAAGATAAAAATTATGTCAAAGCATGTATGTACCAATATAAAATAGAGTGTGCTAGAAAGTAGAAGTATTAAATAATGAAACAATAATACATGTAATGTGTGAGAAATTAGATGCCCCCAAGAGCCTCGGTGGGACTAGTAAGAGGTACATTTCAAGCATCATTACAATGTATAAATAACTGTAAGCGATCTACATTCACTCCAAAATATCAAGTGAACATGCATGTGTATATAGAAAATATATTGACACATTAATCATCTATATAGCATGGGAAACAAAGTGTACATGTAAGTATAAGCAAGCAAGAATAAGTGTAACTAATATATGTAAAATGCAGTGTATGAGTGAGATGAAATGGTATGCAGTGTGAATGTGATAGGAGTAGCATGACCCATAGTGGATGTAGATGAGTATGAGATGATGTTCATTTATAAAATACCCCTCAACAATCAATAATGAACCATAGAACAAGAGTGTGTCATCGGGAAATGGTTTTAAAATGTGTGCTAGAAATATAAATCATGAAGTGTAGAGCGTGAAGAATGAATGATGTGAGGTTCATTTCAGATTTATACCTCAACAGTTGAGTATGAACCATGGAACTAGATTTCTTCTTAGGGTGGTGAGGATACAAGTTGTGTATCAAGATGTATAAGAAAGACTTAGAGGTAAAGCACGAAGTGTAATGCGTATTTGTAAAGACTAGTAAGAAATAGTAATGATTGAAGAAGGTGGTAAAGCACAAATCCCTTCATGTGTGTGATAAACATTATGCTATATAATGAGAGTAGAGCGAGAGGGTCCTCCACCCAATGTGCGAGGATATTAATGCATGTGAAAATTCTCTTAGATCGGTGGTGTATGTAAAATATGTGAAGGTAGCCTATGTGGTGAAAGAGGTGGTGAACACCTATGTGAAGAAGACCTATGAGGTGAAGAAGGTGGTGAACACCTATGTGAAGAAGACTTATGAGGTGAAGGAGGTGATGAGAACCTATGTGAAGAATACCTATGAGGTGAAGGAGGTGATGAGCACCTATGTGAAGGACTAGTGGACCTATGAAGACGAAAACATCATGAAGTAGGACATGTGCGAATAGGAGAACTAGGTGTTGAATGTGCCTTATATTTGAGAGGCCTTAGAGGCCTAATGTTGTAATTTGGTGGAAGAATGTCGTCAAGAGGAGGTAGAGGCAATGGTGTACATGGTGGAACACCTTTAATAGTGATAACTTGTTTATTGTGTATGAACTTGAGACACATATGATTCATGGATGGAATAACTTGAGTGACACGGAGCCAATGGAGACCTAAGAACATGTCACAACCTTTGATTGAAGATTCCACAATAAATGACACAAGCATGGTGAGAGTCTTGACTATAATGGGTAGTATAATGTATCCAAAAGAGTTAGGAGTTGTATATGAAATAGAAAAAATTGGACACTTGATAGCTAGAAGAAGTGCAATAGAGAACACACAAATAGGAGCCTCTAGAGAGATCATGGTATTATTAATAGTGTATGAAATGATATAATCATTGATGTGTAATGAATTATATATGAAAGTGGCATGATAATCGTGATCATAGAATGTAATGGTAGGTGGTGATGCATCCGCAGAAGTGATAAGAAAATAAAGGGGCCTCGATAAAGGATGGGGCACAACATGATATGTATGATTAGCAGAAGAATTTGAATCCTGTGTATTGTGCTTAGGCAAAGGGTCATTGAAGATTTTGATCTTTTTGTTATCATTGACTGGTGTAGACAAAGAAGAAGATGGAGGAGGGAGCTCTAATGAATTATTGTCAATTAGATCTTGAATGAGATGCCTAAGTTTGAAACATCAATTGGTAGAATGTCCTATGCATTGATGATAGTCACATTTAGCATTTTTATTGTAATTGTGGATGTGAAGGCAAGATGGAGCAAGATTGAGAGGTGGTGGAATATTAATGAGACAGATGTTAAGAAGTCAAGGAAGCAGAAGTTGAGGTGCATATGGAAATTTAGTGAAAGTACACTTTAGAGGTTATCATTGACTATTTTCAAAAGGAGAGAGTACATTGACAATTTCCTTTTCTTCAATAGGTTTAGGAGAAGGTTTGAATGTTGACTTAGATTGAAACCTATTAGATGAAGATGAAGAAGTGTCTTGACATTTAATTTTTCTCACATAGAGTAGTTTGACTTCACACATTTTGAGCATATGACATAATTGATCGAAAGAAGGAGAGGTTTCAAAGATAACACTCTCTTGTAGTGGTGGTAAGAGGCTTTGAACAAATAGATCTTGTAGTTCGAATCAGCGAGTACATTTTTCATCTTAGCTAGATTGTTCTTATAGCGTAATACATAGTCAACTAGATGTTCATTAGATCTTTGCTTAATTTGTTCAATTTTTACATAAGAAATATTAGTGCCAATATTAATAGAAAAGTGAGAAAGAAAAGAATCGGCTAAGTGCATGAAATATGTTACTAAATAAACAGGTAGATTGTAAAACCAATGCATAACATAATATTGAAGACTCCTAGGAAATAACTTAGCCAATAATGTATGATCATCTGCATAATCTAGAAATGCCACATGCAAAGCTCAGAGATCCTCTCTTGAGGATTACCATGGCCTTTGAAAATGGGCATCTTAGGGGTGAAAAAGTTTAGAGGAAGTGCGTAAGAAGAAATGATGGGTGCAAAAGGAGTATGAAGAAGAAAGGAAGAGTCAAGAGATGGAGAAGCACATGAAGTAACTAACTGAAGCTGACA
This sequence comes from Taxus wallichiana var. yunnanensis, assembly GCA_018340775.1. Lineage (NCBI taxonomy): Eukaryota > Viridiplantae > Streptophyta > Pinopsida > Cupressales > Taxaceae > Taxus > Taxus wallichiana. Next base: position 681,077,338 of record CM031236.1, read on the forward strand.
AATTTGAACTTGTAGATCCAGAGGAAGTGTGTAAGAAGAAATGATGCATGTAAAAAGAGTATGAAGAAGCAAGGAAGAGTCAAGAGATGGAGAAGCACATGAAGTAACTAACTAAAGCTGACAAATTTGAACTTGTAGATCCTAATATAAAGAATCCAAATCATGGGTGTTGGAAGAGGAACCGGGTTGTGCATTAGAAGCATTGGTGTGGAGGAGAGGAGCGGTAGAAATAGGAATGGAAGTAGGAATGTTGAGAGGTTGGGTGGAGGCCATTGCAGCAAATAAAAGAAGATCCTACAAGAAGTAAAAATAATCATCTTGAGAGCATTGGGTAATAAGAAAACATTGATAATTTGTGGAACATACGAAGGATTGGCATGCAAAGCTTTTCAAAAAATAGTGAGCTTGTCTAATTATTCTTGATCAACATTTGTATCCTCATCATAATATTATTCACTATCAGATGTTTCAATATATTTAAGAGGAAAATTTTGTGAGTTAGCAAAGGGGTTATCAGATTCAACCATTGTCCTAAAGGAGTTGTGAATAGATGAAGGAATCTCAATGTACTTAAAATAACCAAAATTACCACTACAAGTGATAGGCATAAGAAGAAAATCCTAGAGAAGTTGGTATTCGAGTGATGGGTTCACCAAATGATTTAACAAAAATAGATTTAATGATAAACCCTAATATTATAGAGTCACATATGATAAAGAATACTAAAATAAAGATTTGACATAAGAAATAAGTAAGTAAAGGATAAACCCTAAGCAAGAGGTGTAAGAAGAATAAATTAGTTGATTTACACCTTTTCTAGAACTGGATTGAGCTGGGAAAACTATTGAACAGGAAGTGAAGAGTGTTACAAATTCTCATGATAAATTACAGACTATAGGAATATGGCTAGACATGGGCACCCACGGTTGGACAAGGGCGCTTGGGCGCAACGACCTCATCTTGGGTGCATGTGACTCTAAAATGGTTGAAACCTGATCTTGACCTTGTCACACAAGTGTCACAAATATTCTGTGTTGATCACCTATGAATCACAATATGATCACCGAGGTACTTGTAACTTGCAAAATAAATATTCACCTACAAAACCCACAATACCACATCAAATCCAAAAATAAAGATGCAATATGGGGAGTTGGGAATGACCACAGTAGTAATTCGACAAAGTGAGATTATAACCGAGTGTTGCACTACATCTCATACTCCATGTAGTTTTGGTGTGTGTGTGTGTGTAAGAATCATGCCCTAGGATGCCCTTGTGCAAGTGCACTTGATAGCGGGTTGTAGCTAGATGTAAAAATGTAGATAGATGTGTGGATGGAATAAAGAAACTTTCCTTCCTATGTTGTGTATGCATAAAATGCAGTCCCTTGTCCCTTGAGTGGATGCTAGATGGATGCCTTGAAGTGCTTTAGGTGCCTTTTGGATGTAAACTTAGGTGATGGTAATAATGCTTAGAGATTGGTACTTTATTTTGATCACATGGCTATGTATTTATATGATTCCCTTGTTTAAATTTCATAATTGACAACTGGAAGGAAGAACCATAAGTAGAAAATATGCCCAAAATATAAAATAGGCCCAAAAAGAGCAAGTAAGGTGGAAAAAGGTCAAGGGCACCCAGAGAGGACGGTGCTGGCACCGGAATGGAATCCGACTAGGTGCTTTGATGTGTCAAGTCGTGAAATATGAAGAAATAAAGTTTCAATTGGGTTATAGGGTGTACAAGAAAAAATAAAAAATAAGAAATATAGAAAATATGCCAAAGATAGCTATCAATTACTAGTTTTCTTGCTTAGGAATCATATGAATGCTAGTATGTGTTTAAGACCAAAAAATGTACCCAAGTGTGTGATTTTGTGTCTATAAATCCCTCAATTATATCTTGATTATTGCACCATGAAGTAGGCTTTGTTTGATTTCTAATGCCTATTATTTGGCTTCCCGCGACCTCTCGAGGCTTCCGAAACCTTTCGAACTAGATGAATGGATCCTTTGAAACATGTGTTCCCAATGCCTTGCCCAAAATACCTAGTTTTCTAAACTACCTTGGATCATATTATTACTCTCCCACAAAACCTTTAAATGGTTTTCTCCCTTATAGTTAGCTTCGAGTGATTCAATTTAATTTGAATTAAATCTAATTGTAGATTGATTATTGAAATAAACGACATATAAATACTAAAATACAATGATGACACAATAAAACTAAGATGTAAAGTATAGAGCCTTAAGCAAGAAGGAGAGATAGAGGAAATCATCGATTTATAAATGAACAAGTGATTTGGGAAATTACGACTAATGAACAAACCGTAAATAGGGTCGTCACTAGTCATTTTGAAAAAAATTAGAATGAAGGAACAGAGATGGACACGAGACGCTCATAACAGATCTCAAAATCTGGTTTCTATTGTGTCGTAAGGGTTTTACTGTTGTTCTATGTTGATTTCTTGATATTGTCACTATGATCACCGAAGGTTCCTATAACTGCAAAAGATAAGTTAACCTACACGAGCCCACAAACCACATCAAACCTAAAAAGGAAAATGCAAAATGGGGATTCAGACTAACCCGGTGGTCACCTCGAGAGTGAAATTATGACCGAGCGCTACACTACATCTCAAACTCCATGTAGTTCTTGTGTGTGAGAGAGAGAATGATGCCCTAGGATCCCCTTGTGTAAGTTTCACCAAATCTGGGATAGATCTATAATATGGAAATGTATAACATGTATGGATGATATATAATATGCTTCCCCTTCCTATGCAATGTATTCACAATCGACATAGCCCTTGTCTCTTGGATGGATGCTATATGGATGCCTTTAGAGTGCTTTAGTGCCTTTGGAAATCAATATTAGGTGATTATAGTAATGCTTAGTGCTTGGTCCTTGATTTTGAAAGCATAACTATGTATTTATATGATTCCCTTGTTTGGATTTAGTAATTGACAAATTGGATACCTACGTATAAGTGAAAAAGATGCCTAAAAGATAAAAGAGACCCAAAAAGAGCGAGTAAGGTAAGAAAGGATCAAGGGCTCCTATGAGGGACATGATCACATGGGTGTTGATGTCTTAAGACATGAAAGATAAACAATTAAAGTTTTGACTGGGCTGTAGGGTGTGTAAGACCAAATAGAAAACAAGAGATAAATAAAAGAGGCCAAAGATAGTTGTCAACCACTAGTTTTCTTTCTTAGGAATCATATAAATGCTAGTATGCTTTTAGGACCTAGAAATGTACCCAAGTGCATGATTTTGTGTCTACATTTTCCCCCACTTTATGTTGTTGAGTGAATACTTGATAACATAAAGTAGATAAAAGATGTGTACCTTATGATCCTATAGAGCATGTGGCGAATAACATGCTGAGTGGACAAGTGAAGTGTGGAATGATTGAAAAGTGAAGCATGGAGACTAGGAAAAGAAAGTGACCCTAGGGGTGAAGCATATGTGTTACTTGTACCTATTGTTGTGCTTTTATTTGTTGTTGTAGGTTGCTTCTTGTTGCATATTAAGGATAAACTTGTAAAAGAAGAGTGAAAGAGTAGTCAAATTTATGTATATGATAAATCTAAATAAAGTATGCAAAAGTATGTAAAAGTGTGTAAAATTAGTAGTAAAGGAAAGTGTGCACCTGATGTAAAAGAGTGTAAAGGATAGAAATGTGTCTTGAAATGTTGTGAAGAGTGAGTTTTTGGATGATCTCACGCCGATAGCGAGTTTTTGGGTGATATCAAGCCAAGTGTGAGTTTTTGGGTGATCTCATGCCAAGTGTGATGTTTTTGGACGATCTCATGCCAAGAGCAAGTGTTGGGAGAGATTTCTAGATTTACTCTCATTTCATGACTCTACCCAATAAGCACCATTGTAGATGGTGCATCTTGATTTTTCATGTTGTTACTTTTATCTCAATTGTTCCAAATCAGTTCCAAATGTATCGGTTGAAGGAGATAGAATGCAATTTGTGATTGGAGGATTTTGTTCATAACTATAGAATTACTCTAAAGATTTCGTGAATTTTTTTATCTTAGAAGATATCTGTGTTTTCCCCTAGGAAATTAACACCTAGGAGAGGTTGGGATCACCTTGGCGTTAGTGTCTGAGTTTTGGCGTTGGTGTCTGTACTATGTGTTGGACCCAAGTTAGATTCAGGGCCATTCTATGACTGTATTGGTGTGTTATTCATGTACTGTTCTAACCTGAACTATAGCTCTGAGCTTTTGTAGGGTTGATTTTTTCACCCAATGTATGCCCCCTTGTTTGAGGTGCATGTGACGATGGTAAGAGGATGCAGCTCAAAGGAGAGGACCTAATGTTGTTTTTAAGTGGATACATATATGTGGTAGGGCATGTGTATGGTAGAAACTAAGGCACATGCAAACAAAATGGCTAGTAACATGTGTTAGTAGAAAAATTAGCAAACATGCAATAGAAGACAATGTAACAAGCAAGTGTGCAAACAAGATAGATTTGTAAAAAGTAGTTTTCAAGCATGTAACATCATGGTGTCCCCAAAAAATTCATTTAGAAATATTGTGAAATACCTTTAAAATTTTGGGTCTTGTTCGATTGCATATTTTCTCGGGAGGTTGCAAGAGGTTACGTGGTCGCATTTGAAAAATACCCACTCGCTTAAAGTTTCCGAAAATCCCCTAAAATCTAAGTTTGAATTTCACTCTAGACCAATTCAGCTTTTTCATGTTTCTTTACTTCATAATTTTTAGTAATTCCTCACCCAAAACCCAATTTACACTGTATCATGTTTTATGGGTTTACATAGTTGCTTTACTTCTTTTAATTCATCAAGAAAATTAGTCCCCAAAACCCAATTTATACCCTTTCCTTCTTTGCGTTAACCCGATTTCTCTTTACTTCTTTTAAGTCATCAAAAAAAGTAGTCCCAAAAACCTGATTTGCATAGCTTCCTTCTTTGCAGAAAAATGAAGTTGTTTTACTTCATTAAGAAACTAAGTAAAGAAGTTTCAAAAACCCACAAAGAAGGAAAAAGAAGAGAGTAATGTGGGAAAATAAGTTACTTTACTTCTAAAAGTAAGTAAGTAATTGGGGGTCAAAGTCCTGCAAAGAAGGAAGTAGGTAATTAGCAGTCAAAATCCCTGAAGAAGAGAAACAATAATGGGGGGTCAAAATCCCGCAAAGAAGAGAAGTAGTAATGGGGGTCAAAATCCCACAAAAAGAGAAGCGAGTAATGGGGGTCGAATCCCGTAAAGAAGAGAAGTAGTAATGGGGGTCAAAATCCCACAAAGAAGAGAAGGCAATAATAGGGGTGAAATCCCTATAAGAAGGGAATTTCAACAAATCATTACTTCGTTAAGCAAAAATAAGAAAAGTAGTTGAAAAAATCTAAAATACAAATAGAATTAAGTAATGGGGTTGAAACCCGAATGACCATAACTTTTGAGTAGGTGCTCCATTTTTTGAGATCTTGAACTTTTCGGAAAGCTCTCGACCTCCTCTACACCATGGAATCATGAAAAATATGATTTATGTGGGGTGAGTGGGAGAAACATTGTAAAAACATATCCAACACATTAATGAGAAGTAAGGTAGTAATGGGGGGTCAAAATCCCTATAAGAAGGAAATTTCAACAACTCGTTACTTCATTAAGAAAAAAATAAGTAAAGCAGTTGCTAAAACCTGAAATACAAAGAGAAGTAATGGGGTCAAAAACCCGAATGGCCATAAATTTTTCTCAGGTGCTCCATTTTTAGAGATCTTAAACTTTATGGAAAGCTCTCGAGCTCCTCTACACGATGAAATCATGAAAATCAAATTTAGATAGGGTAAGTGGGATAAAAATGGAAAAACATCTCCAGTACATTAATAAGAAGTAAGGCAGTAATGGGGGGTTGAAATCCCTATAAGAAGGGAATTTCAACAACTCATTAATTCATTAAAAAAAAAAGTAAAGTAGTTGCTAAAACTTGAAATATAAAGAGAAGTAAGTAATGGGGGGTCGAAAACCCAAATATCCATAACTTTTGACCAAGTGCTCCATTTTTGAGATCTTGGACTTTCCAGAAATATTTTGATGTCCTCTACACCATGGAATCATGAAAATATGTTTTTGGTGGGAGTAGATGGGAGAAAAATGGAAACAAACTCCCAACATAAAATGAACAATTCTAGGAAGCACTTTTACCGAATTTAATGCAGTATGGGCAATTTTCTTCTTCAACAAAAAGGGAAAAACAAGACCAAGGTTCTACAATTTGGAATAGTTTCTTCATATCTCTTCTTCTTATTCTTCTTATTTTTTATTATTTTCTTATTCTCTTTCTCATTTTTTGGGAAATGTAATGAAGTAATCGATATTAATTGTAAAACTTAAGTAATTTGGTTAAAATCCATTACTTTAAGTTATTTGAAAAATTCAATTACTTAGTAATAGTTGGCACTGCATGCAAAGTAGTTGATGTTGTTTTAAATTGTAGAACATTCAAATGTCATGTGTGCCAAGTAAAGAGAGATTCAAGGAGAAAATTCTCAACTACCTACAGATTTGTAGCCAACACGTGTGGAAGGCACAATTAATTTCTCATATTTGTATCTTCTTTCTAGATGTTATAAATAGAGAGAGAAGCCTATGGGATAAAGGATGAAACTTTTGGAAACTAGTTATTGTAATTTTATGCAAGAATTTAAAGATCTCAAACTTTGTGTTGAGACTCTTGAATGTTATTTGTATAACTTTACTGGAATTGAATAAGAAGAAGGAAAATTTTTGGAGAAATTTGTGTCTAAGAAGTCTTGTTGTGCATCCGTGAGGATTTTATGGTAAACTTTGTGTTACCTAAAATATAAATCTAGATTAATTTCTTTTTCATTTTCTTAAATTGTGACATTTTTAAAGTTTATTTATTTTGTACAACTATAATAAGCTCTGTAATCTACTTATTGTAAATTAGATTTCCTTTCCTCATTTGTTATAATTCGTATTTTTATTTATCTTCTTTCCCGCACTCTTTCCAAAACACACTTTCTTACTTGAAAAATTTCCAAGTTATGGTTCATGAGCTTTGTAATTAGAGTAATACTGCCAAAAAATAATTAGAATAAATAAATATCTTGCATGGGAGCTTCATCATTAAATGAAGGGGATTTATCCCTTGACTGCCTAGTAGTAATAATCTGGAAAGAATGGCATACACTCAAGAATAATGCTCTAAAAATAAATTTCATGTATATGAAACAACCACAAACTCCAGTTTCTTAGGGTTTAGATATTGGCCCTCTTGCATTGGTTCAACTATTGTATGTATTGCCATGTGAATCACGTAAGAATTTCTCAAAATTTTCTAAACGGCAATGACGAGAAATAACTCCCGAATGAACATATATCTACATTTTTGTAGCTTGTATTTTTTTGGGAGTGCCTCATGAAGATTTATCTATTCAATTGTTCATTGATATGCTTTAGGTACTACCATGGAATGGTTTTATCACCTTTCACCTACATGTATAACCAACTAGGCTACTATGAGAACACAGTTTTAATCTAGATTCAAACCCATGGATGATTCACATGCTTTGTTAACATAGCTCACCTTGATGAAAAAATAATCGCATGAACACATGAGGTATTCGATTGCTAGATTCTAAAGGATAATTTATAATATTCCTCCTATTGCTTCCCTTAGGGATGAGAATTAGAAGGTATTTTTCATTAATGTTTTGCTTCATGAAGTTGGTTATCGGATGTGTAAATAACGTTCACGCTAACTTGTTGGTAGCTCAAAACATTGTTATTGAAGTAGAGGATGATCTTATCATGGAGGTTCTACTTCAGCTAGTACTTATGATCCATTGCTACAAATATTAGAAAATGATATGTTGTAAATAAAGAAGCAGGTGGCACAAGGTAACAATGTTGCTCCTACTAGAAATGCACCAACATGGAACCACAATGGTGTTTCTCCTCAAAGACTGGAAATTTAAGTTGCCCCAAGGAATAATGTAGGAGTGGATGAAGAAGATCAAATTGTTGTTGACTGTGATCCACTTGAAGACCATGATTTTGTAGACCCTGCTGGTGACTCCAACATTGGTTACCTAGACTACGAATCAAATAATGACCACTATGAAACTTTTGAAGATGATTATGGTCACATTTTTGTAGCATTTACAAGATCTTAGGCACAACAAGGTGGTGAAATGTCTACTAAGGGACAAAGAAGAGAAGGAGATGAACCAAGATCAACTATTCCTGAAGCCAATCCAAATTCAACTACCTTTTCTTTTGATATCATTAAGAAAACCAATCAGATTCCACTATTGATTAAGCCTCAAATAGAGGTTGGAATTAAGGAGCACAAAGAAGTTGAGACCAAAGTGGAGTGTCCCACATATTTTATCTTTAATAGGTTGATTTCTTATCAAACTGGAAGATTGCATTGAAGAAGAAGAAGCCATTGAATTCACTGCTTATGCATTTTCACCATCTATCTTTCAATACCAAAAGCCTCTTGTTGCAGAAAACGCCACAAATCATCTATGGAGGAAATGGTCAAAGAAGAGCTTGTTTCCCAAATCAGTCTGCATGAGGAGATCCATGATGAATCAATTACAAAATCAAAATTCATCATGGAGAAGGTAAATTCTTTTGTAGAGTTTTTTGTGGAAGCAGAACAAGGATCGATCGACTTGCATGCAAATTTATTCATGGAAAGGAAAGTATACATGATTCCCCCATTCATGGGGATGAGCTTCAAAGAAATGGGAAAATCATGAGGATTAGGCCTTTCCCAATAATATATCTAGCTAGTTTAGAGCCACCTAAGGAGTTGAAACCATTCATGCTTATTTCAGAGCATGAGGATGAGCTACAATGCACCAAAGATCAACCATAGTACCTCTCAAATCCAAATACAGAACAACTAAAGGAGGTATTTATTTTATTTTTGTTGTTGATACTTTAGTAAGAAGGGTGGAGAACCATCTTCGAACAATTTTTCACTCTTGCTAAGGACCATGTTCAATGCAAAATCAATTACATGGTCTAAATTTGTGAGGAAAGGCAATTATTTCTCCCTTCCTATTGCAGGATTCATTTGAGCTTCCTTTACCTCTAGTTAAAGTAGAGTAGGTAGTTTTGTTTTAGCAAAATAAGTGCTTGCACACACTCTACATGTTTCCACTTGGGACATGTATGATTTTACATGTTTATATATAGTTTTTGCAAATTTTGGTTTCCTTTCTCGGTTCACTTCATGATCAAATCAAATAGTTGGAGTAGTTTCTGAGCTTTATTTAGAAGCTCCACAGATCAATTTTCAGCTAGCAGTCATCAAGCGATTCCAATTTGGTGCTAAAGTTCATCACAGATTCAAGAGGAAATTTTTCAAAGGAAAAGATCAATTTCTTCAAGATTAAACTCAACTCCATAGCCCAATGAACAAGACTTGAAACCAAAGATGTTGGGATCTCATCTCCATTTCTTCCATTCTAGTAGAAATAAAGATGTCCACAGACGAAGCCAATTGGTGTCCCCAAAGATTTCACTTAGAAATATTAGGATACCCCTTTTAAAAATTTGGGTCTTTTTTGATGGCATATTTTCTTAGGATTCCTTCAAGAGGTTGCAAGAGGTTACTTGGTCACATTTGAAAAATACCCACTTGCTCAAAGTTTCCCAAAATCCCCAAAAAGCTAAGTGTGAATTTCACTCTAAACCAATTCAGGTTTTTCAAGTTGCTTTACTTCATAATCTGCAGTAAGTCCTCACCCAAAACCCAATTTACACTACATCATGTTTTGTGGGTTTACATAGTTTTTACTTCTTTTAAGTCATCAAACAAAGTAGTCCCAAATACCTAATTTATACCCTTTTCTTTTTGCGTTAACTCGATGTCACTTTACTTCTTTTAAGTCATCAAGAAAAGTAGTCCCAAAAACCTGATTTGCATAGCTTGCCTTCTTTGTGGAAAAATGAAGTTGCTTTACTTCATTAAGCAACTAAGTAAAGTAGTTGCAAAAACCCGCAAAGAAGGAAAAAGAAGAGATTGATGCAGGAAAATAATTTACTTTACTTATAAAAGTAAGTAAGTAATTGGGGGTAAAAAACCGTGAATAAGGAAGAAATAATTGGGAGTCAAAATACTACAAAGAAAGAAGAATGATTCCGAAGAGGGGGTCAAAATCCCATAAAGAAGGAAGTAAGTAATTGGGGGTCAAAATCCTAGAAAGAAGGAAGTATGTAATTGGGGGTCAAAATCTTGCAAAGAAGGAAGTAAGTAATTAGGGGTCAAAATCCCAAAAGAATAAAAGTAGTAATGGGGGTCGAAATCCCACAAAGAAAGAAGTAGTAATAGTAAGTGAAATCCCATAAAAAGAGAAGGTAGTAATAGGGGGTCAAAATTCCTATAAGAAGGAAATTTCAACAACTCATTACTTCATTAAGAAAAAATAATTAAAGCAGTTGCTAAAACCCAAAATACAAAGAGAAGTAATGGGGTTGAAAATTTGAATAACCATAAGTTTTGACAGTGCTCTTTTTCAAGATATAGGACTTTCCGAAAAGCTCTCCACCTCCTCTACACCATGAAATTGCAAAAATCATATTTAGATGGGGTAAATGGGAAAAATGGAAAAAAATCTCCAGCACATTAATGAGAAGGCAGTAATGGGGGGTCAAAATCCCTATAAGAAGGGAATTTCAACAACTTATTACTTCATTAACCAAAAATAAGTAAAGCAGTTGCTAAAACCTGAAATACAAAGAGAAGTAAGTAATGGGGTCAAAAACCCGAATGGCCATAACATTTTCTCAAGTGCTCCACTTTTCGAGATTTTAGACTTTCCAAAAGCTCTTAACCTCCTCTACACCATGGAATCATGAAAATCATGTTTATATGGGGGCATGTGAGAGAGAAATGGCAAAAAACCATCTCTAGCACATTAAGGAGAAGTAACGGCAAGAATGGGGGTTGAAATCCCTATAAGAAGGGAATTTCAACAACTCATTACTTCATTTTACAAAAATAAGTAAAGTAGTTGCTAAAACCTGAAATACAAAGAGAAGTAAATAATGGGGGTTGAAAACCTGAATGGCCATAACTTTTGGCAGTCTTCCATTTTTTGAGATCTTAAACTTTCCGAAAATCTCTCAACCTCCTATACACCACGAAATCATGAAAATAAGTTTTTGGTGGGATTATATGGGAGAAAAAGGGGAAAAACACTCCCAACATGAAATGAACAGTTCAGGAAGTAGTGCTACCAAGTTTAATGTAGTATGCGTAGTTTTATTCTTTTATTTAAAAGGGGAAAATCAAGACCGAATTTTTACAACTAGAATAACTTCTTCATCTCTCTTCTTCTTCTTCGTATTTTTCTTATTTTATTCTTCTCTTTCTCATTTTCTGGGAAATGTAATGAAGTAATCAAGATTAATTTTAAAACTTAAGTAATTCAATTAAAATTCATTACTTTAAGTTATTTAAAAAATTCAATTACTTAGTAATAATTGACACTGCATGCAAAGTAGTTGATGTTGTTTTAAATTGTAGAACATTCAAATATCATGTGTGCCAAGCAAAGAGAGATTCAAGGAGAAAATTTCTTAACTACTCGTAGATTTGTAGCCAACACGTGTGGAAGGCACAATTAATTTCTCATATTTTTATCTTCTTTCTAGATGTTATAAATAGAGAGAGAAGCCTATGGGCTAAAGGATGGAACTTTTTGGAAACCAACTATTGTAATTTTATGCAAGAATTTAAATATCTCAAACTTTTTGTTGAGACTCTTTAATGTTCTTTGTATAACTTTGTTGGAATTGAATAAGAAGAAGGAAAATTTCTAGAGAACTTTGTGTCTGAGAAGTCTCGTTGTGTATCTGTGAGGATTTTATGGTAAACTTTGTGTTACTTAAAATCTAAATCTGGATTAATTTCTTTTTCATTTTCTTAAATTGTGACATTTTTAAAGTATTTATTTATTATGTACAGATGCAATAAGCTCTGTAATCTACTTATTACAAAGTACATTTCCCTTTCCTTGTTGTTGCTATAATTTTGTATTTTCATTTATCTTCTTTCCCACACTCTTCCCAAAACACAACTGCTTACTTGCTACAAAATTGCCAAGTTATGGTTCATGAGCTTTGCAATTAAAGTAATACCTTTGGAAAATAATTAGAATAAATAAATACCTTGCATGGGAGCTTCACCGTTAAATGAAGGGGATTTATCCCATGACTACCTAGGTTTGTGTGCATAAAATCTAGCCAAAACATCACTCATAATGTCATAAGACAATCAGGGCCAAAGTGGCCAAAAGCATACAATGAGCATACAAGACATAGGGCATAGCCCATAAATAATAACATACAATGGAAAACAAGATCAAGAAAAATATGTTAGATAACCATGGTGGCATATAGTCCTACAAAGAAAATGCTACACATGAAGCACTTGTTAGCATGTTAGAAATATAAATAGTATGTCAAGGCATGTATGTATCAATGGAAAGTAATGTGCTAAAAAGTAGAAGTAGTAAATGATGAAACAATAGCACATGTAATGTGTGAGAGTAGGAGAAGTATATTCCCTAGGTTCCTCTCGGTGGATTTGGTAAAAGGTACGGTACCAAGCATCATTGCAACATGTAAGAACCTATAAAATAGATGTATTCACAACTAGATACCAAGTGAATGTGTATGTGTATATGATAAAGATAATGATATACTGAGTATTCGGCTAACATAGTAAGAAAAATGTAACATGTAAGTAGTAAAGCTAGAAAGATTAAATGTAACCAAGATATGCAAGTGAAATGTATGAGTGTGATGGTATGGAATGAAAAGTGTGAAGATGGTAGGAGTAGTGTGCCCTCGAGCAGATGTGTATGATATGAGGTTCATTTATAGTAACCCTTAACAATCAAGAACGAACCATAGAGCAAGAGTGTGTCATCAAGTAATGTGTGTGATGTGCCAATAGATGCTAGAAATATGTTTTATGAAGCACATAGTGTGAAGTTTGTAGTGGATGTGAATTTCATTTATGTAGTATGCCCTCAATATTCGAGTTTTGAACCTTAGAACAAGAGTGTGTCATAGGGTAATTGTTAGTGCAAAACTACAACACTCCTAATTTCTTGTGGTTTATGTGTAAGAAAATCAGTGTAACTTGCATAACATGGGATTATTATGCAATGTGGGATGTTGCGAAGTAGGATAATCCTCAGAGAAAGTCGGCTTCTTCTCCTAACCTAGTTTCAACTTCTCAAAAGTGTAGAAAAATGGAAAATTAATCTAATCCTACCCTAATGCTTTCTAAAGAGACAGGGGATAGAATAATGCATAAAATTGAATATACTCTAAGCGAAGGTGATGCACCAAGAAAGGGTGAGATAATCCAAGTGAGTGAAAAATAGAGGGAGAAAAAAGTAGGAGAGGGTAGGTAGAGGTGCCACAGTCCAAGACAATATTTAATTCCCTATATCCTTAAAGCACAACAAATTAGGGACCCTATAAATAGATAAAACATACAAAATATACCCACAAATGCAATGAGAGGTAAAAGATGCAATATAATTCACACTAGGGAAAGAAAAGCCACAAAATACCAATTTTATTGCTCAGAAGCATGCACAATCCATTACAATATAAGCACAAGGTAAAATCATTTACAATAAGCCCAAATTTGAGATCTTTAGCTCACAGTATCTTTAGAACAATCTTGACAGAGTTCCTCTGCATTATAGAAAGTCTCTACTCAAAATGAGGTGAATTTTACAATATATAGATGAAGAGCCTCAAAATTGCCTCACCAACCGACATATTTCATTAAACAGGTATGGGAGGCCATACAAATTGGTACTTTTCTTGCACAAGCAGTCATGGGTGCCATACCTCATTAAGTTGGTAGTTGAACAACCTTATACCACTCCCATTAATGCTGGTTCATTATTGTGCTTGGTGGTTGCACGTATTTTCTACCCGGATGGTAGCATTTTCTTCCTTGTGTCGACCGGTTGCATAAATACAACCGATCGGTAACATGTTTTCCCTACTACATGTCGGTAGCATCTGTACAAATACTATCGGTGACCTTGTTGTTAATCGACTACTCCATTATTGGTCGGTAGCATCAGATATGCTACCGACGCTTCTACGTCATTTACCTATCTACGACCCACTCGATTTTTTCTACTAGCCAATAGCATGAAGAAGTTCTACCATCTAAGTAGAATCCATTCCTGCACATCGGCCAATATCATATAAAATTCTACTAGCCGATAGCATCTTTTATGTTACCGATGACATTTACCATTGCTTTTCCTTTTTGGCTCGGACCTTCGCCACGGATCGATAGCTCGCCATGAGTTACCCTGTTAAATTTCAAAGTGTTACACCCATCAACTACCAACATTCAGACCTGATAAGTTGTCCATTTTGCAGGGGTGCAAAAAATGGATAACAATTGGTGACTTGTGGGGTGATCTGCTTGCTAGATCTAAAAGACTAGTGACCTTGTTGTGTCCATTGGGCATGGAGTCATTCTAAAGTATGAAACTGATCTGACACCTGAAAATTCACCCCTCAAACTTTTGAAACACTATTGGGGCCTGTCATTTCTCAAAACCCTAGGTTGGAGACTGATTTCTCTCATCACAAGACCTTGCCTAAAAATGGAAAGTGCAAGAGCAACAAAGGCACAACTATATACAAACAACAAAGTCATACACATCCCAAGTGGAATATGTAGAGAGTGCACCAACACTTATTACAAAGAAAACCTAAACTAAAACAAAGCAATGTGCTACAAGCACTTGGAGGAATTACAAACTCTAAACTAATATGTACAAGGAAGATATTTCACTTAATAATAATGTTTGAGATAGATTCCATTGAATGGAATCTACAGATTCTTCTCCGTCTAGCCTTGATAGCTAGAAAGCATTGTTTTCTTTGCATCCTGAAATCATATAAGGGCCACTCCATATTGCATCAAACTTAGAGTGCCTTCCCGATTTGGCCCTGCCTGTATCCCATTTCAGGACCAAGTCCCCTTCTTTGAAGGTCCTATTTTTGGCCTTCTTATCAAAGTACCTCTTGATCAAAGCTTGATCCTTCTTCATGATTTGCACCACTTTTTCCCTCAGTTCCTCCAACTCCATGAGTTCTGCATACCTGACTTCCATGGCATCAAACTCAAACAACTCCAGCTACTGTATTAGCTCCAATGTTGCTATCTCTAGGGATATTGGCAGCTTTACTTCCCTACTATAGACCAACCTATAAGGAGAGTTACCTATTGACCTCTTGGGAGTAATTCTATCAGCCCACAGGGCTGACTTCAACTTGGTGTGCCATGTTCTCTAGTTCTCATCTAGAGTCCTCCTTATGATTTTAAAAAGATTTTTGTTGGTGGAATCATCTGGCCATTACCCTAAGGGTAATAATTTGATGAGGTGTTGAGGTATAATCCATTCCTAATAGCCCATTTTGTGATCTTGGAACCAAGAAATTCCAAAGCATTATCTGATATAATGGTGGCTAGTACGTTGAATCTCATCGTTTTCCATTCATAAAAATCCAAGATACTAGATGTAACTACTTTTGTCCACTTCATGAATTATTCCATGGCTATGAGGATATACCGTGGCCCAAGATAGAATTTGGATTAATCACCCCAATGAAATCCAGCCCCCATTGCATGAATGGTTCATTTATAGAAATGGGGTGGAGTGGAAGGGCTGCTAACCTCTCTTTTCTGTGAAGAAGGCACACTTTTTACACTTCCTAATCCATGCATAACATTCATGAAAAAGGTTAGGCCAATAATATCTTGCCTTCATAATTCTAAGAGTTGTCACCCTTGGGGAAAAATGGCCACCGTTTCTCCATCATGAAATTCATGTAGCACCTTCTCTATTTGATCTACCTTGAGGCACCTTAGGAGGACACCATTTACATCTTTCTTGAAAAATATACCATCAACCAATGCAAAGGGGATACAATGGAGTCTGAAATTGACCTTTTGAAGGAAGTGGACTATATCCTAAGTCCAACATGGTGTAGGCACATCATCTCAGCCAATTCTTGATTGTCTTGTAATACCAAAACAACTTCTTCTCTACCACCTAATTCAACATGTTGTCCCGAGGCTAATTGTTCACATAATCTCTTGCCCCTTACCAGCTTGGTCACCTTAATATCAATGTCATAATCCATGACCTTGGTTACCCATCCAACCCTTTTTCTTTTAGGAATTGGTTATTTGGGTTGAAAAATGACTCTAGAGTCACCACCCCTTGGGAAATTTGTTTGTCCATAGTTGTGCCGCTTGATCCCTATATTTTTGCTCTATCTTCTCCGATTTTTAGTTGAGAACTCAGCCTCCTCCTGTAAAAAATTTATGAATTATTGATCATTCTCAAATACCTTCCATCTTGTGTTATTATCTCACTGATGGCCTTACAATTACATGAATATGTGGTTGTGCTTTATCTCTCTTGATATTTTCCACCACATCAAATGTTGCTCCAATTGTTGTAAGCCTGTCCGTAGCCTCATTCCTTTTCCTTGGTATGGCTTGAATGTTGAATGCATCAAAATATTCCATGAGGTCTCATACCCGATGATTGTAGGCCTTAAGCGAGATCATTCTTAAGAAAGATGTTGTCCTTTAACCTGGTTGACAATCAACTCACTATCCCCAAAACTTGCAAGTTTTTTATACCCCTCTTTCTTGCCCAATGAAATCCATGGATCAAAGCCTCATACTCAATTGTATTGTTTGAGCATGAAAACTAAAAACGGAAAGTGAGTAATACTTCATACCTTGTGGTGACAAGAGAAATGTACCTCCTCCAACACCTTATCTACTCCTTGAACCATCGAATAAAGTTTCCACGTTCCATTTTCATCTTTCTTTTCTAGCTTGGTGAGGTTGGGGGTGGGTAGGTTCTCCTCATGTAGACAATAAACTCCCAACTCAACTTCTTCCATTTCCTTGTATGGATCAAAAGCATGTCTCCTATGAGCCCAATCATCAAGCGTTAGGTCCGGAATTCTTTCAACCTTTGTGTTTACCTCTTCTTCTATGTGAAAATAGTACAATTTACATTGATTGGGCTAGGAACATAAGGTTCAATGTGAAAATTGGCAATTGGCTCCAACCTGATAGTAGCCTTAGCTCCATACCTTGTCTTAAATAACATGTGGAACCAATCTATTGATAGGTACCCACCAATCTTGGATGTAAAATCTCTCAAAAGGCACAAGGAAAATGGTGGTGGTAAATTAATCATTGATACATCCTATAGAACTATGATATTCGTGGATAGCATGGTGCGTAAGGATTATTTCTTTTATCACTCCAATGTGCCTATTGTTGTCTCATCCAATTGTACTTTACTCCCCTTAATACTAGTTCATATTTTAAGCCCAATTTATCTTCAATTTTCTTTGGCATTACTGATTTTCTCGCCCTCGAGTTGATCATACAATTTTGTACTAACTTATCTCCAACGATCAATGAGACATAGAATGGTGAAGGCTTCACATTCTTACTTGAATGACCTTCTCCTTATTCGCAGCAGTGTTAGTAAGAACCCACTCCCAATTTTTGGATGGCTCATTAGAAGGGGACCAATTTTCCATAGATGCTTGCAACAAATCTCACTTCTCTAGAATTGCCAATGATTCTCATATGGAAATGTTGATATTGGTCTTCTTCATCTAGTCAATGATATTAAAAGGAGGCAGGTTTTTCTTTTGTTGTCCCTTTACGGGCGTGATCTTTTCTCGGTACTGGGTTGTTTTAGAACTATAATATTAAGTGCATCATAATGTTTAGTTTATAGTCAAATAATATAGATTCATAGAATATTTAATATTCTTATTATTTAAATATAAACTTTAGATTATGTTTGTTAGTTATTAATTAACTAACTATTGATAAAATTGGGGTGTGCCCCGTCACTTAATATAGACATAACCCTTTGGGTTATTTAAATATGACTTGTAGGTCATATTCATTACAACATGTGAATCATTTGGATTCGAATAAATACATGGAGTAAAAGTGAGGGAGGAGTTACTCGATTGGTTTGTAAAATGTTTCTCTATAGTGGATTATTCTTCCATGGTTTTTACCCATTTACGGGTTTTCCACGTTATATACGGTGTCACTATGTAATTTGTTTTATGTTGTTATTTACTTTTATTATGGTACCGTGAGTGGGTTTAATAAATTAAATATAATCCTAATGTAACCTAAGGACATAACGGTTGGGAAGGTATTTGAAATATTATTTAATCCTCCCTTCCCATTTCAGCATAGACCCTCAAAATAAGGTAAGTTTTTTAAATATTTGAAAAATTTGTATATAGTTTTATATAGTTTGCATAGGATTCAAGGAAATAAAAAGGGGAAGTAAAAATCCAAGTGAAAAACAAGTGCACAAGAGACAAGATTCGAGAAAATAGGTCATTTAAATTTTTTCATTGGTCGTGTAAAAACCATTGTCTCCTGGTAATATTGTTTTTACAATTTGAAATATGAAACCCTATTTTACTTTTTGAAAAAAGTTTTTTTTTGAAATAAATTTGTATCTAAATCTATGCAATATATATATATATACACTTATATATAAAACCAAAATATGGTTAGTAATAAAAGTATATAATAAAAATATAACTCTATAGTTTTTAGACTATACTAGAATATTCATAAGAGGCCAAAGTATAGTATTTAATTCCAATGCTATATTAGGCTCCCATCCAAATAAATGAGATGGAATTTGTTAAAAAATTAATAAAAATAAACCTATGTTTTAAATATATGTTTTAGAACATATGGTCTTTCCTCTTTAATCTAGCCTAACCATTTTTTTCTTAACCACTTCCCTTTAATATATATCCTAAACCATATAGTTTTAGGATGAAAAGATACTTTTTTATAAAACTTTTTAAAGTGCGTGGAGTTGAATAAACTTCTTTTTCTAAGATAACTAATTGCCATCTTTGTGATATGTAAAAAGGGTAATTCACCTTTGATTTAGATGAGTGGAATCTCTCACGGGTCCAAAATAGGTGTCTAACCACACATGGGAAACATACAAGCTCCAAATTTATAAGGTGCTCGGTGGTGTTGGTTAGTTCGGTGGGAATAATTTGTTTAACAGAATTTGAAAGTCTTTAAATAAATGTGGCCACTTGTCTTAGGCATATTTTTTTAATTCTAGAGTGTGGAGAACGTTGTCTCATAGTAATAAGGTAATGTGAATATTAAAATAAATTCATATTTTGATATACGGTTATGTAATTTTAAATATTTTTTTAACATTTATAAAATGGAAAATATTTATTTGTTTACATATTTAATTTTGAAAGGAGGTGCCTTATGAAGTATTAATTATGATATTATGTATATGATATAATCTATGATTATATGTGATTTGTCTAAAATCTTTGTCAATTAGTAGATAATGAACTACCAAATAAGTGTAACAAATAACATTTCATATCAATATATCTACTAATTAATATAGCCATAATATATTTTTGTTTTCTATCTTGTATGGGGGAAGCGAAGAATATTTAGGCTTTATAAGCCAAAGAGGTAATAGGCGTTGTTGTGGCTATGGCCACGTGTTAGAGCCTTTTGTTGCATGGGGTAGCTCCCCGCTTGGCTCGGTTGTTAATATGATTCAGTAGCTCAATTTTTTTAATATGAAATTTTTTTCTCTTTTCAAAAAATAAAAATAAATTAATCGTAAAATCTATTTTTTTTTGTGAAAATTTGTAAAAAGAATATAATCATTTTTGTTTAAAATGATATATTTTGTACGACACGATGTCTAGATCGTTGTCATCATTTTGTTAGAAAACTAAAAAATCACTTACATTTTCGATTTATTTTTGATATCATACTAACATATTCATGTATAGATTGTTCAATTAACAAGACCTCCATTTTTGGCATAAATTGATCATGTTCGATTATGAGGATTAAAATACGATAGAGGAGAATTTCTATAAAAACTCTTAATTTAATCCTTGTTTATTAATTGTTTTTTATCTATATTTTACACACAAATGGGGTCTAATCAATTTTCAATTGATAAATCTCAGATGTTGAATGGAAACAACTACAACATTTGGAAGATTCGATTGAAAGCAAAATTCATGGCTCGCAAATTGTGGGCTAGTTGTAAATGGAACAGAGAGAGCTCCTACTGGAAGACATGCAATTGCTGATAATGTCGCCACATATCAACAGAAAGTAAAAGAGGTGATTTCCATTATCTTGCGAAGCATACAGGATGATTTTCTACTTCATATCAGAAATCTAGAGAGTCCTAGTGAAGCTTGGACACAATTGGAGTTGATGCACAAAGGTACGCATTTATAAAAAAATATTAAATTGGTTTTAGAGCTTATGATAACTCCCATGAAGGGAGATGAAAAAGTGATTAATTATTTAGCAAAAATAAAAAATATTAAGTCACAATTAGATGGATGTGGCAATAATTTGATTCATGATAAATTGCTCTATTTTATTATCCAATTAAATATTCATGAAAAATTTAGAAATTTCATTTCAATTTTGAATTCAAAGTATCAATCCGAACAAGACATTCCAAATTTTCAAACCCTTAGTAATCTCCTTGTTCAGGAAGAGCAGGTTATGACTAATTTTGATTCAAAAGAAAATGCCACACTAGACACTTCTTGCTCAGAAAGAAAAAGGTAAACCTTCTAGGATTAACAAGAATCAAAAATCAAATTTTAAAACTCCTAATAAAAACAAGAAACTAGGAAACTTAAAAGTTAGTTTTGATGGTAAATGTCATAATTGTGGGAAATTTGGACATAAGAAAGAGGATTGTAAATTTAAAAATAAGTCAAATTTCAAAATTAGAAATGAAATAAATCATATCAAAATCAAGATAATGATGATGATAATAATCATAGTGTTAATATAATAGCTTTATAAATTACTTCTAAATGAAAAGTATACCTTCTATTTGAATATATTGTTGAAAAAGAGATGTTTTTTCTTCTTCTTTGTTTAACTCAGATGGGTTTGTGAAAAATAAACTAGAAGTAACTACAACTGAAAAACATACACAAAATGACTTATATATGCTTTAAATTTTTGCTTCGTTTTTTGATAGTTTATTAAAAAATGGAATTGTTGTTCATTTTGTGGCATAAAAAACTGATCATATATGGCATGTCTAAACTTAATTTTTCCTATGAAATGTATTGAAGGGTGCTTACATGTCATTTTTTGAAGCAAACTCCATAAGAAGTGTCCATAGTCAGTGGATTATGTTTTAGTGAATACTATGATTATTCTTGTATAACTTGATTATCTGATATGTTATCAAGTCTTATCTCATTTGTAAAGGCTTACAATAAGATAATGAAGATATATGTGTTTTTTATAAAACATTTCTTAGTATGTAAACTAAAATATTATTATATGCATATAAAATGACACTTGGGGATGCCCTTGCGTTTATATTAGAGACGTCCAATACTGATTGCATCTAATATATATTTTACAACGATAGTATGTTGAAATTTTTTCAACATATTCTAACATGGTTAGTTGTTAAGCATATTATTATGTTAGTTGTTTTACAACTTGTATTTAACTTTTACAGTTGGTTAAAAGTGAAATCAATAATGATTTATATTATGCTTATTATGATGTCTATATGGATATTGTAACTCTAACCATGCTGATGTTGTGTTAGATATAAAATATACTGGATATGTGTTCAAGTTTTTTGGTGCAGAACCATTACTTGGAACAACTAAAAAAAAAACCAATGGTCTCCATTTCTTATATTGAGGCAAGAGAAGTAAAATGGAAGCAGAGAAGTAAAATGGAAGCAGCGAAGAAGCCATGTGGCTGAAGCGGTTGTTAGAAGAGATACACATGGAAGTTGAAGGAAGTATTCCTATTCTATGTGGTAGTCGAGTGGTATTACTCTTGATAAAGAATCAGTTCAACATCAGAGAATGAAGCATATTGAAGTTCATATATGTGTTATCCGAGAGAAGGTTCTCTGTGGTGATAGATATCTCCAGTTCTACCAATTGAAGATTAAGATTGTAGTTATGTTTACAAGCCATTGTGTGTTGTAAAATACTGCAAGTGTATGTAATGCTTGGCCTTTCAGATATTCCATTGAGGGGGAGTGTGCATGCAATGTCACCTCCTAATGGTCGGTCGGTTGTTGAATCCTCCTCTATACTTCTACTCTAGTTTAAAAGCATTGTAAAAGATCTTGTATGATCTAAAGTAAACTGATAGAGTTTACATGTAAACTAATAGAGTTTATGGGAAAAATACAATCCAGTGTGCATCTATTTGTAAAGGAGTTCCTTGTGTTATAAAAGGCTCCTAGAGATGTGGTATAAGAATATTTCCATGAGAAACAGTGAGATGTAGTCTCACAAATCATGCTTAACCTAAATCATATGTCTGATTTATGGATTCCAAATCCTTTTGTACCCAAAGGTAAGTTGAGCATGATGAAGGTGTTATAATTCCTTCAAAAGTACATGTGCTAGCCTAAACCTTTAGGGTTTATGGATTTGTAAATCTTGTTGTACAAACAGGTAATGTTGGCATATGGATCCCCACTTAATATTAAGGGGAGTGTTAGAACTATAATATTAAGTGCATCATAATGTTTAGTTTATAGTTAAATAATATAGAATAGTTTATATTCTTATTATTTAAATATAAACTTTAGATTAGGTTTGTTAGTTATTAATTAACTAACTATTTATTAAATCGGGGTGTGCCCCGTCACTTAATATGGACATAACCCTTTGGGTTATTTAAATATGATTGTAGGTCATATTCATTAGATCATGTGAATCATTTGGATTATGGGTAAATACATGGAGTAGAAGTGAGGGAGGAGTTACTAGACTGGGTTGTAAAATGTTTCTCTATAGTGGATTATTCTTCGTGGTTTTTACCCATTTACGGGTTTTCCACATTACATACTATGGTGTCACTATGTAATTTGTTTTATGTTGTTATTTACTTTTATTATGGTGTGCACATTTATATTTCCACTTATTAATGTATGTTAACCTAACATTTAATTTAGTTGGTAAATATACCTTTTCACCCTCGTCCTAATAGGTTGGTCCATGAGCTGCCACAATGGTATCTGGGCTGATTCTGCACATTGGGGGCTGCTACAGTAGCTTCCACAGGTTGGCTTTGTGCATTATGAGCTACATTTGGCTGTCGACTCCTTGTTGAGTGAGAGTGGACTGAAAAATAACGGGACTAGATGATTTCCCTCTCATGTTCATTTTCTTGGACCTTGTATTAGCAGCTACTCCCTGGAAAGGATATTGATTGATTCCACAAAATCCATCTACTTGTCAATTGACCAATGTGGTTTCAGTTGGAGGAGTCTCTTGATGAGTTCCTTGCTGATTTTCTTCCTCGCTTGGCTCTTGGGTAACCCCAACAATCTGCACCATCAAGGCTTGATTGAGCTTTGTTGAAGCACATTGATTGATTATGAGGTAGATTACAAGGGTAACACCATTCATACTCTTGTGAAATGTTATTCTGAGTCGAACCATGGCCCTTGATGTTGAAACTGCATTTGGATTATAAGGCTGAAATGGCTGGTAGTTTGAGACTGCCCTTGGTTTGGATTTTGCTTTGTTGCATGAGCGGGAGGCTTGTTAGGCTGATATGGAGGCCTATTCATTTGAGCTTGGGGCTGGTAAGGTCTAGAGATCGAGTTGTTGCCTCTTGATTGTCACCAATTCATTCCCCAAATTTTACAGTTGCTTCATGACTTCTTGGAGTTCCTTGGAAGTACTAGAAGAAGTGGAGGCCTCACTATTGCTCTGATTTCTAGGAGTTGGAATGGGGGCTATTTCAGGTGCTTGACTGGTAGAGGGGTCCCCAATTCCGGATATAGAGGCATAGGTGTTCTAGGAATCATCTTGCCTTCTTGAATTAAGCGATTCTCTTCTACGATATCCATATCATATGCCCCTGGTAGTGTTGTTCCCCCATCAATTATATCATCATAGCTATGTCAAAATTTAGAGCCCTCAAAAAGTAGAGGAATGCACCTTTCATTGTTGGCCTCATGGAAATCAAAATCCGATCCCACGTCTGCTGGAACCTAAAGTTGAAGTTATTCATCTTCTCATTCAGGGTCCTCTTGATTATCGTTAATTATTCCAACAAAGACAGATTATCTACCTTCTCTCTCGAATCAGTTTGCCTGGGGTTGAACACAACACATCATAGTTTGTAATTGACCCTACTATTAGGCTCCTAAACCATTACAGCACCTTACCTTTGAGAGAAGAAGCAAGGATCCTAACTGTAACATCCATCTCATTGATCTCATGAATGGTGCAGACATTCACGATGTCTTGAATATAATCAATGGGGGTCGTATGATTCTCCCCAATGAAGTAAGGAATTCTCTTCAACATTGCCACCGAAATAGGATTATGTGCATTGAGGGTGAGTGGACTACCGCATGTGAAATTGAAAATGGGTTTACCAGTGGCGGTGGTGGTTATTGTAGATGTGTCATTATGATTGGCCTGAGAACCCTAGTTGATTGAAGGAAGGGTCGACCAGGTGGAGGTGTGGATAGTGTTCTGTTTGGTGGAGATGGATACCTTTGTACTCTTCTTCCTCTCCTTCCTCTTCCTGGTGATAACTGAAAGTACTCAAAGACACCTTCTTCTCTCGCTCTAGACCGAGTTTATATCCTTCTCATATACTAGGGCCACTAATACTGCTAGAACCAGCTAAAATTTGATCCTGGGAGTCACTAAATGTGTTGTTACAAAGCTTCCAAAATCTGAAAAATCATCAAGATGTACATCCAATCTTGACAAATCTAGAAATATTGACTTTTGTCCCACCGAGCGTGCCAAAACTATTAGTGAAAAATTACAACACCCCTAATTTCTTGTGATTTGTGTGTGAGACAATCAGTGTAACTTGCATAACATGGGATTATCCTATAGTGTGGGACGTTGCAAGTAGGATAATCCTCCGAGAGAAAGATAACTTCTTCTCCTAACCTAGTGCCAACTTCTCCAAAGTGTAGAGAATGGAAAACTAATCTAATCCTACCCTAATGCTTTCCAAGGAAGCAGAGATAGAAGAATACATAAAAGTAAATCTAATCTAAGCAAAGATGATGCACCAAGAAAGGGTGATACAATCCAAGTGAGTCAAAAATAGAGAGCAAAAAAATTAGGAGAGGGCGGGTAGAGGCACCCACGGTCAAGAAAATATTCAATTCCCTATATCCTTAAAGCACAACAAATTATGGACCATGAAAAGAGATAGAAAATACACAATATACCCACAAATGCAATGAGAGGAAAAAGATGCAATATAATTTACACTATGGAAAGAACAGCCACAAAATACCAATTTTATTGCTCAGAAGCATGCACAATCCATTGCAATATAAGCACAAGGTAAAATCCTTTACAATAAGCCCAAATTCTAGGCCTTTAGATCGAGTAGCTCTAGAACAATCTTGAAATTGTTCCTTTTCATTACAGAAAGTCTCTCCTCAAAATGAGGTGAATTTTACAATATATAGAAGAAGAGCCTCAAAATTACCTCACCAACTGACATATTTCATTAAAAAAGTATGGGAGGCCATACGAATTGGTCCTTTTCTTACACGAGTAGTCATGGGTGACATACCTCGTTAAGATGGTAATTAAACAACCTTGTACCACTCCCATTAATGTCTAGTTTGTTCTTGCACTTGGTCAGTTGCACGTATTTTTGCTCTCGGATGGTAGTATTTTCTTCCTTGTGTTGATCGGTTACATAAATACAATCAGACGGTAACATGTTTTCCCCGCTACCATTCGGTAGCTTAAAATCCATTATTGGCTGGTATCATCCATACAAATACTACCGTCAACCTTGTTGTTGATCAACCGCTTCATTTTCGTTTGGTAGCATTCATGCATACTACCTTGGTGATTCTACGCTTAATTGCCATGCGTGACCCACCAATTGTTCTACCAATCAAGAGTAGTATGAAGAAGTTCTACCGGATGGTAGCATTTGTTCGATACTGATGGTGGCATTCCTTCGACATCTTGGCAAAGCATTTACTACCGTTTTTCCCTTTTTGGCTCGAGACCTTCACCACGACTTGTCACGAGTTACCCTATTAAATTTCAAAGTGTTACATCCATCAACAACCAATGTTTAGACTCGATAAGTTGTCCATTTTATAGGGGTGCAAAAGAAATGGATAACCGTAATGACAATATAATGTTTGTATCAAATGGTATAAGAATGTATGAAAGGATTAGTCATGAAGTGTGGAGCGTGAAGTGTGATAGTAGATGCTAGAGAAAACTGATAATGATGTGAAGGGGGTGTGATGACCCTAGGTGTATCGGTGATGGAAATCTATTTGATGATGCTAGTGAGATATTGCGGTGGTGATGGATTTTGAAATGTATCATAAGAAAGTATATTTTCATCAAGAGTAGAAGTAGGGTTGGATTTTGAGTTGAAATGAGTAATTCTAAAGAGTTTATCTAGGGTTTTTGGGTCTTGTTTGGTTGGGGTTGTTGATTTGGAATTTTTAATGCTTTGGAGAGGTCTTGATAGGAGGAAAGGACGGAGGATGGATTTTGAGTAGTGGCTACTTGACAGGAGGAGGATATGGAGGATGGATTTTGAGTGGTGGTTGCTTGATAGGAGGAGGAGATGGAGGACGGATTTTGAGTGGTGGTTTCTTAGTGTGAATAGGTTAGATAAGATGATCTAGACCGAAGAGGAATAACATTAGTGGTTAGGCATTGATGCTCATGAGACATAAAAGGGCCATTTTTAGGAGCCCGTTGGGATTTAGCAATTGAATATGAGCATGAAGTAGAATGTTGTGTAGTGAATGAGATAAAACCTTGATGCTCAAGGTGCTTAATTCTTTATTTTAAAGCATAGCAATCATTTTCATTATGTCCATTAATTCTATGATAATTTCGAAGGGTAGACCTTGGTATTTGTCAAGCCGATAAAGAGGGTAGAAATGAGTATATGGCAAGATGACCAATTGTTTATTGAGGGTATCATGAAGAATATCATGCGAATTAGCATTTGAATCAAACTTGAGAGGCAATCGGTAGTGGTATGACTTGGGGTTCACTTATATGAGCACATGTAGAAGACATAGAAGTAGAATGAGATGTAGAAAGAGAACTAGCATGGGCTTGAGAAACATCCTTGAGATGTTGGATTTCATCTTTAAGAGATGTAATCATTGTTTCCATAGCTTGAATTTTGTATTGAAATAAACAATTTAAAGCTTGAATTGACTCTAAGATGGGTTGATTAGATGAAGTATTAGGATGATAGAGTCATCAAATAGATGATCTAAATGACACTTACTTGAGTGGGTGATGTACTATGAGGGAGATACATAGTGTCTAGGGATTTTGGAGAACAAATTTTCAAGGTGAGTGAATTTGAAGTAAGTCATGCAAGGATATTAGAGGATTTTAGGAGTCGTGAAAGAAGATCTGGTAGAATAGGAAAATAAGGATCCAAGTGTTTGATCATGAGTGGGGTTCACCAAATGATTTAATTTAATTTGAATTAAATCTAATTGCAGAGTAACTATTGAAATAAATAATATACAAATACTAAAATACAGTGATGACACAAGAAAAATAATATGTAAAGTATAAAACCCTAAGCAAGAAGGATAGATAGAGAAACTTACATGATTTTTGAATGAACATGAAGTGATTTGGGCATGTGTGAATGATGAATAGACTATAAAAAGGGTCTTCATAGTCACTTTGAAAAATATAGAGTGCGGGAATAGAAAGCTGGACATGGGCACCCATAGCAAGATAGAGGTTCCTAGACATTGGTGATTGTACATGAGCTCATAATTTGGTTTATGTTGTGTCGCAGGGGTTTCATAATTTGTCTCCATTGATTTCTTAGTATTTGCACTATGATCTTTGAAGGTACCTATAACCTGCAAAATATAAGTTCATATGCACAATCCCATAAACCACATAAAACCTAAAAAGGAAAATATAGAATGGGGATTCGGACTAACCCTAGCAGACTCCCGAGAGTGAACTTACGACTGAGAGCACCGCACTACTTCTTAGACTCTATGTAGTTATTTTTTGTGTGTGTGTAATAATGGTGCCCTAGGATGCCCTTGTGCAAGTTCCACAAAATAGTGGACTAGATCTAGAATGTAGAAATGTATAGCATGTGTGGATGGAACATAATAGACATACCCTTCCTATGAAGTGTATGCAAAGTTTACGTAACCATTAGCCCTTGAATGGATGTTAGGTGGATTTCCTTAAAGTGCTTTAGTGACTTTTGAATGAAAGCTTAGGTAATGATAGTAATTCTTAGTGCTTGGTCCATGATTTTGAAATCATAACTATATATTTATATGACTCTTGTTTGAATTTCATAATTTACAACCTGGAAGGCTGACCCATAATTGAAAAAGATGTTCATAAGATAAAAAATACCCAAAAATACCTTGAGTAAGGTAAAAAAGGTTCAAGGGTTCACAAAGGGATAGGAGCACCTAAGCGCTGCTATCTGGCCGAGATCTTTGTGTCTCGAAGCCATGAAATATAAACAAATAAATTTTTGACGGGATTTGTAGGGTGTGTAAGACCAAATATACAATAAGAGACAAAGAAAAGATGCCAAAGATAGTTGTCAACCATTAATTTTCTTACTTAGGAATCATATAAATGCTAGTACACTTTTAGGACCTATAAATGTACCTAGATGCATGATTTTGTGTCTACGTTGGGGATGTCCTCCTATGACAAGAAGACCAAAAATATTCCTTTTGAAGCCTTCAAGAGCATAGTTCTTTCATAGATCTCGGTAACTTCAAGAATCAATCTAGGTACACTACTCTACACCTGAAACCTACTTTAAAATCATGTTAGTACATTCCTTTTGACTATAATGAGGGTGATACAATTGAAATTTTGGCCGAAGGAAAGGTTTGAGAACCATGAAAGGGAA
The DNA here is from genome assembly GCA_018340775.1 of Taxus wallichiana var. yunnanensis. Taxonomy (NCBI): domain Eukaryota; kingdom Viridiplantae; phylum Streptophyta; class Pinopsida; order Cupressales; family Taxaceae; genus Taxus; species Taxus wallichiana. Next base: position 681,106,424 of record CM031236.1, read on the forward strand.
TTTCAAGTCTGGGTTTAGTTGTCATGACCAAAAATTTTAATTTTACATGCTAGACATTTAGCATGATAATAGTAGGCTCTTACTCGGGGACTTGTATTGAATTGTAAAAGGATAAATAGAGAAAACATGAACCTCATTTATCTCATGGAGGAGTAGACCAGTGCCTTATCCATTGGGAAAATAGAGTCACATAGCACACAAGCAAGAACAAACAAAAAAAAACATGATGGAAATGAAAACACAAACAAAAATGGAAACACACCACACAACAAGGAAAAACACAACTGAAATGGAAACACAACCTAAATCATCTATGGTACATGCAACCACTTTCATTTTATTATTTTTTCTTCTCTGGATGTTAGACATCTACGGGTAGCACCAAATTAATTTTTTCTACAAATTCATTGTCTCGATTCAATGAAGTATGACCCCTTTCTCAAATTATTGAGAAATATAGGTGTTGCAGGAGGTCTCAGTACCTAAAAAGAATAATATTGCATGTATCCTCTTGAGATAGTTAGCATTAATCCTCTTACAACCAAATATCAATATGAATAGCTCACTTTTCTCACTACCCTGAAATTCCATTTCAGTTTGCCAATCCATTGTTAAATTCACTCATGTTTTTTATTTCATAATATTCATTTTAACATTACCATAAGTCACGGTTATTGATCATACCAAGATCACCATGTTCACAACTAGCCTTATTCTCTTTGACAAGAAATTGCTCCTTACTTGTCATGTTCCTCATGACTGTTGTTTTTGTAGAAGTTTTCTTGGTGGATATTTTGAAATTTTCAACCTCATCATATATATCTTGTTGATTTATGTTCAACATCTAATCTATATGTTTCTCTTTCCCACACAACATATCATTATTGACCTTGATATCACTCTTTGTGATGGAGGTACTATCCTCATGAATGAATACATCCACGAGAGATTCAAGCATTTCTTTTTCATTCCATTCAACATGAATACAATATTTATCACAAAAAGGGAAAGAGAAGGACTCATCTTCACATTCATAATCATTAAAAAATGTTTCAAAATGGACATTGAGCTCATCCATTTGTTATATTTCATTATTGAAAAGTTTTTCATCAAATGAATAATCAAAATCAGGTTCATACTTATCTTGCATAGTCATAGCATAGGTTAGGATTTTAAGATTGAGTTTAGGGCCTTCAGTTCCTTCTGTAACCTTTAAAATATATTACATAGATTCCTTCTTCAAATCTGACCCATACTCACCTTCACACTCATTTGAAAAACCTTCACATTGGGTCTCGGGAGATGATTAGAAACTTAAAAATCATATGGTTGTAACTCATTTGAAACATCCTCTTTCTCATGATCCACATTTCTTATCGTTTGAGGGTCTCCTTTTTGCAAGTCAATGCATACTTGGTCTTCATTATTTTAAAATAGATAAGCAATATCCTTTTTGAATATGGAGGGCATAAATTCTAGTTTAGGATCTAGAAAATCATCCTTGCGTTCCTTGATTTGGTTGCATCACCTTCGAAACTCTTTCATCAAGATAGGAAGTTAACCATTTTTTTAAAGTTATGAAATAGTTAGAACCTCTTAAATATTGATACAGTTCCAGCCCTTGAGTCATTTTCCTCTAAAAATTATAGTTCATTTTCTTAAATCAAAAGCAACTTCTTCATGGTACCTTTGTCTACTATGGTGGCATATAACCAATCCATCTTTATATCTTTGCCAATGTATCTTCGAAGGTTTGGCTCAATAACATCCCATATGTAACGAGAATGCCTACCACTAGTATTTTGACATTGAACTTCTTATCAAGAAAGTCCACAAGTGTTACTTAGGCATTGATAACTTTACCAACGAGAGGTACTTCTTTGATCTCCATGGAATATCACTTACCAACAACAACATTCTTGACAAAATTTTAACACCCTTTTTTGAAATTATTTAGAGACTTCCCTATTTCCATTACCTCATACCTACATTGCATTTATGATGATTCGTAGGTAGGTGCCACTTGATATTTATGTATTATTTATTTTATTTAACACTAAGTGGTTTTATGGAATTCTTTACTATGTTGGCTGAATTTTGTGGAATTGATATATATGTCATTTTGTTTACTAAACTAGATAGTGTGATTTCAACAATGGAAATTAAGTTTCATTTTGTGATATCTTTTTTGGTTTCCAAGCTCGCATTATGATATATTTATTCTTTCCATTCTAGAAATGATTTTGAAGGAGATATAAGGGTAAGTGTAGCAAGTTGGGGGGCCAAAAAGGGGTCATAAGTGGATGTCATATTACAAAAACAACAAAATCTCAACTTGTAGGGATTATTAGCAATGTGTGCACTCAAAATTAGAAAAATTTATATAAATATGAATCGTAGCATCTGGAATCTAGTTTCTAAACTACTAATTTTTTTTAAAAATGGACAAGTTTAGCTATATTAAACACTCAAAATTCAATGACTTGGTTTTGTTTTTTTGAAAAAGCCTATAAGATTGTAGTCTGTTTGCCTACGATTTGGATGACCAAAACATGATTTTTTTCCTTTGGTGAAAATTTAGATGTCGTTGTCTATCTTGGGATAGATTTTATTTTGTATTTTTTTAGCAATTTTTTTAATGATTTTTTCCATGAAAGTGGTCTAAAAACATAAAGAAAACGAAGCACTTTCCATTTTCCCGCCATAACTTCATCAAAAAATATCAAAATCAATTTTTTTTTAACATGTATAGAATTTTTCCATGGTTGGGATGGTATAGGTTTTATCACATTATGACAAGTGAAACAAAATTTGCAGTCTTAAATGTAGACATGAACATTCATGGGAAAAAGTGTCTTAAATACCTACTATTAGTAAAAAATTATAAAATGATATTTATCATATTCTATTCACTTTAAAATAAATATTTCTACGAAGCTAACAAAGTATCCCCTATGCGATGGTACCAATTTTGTGACATGTTTTTGATTTTTGGCATGGTTCAAGTCCGTGGAAGAGAAAATTTGATGTTTTTGGCCTTTCACATGCCATAATGACCTCCCAAAGCTCAGGTTCGGGAAAAACAAATATTTTCTGAGCCTTGAGGGTTGGATTTGATGATACATGCAGGACCATGATCATGGTTATTAAAATCATATTTACATGAATCCCAACATCCAATTCACCATGTGCTTTTATTCTCTGACCTAACTGTACAAAATTATGTGAAATTCTGCCACCTTCGCACTTTTTTCTTATCATTAGAAGCTATTGTTTTTACTATTTTTAAGGTGCCATGCATCATTTGGAGTTTTCCTACATCAATTGAAACATCATGGGAGACAAGAAATGAAGTTAAAAAATGAAATTAATAAGTAAAAAACACTGGAGGAATTAGAGGTAAAAATATTGCAAGATTCTGAGCAAATGCGGAAACTTCATGAATCAAGAAGAGGTTCATCTTCAACCCCTACTATTGTAAGCAATGAGGAACCAGGTAATGTTTTTACTATCAATGTTGAAGATGAATTAAATACTCATGATGAAGATGAATTAAATACTCGTGATGAAGATGAATTAAATACTCGTGATGTAGTTGATGTTGAAATTGAAGGAGACAATGAAAATGTGAATAAGGAAATTCATTTTGAAACCATAGACAACCAAAATTGGCAAAAACACCTCCTAGGATTTTATGAAAGAGACCTAATTATTTTATTGAAATTAATGAGAACATTGTGAAACCAATGTCTGAAAAACTTCATGAACAACAAATCAGAAGAAAAGCCACTGAAATTTGGGATAATCATTTTGAATTTTTAAATGATTCCCAAAGATGTCAGTTTTTTGTTAGTTTGATGAAATTGAATAAAATAAGACCTACATTAAACACCTTAGGATTGAAAACATATATTATACATGGTCAAACCTCTGCAATTTTTGATAACCTACATGATGCATATCACACTATTGGTGTAAAGATACACACAAGGGATAGTAATGTCGTGCGTCGTGTACTTGCTACTAGTGTTGTAAGTGAATCAACAAAAATATAGCGTTTGATTAGGAAAACAAGCCGAATGTTGAAATTTAATCAAAAAACTCTAATGAAAGCAATTGAAAGGCATGATATCCTTCAATCACCCAATAACACTTATTTTTGGGCATTTTCATCTAGAGCACCACGTAAAAACAAAGATATATTTGATGTTATAAGATAATTTTTTCAATTTTGGCATGGTAACACTAGAGTTTCACCTAATACAAGAGATGTTGTAAAAAGAGAGTTTATTCTACTAATCATGAAACACATCCAAAGCATTTCTTATTTATGATTCAAACTCAATTTTTTCATAAGTTTGAATAGAGCATCCAGTAAATTAAAATTAGCCAACATTTTTATGAAATGTTGAAACTATTCTATGTGAAAATCAGCCATGCTCACGCCACTTATTGTTATAGGCAACATGTTGAATTTTCGATGCATTATACTAAATTTTTATGTATTTTTCTAATTTTCATTCGAATGTTATGTTTGTGGAGCCTATTTTCATGTTAGAGTGTGGTACACCATCTATGTGTTACACTTGGGTATTTTTATGCCAATCCCACTCGCCAAAGTGAGTGGGTCGGGGGGTTCGGGGGGTGAAGCCCCGATGGATCTGGGCTTGAGGGCGAAGCCCGCGAAGAAAATTTTCATGGGTGGTTTATTAACCCATAGGTAATGGGTAAATTATGGATACATTTTTGGGCCCATGGTTTTTCGGTACCCATTGTTTTGATACCCAGTTTTTGCCCATGGTTTTAATACCCACAGGTTTTGTATCAAATGATTAAGAAGTTGTCTATTTATATGGTCTTATGCATATGATAGATAGATAAGAAAATGTATTGCAAATGTGTTTTGAATTCGGGTGTGAATTCTGTAGAGTTTTTTTAGCATAGCTCCAAACGGATCTGGGTATTGTATTGAGAGAGTGGAGGCTTGTAATAAAATTTGAGCAAGTGATTCTTGATGGACGTAGCCCAAATTGGGTGAACCACATTAAATCTTGTCTCTATGTGTTGTGTTATTTATTCTGCACTTTTATTTAAGATCTCGTAATATTTTCGCATATTAGTTTCTCTTTCATTGCGATTCTATAAGGGATTATTCCGCATATTTTATCTCTTATTTCCTAACACTGAAGCTATGTTACCGGAATGTGGTTTTCAAGTTCCACCAACATCTTCCAGGGATTTCATTCCTACAATACTTTTGAAAGAGAAGTTGGATAATTTTCTTATAATCAGGATTGTTTAGATGGAAGTTGTGGTATGTGTGACAGATTACCTAAATTAGAAAGTTGTATCCATGAGAAAATTGGAGGTGCAATAGGACATAATTTAGTTGATTTCGATAAATATAAATCAATACCATACCAATTGAAATATGCAAAGGAGTCTAAACAGTGTGAGCTAGTTATAGAACATATGTCTATTTTTTAATTTATGAGAAAATTTAAGGATGAAATTGTTTATGAGTATGCTAGGCATACACACGGAGCTCGATGGTTAGATTTGTGATGCATTATGATAATTTTGATGTATTCATTCTTATTTGCATTCTAAAACTATGTTACCTGGAATGTGGTGTTCAAGTTCCACCAATATCTTCTAGGGATTTCATTCCTACAATATTTTGTGAAAGAGAAGTTGGACAATTTTTTTATAGTCAAGATTGTTTAGATGGAAGTTGTGGTACGTGCACCAGATTACCTAAATTAGAAAGTTGTATCCATGAGAAAATTGGAGGTGCAATAGGACATAATTTAGTTGGGTTTAATAAATATAAATCAGTACCATACCAATTGAAATATGGAAAGGAGTCTAAACGGTGTGAGCTAGTTATAGAACATATACCTATTTTTCAATTTATGAGAAAATTTAAAGATGAAATTGTTTATGAGTATGCTAGGCATACACACAGAGCTCAATGGTTAGATGAACAATTCAAGATATGCAAGGACACATTTCCTATTGGTACTATTGTTTCAATGGTTAATTTTGTAGAGAATTACACATTGCAACCACAAATAGAGGTTCAATCGCAATATTACAAACCAAGACAGTTGCCATTTTTGTGCATATAACATTTATATATTATCCTAATAATGAGAGAATGATCAAAAAATTTAAGATAGTATCAATTTTATATCGGTGACGATCGGACTCATTATACCGAATTTATACAATGGTGTTTTTAGTTATTTTATGAAAACTTATCGATAGGGACATTCACTTCAATCAACATTATATATGGTCAGATAATTACATGTCTCAGTTTAAGAATGCATGAATTTGTTATTGGATGATTAGGATACACGTGAATATGGGTGTGTAACATATTTGGATTTTCACTAAGGATGGACATGGAAAAGGAGAGCATGAAAGTGCAAGGGCATGTGTGAAAAGATCTCTTACAAGAAAAGAGTTGAAGTACAAAGATGGTGTTAAATTGAAAGATGCAAAGAGCATATTGGAATGGTGTATTGACAACATGGCTCATTTTTCTCAAGAAAATTCCACATTCATAGATATTTTTGTTGATAGAGGAACAAAATATTACTAATTACGAGGATCATATGACACTCATAGGGTACCAAGTGGTCTACACTCATTTTGTAGCTCAAATGCTTCTTCGTGGGCCACATGGACAAGAAATTTGGCATGTTTTTGTGTACCTTGTATAGAATTTTTCACTGTTGAGTGTGATTCACAAGAATGGGTGGATGGAGGGATTAGTAGGCCTCTAACTCCGCTTCCCAGGTTATCAAATTCCACATGCATAACGACTTGTTCTCGTAGATGAAGTTGTAACATCCAAAGAATTTAACGACATTTCTATTTTAGTGCGACAAGGTAAATGATTATTTATAATTTTTGTATTGAGTTATGTCCATTGAATTAATATGTAATTTAAATTTGAGTTGAAACCTATATTTTTGTAGGACATGTGTTTGCAATTATACAATAGAAGATAGTGAAGAAGGAAAAAATTATTTCTTATGTCGTTGCATCGAGGAAAGAAAGAAGTTGCATTCTCCTGTTATAGATGGTAAAGATATTGATTACCTAAAGGGTCGAGTGGTAGTTACTAGAAATTGGCTTGATGGTATATATTAAAAATTCCTCTATTTGGGTGTTTGAAGACTTGAGACACATAGGAAAATACTCTTATATTCGCATCTAGTTCTAGCGATAAATATTCAACTGTATAGATATCGAGGAAGGCCTAATAACAAGATTCTTTAGAAGGTTCGAGAGTCAGATCATGAAGCAATCATGTCATTATTCAAAGTAGATATGATCCGATGGTTCATTAGAATGAATTTACATGCTCGAGTCTAGTATATATTTCTTTGAAGTTTTTAAATTTGTCTACTAGATTCAACTTCATATATTTTATTTAATTTGTGTATTTTGTATATATCTAGTATGGTTTTGATTCAACTTAAATCACTTTGACTAAAAATTCTATGCAGGTTAACTTGGTGCCATAAAAGCTTAGATACCTTCACGTGGTTGGCATTATTAGTAGATTGAATCCTAATGGTTCACTGGAATGAATTTACATGCTCGACTATGGTATATATTTCTTTCAAGTTTTTAATTTTTATATTAGATTCAACTTCATATATTTTATTTAATTTGTGTATTTTGTATATATCTAGTATGGTTTTGATTCAACTTAAATTACTTTGACTAATACTTTTATGTAGGATAACTTGGTGGCATTCACGTGGTTAGAATTGTTACTATATCCAATCTGAATGGTTCATTGGAATGAATTTACTTGCTCGATTCTGGTATATATTTCTTTCAAGTTTTTTTAATTTGTACATGCTAAATTAAATTTCATATATTTTATTAAATTTTGTATTTTGTATATATCTAGTATGGTTTTGATTCAACTTAAATCACTTTGACTAAAAATTCTATGCAGTTAACTTGGTGCCATAAAAGCTTAGATACCTTCACGTGGTTGGCATTGTTAGTAGATCCAATCCTGATGGTTCACTGGAATGAATTTACATGCTCGAGTCAGTATATATTTCTTTCAAGTTTTTAATTTTTATATTAGATTCAACTTCATATATTTTATTTAATTTGTGTATTTTGTATATATCTAGTATGGTTTTGATTCAACTTAAATTACTTTGACTAATACTTTTATGTAGGATAACTTGGTGGCATAATCTCTCTTACATACCTTCACGTGGTTAGAATTGTTACTATATCAATCAATGGTTCATTGGAATGAATTTACTTGCTCGATTCTGGTATATATTTCTTTCAAGTTTTTTTAATTTGTACATACTAAATTCAAGTTCATATATTTTATTAAATTTGTGTATTTTGTATATATCTAGTATGGTTTTTATTCAACTTAAATCACTTTGTGACACTTTTATGCAAGTTAGTGGTGCCATAAAAGCTTCTACCTTCATGTGGTTGTGTCATTGTTAGTAGAGAATTTTATATTCTCAAAGCTAAGAGAATATTTCATTGTTTTACAAGAAAATAGAAGTAACTAACAAATATTTATGTACCTTTAAACGGGATTCTTGGTTTTAGATTGGATATTCTAACTCGAGCGAGGCTTATTTGGAGCTGTCATAAGCACCGAAGACATATACCCCCAACCGAATGTGATGGAGGTGGAAGTTCACTCCCACAACGTCGTGGGGCATGACTTCTCACTACTCATTTTCGTTCAAAGCCTAGGACTACCTAGAAAAGGAAGTTTGCAAAAACTTATGCCATGAAGGCTCAAGGAATGCCACGGTCATGTTAATGCAAAAAGCCGTAACAATTGATTTCGTGTGATTTATATTTGAGGCAATCAGTGTAACATGCATAACATGGGATTATTCTTGAGGTGTGGGACATTGCAAGTAGAATAATCCTCGAAGAAATCCAAATTATTCTCCTAAATTGGGTGTTAACTTCTCAAAAGTGCAAGAGAATGGCAAGCTAAACTAATCATATCCCGATTATTTTCCAAGGAGACAGGGGATAGAAAGATACACAAAATAAACCTACTCTACGTGAAGGTGATGCACCAAGAAAGGGTGAGACAATCCAAGTGAGTGAAAGATAGAGAGAAAACAAAGCAGAGAGGGCTGGAAGAAGCACCACACCCAAGACAATATTGAATTCCCTATATCATAAGGCACAACAAAATAGACCACTGTAAAGAGATAAATACATGCACAATATACTTACAAATATAATGGAAGGAAAAGGATGCAATTTCATATAAGCTAGGGTGAAAATGGCCATAAAACATGAATTTTATTGATCACAAACATGCACAATCCATTATAACATAAGTACAAGGAAAAATCCTTTACAATAAGCCAAAATTTGAGGCCTTTAGGTCACAATAACTCTAGAACAATTATAATAGAGTTTATTTACATTCTAGAATCTCCCCTACAAATGAGGAAAAAATTACATATATAGAGAAAGGGAAGCTACCAACCGACAACCTTCATTAATTTTTTACACAGAGGTAGATAATAACCAAAGTTAGATTCACTTTCCAATGGTACTTTTCTTACACGGTGAACATGGGTGCCATACCTCATAAAACCAATTGTTGAGCTACCTTGTATAGTGCCATTAATGTTCGGTCGTATCTAAAACTCCTTGTTGATGCCCGACAGAACCACCACATGATGCCCAAAAAAGAAGGGGGAGAGTCATCGTCAACAAGGGAATGATTTTCGCATGACAAGAAGACATGTTGTCGCGTGATAGTAAAAGGAGGTTGATGTGCATCAAGAAGGAAGGATTGTTGCATGATAGTGAGGAATGTTGTCACACAACAGAGGTAAAACAGTGATGTGTGTCAAGAAGCCATGGTTAACGCGGCATCGGAGAATGGTTGAAAGCACGTCAATAAAGGGGCATTGACGCATTGACAACAAGGGTGTGATGTGTGACATTTATGGGCATTGACATGTGATAATAAGGATGTTGATGTGCACAACAAGTTGTTGACGTGTGAAAAGAAGGTGTTGACATGTGATAAGTAAGGTCATTAACGCAGCGACAAAAAAGGTATTGGTGCATGATAGTAAGGCGTTAATGCTCGGTAGTAAGGAATTTGTGCGCTTATAAGGTGTTGACGCATAGTATTTAAGGTGTTAACGTGCAACATCAAGGCATTGATGCGCTTGGAATGACAAAGTGTTTGTACATTTTGTTAGCTCACCCATTAAAACATCTTGGATCCAAACCTTTGTTATGGCTCACAAGCTCACCACGAGAAAACACACAAAAACTGCTCCTAATTAACTATCAATTTCCAAACCTTTATGTTAATTCATTTCGTAAGAGGGGTGAAAATATGGATAACATTTCCCACGAGCATATGTTTTCAAAATAATGGATTGGACTAGCCTTAAATTTGTCTCAAACTTCACTATTTGGTGTGTTTCCAAATAATAGTTCGCTAAAGAGCAATGATTGGAGATGGAAAAAAATTGAGATAGGCTATTGTATAGGGTCTCTATGTAGAGGTGTAGATTTAATGATACGTCTCTACATGCCATGAGACACCAAGTAATTAACTATCGAAGTTATACATTTTTTCAAGAGTCTCGTGGCTCTTAAGGGACTATGATTGAATGAAGTATCCTGGAAGCAAAAAAATTGTCCCCGCACAAAAATGACACATATTCTAGCATTTACCTAGTCACCCATATGTTTTGGAGTAGTCGGTTTGGTTCCATAACCCATCGTTTACAAAATATAGCATTTTTGATACCTTACACTCGCTCAAACTACACTATTTGGCGTGTTTGCAAAAAATAGGGCAGCGATATCACCGATTGGAGATGGAAAAAAATGAGATAAGATATTGTATAGGGTCCCTACGCAGAGGTGTGGGATCTAATGATACATCTCTAGGTGCCACAGAGACCGAGTAATCACCAGCCGAAGTTATATGGATTTTTGGTCTCAGGACTCTTAAGGGACTACGCCTGAATGAAGTAGCCTAAAAGCAATGACATTTTCCCGTAATGAAACGACACCTCCCCTAGCATTTACCTAGATACTTAGATGTGTTTTTATATTCGGTTTGGTGACCACGACCCACCGTTTGCAAAATATAGCATTTGACAGCCTTACATTGGCTCAAACTGTACTATTTGGTGTGTTTGCAAACAATAGGGTAGTGAGAGCACGATTGGAGATGGAAAAATAGATATAGGCTAATGTAGGGGTCCTTATCCATAGATGTAGGATTTGACGATACATCTCTAGGTGCCACAGAGACCAAGTAATCACCCGTCAAATTTATAGGAGTTTTTGGTCTCGGGACTCTTAAGGGACTCCACCGAATGAAGTACGCTCGGGCAATGACATTGTCCCACACTCAAAACAACACCTCCCCTAGTGTTTACCTGGCCACTCAAATGTGTTGGCGTAGTCAGTTTGGTGCCACGACCCACCATTTTAAAATATTACCTTACACTAGCTCAAATTGTAATATTTAAGTGAGTTTGAAAACAATAGGGCAATGAGAGCACTGATTAGAGATGGAAAAAAATGAGATAGGTTATTATAGAGGATCCCTACATGTAGAGGTGTAGGATTTGATGATATGTATCTAAATGCCATGGATACTAAGTAATCACCCATCGTAGTTATACGGTTTTTTGGTATCAATATTCTTAAGGGACTACACCAAACGAAGTAGCACGGAAGTAATGACATTGTCCCACACCAAAATGACATCTCCCCTAGCATTTACTTGGCCACTCAAAAATTTTGGCGTAGTCATTTGGTACCATGACCCATTGTTTTCAAAATATAGCATTTGACAACCTTACACTAGCTCAAACTACACTATTTGGCATGTTTGCAAACAATAGGGAAGTGAGAGCACCGATTGGAGATGGAAAACAAAGAGATATAATATTGTTTAGGGTCCTTATGTGAGGTGATTTACGAGATGTCTCTAGGGAGCCATGAGAGACAGAGTAATCACCCGTTGAAGTTATACAATTTTTTGGTATCAGGGATCTTAAGGGACTACGCCCAAACGAAGTAGCCGAAAGAAATGACATAGTCCCGCACTGAACCAATCCATGCCCTAGCATTTACCTAGCCACCCGAGATGTTTCGGTGTAGTTGGTTTTATTCCATGACATCCTGAGGCATGACTTCTCACTACTCGGCTTTGTTCATTTCCTAGGACTATCTAGAAAAGGTGTTTGCAAACAATTATGCCACAAAGGATCAAGGAATGCCACGGACCTAAATTCTTGAGTGCGATTAAAGGCCTCCTTCGCTCAATTTTTGGGTTAGAATCTTCTCGGTTTGGATGTTGTGATCATCATAAGGTTCCATGAAAACATGAATTGAGATGAATAGGAAGGGGTTTTGGCTCGGATCGGGTTCTTTGACTACCCGAACCAGGACTCCCGGAGCTTTCCATAACAACCGAAGGCATATAGCCCTCCAACAACGACGCGTTAGTGGTGGCATTTGCTCCAATGAGCGTCTCGAGGCATGAATTCTCACTACACACTCCGTTCATTGTCTAGGATTCCGAGAAAAGGTAGTTTGCAAACAATTATGCCATGAAGGCTTAAGGAATGCCATGACCCTGAATTCTTGAGTACGATTAGAGGGATCATTAGCTCAAGTTTTGGATTAGATGGTTCTCAATTTTCATTCATGTCGAGCACCAAGTTGTGATCGTCGAAGTTTCGCTGAAACGTGAACTAGGATGAATAAGGAAAGGGTTCTTGGCTCTAGATCGGGTGGTCCGACTCTGAACTGGGCCTCCCTAGAGCCCACCATAGCACCTAAAGGCATTTTCCCCACCAAATGGATGCATTGGCGGTGGCAGTTCTCTCCCACAATGCCCTAGGGTATGACTTCTCACTACTCGGCTCGCATCAATAAGATTTCAACAAGGTAAACACACTACCATGTAAATACTCTAATGATTGTTTGATCTCTTTTTAAAGCATGTAAATACAAAATAGAGTGGTAAGAATATTTTTTCATATCTTGTGCCAAATAAACTGCAATGTTTATGTATTTTTTTAAACAAGTGAATTCAAATTAGGACCTTATTATTACACACATCAAGAAGACTTAATTTGGACTAATACTTAACAAATAAATTGTAATTACACTAAAACATATAAAATGACTCTTAATAAATCCCTCAAGACCATTTTTAATTGTGTACATTTTGTCCCACTTTGGAGTGTGTTAACCACGTGCTTAAAATAATAAAAATGATATAACTCCACAATTGAATCTCTTGAACAAAAAATGATCTTGCACCCAAGAACCTTCAAAACCATTATATAACATAACATCATATATCATAAGAATAACCTCTTAGTAGTTCATAACATGGTCCATATCTACAATATTATGGAAAACCATAGTATATAACTCCACACTTGAATATCTTGAACAAAAAATGATCACATGGTAGTGAGTTATCAAAATATAACAATAGTAGTGAGTTATTAGTCCTCAAAATATAACAATGACAATCATAAGAAAATCATTTGGTTTTTTTCCCAATGAGCATCACAAGTACATGCATGATATGGATAATGGTCACATAATCGAGGCCATCAAATCAAATCAAACATAGAAGTAATATGGTTATGAAAACAAACATAGAAGTATATCATGTGCAATGAAATCAAATCAAACATAGAAGTAATATGGTTATGAAAACCAACATGGATATAATGTATCAAACTAAGTGTGCCACATCTCTGAAAATATAAGAATAATGTATCAAACTAAGTGTGTCACGTCTCTAAAAATATAAGAATAATGTATCAAACTAAGTGTGCCATACATATAGGACCACACGTGGTCGCATAAGATTGTATACATGGACTATGAAGAATCATGAACTAGGACCATATGACATATATATCTATACATGGGTCCTATGAATCTAATCATGAAACATCTTCCCTCTCTTGGCCCTACTAGTATAAGCATGTCCACGACCTATGGATGTAGTGGAGGGAGATGTCACTACAAATTTCATTCATGTGGTCTTAGGCATCTCTAAGTTGGCTTGCAACTTAGCCTTCACATTCATAAACATCAAGTTTTTAATACCCAAAATTTTAAAATACATTCAAATTTAGAAACTTAGAAATTTTAATGTAGTGAAAGCTTACCGCAATCTCATAATCCCTATCAATTTGTCGTTGACGCACTTGTAGGGTCAACGGTAGACTCACGAGGGTAGCTACATACAAATAAAGAGTTCAACTTAAATATTTTATGTACAATTTGATATTGTAGATAATTAGTAAGAAAACATTCGTCCAAAATTTAACAAAATTTTAAAAAATTGTACTTGAGTTAGTGGATCTACAGGGAGCTATGGAAGCATCTACAATAGCCTCCATATTTTGTATATAAGGTGGAGTCCATGTGGTAGTAATAAGATGTACAAATAACATGTAGATCAACAATTAATTGAAAAGCTGTCCATGATAATGGTGTTTAAGGTATGAGCAAATTGCTTCCTTAGAAGCTTATATCCTTCAATAAGTGAAATGATGTAAATCATATTGATTTGGTGGAGTTTTAGATATGAACACAAGATGGCAAGAGGAATCCATTATTCAAATGCAAATTTGGGGGTAAAGATAAAGGATATGTTTATAAAAGTGGTTATGTTTATCAATGTAACAACTAGGTGTATAAGTGAGATAGTTGTTTATGCCTAAGTAAGGAAATATTGTTGTACTAAGAGGAAAGAAATAGGATTTAGAATGTGTGGAGAGCATGTAGGGATGTAATTTTATCCTCCTCCAAATTTAGATGTTGTTGAGCTCTCTAAGGAGCTAAGAATAAGGTTTCTAGGGAGGCTAGTAAGAAAAAGAGGGAGCTATTGAGGGATTTGATGATGCTATATGGAGGATCAATATTTAATAGACCCAATTAATGAAAGAGGAAGACATATGTTTATGTTGTAGAGAAAAATTTGTGTGAATTTTGTTTAAATTATTATTTTTCAATAGATTGTATGTATGTCCCTTGCTCAGGCTGAAAAATATGAGATACATGAGTATTAGCATAAGAAGAGGACTAGTAGTAATAAGGCCTAAAACAGAGAGTTATGTAAGATTGCAAGTGTATGACTGAACCAAGAGTCTAAACACCTTATGATAAAGTAGAGAAGGTTTCTTAAGAATATTCAAGAAGTAATTCATTAAAGATGTGGAATGTATTTGGTATGTAGAACTTGGTTTTAGGCCTCACCAAGCTATATCCATTGTACATGAGAATGCAAATATAGAGAAACTTGATGAATAACAGATATAATATGAGATTGGGTGTATAGAATTACATAGGGAGTACAGGTGATAAACATGAACCAAGGGACCCATGATATATTTATAAGTGTAGGTAACTTATCCCATATTTGCATCTCTTTTTGTTTAGAGAGAAGAGGGTTAATAAAGAATGCATAGAGCTAACAATGTTGGCAATGTCAATTATGCATACATCCTAAGAAGCTAAAAGATACCCTCGAGAGGCAAGGGATGATGGATAAATAATTAAAGATGGAGCTCTCTAGAAACATGTAGTATAGAGGTAAGTGTCCATGATCATGATAAAAGGAGAGTTTATATATCTAGGAGAGTGTTTAGTTAACCCTTGCATCATAAGAGCTTAATGTTATGATCAAATTGTACTGGATAGATTTATGGGATTGAAAACTACTAGAGAATTCCAAAATTATAAAATTCCACAATTAGAAACGTGTAAAGAGAAATTAACTGCATAAAAGTCACGTGAGGCGTCTTTAGTAGCCTCAGTGCCCAGAGTAGATGATGACCCATCAGGCTCCTGCGTATAAAAGATAAACATATTAATATGTACATGTACACGTGAAACAATATACACGAACATTAATGTGTATTTAATAATAAATGTGTAATCAAATGAACTTTGAAATGTAACTTGAAACTTACATTTGTAACATGCCCACTGCGTGCATAGCTAGCATTTCGACGTCGGATGTGTCCTTCACCAGCTCTTACTATTTAAAACTAAAAATATTAGTTTTTACATGTATGTATGATGTAATCAAATACATATATATTAAAATCTCAAATGAAATAAAATTTTGTATATATTATTTATTTGACATTTACCTGTGAAAGACCAAGATCATTTGCACTAATTCCAAAAACATCTGCCATCATCTCATCTAGAGAAAAGAGATCATGTGATCCAACAAATGATGTCTCTCCTGTAGTGCATATGACACCACATGATCCGCAGTGGTGTGGTGTGCTAGAACTAGCACCTCCTCTAACATCACCGAGATGCAATCTAGTTATTATGTTGGACCAGAGTGTCAATGAGCTCCCTTAATGCATGAAGTGTGTCAATCCCCACAACCTCCTTCACTGTATGAGGGATAACTGAAGGTAGTGGGGTTTTGGGGCATGGGGGATCCTAGGTTGACCAACATGTGCACCTGTTCTACTCTTTGCAGAGCTACCTCCTCATCCGTAAAACTCAGAAAATTCAAAATAATTTGGGACCTCATTAAGCACAAACTCGCAATACAATTTCTTAACAAAATAGAGAGGAACCTTATTTTTGTTGCATGGTGGATAATCAAAAACCATCCACCATCGGTCCCAAAAAAAATTCTTGATTCAGTCGTCATGGTACTAATGGATTGGGAACCATTTGCAAGTAGTCGTGGGGAGAATTGGTTCTCGGTTCAATAAATAATGCACAAATGTGGTATTTTTGCAATTTTTTGTGTTTTATGGCCGCATAGGATAATTTATCTACATATTAATGCCTACAATCAGCTTTAAAGGTATTCCATCTATCTATTTAGTTCGTTGCGAGTTAACTTCACCAATCGATGTTTGCAATGTGTTGGCTAAAGTCATGCGAGATGGATTTGTGGCATGATTTTGTCTTATTGTCTAAATAAGGTTCTCAATGGAAATTTTATTTTTTTGGATTCTTCCAATGATATCACCTTGTGTTCCTACTGGTTCTATGGGGACAAAAGGAGCCACGGAGCGGATGAGCATTCGGATGAGGGTTTTGAGGAATTTTAGAGGGTTTTGAGGAATGTTTAGAGGGTTTTGAGGAATGTTTGGAGGGTTTTGAGGAATATTTGGATGGTTTGGAGGAATATTTGGATGGTTTGGAGGATTTTCAGCTTGCCAAGTAATTGAAAAAATAAAGAAATTGTATAAATAAACAAAAACTTAAAAACCAATGAAAATCACAAAAAAACCTAAAATGCAAAAAAATGATCAAAATTGATGACTTACCTCTTCATCTTGGCAGCATATTTGAAAATTTCACAATCCAAAAGTCCAAAGAGCAATTTGCAGGGGGTATTCAAAGTGTTAGTGTCAATAGTGGGGGAGAAATTGTGGTTTGCAGGGAAAATGGTGGAAAATGGGGGTCGCAGTGCATTATTTTTGTCTCAGAGGACTGTGATCACAGTTTATAGCCCATGATTGTGGTTTATAACCCGATCGTGGTTTTAGGTTCAGATATTCCTAAGATCTGAAGCAAATAACCCGCAATTGTGGTTAAAACCACAATCGCATACATGAATTTCACATTTTCATGTCCACTTTTTGTTCCCCCAACTTATTACACTTACCCATAAGGGAGATATCTTGGTTTTGAAATGACCATTGTTTGTGTAAGTTTGTTAGCTAACTACTGATTCACATATCTTAATGAATCTCTTGACTTGATTTCATTCACATTAATAAATATTGTTAAAGGTCACATAATTGTGATCATCGGTTTGATATTACGCCTTTATTTAATTTTTCATATTGTTCTATTATGGGCTCACATACTTGATAAGTTGATATTATCTTGTATGTATGTTAAGCATTATTTGAATGACATTATTTGGTTAAGTAGTGATAGATTGAAGCATCCACCATATTATGTGACCCTTGCTCAAACCATGGTGTATGTTTGATTCCCAAGGCATCTTTATTTGTAAAGTGAGGCGATTAGTGGGTAATGGTAAGCTCGTAGTGGTGAATTGAATGACGTATAAGTGTATTGAATTAATATTTTTAGCGGCATTGAAATATGGAGATTTTGGAATTTTGGGTTGTGTTTTCTTTTGTGATTTGTGCCTAGTGGAAGAAGTGTGGTCTTGGTGCTCATCTAGTTTTTGTGCTTCGTGGCATTGTTGGTTACATTGGTTATTCATTAGAGCTCTTATATTTATATAAAACATGTGTCGAAATTTTATAGGTATGGAGCTCTTGTTTCAATCGAGTAATTATTCCATCAAGTTCAATTCTATTTATGTTGCATGAAAATATGAAGACTACAAGTCCGTATCACTTGTTAAAGTTTTACAATGAGGTATGTAGAATTTTAATCACATTTGAGTCTTTATTCACATTACACATCTATCAAAATTTCTATTTTTAATAGATAGTGAAGTGGGTAAAGTTTTTTGGGAATAAAGAAGCATTTTTCTGGGCCATTATTTGATTTTGAGCACATACTATCAGTTTCACACCCAGATTGAGATTTTTTTGTTAAAAATAAAATGGAAAGAGCATGTGTGTGCAAGTATTTCTACAATTTAGCTAAATTTAAAGCAAGAAACTACCACCTAGAAATAGTTTCCTAACCTAGCTAGAAATGAGAAATGTGCACCATCATGATGAAGAAATGAGAAAGTCCTACCCTTAACATTAATAACTTTGAAATGATCAAAACATAATGTAAATTAATGAACTCTATTCTCCTTAATTGCCTAATTTAACATTAAAATGAACCTAAGTAGTTCAATGGCAATCAAATTATATTTTCTTGCTTTGATCCTTCAATGGATGCTTGGGTGTGAGGCTTAGCTCTTCAAGAATGGAGGATGGAGATCTCAAGAATGACAAAAGGCTATTAGTATGAAACTATGTGCTTTCTTTTGTCTCTTGAGATATTTAGGTGTAGGTGTAGAAGTAGAGGGAGGGTTGTTTATATAGCCCAAAGGATAAAGGATTCAACACATCCTCATGAATGTGGGACTAATGGAGATGTAGAGTTAGTTATGGATAAGGGGGGTTTAGATGAGGTTGATTTAACTTTAGGAGGGTTTAGTTTGTCCTCAAGTGGCTCATGTGGATAAAGGGGGTGTATTAATTAATCAAGATAATTAATTAATACATGTGCAAGCTTTTATAAGCTTTTAGATGAATTTTAGTGTGATTTGGACCATTAGGAGGGAATTAAAAAAATTAAATAGTGATTTATTGATTTAATGAGAAGGAGGCTAATTAATCAATAATAATTAAGTAGAATAGATAGAAGGTGTTTGATTAATGAAGGGTTGTTAATTAGGGTATGTGTTGGATAGGTGACTTAATTAATTAGTGTAATGTAATCAATTAATGACAATGGAAGAGAAGATGAGCGCTATTAACAATATGTCATCAATTTGCGGGAAATGAGATAATTAGCGCAATTTAAGTATTTAAATTGCTTGGGCGTAACTATAGGTGTCTACATTTGCCCATTTTTGGGGTGGCGTAAGTGACGTCACTTCAAAGATAGTAGACGGAAGAAAATTTTGAAGGGATAGAAGAAAAATTAGTAGGAGGGAGAGATGCCCCTCGAGTGTTGATGGGGTGATGAAAGAAGCCGATCGACGATCGAAAAAGGTGAGAGATAGGCAGAAGAATGGGGAAGAGGCAGGATGCCCCGGTGAGAGAGAAAATTAGGGGTGAAAGGGAAGTGATGTAGAAGAAATATGGAGGGGAGAGAAGAGATTAGCCTCTAGCCGTTGTTTATTGGAACAATTTTGATGTCATCATATTGGCATAGGAACTACATCCTTGGTCCTTATGAAAAATATAAGCATACAACAAAGGTAGAATGACATGAAAAGCCATACTATGAACAATTGTCCATTGCTGAAAATACCAACTCCACGCAACATACAACAATACAATGCAATACGAGAAGGAAACAAGCTCATTTAACAGGGAAAATAAGTACGAACGCACATATCCAACCCAACAATGGTCAAGATAGTGGTACAAATTTTTTGTTATCAGTGTTGAAGAGATCCACAAGTTTGTGATTGGCGACAAGGGTTAAAAATGATGCCCTGAGAAAGGATACATGCAAGGGGAAATTACAATGGACATGGGTTCCATGAAAAGTGTTTGTGTGCAACGAAACAACACCAGGCAACAAAAGTGCCCCAGAGTACAGATGAAGCAAGCAGCTAGCTTTGTGAATGGTTGTGAATCCGATGATCCATGAGTCATATTCATCAGGGGAAGATGTGAGACAAACCAACAGGATATGGAGAAAATACCATGTGCAAGACACAAGTTTCAGCCGTAATAAGCAAGTTACCATGTTTGTAGGGTTTTTTACTTTTTAGGATTTTTTTGAAAAAAAATTCCCTGTTTTTGGATTTTATATATATATATATATATATATATATTGTTTTTAGTGTTTTTTTGCTTTCTAAAATGTGGTGAAAAGTAGAAGAAAGTGAAGGGCCTAGGGAAACACAAAGTGCCCTAGGTGGAAGAAAGGAGAAACAAATCACACATAATGTCCTTGTTTAGTGGAAAAATTAAGAAAAATAATTATTTACGAGAGTGTGAAGAAGAATAAAAGCGCCAGGAGCAATAAAATTGTCTAAGGGAGAAGAAATGGGTGTCGGACAACAAAGAATGCCCCAATACAGTGAAAAATAAGAGAAAAATAATTATTTAATAAAAATAATTATTCCACGGTGAAACAGAGAGGAGAAAATGGCGATCGAAACGGGCCTTAGGCGCTCCCGACGGTGAAAAACAGTTAATATACCCCACCAGGGGGTAAAACATCGCAATCAATTAATTTTAACCGATTTGTTTAGAAAATTTTCTTGTGAGGCTCTAACACCGAGGACAACCATGGTGATCGCACGAGACTGATTGAGGCATGCGAGATGCGGTGCAGGGTACCGGTGGTACGCAGACGCCATGGCCCCTTTGTGAGTCATTAAATTTTAGCTTTTATCACTAGGAAGTCGCGTTGGCATGCCTGCGTGCATGCAGTGCAAAGCGTTGGATAGGGCATGTAGGTGTCTTTTTGGGGGCACAAGTGTCCTTTTGGGGGCACATGCACCAAATCACATACACACACACACATGCAGCATAGACATCACACACTCATGCGCACGTGCACACACAAGAAATGGGGTGCACACGTGAAAAGCATGGCGTAAGCATGAAGAGGGTAGCGCATACATGGGAGCATACGCGCGTGTAAGCGCAAGCACCCAATGTGTGGCGCACACGCCAAAAAGGGTGCGCAGTGCCCGAAAGAGGGTGTAAGTGCCAAAAGACATACGCGCGCAAGTGGCGCGCAGTGCAAAAATGTGGTGCACATGCGAACAGGCGAGCAAGTGCCTTGGACAGAAAAAAAAAGATAGGAAAGTTTCAAAAACATGACACTTAGAAGAATTTTTAGGATTTTTGGGTTAACCCTAAAAAGGGAGAGATTTTTAGAAGAAATGCTAGGAACTGACTAGTGGCATGTTATTTTACAGAGACAACTACCAATTTTATAGATGTGGGAGTGACATACCTGGATTGTAGAGCTAGAGGGTAGTATGCACCGGTGAGCCATGGCGATACTTCTCAAGGCGGTGGGGCTAGGCCCTATGTCTCGGATGCCATCTATCATATTAGATCACGGCCTATTGATTGCGCTTATTGAGTGGTGATGGCATAGCAAGAAGATTTAGTGCTTCGGGATCGCCTACGGGAGAGTTGACTGTGACTATTGAGGACGTTGGCGGATTCTTTGCGTGTTGATGATGGGCACCTTGATCGAGTACAACTCTGATGCAGGGCTGATTAGAGTAGCTTGCAGTGCCCTGTTTGGTGTTGATGATATACCACACGACGGGATGACTATAGCATTGCATGAGTGCATCTCTAACCCCACATTGCATCGGGGCCTCTCTACATCATGGCTCTTATCAGTGGGTTCTTACTCACTAATAAGACAAGAGCCTCATTTCGAGAGGAATACTACCGTTGGTTCATGGTATCTACAATGCGGTGAGATATTTTTTCTAGGGGCAAGTGCATACTAGCCCACCTATATTGGGATTTACACTTGATTACATACCATGGTCAAAAGACCATGGATCCGACCTCATTATTACAGATATGGTCATGGGATCATATTGTGATCGGATGCACTGTGGGCCTTTTCCGTGTCTGAGATCCTGAGGAGCTATCATATATGGCATGGGTAGTAGTTAGTGGGGATGTATGTGGCCATCTTGGCAGCTTATTCAAATATAGGTGAGATTTTAACAAGTTGGTAGAGATATACATCATCCTGGCGGCCATACTGAGACATTTCTAGTGGCCATAGGATGCCACGAGCTCAGTGTATGTCTAGTGGAGCATTTTATCATGGAGTGTATTGAGTAGAAAGGTGCAAGTGCAACTTGGCGGGGTATAGGGGTCCCTAGGCTATATATATGGCATGCACGTAGGTATTCAAAGAGGTAGACCATTGGGCCTCATATATTGGTGGCCCGAGCTAGAGGTGAGTTTCACACGGGTGGTCCCACAGGTATGAGACCTAGTTCGATGGGTGAGGATCCGGGGACCACGAGATGACTATACTGACCTAGTATGCGCAGTGTTACCCAGCGTCTCACCATTCCAAAGGAGGCTGACGTAAAGCGGCGTTCGCCCCACCGATAGAGATATGGCACGGTGTAAAGCATAGGGCGAGGCGCGTGGCAAGGCACAAGGGCCGGACCTAGAGGATCCTTTAGATGGTATCCCACATGATGGGCGGGGGTGCCTCATAGGCGTAGGGGCCAAGGCCACGGGGGCCGATGACAGTAGTAGTGTAGTCACAGAGG
The DNA here is from genome assembly GCA_018340775.1 of Taxus wallichiana var. yunnanensis. NCBI lineage: Eukaryota > Viridiplantae > Streptophyta > Pinopsida > Cupressales > Taxaceae > Taxus > Taxus wallichiana. The sequence continues at coordinate 681,129,399 of CM031236.1, forward strand.
CCGGGTCTTCAAGCGGGACAGTCATCCGAGCACCTCAGGGACCAATCCTTGAGGCACACATAGCCTCCCGGCCCAAGGGCTGCATAACCATAGTACAGAAGTTATAGCCAAGAGAGACGCAGCCAAAGAAGAGAGACATGAGGCTCAAGGTTGGTGTGTGACTGCCATAGCAAAGCGTGATGAGGCCCGGGCTCATATTGTTACCTTACTTTCGAGGCGGGATTAGGCTCGGGCCGAAGCTATGCAAAGGAGATGATAGAGTAGCATGGCGAGCAAGATCCGGGAGACAACAACATAGGGGGCTCAGATATTAGGCCTTCTTCATCAGTCCCAGTCACAGGTGTGGATCATTGTTGCACAGAGAGACCGTGTATATGCACGATCATAGGAATTACTAGCACAGAGAGGATCAAGCCCGCGTCGAGTGCAGAGACTATGACTACAGAGAGAGAGACCGAGAGGTTCTTTTGCCTCTAGATAGGCGAAGTAGACCGAGGGTGAGTGATAGGCAAGCGAGATATTTCCCTTCAGCAAAGTGCTCACCTCCGAAGATGTCGACTGATACATGACGCCACTAGGCTTGGTGGTGAGGCCCTATTTTATAGGACTACTTATTACAGAGTGGTTCCTCCATGCAAGAATGAGTAGCAATGCCATAGTTGTCGAGGGTTGAGTGTATCGGGTTCTCGATCATGGAGATTCGGCCATTCTACCAAATCGGTGAGAGCCCCTACCAGAGTAGCCAGTTAGACCAGCGCCATCCTAGCCTCCAGTGTTCCATCGACCAGAGGACAGATTTGGGAGCCCCGACAAGGGTGAGAGCTACGGTTGAGATCCACATTATTTTATTGTACAGATTATTTATATGTATGCCTCTTATGAAGGCCAATTTTTTATGTACAACCTTGTATACATGTATTTTGATGATGCCTCATGATGAAGGCTTGATTCTTTCTGATACATTCCCTTTTTGATGGCATTGTGTATCGATGATGTATTATATTGAGTACCGATCTAGATAGTGTATATTTGTATAGACATTTGTAGCATCTTTGTACGCCTCAGCTGAAGGCATTTTTTGATATAGAGCACTGATTTGCATCCATTTTTGATATAGATGTATATTGACACACATGTATATATATGAGGATTACTTTGTTTTGGCTCAGATACACATGGTTATGAGATGATGTACTTTATTGTTTTTGTGTCCTGATGCATGTGATATGAGTGGGATAATTTTATGATGTGAAATACCCTTTTCAGAAATTACTCTATGTTGATTCTCATTGCGTGTTGCGTTTTTGATTCAGCACTTATGGATGTGTTGTGACACGAGTGGGCATATTCTATGATGTGAAATACCCTTTTTCAGAAATTACTCTATGTTGATTCTCATTGTGTCTTTGTGTTTTTGATTCAACACTTATGGATGCGTTATCTGATTTTGTACTTTGTATGTATCTGATTTCGATGTTTGATGTATACATGTGTTGTGGATGTTAGATGATAGATCCTTAGATGATATCAAATGCATTTCTCATGTGTTATTGTAGATGTATATGGATGGGATGATATGATGATATTGGTGCGGGGGGATAGATTTTTTATCATGCGCAACCCCTCTTGCCCCCATTGATGATACGATATGTGATGATTAGCTTAGCATACATGCATGATGTAAAACTTAGCATTTTGTTTATATATGATGTATAGACAATGTTAGATGTGATGATAATGATGGTAATGTGATGTGAAAGATAACAAAACAAAGCACATGCAATAAACGCAACCTAACCTCACCACTTAAACCTTACACAATTATTTATTAATTACCTTATAATTAATAAATCCACATCTCCAAACCTGCCACCTCATTTCGCCACCTCATCATGACCTAGCCCTAACCCTAAACTAACCTAATTAAGACCTATAACTTGGTCTACATCCACACCCATGACTAATTACTTCTCACCCACACCAAAACCAACCTAATCATGACTTGACCAAGCCCACAACTAATCCCTCGGGAGAAAAGGAGGGAAAGTGGGCTATTTTACTAAAAATAGCCCACTTTGACTTAACCGACATTGGTTCCTACTCGACCGCCGTCGGTTACGTAACCGCCATCGGTTCCCTATAAATGACCTCCCCCAACCAAAAAAAGGAGAATTCATTTGAAAGATCCGGAATTCACTTGGTAGAGCAGAGACAAGTGAAGAAAAGAGAAGAGTTTGCAGAGAAGGACATCGAGCCCAAGACTGCAACTGAGGAACTAGAGCACAGCGACACTCATCCAAGCATTGGGAGAGAAGATAGCTCATTTTTATTGTCAGATCATCCCACCTGAGCCCTGCCTTCGTCATCACAATCCTTGGACCTGTATCTTCATCAGGAACTAGTAAGTAGTGTCTTGTACGTTTTTAAATAACATTTCTTGAACTTCTGAATCATAGTAATTATAAGTTCACTCCTAGATCTACTACCCGGTAGCACCCTACATCTAACTGTCATTCCTCTACCCTTACATTGCCCCAAGAATAGCCCCCACACTCTCTGAGTCTTCTCCATCACCCTATTGCCTATCCCTAATCATTTACCAGCCTTATAAACACCATAACCGCCTTATAGCTTTCCTTCATTGAAAGCCCCTAAATCACTGCCCCTACCGGTATCGGTTATCAGCAACCGGTACCGGTGTAAAACCGCAGTCGGTTGTACAGTGACCGGCATCGGTCACTGTGACTCAAACCAAAACCAGCCTTTCCTCTATTGCTTTTAACGAGGTAATTAAATTGTAATTTTGCAATAACTTCTTTGTTAGAATTTGTGTTAATTCGTATTAAGAGGGGAACTGACCACCTTCGAAAGGAAGTCCAATATTTCTTGGGCCCAAGGCAGTTCCCTCATTTATTGTCTAACTAAAATCTGGTGGTCTTGTATTCTTACTTGCAGGTAGTCCTTCCTAGAAAAAAAGGAGTTCTTCGCAATCGATCTGATCTCTCTCCATGGTACGTGCACGCACACTCCCAACATTCAATAGGTATTCCTCCTATCCCTAACCCTTATCTGTTTCTCAAGAGAATGAAAGGATAGAAGCACCTCTATTCTAAGAATGGAAACATTATGTGTGAAACATTTTGGCACGCCTGGTGGGACCCTTTCTTGGGTTTCTTTCTTTCTTGCTTGCTTTCATATAGGGAGCACACTTGCTATTTTCTTCTTCTAAATATTCACAAGATATTTTGTTATTTTGGTAAAAGAATTTGTCTTTCTTCCTCATCTTTGCATTAGTGAAAGTCATCTTCTTTGCTTCATCGAATATCATTTTCGATTTGGGTTTAAAACATGTGCATCACATTCTTGCTTGTTGTTTTCAATTCTAGTGAACGTAGATTAAGTAACAGGTCGTACACGTGGGGGTGATATCCATGGTATTGACAAGAAATTAATCTTACTTTCACTGCACAACACATCCCAAATCACATCATAATCAAACACAACACTCAAACATCCCCCTTTTCCGCGGTATTCCTCCGCCCGATTGAGGTAACCTTATAAGCCAAAACAAACTTGACATCTCCCTTAGGTCTTTTGTTTAGGATTGACATCATCTTGCGTCTAAGGCATAAGCCCACAATAATTAAAACTAATCCTAGGGTTAGTCTCTTGATTTGCTTGTGCATCTTGCTTGTTTTTAGTTCTATTTCTCTATCATACACTGTTTCAGTGATCACTTCAGAACAGTTTGGTAGGTATACTAAGCATCGTTAACCCCAAATCAGCAACTTCTTACAACTTCTTAGACCGGTCCTATCTACCGAGATCGGTTAAGCGGACCGACGCATAAATTTCTGATCACCGACATCGGTTACCTGATCAATATCATTTACTTTCTTTCACAGTTCCCGACAAACCAGCAACCTACCAATTCCAACATCTTGTGGTTGTTTTTGTTCCTGATAGATTGAATCCCTGCTATGTACTCTTGTCCATGGTTGTTATCACTCGAAAACAAGTATGCCATGGTTTCACATGCCTGTTTTGTGCCTTTGCCTGAATCACCCCCTTCACATCCTATGGGGAATCCTACGGACACCAGTGAGGTTCCCAAAATCCCTGTAGGAGATAAGGAATTTGTGAAATTTTTGGATGCTAATCCTAGCGTTGTATAGTACTATTTGTCTCATACCCCTGACCGTACACCCGACGGTTAACTCCTTGTTGGTATGCCTATTAGTATAGCTGCTCACTTAGCTCCTTCCCCACCTAATAACTCCACCTTACCTTCTTCATCCTTAGCCCCGTCTCCCAACTCAGTGGCTTCGGAAGTTCATACGGCATAGATTGGCTTTCCTTTGGTTAATCTGGGGCCCCACATATCATTACCGCCAACTCCTCCTACCTCGTCTCTCGCAGACTGCCCCTTTCATAACTTGCTCTCTGCCACCTATCCACACGAGCTTTCCTTCTCAAGCTCCGCCCACCTTTTCATTTCCACACACTTATCCGGTGGCTTCAACATCTTATATAGGACATCCCTATTTGGTCACCTCAACATATTCATCCTCAATACCTTATCAACATTTAACCCCACCATTGTCTAGTGGTGGCTCTTGGCCCAATCCTCCTCCGTTTACAACAACCGCACCATCATCTCATCCAACCACTGATTTAATCAAACAAATGATGGACAAGATGCAAAATTTGGAGGCTTCTATTTTAGGAAGCCATAGCACCCTGACATACGAGAAAGTTTTGGGAGCCTATTCATCCTTTTGTCCCCCTTCATTCATATCCTCCTCAATGGGAATTACCAAAATTTACTCATTTTAATAGTAAGGAGGATCCTCAACAACACTTGCGATCATTTAGACATGCCTGCTATCTGATTGCTCATGACGATGCCTTACTACTCCGCACCTTTCCCATGTCATTATCAGGACCCACCTTGGAATGGTACAGTGCTTTAACCCAGCACTCAATTTTCTCTTTTAACCAATTAGCCCAATCTTTCTTGGATCATTTCTCCATTAATATCGCCAAGAAAGTATCCATCACCGACCTCTATGCCATCGACAATTTGAAGACGAATCTATCGCAGATTTTGTTGGACGATGGCGGGGCCTTATCAACCAACTTACTTATGCCTTGCCTCAGGCCGAACTTATCGAACTCTTTACGTGGGCTGTGCTTAAGCACATTTCTCCTACCCTCCAAATTCAAACTTTCCACACCTTTGATGAGGCCTTTACTATGGCTCAGAAACTAGAGATTCGAGCCTTAGAGGAAGAGAAATTGCGGTTGCGCAACAAAAACCCTAATTTCTGAACCCAAGACTCCACCAACAAACCCAACACCACCAATTCTCACGCATCGACTGCTTGAAATCAAAAGGAGTTGTACACGCGGTGATGGTCAAATCCCAAGCACCGTCTAATACCCCGCCAAAAACCACCTATAAGTATAAATCCGAGCCCATCAATTACACTCCCTTGGGAGAAACTTATGGTGTCATCTTGGAAAAATTGCTCAAAGCGGGAGCTATCACCTTACCTCCTATTAAACCTCACTCTAGGTTTGATTCCACCCATGCTATACCTTCTTGGTACAAAGAAAATGACTTTTGTAACTTCCACCGCGTGAAGGGACACAGTCACGAAAACTGTAAGATGTTGAAAAACATAGTGCAGGAAATGGTTGATGCAGGGGATATAACCCTCGATAATCCTAATGCCCCTACTAACCGAAATTTGAAAATCTTCAACAAACCATTCCCAAACCACTCTTCTAATAGTAACATAAACCAAGATATCTTAGCCGAGGAGAGTGTTCATGAAATCCATGCAGTTTTGACTCCCAACCAAAAGCTTCTATCGAGGAAATTCTGAATCAAGCCTCTTTACTAACGTAAGGATCGAACCCCCTTCACCCCCATCAAGACAAAATGATAATCTTGCCATTCCTTTACCCATAAAGGAATTAACCACCCAGAGTTCTCTTCTCATGAATGAGTCTTCTTACACCACATCCCTGCAAGATTGTGAGCGGATGTTATCTAACTTATCTATTTCCCAAACATCTCCTTCCATCACTCTTGCTATAAAAGAAGAAGGCTCGCCACTTTTTCTGTCATCCTTAGAAGAGAAACCCCTCGAACCGACATCACCAAATTCTTTAATCATGACGGATCCCCTCAAACATGCCCTCCTACCTATTAGTTCTTCATCGCCTAAATCTTTTCAGCGACCGGTTGACCTCTTAACGCCCATTGATACAGTGCCTCATTTACCCCCTGTATCACACCCACAGTGGACCAGAATCACAACCCACCTCTCTTCCATACAAAAGTTCCTATTCACACGTGAAGATTGTCATCCCTCAGAAGATAGACGAGTCCTATGGGAGTGTTTGAGTACACCATGCTCTACTCAAATGCAGATGACCGATCCAGACACCTCTACCATATACCCGAGGTATTTACAAAAGCTCAAAATGCCTATGTCCTCATCTTCACCCCCCTCATCTCTACTGAATACCTCATCCACCTCTATTAACTTAACCACACCTTCCCCTACGCTTGGGACTTCACCAATACCCAGCCTAACACACCCACCTAAACGGTTAGATTTATCCAAAAATAAAGCCGTCCATCCACCTAGGAGACAAACCCAATCCCCTCAAGTCCAATCTATGCCTCTGTCACAACTAAAACCCTCGCCGTCACACCTACCTTCTATATTGGGACCTCACCCCTCCACCTTGCCTCAATACATCATACCTCCTGCGTTTTCTTTAAAACGACCTACACCTTCTACACCCATACAGAGATCCATGGGTGTATCAACACCATCACCCCAAGTATCCTGTCCACCTATCAACCTTAAACAAACTCCATCATCAAAGGATTTGTTTGTTGTCACTCCTCTTTCTCCGTGGTTGTTTCCTGCCACCACGTCATCTGTGGCCTCATCATCTAACCAAGCTAAACATAACTTCTGCGCTGAAGAAGCCATGTTTAGTTAAATCCAATTATCAAAACCCCTTGTCTAAACCACCACCCGTACGAACCAACCATACCCAAACATTACCAAAACCCACCCAATCAATAGCCTCATCTTCCTCTGACTTTGACCCACTCAAAGGATCTTACGCCAAGATCCTTGATATGTTGGTGGAGAATGCGACCATTTCCCTACCCCCACTTAGACCCTATGATCCATCTAAACCTCGACCTATAGGTTATGATGAGTCTAAAATCTGCGCTTACCACCGCACACCAGGACATGATGTAGAGGGATGCAAAACTTTGAAAGCCATCCTTCGTCAGTCACCTCTCTCGGATAGAAAGGTTAAGAAAGACAACTTACGAAGGGAGAAACCTTTAGCTTCAATCCCCTCTCCTATACCGCCTATCCCCACCTCACCAAGAAATATCATTATTGCAACCCCACCTCTCGAAGACAATGACTTATCCCTACCATCTTCCTCCTCTCGTGTTCATGAGATCAACATGATTAGCATTGCTACTCGAGGGCAGAAAACCAATGGGAAAGCTAAAGAAAGCACACCTGCGGCCTCTCTTTCTCCGTCCGCCATCGATCACCACCACCTAAAGTGGTTATTTGTGGACTGTCTACCCCGTCTCGATGGAGTTTCCCCCGTCTGTACCATGATCAAACGACTTCACCGATCACTGTAAAAATGACCTTTGTATGATCTCATTCAAACCTCTGAATCTCATCGACAAGCTCTCATTGAAATCCTCCAAGGGATAGAGGTCCTACCTAATGAAACCTTGCCCGTTGCCTCCATTTTAACACCCAATCATGTTGCTTCTCTCACCAAACAACCTATCTCCCCTGACCACTTATGTCTCTTGTCACATGCAGTGCCATTCTTTGTCGAGTTTCTCGAAGACGAAATTGTCGACTTTGGTGCGAGAAGATCGACCTTGCTCTTTTCATCTCGGCTTACGTCGAGACATCCGAGTACGTCGTGTTATGATTGATGGGGGTGCTAGCCTAAACATCATCTCTTCCAAAGCCTTCCAACAAATGAATATCCCTTCTATTTGCATGTGTGCACTGACCCCACCATGTTGCGTTCATTGATGATGCTATTACTTCTACCTTAGGCACCGTGATCCTTAACATTCGTGTAGGGCCACATACTTTACTGAACTCTTCTATGTCCTTGAGGAGAATTCCAATACAACATGTTGTTAGGCCGCCCTTGGATCGGGCTATGGGATGCGTTCCCTCCACCTTACATAGATGCATAAAATTCAAGTATGAGGGAAGTCCTACACCAGTAAGGTGCGCTCCCCCTTCAAAACCTGCAATATGTTATATCTCCCTAATGATGTGCTTGTGCAGTCAAGACACCCATTCATCAACCCTGACCATCTACTTGACCACACCTTAACCATCCATCTCAACCGCACCTACACCTTGACCAATGAAACCGCCGCCGCAAATACCGCTTCCTTCCCCGCGGACAACATCCCGACCTCAGATCCCTTGGTAGATTTTTTCAACGCCTTGTTGGGGAGTATCACCTATATAATGTTAGCACTTTCCATACCCCACAGGAGTACGGATAGTTACATGCGCATCCTACCTACGGACCGTCGTGTGGGGAAGTAATCTCCTACGGACCACCTAATTGCCGCACCAACCTAACGTATGGGGGTGTCGATACATCCTCTATCACCCCTGAACCTCCCCTTGGTGTGGTTCCCTTCCAATCTGATTTTCAATATCTAACTAATCGTCGTTTCACCCTCACCTTCCTGACGCGTTGTGCTTGGAAGGGCTTCGGTTTTAGTCTTTATGAACAAGGCCGACATACGATCATTCCTGTAACTACACGCAAACACAAAGATCGTCGTGGTCTTGGATTCTCTGAACCACCTACACTAAAGACACCACCTATCTGTTGTATCCAGGAAGACGACGAAGTCACCCCTTCCAGAACCATCATCACCCATTTTGTCATCATCACCCACAGAGTCGATAGACCCTGAATCTATCCCTCCTAACTTTTTTTTTTTTCATAAACGCTATCTTCCTGGGTCCTCTCACTTATCAACGTGATAATGAAGACCCATCTTCTCTTCCCCTTCTGTATCGGACATGATGAAGAGGACTCTCCTTTAATTAATGTTGTTGAGTGCGGGATGGCGACTCCATCCTCACTTACCTTGGTGCGGATGACTCTTATATTCAATGCGCCTTACCATCTGACACTCAAACCATGTTGAATGAGTCGACTATAGAAATCAACATCCACATAGAGGACGATCCTCACATTGTGAAGATCGGACAATCTCTTAACGCATCAGAACAAACTGCCTTCACTACCTTCCTCCGTTCCCACAACCAAGCTTTTGCTTGGTCCTACGCTGACATGCCAGGAATTGATCCTGACATTGTTGTCCATAACATTACCCTGAAACCCGATTCCAAACCAGTTAAACAAAAACTGAGAAAAATGCATCCACGCATTGCCCTCTTGGTCAAAGAAGAGCTTCAACGACTCCTTTCTGTTTCCTTCATCTTACCTATTGATTATCCTCAATGGATTTCTAACATCGTACCTATTACTAAAGCAACGGGGGACTTCGGATATGTATGGATTTCCGGGACCTTAACCTTACTTGCCCAAAGGATGACTTCCCCCTACCAAGTATTGATCAACTTGTTGATCTCACTGCGGGCCATGAGATGCTTTCCCTCATGGATGGCTTCTCGGGATACAATCAAATTTTGGTAGCCCGATCGATCAACATAAAACCACCTTCATAACTCCTTGGGGAACCTTCTGCTATCGTGTCATGTCGTTTGGCCTTAAGAATGCTGGTGCGACCTATCAGCGGGCTATGACTTACATTTTTCATGACATTATGCACACTATCCTTGAGGATTATGTCGATGATCTTCTTGGAAAATCTAAACATCGCAGTGAACATCTCGATGTTTTAACCATTATTTTCGATCACTGTTTACAATCTTGTGTTCGTCTTGACCAAAGAAATGTGTCTTTGGTGTCCTTTGAGGAAAACTCCTTGGTTTTATTGTCTCTTTGCGTGGCATCGAGGTCGATCCAACTAAAGTCAAAGCTATCCTAGAAATGCCCCCACCCACTAACCTCGAACAATTACGTAGTTTGCGGGGAAAACTCCAATCTATCGGCGCATTTCATCTCACTGACTCTCGGATCGATGTCAACCTTTCCATCATCTCCTTAAAAAGGACATTGTCTTTGATGGAGCGAAGAGTGCCACCAAGCCTTTGAGGCTCTTAAAGCCTATCTCTTGCTGACCACCCGTGCTTATCCCACCTCGGGATGATCGCCCTTTCTACCTTTACCTTTCCGCCACCGACCATGCTGTAGGAGCCATGCTCACACATCGTGACTCCGAGCATCGAGAACAAGCCGTTTATTACATAAGTCGTACTCTGGTGGATTACGAGACTAGGTATACACATGTAGAAAAGTTGTGCCTAGCCCTATCATTCGTGGCCACCAAACTCTGACACTACCTCCTGAATCACAAAACTTTTGTCATCACCAACACGGACCCCATCCATTATATGTACGCCAAACCTCATCTAAACCAACGCATCGCCCGATGGCTTATGCTCCTGCCGACCTCGACCTTGAGTTTGTACACCAGAAATCAATCAAAGGACAAACTATCGCAGACCAACTCGCGGAAGCCCCTTTACCTGGGAAACAATTTACCAATTTTACTTTCCCTGACGAACTCATTGCCACTCTTTCACTCAGTGAGGAGTCATATCCAATGACCCTCTTCTTCGATGGATCCAAATGCTAGCGCGGCGGAGGGGCCGGCATTGTTCTCATTCCTCTGGATCGCTGAACCTATGCCTCTTTCATTCGGCTTGATTTCCCTGCACTAATAATACAGCGGAATACGAGGCCCTTGTTTTGGGTCTCCAGGTTGCGTTACATTTAGGTGTAAAATCTATTAACATTTTTGGTGACTCTCAACTGGTCGTCAATCAAGTTACGGTGCATCTACCAATGTAAAAATGAGGAACTTCAAAAGTACAAACATTACGTGGATTCACTTTTGACCTTATTTACTCATTATTCTATCAAACCATTCCCGCTCAACTAATAAATTTTGCGGATACTATGGCTTGCTTAGCCTCACAAATTCTGCCTCACCAGTGACTCGACATATTTGTCTTGGTCAACAACTCTTTGCCCCATCTTACTCGGCCCGGATGTTGGTATGATAAATAATGTATCCACTGATTCGCAGGATACTTGGTATCACCAATTTCACGATTACCTTACAACCTCTGTTCTCCCATCTGACCTTACGAGTAACGGAAAATGTGCTTTTCTTAAAAGTGTTTCTCGTTATGTCGTCATGGGGGGACTCCTCTATAAACGTGGCTTTGATGGCATCCTCCTTCGATGTCTAACCGGCGCGGAGGTCACCTATATCATCCAACAAGTCCATGACGGCATTTGTGGTGGACATTTTAGTGGCCTTACCGTGGCCAAACGGATCCTTCGCCTAGGCTATTATTGGCCTACTCTTAATAACGACTGCTACGAATATGTTAAGCGTTGTATTATGTGTCAACAACATGCCAACCTTCAACATACTCCTAGCCATCCACTACAGGTCGCGTGAGATCTTTGGCCTTTCTCACAATGGGGTTTAGACCTTATTGGTGAGATTCACCCGCCCTCTTCACAACGTCACCGTTGGATAATCACAGCGACCGAATATTACACTAAATGGGTGGAGGCCATTCCACTCATTTCAACCAAAAAAGAAAAAATTGTAGAGTTCATCAACCATCACATTATCTGTCGTTTTGGTGTTCCTCATCGCCTGATAACAGATAATGGGAAATCTTTCAAAAATAAGTTGTTACAAGACCTTTGTGACAACTTTAGTATCAAACTTAGTTTCTCATCACCTTACTATCCACAAGCAAATGGTCAAGCCGAATCTTCTAACAAAACCCTGACCAAAATTCTCATGAAAGTCGTTAACGATTCTGGAAAAAATTGGCCTGATCACATCCCCTTTGCCCTTTGGGCTTATCGGACTAGCATTCGTACCTCCACTAATGCCACCCCATTTTCTTTGGTATATGGTACCGAGGTTGTCTTGCCTCTCGAAATACAAATACCCTCCCTAAGAATATCTCTTCAGGATATTCTCACCAATGATGATTTCCGCTAAGAGCGGTTAGCCCAATTGGAGCTTCTTGACGAGCGTCGTCTTACAGCTCTTGACCACCTTCAAATCTATCAAAAGCGCATCAAGCGTGCTTATGATAAGTGACTTCATGAGTGTACCTTTAAGGTTGGTGATCTTGTCCTCAAAGAGAATCAACATGTAACCAAACTAGAAAAGAGCAAACGTGGAAAATTTGCTCCTAATTGGATTGGGCCTTACATTATCACTCACACTTACGGATCAGGCACTTACTGGTTTAGCTTTAAGCTTAATGGTAAACTGAGCTGAACCCCTTAATGCCTTGCATCTTGGCCATTCTCTTTATTGAATTTAGTGTTATATCACTTCTTATCTACCTTGCGCTCGTCCCTTGAGCTCATTTACCACCTCATACACTTTGTTTCATGCATCTCAAAATAGAATCAAGCTCACGTGGTTTGGTCATCACCTCCTCTTAAAGATGCCTTCCCCTTTTTAGTCTGGTCCATGACTTAAAAGTATCAAAATAACAAGTTCTCAATTATATGATTATGGGATATTCTTGAGTCAAACTTCCTACAAAATTAGATGCTTCATGCCAAATGGACATCTAGACCGCTACGCTCTAAACTAGACTGCTCCCTCGAAGGACAGCTAAGTGCAAAGCCGCATCTGTTATTATACACTAGACTGCTCCCCCGAAGGACAGCTATACACAAAAGCTGCATCTGCTACTATAAATAGACTGCTCCCTTGAAGGACAGCTATACAAAGTCAGCCTCTATCAGAAGCTTCTCGCATTGCTCAGCTTCGTGAAGACCTCAAGAACAACAAAATACATATCCCATGTAGACTTCCTGCATCGATCAGTCTATATCCAGAAAAATAAAAGCAGTATTCAAAAGCACTTTTGAGTCATGGACTTGTCTATTTAGGTTTGGTTCTCTTTTGTCAGCATAATCACCTTATAACAAATTCTCTGTGCCCCAGCTCTACCAGCCACCTCACCTCACCATTCGTCAAAGCAACAAAACTCAAGGGACGTGACGTATATCGATATATTGTGATTATACAACTCTTTTCACCTATCGACTTCTCACCTATGCAAGGTACCTAGGGATTCAAGCTCATCCTACGTTAATATGTGGTTTGTTTAGCTCTTTTCAACTACGGGACACTTTTGCCTCTTTTACTCGAATCTAGGATTATGTGTTGACCTTAATCAGGACACGGTTCCCTACTACTTGGGTAAGCTAACTTTCACTTCACCTATACCTACACCAACATCGCCAATACCTTACCAACACCAACAACATTACCCTACCAATATCAATATTTTTTACCAACCAACAAATTGCCTAACCATAACCAAATTGCCTGAATTCACCTCTCCCTGGTCCTAAGGGAGAACTACATCGGTCTGAGGCCCCTCCTTGCTTTGTGCAATGGGCTATGTAGGCAGCACTTAGGAGACATGGGGTCTCCCAAGGTTAGCTCGACCATCCCCTACCATAACCTATCATGTGTTGTAAATATAAATATTTTTGTGTATTTCTATTTGATAACATTCATCTTTATCCTTTTTCAAAACAAAACATTCAAAACACAACCATTCTTATTATTATCATAACTCAAATCAACATACATATTCATTTTTATTTAGATGTTAAACAAATACATCTTCTCTATCATCGACACACAGGTCGGCATCCTTATTTATTCTTATACCCCTATAAAATTCACTTAGACCCTTGCGCCTCATCTCGAACTAGGTGATGATCGTGATCGTCGACGCCGCTCACTGGCCTCTCCATCCTCAAAGGTGCCACTGCTATTGGTTCCTCCCACTGATCCGCCAATCTCTCCTGTAACATATGAATACGCCCTCTCGCGTGGAGGAATCTTGCCTCTAGTCTCTCCACTCGTGACTCTGCAACCGCTAACAATCCCATTGTCTCATTCACCCACGTTTGAAGCTGGTGAACTAAACCCTGTGGTGATCTCTCTCTGTTGTAATCACAGCTATGTTAGGATGATCGGCCCTCTCACGTGAACCTCGCAGCTCTGTTACCCACCATAATCTATAAGCCTCTGTCGCTCCTGCATCCATTACCCTGCGATCGGCTGCTATCTCTTCTGGTCCTTCTGGAGGTGTCGGCCGGGGAGGTGAGAATGATGCCTCGGCGTCGATCCTCATGTATGGTCTATAAGCCATGGGTATATCCTAAACAAATCCAAATTGTCGCCGCACACGATCTAGAGGAATCCTCTCATACTCACCTGGCCTGTGCCCCGCGATCCACCTTAATCGCTCTACACCCCTCAAATCCTCAGCTATGTTCTCTGTCACCATATAGTTCCCGTAAGGCCTCAATGGATATCCATGGTGTCACCATCTCCACACTGCCTATAATACTCGATGTCATCTGTCACGGCACGGGATCTCGCCTCTTGTTTTGCATGCGGACCCATTGTCGAATCCCAACCTCTGCACTCCTATCTCTCTTTCCTGGATTGGTCGGCCTATTGGTCACACACACAATGTGCTCATAGGCCCAACAATGTAATAAGTATGCACAATCCAGTGTCATCCTGTGATTTCACTGCAGGCCCATAAACCCCTGTATAGCTCCACCAGATATGCGGGTGCCCATGCAAAAGTCACGCTCCTTTCTATCATTTCCCAAATAATACACATCAATGCTTTTGGAAATCTTCCCCCATCCGCCCTTGGTAATGCATAATACCCCACCGCTATCATTAATACCACTGCCAACCTTGTTGCCTTAGGGTGTGCTGCAAACATTATACCATAAGTAAATGTCAAACCTCGTTGTGTCATATCTCATGTATTTGAACCAAATCTTTATTGTTATCGCTCCCGCACTGCGCTAGGCCCCACCTAATACCTTTGGTCTTCTGTAATTGGGAGCCTCAAAATTCTAAACACATCTTCCAACGTCACTGTCATCTCCCCTGTTGGCAGATAGAAGGTATTCTTTTCTGGATTCCATCTCTCAATCAATGCCTGCAACATAGCATGATTGCGTGCGATTCATGAATAATAGCGGATTCCACTTAACCCCACACGGTTTATCAATGCCCATTCAGCTGGTGTTACATCCGCTTGGACTCGTGACAACAAAGCTGGCACACTATCATTCATCCTCAACCCTGCCTCTGCCTGCATACATCAAATCAACAAACAACCATTCAATAAATCAAATCCCCAAGTGTTTTTTCTCACATTCTAGAATTTCATACA
This sequence comes from Taxus wallichiana var. yunnanensis, assembly GCA_018340775.1. Taxonomy (NCBI): domain Eukaryota; kingdom Viridiplantae; phylum Streptophyta; class Pinopsida; order Cupressales; family Taxaceae; genus Taxus; species Taxus wallichiana. Next base: position 681,144,878 of record CM031236.1, read on the forward strand.
GTAACCGATATCGGTTATAGATAACCGATACCGGTTATCTCTAAACGATATCGGTCCACATCAATCCTATACATGCCTACTTTACCAAAATTTCTACCCTTATCCACCAATCTTCCTGTCTCACCACGTCGCCTCCCCCGGCTTTGCTAAATAGCATTATTTTGACTTCATTGGCCCAAATCACGACCGCAACAAAGCAACCAATTAGCTCGACCCAAGGCCGCAACCAACCAATCAAGCCTGACCCAAGGCCGCACCCAACCAATCAGGCCCGAGCCAAGGCCGCAACCAACCAATCAGGCCCGATCCAAGGCCACACCCAATCAATCAGGCCCGACCAAAGGCCGCAACACACCAATCCGGCCCGACCCAAGGCCGCAACCAACCAATCAGGCCTGACCCAAGGCCGCACCCAACCAATCAGGCCCGACCCAAGGCCGCAACCAACCAATCGGCCCGACCCAAGGCCACACCCAATCAATCAGGCCCGACCAAAGGCCGCAACCAACCAATCCGGCCCGACCCAAGGCCACACCCAATCAATCAGGCCCGACCCAAGGCCGCAACCAACCAATCCCAACCCAAGGCCACACCCAATCAATCAGGCGACCCAAGGCCGTAACCAACCAATCCGGCCCGACCCAAGGCCGCACCCAATCAATCAGGCCCGACCCAAGGCCGCAACCAACCAATCCGGCCCGACCCACGGCCACACCTAATCAATCGGCCCCACCCAAGGCCACACCCAACCAATCAGGCCGACCCAAGGCCCTCCCTAATCAATCGGCCCGACCCAAGGCCGCACCAATTAAGTACCTCACCCAAGACCCACAAATTACGATTTTATCCACCCATCATGTAGCTTTTTGTTCAATCAAGCTCACTGTTCGTGTTCTAGCATGATTAGGATACTTGAATTGATCAGCCGACCAACTTTGCCTAGACCGAGACCGTGATGTTTATCTCAACCAAACCAACCATTTGGTACTGCCGAACATGCCTAAACATTCATGTACCTTACCCGTTATATCCCCTGGAGCTACTTCCTATGCCTTGGATACCAGGATTATATCACCCTTGTTTGGATAAACTATCGACCTTTGCCTATGAATTGCTTGTTTGCTCTTCAAATCATGTACCCTGGTCACACTACTGCATTTCAACGTGCGTCTGCTTCCTTGAACTTACCCCACCATCTTACCATCATCCCAACACCATTTATCCTTTATCAACCCTATCCCTGATTTCACGTCGCCTCAATCTGTGATAGATTTGAGGGGGATTACCTATACCCTTAACTGGGGCAATCACTTCTTATTAATTGTCAGTGCAGCTTTACAAGACAAGCTACACGACAACAAGGGGCTAATGTAGACACCAAATTTGTGTCTTACGACACCCTGTGCCCCGCATCTCATTTCGTAACCTAACCTCACCACTTAAACCTTACACAATTATTTATTAATTACCTTATAATTAATAAATCCACATCTCCAAACCTGCCACCTCATTTCGCCACCTCATCATGACCTAGCCCTAACCCTAAACTAACCTAATTAAGACCTATAACTTGGTCTACATCCACACCCATGACTAATTACTTCTCACCCACACCAAAACCAACCTAATCATGACTTGACCAAGCCCACAACTAATCCCTCAAGAGAAAAGGAGGGAAAGTGGGCTATTTTACTAAAAATAGCCCACTTTGACTTAACCGACATCGGTTCCTACTCGACCGCCGTCGGTTATGTAACCACCATCGGTTCCCTGTAAATGACCTCCCCCAACCAAAAACAAAGGATCGGAATTCATTTGAAAGATCCAGAATTCACTTGGCAGAGCAGAGACAAGTGAAGAAAAGAGAAGAGTTTGCAGAGAAGGACATCGAGCCCAAGACTGCAACTGAGGAACTAGAGCACAGTGACACTCATCCAAGCATTGGGAGAGAAGATAGCTCATTTTTATTGTCAGATCATCCCACCTGAGCCCTTCCTTCGTCATCACAATCCTTGGACCTGTATCTTCATCAGGAACTAGTAAGTAGTGTCTTATACATTTTTAAATAACATTTCTTGAACTTCTGAATCATAGTAATTATAAGTTCACTCCTAGATCTACTACCCGGCAGCACCCTACATCTAACTGTCATTCCTCTACCCTTACATTGCCCCAAGAACAGCCCCCACACTCTCTGAGTCTTCTCCATCACCCTATTTCCTATCCCTAATCATTTACCAGCCTTATAAACACCATAACCGCCTTATAGCTTTCCTTCATTGAAAGCCCCTAAATCACTACTCCTACCGGTATCGGTTATCAGACAAGAACCGGTGTAAAACCATAATCGGTTGTACAGTGACCGGCATCGGTCACTGTGACTCAAACCAAAACTAGCCTTTCCTCTATTGCTTTTAACGAGGTAATTAAATTGTAATTTTGCAATAACTTCTTTGTTAGAATTTGTGTTAATTCATATTAAGAGGGGAACTGACCACCTTCGAAAGGAAGTCCAATATTTCTTGGGCCCAAGGCAGTTCCCTCATTTATTGTCTAACTAAAATATGGTGGTCTTGTATTCTTACTTGTAGGTAGTCCTTCCTAGACAAAAAGGAGTTCTTCACAATCGATCTGATCTCTCTCTATGGTACGCGCGCACCCTCCCAACATTCAACAGGTATTCCTCCTAGCCCTAACCCTTATCTGTTTCTCAAGAGAATGAAAGGATAGAAGCACCTCTATTCTAAGAACGGAAACATTTTGTGTGAAACACCATACTTGGCGACTATGACATAGGGTCCCAACCAATGTGGTTCAAAATTCCCTTTCCTTTCTCACTCTACTCTCGGTGTTGAACTGGTTCTCCTTCATGACTAAATCACCAACCTCAAACTAATGAGGGATGATTCTCTTGTTGTAGTTTACGGAGACTTTGTGTTGATACACTTTCAGTTGATTAAGAGCACGAATGGGCCTCTCATCTAGGATTTCTAACTCAATCAGTCTTACCACTCAATAATCTTCATCCTTATCCGAGATCTGCCGAAGAGAAATTCTCGGGGACGGAAGTTCAATCTCTAAAGGGATGATAGATTATGTCCCGAATACTAGGAATATGGTATCACACCCGTAGGAATGCAAATGGATGTTTGGTAAGCCCAAAGGGCTGCATGGATTTGTAGGTGCAAGTTTTGACTTGTTTTAATGATCATCTTCTCCATTATCCTTACCAAATTCATGTTTGTTGCCTCAGCTTGTCCATTACCCTGATGGTGATATGGCGTGGACCATTTTAATCTGATTTGGAATCATTGGCAAAGACCTTTTACAATTTTGTTCTTAAATGACTTCCCGTTATTTGTAATAATGGCTACAGGAATACCATATCGGCAAATGATGTGATTCATGATAAATTTAGAAATTTGGGCTCCTGTGACATAGGTTAAAGGGATAGCCTCCACCCATTTTGTAAAGTATTCTCGTATTTGTGATTATATGTGTGTGACCATCGGATTAGGTAGGAGTAAGTTTTCTTATTAAGTCAAGTCCCCACTTGGATAATGGCCATGGGGTAGTGATAGGTTGCAATGGTTACAACGAAGCATGAATGAAATTTCCATACTTTTGGCAAAGTACACATTTTCTAACATAATTGCAACAATCAGTTTCCATGGTAGGCCAATAGTAACCTACTCTCAATAGTTTCTTAGCCAAGACCATTCCGTTCGTATGTGCTCCGCATACCCCTTCATGCACTTCTTTGATTGCTTGGATTGACTCACACATCCAAACAACTTAATAGATTCCCATCGAGCCACGACGATAAAGTTTACCTCCTAAAAGGGTGTAACGGGCTATCTCGGAAAATTAAGCTTTGGTTTTTAATGGGAGATATTGTGAGGGAATGTGTTGTTCTTAAGATAGGTAAAAATGGGTTCATACCACGGGAATGGGGACCAACAACCTCACAAGCCAGGAAAGATTATGGCATGTCATACGTGGGGGTGGCATAGATTTTCGACAAAGAATGGCATGTCATTATTCCCTGGCGGAATATGAAGCATAGACCCCACTGTTGCCATGGCATCTGCCAATCTGTTATGCACTCTTGGAATTTGTTCAAAGGTAATGTGCACAAAGTAATCCTTTAGAGTTTCCACTAACTTTTTCTAAGGTATGAGCTTGTCATCCTTAACCTTATATTCATCATTAACCTGTTTGATAAATAACTGCAAAACACCCACAACTTTGACATGATGAACATTCCACTTGATAGCTAGCTTCATCCCTACAATGAGTGCCTCATATTCTGCAATGTTGTTTGTGTAAGGGAATCCCAGGTGAAAATCCTATGGTATAGGATCACCAGAAGGAGTAATAAGGACCACTCCTGCACTTGAACCATGAAATGTAAAGGATCCATCAAAATGTATCTACCATATGATGATTCTTCAATGTAGAGCAAGGAGGCATCTGGCAGATCTAGATTCAAAGGTTCTATGCTTTGCAAAGGTGCTTCCGCTAGCTGATCCGCAAGTACTTGTCCTTTAACTAATTTTTGATGGACAAATTCTATGTCAAAATCACTGAGTAGAATGATCCAATTAGCCATTCTACCTGTGAGGGCGGTTTGGACAATAAATACTTGAGTGGGTCAACCTTGGATATGAGCTTGGTCTTAGTATTTAACAAGTAATGGTGAAGTTTTTGAAAAGTAAAAACAACGGCCAAGCAAGCCTTTTCAATTTGAGGATAATTGAGCTCATAGGTGATGAGGGTGTGACTCAGATAGTACACCACTTTCTCCTTATGACCAAGGTTGTATTGGGTGAGCAACACACCAATAGCAAATTGTGTAGTGGAAATATAGAGCAATAGTGGTTCCCCAGGAGTGGGAGGCATGAGGATAGGTGGATTAGCCAAGTATTGTTTAAGCAAAGCAAAGGCTTGTTGTTTCTCAGGTCCCCAGATGAAAGTGACATCCTTTTTAAGCAAGTGGGTGAATGAGTGACATTTATCTGTAAGCTAGGAGATGAAGTGGTGAATGGCTTGAATTTTCCCCGTAAGTCTGCGTAGTTGCTTGATATTCTCAGGTGGAGGCATTTCAGTGATAGCATACACTTTAGCAAGGTCTACCTCAACACCTCATCTTGACATAGTGAAACCCAATAATTTCCCGATAGCGCACCGAAGACACACTTCTTTGGATTCGGCTGACTTTGTATTCACGTTGGCATTCAAAGATATGCCACAAAACGACAGGTGATCCTCTCTTGTTTTGAACTTTCCTGGATATCATCTACGCAGTCCTCCATGATATCATGAATCATATCATGAAAAATTACTGTCATGGCCCATTGATAGGTAGCTCCTACATTTTTAAGGCCAAATGGCATTACCTGATAGCAGAAGGTGCCCCAAGGAGTCGTAAAAGCTGTTTTGTGTTGGTCTTCTTCAGCGATCTTGATTTGATTATATCCCGAAAAGCCATCCATGAGTGATAGCATTTCATACCCTATTGTTGAGTCAACAATATCAATGTTGGGCAAAAGTAGAAAATCATCTTTAAGGCAAGCTTTATTGATGTCCCTAAAATCCATGCAGATTCGAGATACCGATAGGTTTTTTCTAGATAGGAACAATGTTCAATATCCATTCAGAATAATCAATTGGCCTGATGAATCCTACTGCAAGCAATCTTTCCAACTCTTCTTTGACCAAAAGGGCCACTCTTGGGTGCATCTTTTAGAGCTTCTATTTGATAGGCTTAGCATCTATGTGCATGACTAGGTTGGGCATGACCAAAGTCAGATCTACGCCAGGCATGTCTTTGTAAGACCATACGAACACATCAATAAACTCTCGTAGCAGCATAGTGAACGTCTATTTTTCTCTAGCCGTGAGTGATGCTCCCAATTTTACTATCTTGGGATCTCCTTCTGTACCAATATTGACATCAATGGTTTCTTCGACTAGCAATTTTGATAAGTCTTCCATATGTGTAGGATTAGGAGGAAGGTTGAGATCTTCATCCAAGGATGTCTCCATGAGATTTTCATCCTTGGCGTGGTCACTTTGTTTGTCCTTTGATTTTCTTATTTTTTTGTCAGCTAGTGCCTCAAAGAGGTTTTCACTGTGTGACTTGGACTTCGATTTTTCCAAGGATTTTCTTTAGAACTTTTTCCCTCGCTTTTCTTTAAGTTTTGTTGACCACGAAGTTCAACCTCCTCACCGAAGTAGGCGCAGGTATCTAAGTCGATAAAAAAACCTTTCTTATGATCTCTAATGGGAATTGTATCCCTTATGCCCATGAATTATGTGATAGCTTTGTCATTCTCAAATAAATCTAGTGGCATGTGACATTGTTGGTTCCATTCAACAAGGGAAGGGTATACAAGGTCAAGGGTTGGTTTCGTGGGTGTTATGGTTAGGACAACATTGTTCATGAAAAGGTTCGTGGAGGCCATATCCTCATATTGGCTATAATGGGAATTTGTATCGTTGTCTAGATAGTCAGAGCTATCCTCATGCTCGGAACAAGTTGCGTCCTAATCGTTAGGGTGTGCTCCATAAGGGAAAATCCCAATGCCGTATCTTTCTGTTTTGAAATGTGAAAGAAGGACTAGTTCTCTTTGTCCTTGTTCATTCCTCCCACATCCTAGGCATTTGTAGCCCATGGAGTACATCATTTTACTAGATTTTTCATATTCCAGGGTTCAATAATAGGATGGCTAAGTATCCTCAAGGACCCAAGTTGTAGGTGGATCAAGAAATTTCTCCTCAACTAACAAGCCTCCAGGTAGGAACGACCCAATAGTGTGTTCCTCTCTAGGTCTTCTAAAGCGGTAGTTGGGTCGACCTCTAGTCTTGGGTGACAATGAGAGGTCTAAAACTAAGAGCACTTGTTGTACATTATACTCCCGCAGCCATACTCAAGGATTTTCATCTCCCATGAATCAAATGGAGATGTTGAAGTAGATGCCCCATGAGCGCAAGAACTAAGAGAATCTGAATCCACCAGGATTCCATGGCCTCAGACTAGAGAGGGATAGTTATATCTGTGGAGGGACATGCATAGGTACCCTTTCATGCAAAGCTATTGAGAGCTCTACAATGAGCAAAGGGCTCGGAATCTCCTTGTATTGTAACCATATGTCCCTCATGCTTCAACTTAATGCATTGATGAAATGTTGGTGGCACGGCTTTCAATGGCATGAATCCATGGTCGGCCTAGAAGCATGTTATATGGAAGTTCCAAGTCTAGGACATGAAACTTTGTCTGATGGCAAGTGGGGCCCACCTCCATGGGTAGCGTGATGGTGCCTGTTGACTCCCTTTCTGCGTTTTCGTATGCGGTGATAGTGATAATATGGGACTCAAGATCTTCCTCCATATGTCCCAATTGTTTGACCAACTTAAGCATGTAAATGTTCAACCCAGATCCATTATCCACAAGCACCCATTTGATCTTCCTGTGGGTGACAACTACCTCAATGTATAAGGGAAGATTATGTGTTGGATTCTCAGTAGGGATTTCCCTATGGTTGAAAGCAAGATGTTCACTTGGTGCGATGTTTTCCACCGCGGCTTGAAGGTGTGTAGGATCGAATTCTAAAGGCACTCCCGACCCCTGAAGAGTTTGGTACAGAATGTCTTTATGCACATTGGATATCTTGAGAAGATCTAAGATCAAAATCTTAGCAAACATCTTTTCAAGTTGTTCTAAAAGGTTATATTTACCGGTTTGCGGGGTCGATGGAGAAGGTTCCAAAATCACGAGGCGGGCATGCCTTGTTACCACAGCGCAGTCCTTTCCCTTGATTTGGATAGTATTAACACGGTTAGTAGGAGAGTGAATACATCTAATAAGTGAATCATAATGATTGTTGTCTCTTTTGGTGTACAAGTAATTTGTAGATTTATAAGTTTGGGATGACTCTCCCTGATCTGGCTTTGACTTTCTGACTTATCATGCTTGGGGAATGGTTCTTTATATATCCCTATTTTCTCGTTAGGTGTTTGTGTTTTTCAGGGTTATCCACCTCTATCTCTCCATTGTCAATGAGGTCTTGAATATAATGACGAATCCATAGACATTTTTCTATCTTATGTCCTTTGACATGATGCATTTCACAATATTCATGCTCCTTGTACCATGAAGGTTTTGGAGCATTGTCGTCAAACGGTTGTGTTGTAGGATAGGTCATCATGTGGGCCACATCCAATTGTTTTAGAATAACTGATAAAGGTTCATTAAGAGAGGTGAACGTTCTTTGCTTTGGTGGTGGTTGAATTGGGCCCTTGGTCAGTTTAAAAGGTTGACCAGTTTGGACCATTTGAACATGTTTGGAATCGGTGATTCCATCTCCCACCACATTTCTATTTTTGTTAAAGATCTTCGGCTTTTCCGTGGGTTTGACATTTTGGTTGTCTCTAGATTGGGTTTTCAGGAGCCTTTGGCAATGAGATATTTTTCTATCTAAATCCATTTCTCGATAACCTTCTCAAAAGTATGAACATAATGCATTTGGAGGTGGAAAGCTATATCACGGGTTGAGATTGGGAACGAAAATACTAACCAGTTATTTTTCGAGGGAAAGCACAAGGGAAGTGACTAGCTATCCCTCTCCACCATTGGAGGAAGCTGGAAAAAGTCTCATTCGGGTGTTGCTTGGCACCACATAAGTCTTCCATGGTGACATCACTCTCTATTTTATACGAGAAGTGACACATGAATCTTTCGCCACCTCGGCCAGTGAAAATTGATGCTCGTGGTAAGCGTGTAAACCACTCCAAGGCTTCACCTCCGAGACTCTTGGGAAAAAAATCTGATGAGGTAATTCTCACTATAAGAAACCTCTTGACATGCCATGTAGAAATATTTAACATGATCCCATGGATCTCCTTTCCCTTTATATTTTTCAAACTTTGGCATATCAAATTTATTTGGAAAGGGGTCAAGGGTCATTGTCTTGTCAAAAGGATAGGGGCATAATTCTTTGTATTAATATTTCCTAATGCTCCCTATATTTCTCTCTTGTAATCTTGCGAGCGTTGCTTTCATAGATTGCACTTCTTATGCCAGCAATTGTTCTTTAATGGGAGAAGTAGTGATGTAAACACGATGATACCTTGTGTCTTCTTCTCCTTGGTTTTCTTGATGGAGTTCATTGATCTTAACCTTAGGCCTCAACTTTTGAATGTTCTTGTTTGCATCTTTCTGTACATGGGAAGTAAGCAAAGCTAGTTTTTGGCTTAGGTTACTGATTTTTTGTTGGATTGTGGCTTGGTTTGTGGCTTCTTCTTCTAAAGGTTCCTCCTCCTCGTGTTGTGGAGGTTTTTCACTGTCTCATGTTCTATCTTATTTCTTCATGGCACTTTGATAAAGGGTATTTTATGCCCTACCACTTTATCATTCCCATAAGAAGTGGAAGCATGTCTCGTATGTTAAAATATCTTCCATATTGATAAGGGGACGTTCCTCCTCAGTAGAATCACTTATAGGTAGTATTGTTTCATTCTCGGTGGGCAATTTGGCCCCTAATTCTACGACCCGTGCGAACACTCTATCTTTGTTTCGAGAATAAATTCATCTAGTAGAGTGAGGTCGAAATCAAATTCTCGCGTGTGGTGATTATAATTCATTTCCACTAGATCGACGATCTCTTCTATTTCTTTTTATGTAGAAAACAGCGGTCCTAGGTCATGTCCAATGAAGGGGTTTGATCCTTGTCTATTAGAGGTTTCCCAAACTTGCGCTTGTTATTCCTCGTATGTTTGTTTCTTCAATCCTAGACGTGTTTTAGGAGCCATGTTTTCGTGATGGTTTCACTAGGGTAAGTTGTAAATGTGTTTAAAGCTTAGTGACCACCCCTAAGTGAGATGTAAGATGTGTTTGTTAAGAGTATGAATAAATCAAAATGTGATAATACCAATGTGATAGAGTGATAAATCACCAGTGACACAAGCATTTGGTATCAAAACCTATTTAAATTAAGTACCTCCTAAACTACGCTTCAAAAGTAGTTTCACGTCATGCAAGATGATTAACAAGATGTTTTCACTTATGCCAAGTTTAAGGGAATGAACAAAATGTAAGTATATGATGAATGAGCTCAGACTCGATTAAGACCTATATCTCAAAAAGTGTCAATTAAAATTCATGAATGACATAACAATATCACCAAGATATGTTAACCCACTTTCATGAGAAAGTGAAGTATTGATATCAAGGTGTTATTGATATAACACACACAAATGGTAACACCTAGCACTCTTTTGAAATTGACGTAATAATAGAACCAAACTAAAAATCTCAAAGTATAGCTAGGAATAGTTAAAAATGTATGCAGCGTAACCTTACAATTATAGATATTTATGTCGAGTTTAAAGAAACAAGACGTAAATATCGAAATTGTAGTGATACGATACAAATAATCTAATTCTTCTAAAGAAGTTTGTGGTGATGAACCACGCCTAACTACAATGACAATATTGACATGGATATAAAGATCACAATGGCTACCAATGACGTGAATATGCCTCCGCACACTTTAGACGCTTAACTTACCCGGCCCATGCAAACATGGATGGGCGTAAACGGACATAAAAGTGACAGAAACAATCGATTAGTAACACAAAGGGTAGTCACCCTTCTTCTAATCAACAAAGTGTCAAAATAATGTGAAGGAAGAAAATCAAAAAAAGGATGAAAAAAATGTTGGCTTCACTTTGCAGAGTTTCACCTCACCCTAAGGCAAGTAAAAACTAGGCGAAAGTAACGCACCACACACTTTTCAATGAAAATATGGTTCACAACTCGACATTGGTTTAGAATGGTCAAAGTGGGCTCCTGGACAAAGTATATCTTCCTAGGTGGTTCTCTCGCCCTAGAGTGCTACAAATATTATCCACGAGAGGGATGATTTACCCAAAAAGTCAAAATGACTAGTTTGGAAGTATCTTGACTTTTCCCCTTCAAGCACAAAGTGGGTAATAAATGCATCCAAATGTGTACTTAAAAGGTTCGTGTAGGGATAACTTGTAACTCTATCTCACAAAGGATTTACTAGTCAGATAGGTAGTGCAGAGAACTTCCCGTTTCATCCACAAGGTTCCCTCTTGTGTGGACTACTTTGGGGTTCCTAGAACCACCCCCATTGTTGTAGCTTAAGGCATTATGCCAAAGGGGTTATGTTCCAGTTGAGTGGAGAGGGACATACCCTTTTTCGAAACCTATAATACAGTGTTTTGAATATGTTGTTTGTTTTATCTTTTTTAATTAGATGTGGTTTGCTCGAACACCGTTTGGCAACCTGTATAACAACTGTATTAGTAGTTTTTTGACTTTTGTTTCAATTCCTCCATTCTTTGACAAGCGATGGCGTTTTTGTCCTTTATGACTATTTTTAGTAGTTTTCCATCAAAAGAGAAGGCATCATTTCTGATTCTCTAGATCATCCAAGGTTGCAAGAGAAGAGCATATGTGACTGTCTTCAAAAACCCAAAAAGATATCAAATGGAAAACACTTTTTCAACTATGCCAAATTAACCAATCCCAACTCAAATACTCTTAGCAATCTCAAAGCATCAAAAGGACTTAAGAATCATTTCTGATTCCCAAGATCACCCTAAGGGACGCGAGGGAAGAGCATACGCGATCCCTATTCCTATAAGTGAACAATGCAAAATATTACCTAATCAAATGCAAACATGTAAAAATACCTGCAAAGATAAATATATGATTGGATGAACTCGCAAGAATGTTAGCACATTAACACCGAATTTCAAAAAATGAAAAAGGACACCTACGCCCTTTTTTAGTGCCTACGCACGGGTTAGGGCGTATGTGCCACTAAACATTTTTTTGGATCACAATGCACTCGCACCACCCGAGAGGTGTGTCCACCATGAAAACAATTCCTACACCACTCTGTGGAATTTCTGGATTTACCAAGTGCCTACGCCACCAGAGAGGTATATGTGCCACAAAAACAACGTATGCGCTACTCCGAGAAAAAAAGACAGAACAACCGCATTATCGAAAAAATGTGTATGCACCACTAAAATAGCATGTGTGCTCTAGTTAGGGCATGTGCACCGATCTAACAAGTTTCAAAATGTAGTGATGGTACAGTATGAAATGATGTCTATGCCTGTAGTTAGTGTGCCTACGCACTGTGCTGGTTAGGGTGTATGCACCGGTGGTTAGCACACATGCACTAGGGGTCGACAGACAGAGTGATAAGTTTTAATAGTGCACCTATGCCACCAGAGAGACGTGTGCACCATGAAAACCATGCCGGGCCCCTGAAAAATCACAATTGTGCCCCTAAAATCATGCTCGTGCCATACCGCAACCAAAATACGGTAGTAAACACAAGAAAACTCACAATATCTTAAATTTTGACAAGTTAGCTTAAGAATGGAAATAAACCATTAGAATTTATGGCTATAAACATGAAGTTACACATATCAAATGAGTAAAAATTCCAATAAAATGGACATTAATTACAACATGTGCATATCATCGCTTGATTAGCCAAAATAATGAAACCTAAACTAAAATGCCATGGGACTAAGAGTCCCACCGGGCGTGCCAAATGTGTGCAAGTGTTTCTACAATTTTGCTAAATTTAAAGCAAGAAACTACCACCTAGAAATATTTTCCTAACCTAGCTAGAAATGAGAAATGTGCACCATCATGATGAAGAAATGAGCAAGTCCTACCCTTAACATTAATAACTTTGAAATGATCAAAACATAATGTAAATTAATGAACTCTATTCTCCTTAATTGCATAATTTAACATTAAAATGAACCTAAGTAGTTCAATGGCAATCAAATTATATTTGCTTGCTTTAATCCTTCAATGGATGTTTGGGTGTGAGGCTTAGCTCTTTAAGAATGGAGGATGGGGATCTCAAGAATGACAAAAGGCTATTAGTATGAAACTATGTGCTTTCTTTTGTCTCTTGAGAGATTTAGCTGTAGGTGTAGAAGTAGATGGAGGGTTGTTTATATAGCCCAAAGGATAAAGGATTCAACACATCCTCATGAAGGTGGGACTAATGGAGATGTAGAGTTAGTTATGGATAAAGGGGATTTAGATGAGGTTGAGTTAACTTTAGGAGGGTTTAGTTTGTCCTCAAGTGGCTCATGTGGATAAAGGGGGTGTATTAATTAATCAAGATGATTAATTAATACATGTGCAAGCTTTTATAAGCTTTTAGATGGATTTTAGTGTGATTTGGACCATTAGGAGGGAATTAAACCAATTAAATAGTGATTTATTGATTTAATGAGAAGGGAGGCTAATTAATCAATAATAATTAATTAGACTAGATAGAAGGTGTTTGATTAATGAAGGGTTGTTAATTAGGGTATGTGTTGGATAGGTGACTTAATTAATTAGTGTAATGTAATCAATTAACGACAATGGAAGAGAAGATGAGCGCTATTGACAATATGTCATCAATTTGTGGGAAAGGAGATAATTAGCGCAATTTAAGTATTTAAATTGCTTGGGCATAATTATAGGTGTCTACAAAGATGCAAATATTATTTCATTAGTTCATTTATCTTTGGCGAGCTTGATATGATTTTATGTTATTCTTTATTTCAAAGAAATGTTGGAAGGTAGTGTCATATTACATGCATTTCTCGTTTGGTTCAAAATAAACTCCCCAGTCTTGGAAGGAATAATATGGTCTATCAGTTCATATTTGAGTCATTTCATTCTCTTGCAACATAGTTTTGATTTCATGGTATAAAAACCAAGAAGTGGTATAATCAGAATGGTAATGATAAAGACAACTAAGGCAGTGATGATTGGTTTTGTATGAAATGTTTCTCTATACATGGCCATTTAGCATACACTATGTTTGATTATTTGGCATAAGTTTGATACCTAGAAGTGAAAATCAAGTCTAACCTTTGTTGAAAATTATGTTGGGTGTATGTAAATGTCATTATGATTGAAAGTGCTTCCATTTCTGGATTGTATGGGATAAAAGGACATGCCCAGTTCATATTTCATTTGAAATATAGCATGCAAAGTTTATGGGAATTTTTTGAAGCACTATTTTGTTTCTTAGTTGAGATGATATTCATTTCTGTAACATGAGTTTTATTTGAAGAAGATGAAACAAGGAATGAATAAGTTGAAATAATGTGGAATCAAAGCAGAGTTGTTGATTTTATAAGGAAATGTTTTTCTATGCATGAGTTTTTTTTAAATGCACTTTGTTTTGAACATGTTAATGTGAATAGTGCCCAAAGACAAGATGATTTGTTTTTGCAAATGTACAAAGTGATTTTCTAAAATAACCATTTCCTTTTGAGTATTTGATTGACAAGATATGAGTTTCAAAGAATAATGTGTGGTGATTGAAAGGTAAATTGTCTTAAGAAATGCATAAAATGTTTTGAAGTAATTAATTTAAATATTAATGAGATTCTGCATTTATTTGGAGTAGTTGTGATTCAGTTTGATAAGGTTTAGTGTTGTTAGATAAAAATTATTTCCATCTATCACATTTTAATTAGGGTATTAAGTTCACTTTGTTTTATAGAAACTTGATGAACTTGTGAATTGAGCTTGTTGGTAATTTGTCATTTTTCTCAGTTTCTCAGCATGTCTGGATGGGATGGATGGGGAATTTCTAGGAGATCAGGTTCCCATCATTCTTGGGGTCATGATAATTTTTTTGGTCAACCACAGTGGCAAAGAAGTTCACCTAGGGGTGGCCGAAGAGGAATTAGTGCACTTCAGGGTAGGAGGCCCTTTGTAAGAACTGGTCTCACCTATGTGTCTATGTATTTTGATGCAAATGATCCATGCTTACATGAAGTGCTACAAGGTATTGATTATTAACCCATGCTCAACCTTCCCATAGTGTCCATAATACTCACATACATCAAAATATTGGCCCTACCTAGGCATATCATAATCCATCTTCTAACCAATCTTCCCCATCTCGTTTTCCTCCACATAATGTCTTTCCTTCTACCAATTCACTATAATTACTTAGAAAAACCTATCCTTTGCATTCACGTGATTCACCTCTACCTTCTAAGTGTGTTACACCCTCTTTGGTGGTACCTAAGGTGACCTGGAACTTTGAAGAGGGTAAATTTGGAATTAAAGGAGGAGACGGAAGTCATCACTCACACTACCCTTTCAGTTGAACCCTATGAATATGTTGAATTGATGACATGGGTTGGAACTCCTTTTCTTGATCTTCTTTGGGGATGACGATTTTATCATGATATAGCTTGTTGTTTTTTTTTGGACATATATTTGACTAAATATTTGCAAATACTTAACAATTTTTGGATTATATTTGATGACATATGGTGGTGGATTATAATATTTGTGTGTGTGTGTGGTTAGATGATAGCAGTAGCCTTGGATTCATGGTGTTTGATGATTATTCTCTTATTATGATGGTGGATTTATTTAAATGATTAGAATGCTTTATGGATGTGTTTGTATTTTATTTAGTGCATTTATATTAAAGTGAGCCCATGTCCTATGTCTCATACCTCATACTTTTAATGTCATGTTTATTAAAAGTTGGTTACCCGAGTCCTTTCACTTACATTCAAATAAAATATTATAAAGTTTCATTTAAAAACATAAAGTAATATTTTATTATTTAAATTCATTACTTGGAGCCTAATCGTTTATAATTGTTTTGCACAAGGGAAGATTACAAAAGGAGTTGGAGGATATATTTTTGATGATGAGAAATCATGTATTGTAGCAATTTTTGAAGCTATTTTCATAAGGAATATTTTTGTGCATATGATTTTTTGATATAAGTGATTTCAATCTCAAGATAAATACATATTTATAGCCATGTTACCTTTGATTTGAATCGTGACTCTTTTTAGATGTTATTTTGGCAAAAATTAAATATTTAATAAATAGAAATATGTTCCTCTTCAATATGTCTATCTTCATTTTTGTCTTATAAATTGTGTAAATATGCTATATATTTGAATATTGTGTTTATGTTTGTTTCTTTTGTTTTTTGTTCTATTTTTTTCTTCAAGATCATTACATTATTGGGGAAAATAATTACGAATAATGAGATCATAAAATCATCACTTATATTTTCACCTTTTCAAGAGGTTGTCTAATCAATAGGCTTCACTCTGTCGGATAAAGGTTGATAATAATTTCTTATCAAAGGAATCAATTTCGTCAATAAGTGATCAATCATTTTATATGAAGTACAATGGAAAGTTCTCAAGATATTTGAATGATCTCATTATCATATCTGAATTAATAATTTGTGGTTTTGTTGTATCTTCTCTTGTGAGTCTTTTGTTTATTTGTTGTTGTCTTGTATATCCCATTTGTTATTAAGAGATATAAAGTTTACTAGAATCCTAGGTTAGTTCATGATTAACCTATATTTAAACTACCCACGCTTAATCCATTCTTAAGTATCATCACAATTAAACTGGTTTGATTCCATCTTGACCTTTTGCGTTAGGCGAAAGGGTTAATTAGTTTTCAGTTTACTTTTTATCGACAAAAGCAAGGATGAGGGTGAGACCAAGAGTATGTGAAAATTTTGTAAGCATGATGTTATCTCGAGGCACCAAAGTAAACTATACAATTATTCAATTTGTATTCATTGACTAGATTCAATAATAACCAACTCTCATAATTTTGAAATTTTTTGTCTCAGTAGAGAAAATTGTCCTCGTGCTTCTCCATTATGAACTCATGCAACACTTTCTCGATTTGGTATTCCTTAATGCACTTTAAGAGGATACCATTCACATACTTTCTATAAAAACTCCATCAACCAGCACGTAAGGAATGGACTGGAGTCTAAAATACCTCCTCTTGGCTTTACTCAAGATTTGAGGACATTTTCCCATTTGGAGGAAATGCACTATATCATGATTCCAACAAGGACTGGAGGAAATTTAAATTGATGGTTGATCGTGTTAAAGCATTAGGACAATATCCCTTTCAATCTATTGACCTGAAACTAGTTTCTCACACATCCCTTTGCCTCTAACCAACTTAGTTACTTTGATGTCCACGTCATATTCCATCAATTTTGTTATCCAACCAGCTCTTTTCTCATTCAAATTTTTATTTAAAAGAAATTATTTACCCTTAATGAGATACCATGAGGTGAATCTTGTTGTTGGATACCAAATGCTTAAATTTATTCAAAATCCTTATGACATCCGAAGCTTGTTTTTCAATAAATGAATATATTATCTCGTATTCCTCTAGACCTTGGTGAGAAATGCAATTGGTTGTTCTAAAATTCTTTTTTATCTACACCAACATGGCAGATATTGTATTCATTCCCCAAATTCATACAAGGTGAAGCCCTTTGTGAAATCGGGATTGATGATAGTCGGGGCCTATGTAATTACTTACTTAATGGCTTCAAAACTATTCTTTCCTTCAATGGTACATTTTAAATCTATATTCTTCTTATTAATTAGTGTCAATGACTTGACAAGGTTGGAATAATTTGGGACAAACCGCATGAAAAAATTAATTCTCCCTAAGAAACTTTGAAGTGTTTTCTTATGACGGGCAAGGGAAACGCAAGGATGGTGCCAACTCTTTTTGGATCAATGGTTAATTCTTATTTAGAAACAATATGTCCAAGGAGCTTGCCCTCATGAGCTAGGAAGATGCATTTCATTAGGTTGAGAGAGACTCCAAACTATCTACATCTCTTAAATACCTATTTGAGATGGAGTATATGGTCTTTGCATCCTTGGAGAACACCGTAATATCATCCACATACATAAGAAAATTCTTATTGACCGAGTCCTTTGAATACCATATTCATAGCTCATTGGAAAGTTGTTCATGTGTTAGATAACCTTAATGACATTTTCTTGTATGCATAAGTTCCTTGTTTTACGGTAAAAGTTGTCTTGAACCGGTATTCTTCCTTTACCATAGTATGGTTATATCCTAAGTAGCCATATAATAGGAAAACAATCTAATCCACCACCATTTAAAAAAAAATCTCCATTAAAGGCAATGGGTAATGGTCCTTCAAATATTCCTTATTCAAATCCCTAAAGTAAATGCACAACCTAATTTCTCCATTCCTTTTCCAAACTATAACTAAGTTAGCAACTCATGATGAGTGTTTAATAGGAAAATTTTTTCTAGTGTTATGAAAACGTGTACACATTTTTAGTTTTATGAATTTTGGAAGGGGAAGGGGCATATTAACAAAAATAACTTATAATTTAAATTTATTTTCGTAAATATATGAAATTAGGGTCACTTTGCACCTGATGGAAGTGGTCTCGTAGCTCCAACAATTATAATCTAGAAGATAGTTTTTCAAAATCTAATATGGTCAAGTACTTACTCATTTTTAGGATTTCAAGGACCTAAAGGAGGGCATATATATTGTAGATCTTTTTTTTGGGAAAACATATAGTCGCATTTTTGTAGGTTTTTTGACCTTCCGGATTGGATTTTGGCCCTACCACTACTTGAATTGGTGCAGTTTTTGAATTAGGTTTTTGACCATGAGATTGGATTTTGGCCCACCACTACTTATGATGATTTTTGAAATTTGGTCCACAATTCACTTTAGTGACCATAAAAATGAGATCCTCACTTTTAGATAAATGGATTCCTCACTAGAATGAGGATTCTCATTTGAATGGATTCTGTCAAAATGAGGTGATTGTAATGTGCCTCTCCTTAAGGTGTGATCACACTACTAGGTGTTGAATGAGTTTTTAAGAACAATACCAAGTGAATTGCATCAAGTAAGTGAATTGAGATGATTTCTCATTCTTGGAAACAGGGTGCTCTATATGAAGATCATCCCCTCACCTTTCTTGGCTCTAAAATCATCCTTTCATGGAATCAACTTCATGATGCTCATACACGTATTTTCTCATATGTCTCTCATGGAGATAGATGATTCCTTAATACTTCACACATGATGGTCCTGGATACCTCTGGTGGCATGACTAGCTCATTTTAGCTTGTTCTTTGGAGAGATTTGGGTACAATGACAGAGTAGGATATGATGATCATCAAGTCACTCCTTGAGCTCCACATTTCACCTTTGAACATGATGAATCCTTCACAATTCAATTTCTTGACCAAGATGACACTTGGGTGGAAGCATGTTTATGGTACTGGACACCTTTTTTCTCAAGTTGTTCCTCATGGAAATGGGTTTCCTCCTCCAATATAGGGATGAATCCTTGAATGAAATTTGAGGATGAGTTACATGTTCTTGACCTCCATAATTCATTGAAACACTTAAAAATCACATTTTTATGATCAATGAAACTATTCTAAAAATATAATTTCTGTAACTCAAAATTTAGGTCCTATTTCATTTTAAACTAGAGGGGAAGTACAGAGTTTTGAAGTACCTCAAGAAGTATTTGAGCCTTGAATCAATGTTGATTATTCCACCTTGTAGAGTATTCTAATATATTTCTAATCCTATTTTTTTCATCCTAACTCTTTCCAAAACTCCTGGAATCATCTAGAGAAGTCATCTTTCACCATTTTAGCTTTCATTCCCTACACTTGAAAACCCGGTCTTAAACAAATTGCTCTGAATGAGATTTTATTTCCTAAACTTTCCTAAATTTACTTAGACATATTCAATTATCTTTTAAATCACCCTCATATTATTTATATTTTCTCTAAACACTTTATAGAGGGTGTTCAATTAGCTACATAATGGCCAAAAATGGCCTTTTTAGGCCTTAGAGGAAGTAGTCTCTCATCAAAACTAAATGAGTTGATCAATCACCTTAGACACTATTCCCTACACACTAAAACACATTGAATGATATTCTTAGGAATTTCTTTTGAGCTAGGTAAAGGTTAAACTGATGGAAAGGCTAGCCAGAGGAAGGATGCACAGTGACTGAGAAGCCTTATTTTCAATTAAGGGCTTAGTTGTCATGCTTCAAAATTTTTAATTTTCATGCTAGTTATTTTGGCCATTCTGGAGCTAATCAAACACCCTCCGAGAGAGTTTAGGAAATATATTAAGCATCTAGAGGTGATTTGAGGAATTGGAAGTGTTGGAGGTAATTTAGGAAGATTTAGGAAAGGTTTTCTCATTCAAGGACTATCTTCTCAACAACGGGTTTTCTAGGTAGAGGAACAAACACTCTAATGGTGAAACTGACTTCTCTAGAAAGATTCCATGATCTATGTATAAGTTAGGAGGAAAAAAATAGGCATTGGAAAGCTATGTGAATCCTCTACATGTTGGAGACATCCATTTTTCTCTAAGGCTTGAAGGTTTCATGAAGAATTTCAAAATAATGTAGTTTCCCCTTTTGGTTCAGATAAAAATGGGCCTAAATTTTTAGGTTCAAGAAAAATCAAGTCTTGAAATTTGTTCCATTGATCTTAGAATGTGTTTTCCATTGATATTATGATGTTTCCACTCATGGTTAGGAAAGTGAGTGAAATTTGAGACTCAAGGAGTGAGTTGATGATCTCCATATCCTTGACTCCACCATTATGTTCAAACCTTCTTCAAGGAACAAGCC
This sequence comes from Taxus wallichiana var. yunnanensis, assembly GCA_018340775.1. Lineage (NCBI taxonomy): Eukaryota > Viridiplantae > Streptophyta > Pinopsida > Cupressales > Taxaceae > Taxus > Taxus wallichiana. Next base: position 681,165,428 of record CM031236.1, read on the forward strand.
AGGATGAGCTAGTCCAAGCTACCAAGGCATCATGAGACCATCATATATGATGGAATGAGAAATCCTATAAGGATAATTTTACACACATATTAAAACTTTAGTTTCTTTTTTCCTCTCTACTAAAGGTTTAAAAACCATTCTCATCATAAAAATCCCTTTCTACATGGGAACACCAAAACTTCTCACAATACATTTCTAGGACTAAGCCTTATGGTAGAAAAGAGATTCAAAACAGGGTTTTATCAAAAAATTAGAGTCTTGGAGTATTCTAAATTAATGTATACATGCTTTCAAACCTTCCTAAACATCATCCACACATTGGCTCAAGGAGAGAGGTAGTTTACCCTATTTGAGTCATATGAACTTAATTATGATGATGTGATGAGATTTAGGGATTAGTTGGTCTCAATAACATCATGCATATAAATCAAATGTGACTCTATGAATGTTTTTGGGTTTTATGGACCATAACTACATCATTATCTAAAATAATTAGTTATATGAGTGAAGAAGCCTCCTAGAATGATGAATTTTTGTAGCCTTGTAAGGTACACTGAGAGAAGAAGTGAGAAGCACTTGATGAATGGACCACTGAGGTCAATGAAGAATGACCTCTTTCACTTGAACCAATCCATGAAACACTTCCATTCCTTTTAACCCTCTTGCACTTGATGAGAACTTGAAACAATTTCCCACACATATGCAGACCATGATGATGACATATAAGAAAACAATGACTAATGAAATGACGAAAACTTTGAACATCTAATTAGTTAAAATGCATGAAGAATTATCATATTTTGACATCAGAATGAAAATTTCAAACAATTGAATATTATTCCTTTGGATAAAATCTTTCACTTCAAACATGATGAAAATTATTCCTTTTTAAAACCTTCCTAACACCAAACTATCCATACACTCTTGAGTAAATCCACTCAACAAAAATTTCTCCTCCATAGGGGAGCACATTTTTGTGTTCCTTATCCTAAATTTTTGTTGGAAAAAAAGGGATGAAAGGGATGACAAGAGAATATCCTCCAAAGGCCAGATTCATGGGTCCATTCAATGAAAAAAAGTGGTATAAATTTGAGTTACATGAGTTGAGTTGAAAGCATGTTTCTAACACCAAAGTGATTACTTAAGTGAAAAATATTTTTTTAACTTCACAATTCACTTCCATGACCAAGATGTCATTTATGAGTGGAAAATGTTTATAGTATCTAGACACCTAGATTTTCTAGAATGATTTCTCCTCATGGAAATAGGTTTCCTCCTCAAATGGAAGGATTGATCCTTGAAATGAGACTTGAAAGGAATTTTTAGGGTGAGATCCATGTTCTTGACCTCCAAATGCATTGAATCAATGTAAAATCCACTCCTAAATTGTAAGATGTGAGCACATCATCAAACATTGATTAAGTGTTTAGAAACACTCTCAAGAGATATGCACCATTTTGTGAGCTTGAGATAATTGATCATCACCACTCATGGTTATCCTTTCTCATCATGCTCATGATGATCATTCCCTTAATGAATTGAATTTCAATGAGGTCCTTGATGTTTCAGATCCTTCATAGACCTCATGATTCTCTAATTACACCCATTGTCCAAGTGATTTTATTTTGTACACATTGACACCCTGATCTGTTCATTTTCACAAGTGTGATCCCCATGATGTCCCTTTTTAGGCCTCTAGAGGAAGTTTTATTTCACTAAATCTTACTAAATTAATTTATCACCTTGGGTAATCATCCCTACACACTAAAATAAACTTGAAAACCTTGTTAGGACTTTTCTTTGAGCTGGGGTGAAGGTTGAACTAAAGGTAGGTTGGCTAGAGGAAGGATGCATAGTGACTGGGAAGCCTAATTTTCAATTAGGGGCTTAGTTTTCATGCTTAAGATTTTTAATTTTTCATGTTAGATATTTTACATCACAACAGTGAATTTGGACTCAATTGTACCCCCTAATTATATCATGCATTACATAGTTAGTTTTTTTTTCAATAAGAGAAGAAATATTGATTAAATTGAGCCATGTGAAACTTATTGGAACTATATGATTTTATTTTTTACTTCATCTAGGACTAATTAAAAATATAGGCATGAATCAATCAATCAATCAATTTGATTGAAATTGAAGATACAATTTGTGATGCAGAAGTATCATGGGGGAATTGAATTTCTTACATAAGTTTTAAAATATTAGTTAAGTACATGGGCACACACAAGGATGGTGAGAAGGATAATGGAGAAAGGAAAGTGCAACACAAAATTTGGGTGATGGTGATGATTACGCAGGGCTTTCATGAATGCTTTGTGCAATAGTTGAATTGTATAATGCATTGATTACAAAAGTGAAAGAGCACAATGTGTGCATGAAGTGAGTCAAGTCTACCATTTGAGGGGCTAGAGTGACAAGGAGTAGAGAGACAAGTTGAGTCACATGGAACAAGTGAAACTTTTCAAGGGTCATGAAGAAACACCATTGTAATAGCTTTAGGATTTTTTTTGATTTTTTGTAACAACCCCAATAATGGGAGTAGTATTTGTAGATGTCATCAAGGATTTTCAAATTAATAAAAACATGTACATGTGTTTTGATTTTTTATGTATTATAAGGCATTTCATGAGTGCATATATTTGAGTAGTTTTTGTTTCCTTTGAGAGTTGTGAGGTTTGTAAAATCTAATTTTGACACATCTAACACTCCTACAAATGTCAAGTAAACAATCCAAAAGGCCCCAAAACCTAAACAATGACTATATTATTTCCCAAAATAGACATCGATTGTAGAATTTAAATGCTAAAATATTTAGGTTGAATGCTGAAATCCTGAAAATTACCTATGTACTGACCATATTAGATTATAAAAACTATCTCCTAAACCGTGACTCATGGAGCTGTGAGACTAGTTCCATAAGGTGCAAAGTGACCCTAATTTCTTATATTTACTAAAATAAATTTTATAAAGTTAATTATAAAAATAATTATAATAATAATTTGAAAATAAATAAATAATTTTAAAACATATAATATTTTGCTATATATATATAAAATCATATAAACATATATATGTTATACTTGCATAATGCATATATAACATGCATTCCTTAATTATGCACAAACCAAGATTTTCTAGGCTTGGAATTGCTTTGGTTTCCCAAACCTGTGCCTTGGACCTATAACAACACAACAACCTATGTGTTTTTGAAAAATATGCAAAAACTCACCTTTCACCATGATAAATCCTACAAAAATGATTCTATCTTTCTTAAAAATTTTCCTACAATGTCAAGAAAACTATCCTCTTTCTAAATATATATTTTTATATTTTTCGACTATTCTAAGGTTTCCATTTATATTTATTTCAAACTATGTCTTTTATACCTCTATTTTTAGTGATTGTAAATGCTTATATTTTTGTCATGTATCTTTTGTTTCACTTCTCCAAATTGAAAAAAAAAAATATACAATCACAAACTAGGACTAATTCTATACATATTTAAAAAAAAAAAATCTAATTTTTGATATTTTTGAGGTAGTTAGGGGGGGGCACATGATCGGCTATCCATTATTTTTTTTAATTTTCAAAATATTTGTACTTGAAAAATCATAAAAAATAAATACTCACTAAAAAATTCTAAAAAAATCTATCCAAACTAGATGCTCTATCTATCTTTCTACCAAAGGGTTTTCAAAAATACTAAATAGTGCTCAAAAAAATGGGGGGGCATAAAATAGTTTATCTACTATGTTTTTTTAAAAATAGAGCACCTATTGACATTTTAGATTTTAACCCACTTACACTTAACCATTTTTAAAAAAAAATAGTAGTTTAGAAACTAGACTCGAAATGCTACAATTCATGTTCTTATAACATCTTCAAATTTTGAGTGTAAGATAGGTTCCAAGATCACTAGGCATTTTGTCAATTTATTTTATCTAAGTTGGAAAAATTGATTCCCATATTTTTGCTCCAAACTTATCCCGATTCCTAGAGGAAAAATCAGCCTTTTCTCTAATAAAATTCATTATATGTTGATCACTCTCAAACACTTTCCAGTTGGTATCATTGTCTTGTATGGCAGGCCTCACCACTACCTTGATATGTGGTTGCAATTTCTTTCTCTTAATGTTCTCAACAATGTCAAAATTTTCTCCAATTGCAACCAACCTATTAGCAGCTTCATTACTTTTCCTTGGAATGGCGTGGATATTGAAGGATTCAAAATCCTCCAAAATTTCCCATAATCTATGATTGTAATCTCTTAGAAAATCATTCTTAGTTGTATTTGGTCCTCTGATTTGGTTCACAATCAGCTCACTTCTCCAAAGGTCTGCAATTTTTTGATGTTCATACTTCTCACCCATTACAATCCATAGATGAGGGATTCATACTCTGTTGTGTTGTTGGATTAGATAAATGGAAATCTAAAAGAGGAGTAATAATTCATACCGATAGGAGATAAAAATACTACACCTCCTCCGACTCCTTGTTTTCTTCTTGATCCATAAAAAAATTTACCAAATGTCATCCCCTACTCATCATCTAATTTGACAACTCTAGGAAGAGATGATTTCTTCTCATGTAGACAATAAATACCAAGGCCAACTTCTTCAATCTGCTGATATGAATCAAAACCATGATGTTCATTCCCCACTCATCAAGTAGCAAATCAAGAATGCCCTCAATCTAAGTATTTGCATCTTGGGTACTTGGATAATCTTCTTGATAAAAATGGTACAATTTGCATTGATGGGGCTAGGAACGTAAGGATTTATATAATATGTAGTAACTAGTTCAGACTTAATGGTAGTATTAGTGCCATACCTGGTCATGAAGAACATATGAGACTAATCAGTTGATAAGTACCCTCTAATTTTGACAATGAAATCTCTAGATAGGAAAAAGGAAAAAAAGAGGTAGATCAATTATAAATATATCTTGGGAATAGAAAATTTGGGGCATGCATGCAATGTGAGGCATATACCTTTGATATCCCCAAGTGTCCCCATTGTTTTTCCATCTAGTTGTATTGCTCTTTAGCAAGAAACTCGTATTTGAGGCCTATACGGTCTACAATATGATATGTTTGGGTATCACAAAGTTGCTTTCTCCTAAGTCAATCATGAAAGTATGGACTAGATGATCTCCAATGATCGGGATACATAGAAATGAGATGGTTTCATGTTATTGTTTGGACGATCCTCCTTCTATTGTATTACATTAGTAAGAACAACCTTGGCTTGTTCCTTGGGTGACTCACTTGGAATGAAAATATTGGTCTTAGTTGCTTACAAGAGATCTCTCTGTCTTAGGATAACCAAGGATTCCCACATCGAGATACTCACATGGGTTTTCTGCATATGTTCAAGGATGTTGAAGGAAGTTGAATTATCCATTTTTGTACCTTACTTAAAACCACACTTTCTTGTATTTGGACTAATGTAGAAGGACATGTGGGATGCCCTTGCACTTTATAACATAAATTTAGACTGCTCCCCTTTTAGATTGTTAGGGCGAGTTGAGAAGGCCTTACATCGGTTGGTTGTTCTTCTTCTATATATATTCTCTTTGATCTAGTATTAAGCAACCACACCTTGAGGAGAAGTATGGTTTATTGCACAAAACTCATCCACTTGCCAATTTACGAGTGAAACATCACTTAGTGGCATCTCTTGAGTAACTATTTACTACCGATTTTCCTTTATGGGTGCATTCAGAGAGGTAGATGCATTTTGCACCATCAAGGCTTGGTTTAAAATTCCATTAAGGCATGTTTCATGGTTATGTGGAAGATATCAAGGGAAGCACCACTCATAATATTTCCCTAGATTATTTTGAACTGGACCCAAAGCCTTAGATGAGCTATCTACATTGGGATTATATGGTTAAAATGGCCTCGAGAAGGGTAAAAATGACTTTGATTTTAATGAGCATCTTGGAATGAAGGTTTGTTTGGTTGGTGTAGGGTTTTTTTTTTATGATGGAATTCTGGTAAGGTCTGAAACTTTGGGTTTATTTCCTTTTAATGCATACCAACTCATTCCCAAAATTGTATAATTGCTTCATTACCTCTTGCAACTTAGTTGAAGTATTTGGGGAGGTGGATGCATGGATGGAAATTTGGCTTCTTTGGGATGGAATGGGAGCTAATTCGAGAGTGTGATGGGGAGAAAATGTTCCTACTTTTGGGAATATGGACATTGGAGTTTTAGGAGTGAGATTCCTAGCCTGAATGAGACTATTTTCTACTCTAATAGTAACTGCATAGGCATTTGGTAAGGTCACGCCCCTAGAATGAATCATAACAGATATGTCAATGTTTAAAATATCTTAATTAATATAGAAAGCATAATGTGGTGTAGGTCTTACCATTTGTGGGATTCTATCTCAAGTATTCTGAAGTATGTTGTTAAAATCATCCATTTTCTCATTTGGAGCTCTCTTTGTCATGGTAAATTGCTCCACCAAAGAAAGATGATTTGATTTATCCTCGAATTGGTTGTAAAGAGTAGTGTCAAGTTCATCCCATTTGTAAATGGAAGCACACATTAAACTCCTATATCTTGAAGTGTCTTTCCTTTGAATGATGAAGCCAAGATTTTTTTGTTACATCATCTTTAGTAACAAAATAGATAGAGAAAATTTTGGCGATTTCTGGATGTAGTCGATGGGGTAGTGTGGTTTTCACCAGTGAAAAATGGAATACTTTTAGGGCTAACACTAGTATGTCATGTTGGGAATTTAGTGCCAAGGGACTACTACCATTAAAACTAACAAAAGGCACATTTCTTTAGAGTTTCATAAATGGGATGGGTCTTAAAACCATAGAGGACAACAAGAAAGGCCTACCAAGAAGAGGAGTAGAAAGAGTTCTATTTGGAGGAGATGGTGATCTTTGAACTATTCTACCTCTTCATCTCCTCGGTGATAATGTAAAAATTCAAAAGGTTCTTATCTCGCTACTCTTGACCTTGTCTACATCCCTCTCATAAAAATAGACACCCTTTGTTGAAACCAATAGATAGAGTGCTTGGAGTCACCATATATGTTTCCCAAAGCCTCTAAAGTCTAAAATTAGCCAACATACAAACCAAAACTTAGTGAAAGAATAAGAAAATATCAAGGATGTCCCACCGAGCTTGCCATAATCTGTTATCACAAAAATTTAGCACCCTCTGCATTTTTATGAAGAACAACAGAACTTTTGTGCAACATGGATTTGTCTCCAAGTGTAGGACCTTGCAAGTGAGGAAAATATCCAAATAAGGTTTTTTCCTCTACCTATTCCTAATGTTAAACATACTCCTACATCTGGAAATACATCTAATCCTAATCTAAAAATCCAAGGGACCATGAGAGAGAGAGAGAGAGAGAGAGAGAGAGATATGTGTGGAAGGGAAATCCTAAGATAAAGAGGTGATAGCACCAAATAAAGGGGAAAACACTCTTAATGAGGGAAAAATGGGAGGAAATGATGAGGAAGAGGGAAGACATGAGTGCCACATATCAAAACAACACTTTACCTTTGATTTACTATTCAAAACACAACAAAGACATATCATGCAAAGTGGAGAAACATACATACCATACCTGCAACAAATGAAGAGCCAAGAAATTACAATAGAACACAAGCTAGGGTAGAAAACAACCACAAAACATGAATTTTATTGCCTTATAAGTATGCACAGTTCATTACATTGAAGGAAGAAGGCATAAACACATTACAAGATCCAAATCGAGGCTTGAAACTCAAAAAAATTGTGCATGAATTTGACATGATGCCCTTGTATTTTGAGAGGGTCCAATCTTTACAAATGGGCACCATATGCCAATATATAGAAAATGGAAGAGAGAGAGGAGGGAAAAGAGAGGGAAACTTAGATTTTGAGTTCAACCACCATTAACATGCATTAAATCACTGAAAAAAGTATGGGCACCCTGTTAAAACCATTCCCCTTGTCCTTTTTCTTCCAAGAGAAGGCATGGGCACCATTTCTCATTAAATATGGTACTTGAGCTACCGGAACTATACTTTTAATTGATGAGACTGATTTTATTCTTTTTCACCCTCTTAACTCCATCAATTTCTGATTTTTTTGATTCCAAAGTGAAGTGTTTGACGAGACCTTTCTAACAAGCCTGATTTTATCAAATTTGGAGTTACATGAATGAAGTTATGGCCATACAGATTTCTAGTGTGTAAGAGGAACATGACAGAGTTCCTCGGGCCTTCAAAGGCCGCTTTAAACGTTTGGTTCTCTTGGACGGTGAATTGGGTGATCAGAGGAACAAGGGAGTGGAATAATTCTTAGTGTGCCACTGGGCCCGACATATGGGTTTTGTACTACATGGGTAAAGAATCGGAGTTGGGGTGTGTTGTCCACTCAAAATTCCCCTGCTCTTAAGAAAGTGAAAATTTAAAATTTTGAGTTTAAGTGTTTTCTCTGTTGTACTGATAATGTGAAATGCCAAAGAAATTGAGAAATCTACGTTTTTGGGTCATTTTGTGTGTTTTTCGGGCCTGTCGGACATTTTTGTCCCACGTGTCCCAAGTTCAATTGGGCCCTCTGTTCCCCGATCGGCCGGTTCACCCGAAGTCTGTTCTTTTCGGGCCCGTTGAAACTTTTTGTCCCAAATGTCCCAAGTTCACCCGGACCAATTGTTCCATTTTCGTCCGATTCGGCCGAGCCGCGTACTTCACGCTTTCACGTCCCACATGTCCCAAATGTCCCAAGTTCGCTGGACCAATTGTTCCATTTTTCCGATTTGGCGAGTCACGTACTTCGCGTACTTTTGTCCCGCGTGTTCCAAGAGCATTTGTGCGTCTTTTCCCCGCTTCGCCCGAATCGGCCGAGCCGCGTACTTCGCGCTTTCGCATCCCTCATGTCCCAAATGAACCAAAGTGCTATGCATGCTAATTTTTCCTGCTCTACTACCGAATATCTTACTTTTCAAATTAGTAGGTATGTATTAAATGCGCATTCATTTCCTTTCTCTCTCCTAAATGGCTATATAATGAGCGAACCCCCTATGCGTTTTGCACACTGCTTTCTGTTATCTTTTGCTCGAACCTTGCAATCTAAATTCCTACGCGCGTATCCATTTTCCTCTGCAATTCCTTCCCAAGTCTAGCTTGCAGCTTTGCCCTCCGAATTACTACCAACATGAAGATCAAATTTCAGGGGCAAGAACAAATCTCACCACTAGAGTCTGTCATTCCCGATATCGGGGACAGTGAAGTTCGCCATCTTGACTTTAGTGATTTTTGGTCGAGGATGACAGACGCAAACCCTACACCAATGGCATAGATGATTCATGACAGCAGTTTGGATTTCGCTGGTGGTTTCCCAATCTCTGTGCAATGTGCAGATACAGTGCTTTCATGCGGAGCTCATTTCAACCCTGATTCGAGCGAATTGACCAATATACACGGGGAGCTCATTGCCAAACTTGACGCTGCCACCATTGGCACTGCACTGAGGATTCCAGAAATGGATAATGCCATAGTTGTCTCCCAGAATCAAGCACAGGCCCTGTTCAATCAAGAAAGTGAACAACTTGCAACAAAAGCTCTCTTCCACTATTGGGGTCATAGATAAAGAGCTTAAACTTTGGAGCAGTTGTATAGTGGACCTCCGCCTCATGGGACAGACCGATGAAAACATTCTTTTGGTGAGTAAGGTTTTTGATGATGTAAAGGATAATCTGTCAAAATCCTGGGTCTACAGTGTGGAGTGGAAGATCAAGGTCCTAGAGGAGGCTTCGGGAGAATTGAAGAATAGTTGGTAGAAGGGAGAGGCTTTCAAAACACTAGTTGTATCTGCTTTCAAAGATATACATTGTCATCTTCAGGATGAAACTTCTGGTGTGTCTCTCTCCCTACAAGAAATCAAAGCTCAATTTAGAGCTTTTGTCAAAGGAAATCTGTTCAAGGAAAGCTCCATTTCCAAAGAGAAAATGAAGGAGATCTGCTCTCTTCAATCTGCTATTGAAGAAGCAAATAAAGACTATCATACTCATGTCGAGTTTGATAAGGAAATGGAGAAGTGCCTCGGATTTTGGACCCAGTCTACAGCCAACATGTCAGTCCCATGTGGTAGAGACATAGCCGAGGCATTGAAGAGATTCAGGTAGCGGATTTTGAAGTCAATGGGTCCCTCCCAGTCATAAGCACCTGTCTTCTTCTCCTTATTCCTCTCTTCTCTTCCAATTCTTTTTCTCGGATTTATTGTAATAAGTTGAGGTATTGCGATTGGAAATCCTTAACTAATCTTTAGTTAAAAGAAGTAGTTACCGAGAGTAACTGAATTGTAAACTATATAATGGCCTCTCCTCGCCATTTTGAAGGAGGAAGAACTTGGCTTATTTTCTAAAAGTGTAAATAAATCATAAAGAAATCAATACAGAAGGGCTTTTCATTCTTCATCTATCTGATCTCTTTTATCCCTAAGATTTTCATTTAATCTTGTTAAGATCATTTGTCTATATTATATTAAGAAGCTTTGTATTCTTGCAGATGTTATTGATAGAACTTTGTGTCTTTCAAATTTCATCTTATTAGTATGATACAAATGATCTTGTTTAAATTCATTGTACCTTCGCATGCATAAAGAATTACTCTGTCATCTATAATTCTAAATGGTGCCTTTCTGCTCATTCTCGTTTTCTCATTCCTCAGTCCTTTTGTAATTGATGATCCTTATAGAAAACACTTTCGTAGATATCCAAGTTCCACAAGAAAATCATGTTTTGTATATTTGTAAATAGGTTCGTTTCTAAATAAGGGAACCTCTCCCATTAAAGAGGAGGGACTTCTTGTCCCCTGACTGTTGCTCTTCGTGAAGTCCTATTTGATGACCAACAAGGTGGAATTAGGGAAATGTTCCCTAAGTGTCGGTTGTGCTTGACTTATCTAACCTAGCTGATGCCTTGTCCATCTTGCCCCCGCTTATCACTTAGTCGGCCAGCTCAAACCCTTAGCAAACTATTAGAACATGGGAATGTTCCAACCATTCCTCCAACTCCTGCTTTATCTACATCACTTTGCCCAAGACCACGATCAAATATATCGGCACGTCGGCAAACACATAAAATAAATGGAAATTCATTTAGTTCCCAGGATATCTCGATTTAGTGACGAAGACCAACTTTTTCCCAATTTTGACCCCAAAACATGAAATTTTGCTTAGTATGTAAATGGAGGGGGCTAGCAAGGTAGAGATAAAGTGTCCCCTGCATTGGTTTTGTCCCTTGTTGATCAATTTTACTTCCCCAAGTCCAAGATGGAAATGCAAGTTATTGAAATATCCGGGGAAATATTTTGAATAATAAGACCATAAACAGCCGCCATTAACAACCCTAAGCAAAATATAATGTAGATGGATGATTAGTTTAGATCTAAATAAAATCAAGGAAAACTTGTATACAAGCTTCAAGTTCAATGTTTCAACAATGTTTACAATCTAGAAAACAACCTAGAATATATATATATATATATATATATATATATATATATATATATATATCAAATTCTGTGAAGAAATAAAATGTTTTTTCACCTCGTACATAGTGCAAGCTCAAAAAATGAAGAGGAGACTAAAGAAGATATGGAGTTTGAAGAACATGTAAAACACAAGGATGTTTGCAACAACAATAATGTCTCGTTTCTTTGTAATCCTCATCCATTGCACTCACCACCTTTAAAAATGCAATCAAACTCACCAAGAGTTCCATTTGTGTGGATCAATTATATGAAATATATGAATTCCTAACAAGTGTTTTGCATTAGCTAGATCTCATGGGAAATGGCATTTTCACAAATGTCAAAGCGCATCGTAATCGCGGGTCTTGTTTATGTCATTATGTATGCATATAAAACACTATAGTGTTCCATATCTATCGTCCACCTCACTAGCACATAGACTATCCGATGGTTGACTAAATGCAATAAACGAATTCGAGCCTCGTTCACTATATAAAATAGTTGTTTGTGTAATTATCATGTCTTCGTAATTTTAACGTAAAGATATATATCTCACAAATGAAAATATAAAATATAAGATGTCGTCCCAACACCAAATCAAAATTTGTAAGGATTAAAGACCATAAGTGGGTGCCACTAAAAATTCTAAGCGAAATATGATATAAATGGGTGACCAAATTTAGATCTAAAGTGGATCGAGGAAAATTTGTATACAAGCTTCAATTTCAATGTTTCAACATTGATTACCGTTCAGTAAATGGCCTAGAATATGCATATGGAATGCCTATGAAGAAATAAAATTCCTTACTACCTTGTACACAATGCAAGCTCCAAAGCCGTAACAACTCCAACAACCTAGACTAAGAATAAGGAATCAAGCTACTCGACAAATTTATCCGGTTGGTGTGTTTGAGAAGCATGAATAATGATTAGGGAATTTTAATGACATTTTTTTCTTTTTTTGTTTATAACAATAAGGTTTAAAGTATCGATTTATTTTTGTTTTAGTTCTTTTTATTTATTGTTTTAAACCTTTTTTTCAAACTAAAATAATTACGCCGAAAAGCATCTTCAAGTGAAAACGAGCCTCCCGCATCTCGATATGTTGTAGGTTATCAAACGGCTGAAAACATGGTGTAGATGACATTGACGTACATTCTATTATACACCGTCCATGTGGCACACGGTTGTTAAGCAATATGACAAATTTCAGGAGAGATGAAGAAAAATAGATTTAATAGTATTTTGACTCATGATGCCCATACATAAACCCTAATGGGGGCACATTACGAATGCTTCATAGGGGAAGTTCCACAGGATTTTGATGGATTCTAGCGTTTCTCATATTGAAGTTACGGCATCTCTACAATATTTTCCTAGCGATGATATAGCCTACATGCTTGGACACGAACAGTAGTCGTTTATGTGTGTTGTCATTGCGTCTAGCAGGTTGCTTCCATTTTCTTGTCTTGCACGCTTCCATTTTCTTGTTGTTGGGGTTAGCACACTAGTTGTACAAACAATATATTAGATCTAAGCATACATGCAAATAAAAGTGGATATTCTACTAGAAGAAATATATAAAACAAGAGACATAAATCAACACCAGATTTAACGTGGTTCACCCAATGTGGGCTATGTCCACCAAGAAACAAGCCAATCTATTATCCAAAGCTTTGACAAGATATACAATGAATATTTACAATCTTCCACACCTCTCAAATGTACAATACTTTCTTTCTCTCAAGCTTTTGCTTCATCACCAAGAATTCTCTCTCTCACCAACCTTTTTGCAAGTTCTTTCTAATTCTTGTTAATCATCACTTCTAAACCCTAGCTTTTATGCTTATATAATCATTTATAGACTTAGGGAACTTAGCCATGCAATTACAATCAATAGATATACTTTAATGCTAAAAATAGATCTAATTCCTAAGAGTTAATTAAAACATCCTCGCATAGGTAACCGATGTCGGTTAGACCTAACTGTTGTCGGTTCCTCCCGCTTGATGGCCGATCTGGTCATACTCGACCAATTCCGGTCTTGGGTGACCGATGTCGGTTCCCCACTAACCGATGACGATTCATTGTATTTACCAGCAATTTTCCATTGCATGTTAAATTGAATTAATTGAGCTCCACAACTCAACACTTATAAGTCTCTTTTGCACCCTTCCTTGAGCATCGAAGTTTACTTTGGTTTTGGTGTTGTATAGACATGGCACATTTTCCCACGGTTCGACTAGAGCATTGTGCTAAAGATCTGTGAGGAGGTTCTCATTTCCGAGAGGCATGTTGTCGGTTCATGGAAGCTCTGGTGGCATAGGGGTATTATGGATTTACACCATTCCTCTCTTTCTAAAATGATGGCATAGTTTTGGTTAGAGTGGGTAGTGTTTTGGTGGTCACTTGGTCAAGTCTAGGGGATTACATGTGGTTACCACTACCATTCTACAAGCTATTATAGGTGTTTGGTGACGTGATCGCATAAGGAAGCACTTTTTCCGCAAACATGATGAGAAGAAGTGGAACCAGAAGCCTCATTCCAAGAACCATGGAACCAAAAAGTAGCGTTGCAATAACGACATCCTTTTCTCTAGGTAAGGAAATGACATGACTGTTTTAGGTGGATTTGGGATTTGTAAGGGTTTTGGGATGTCAACATTTTTTTGGGGTTTTCTTATTGTTAAAAGATGAGAATGGTTTGTTATATGACCATAACACTTTGTGTCCTACTTTTGGATAAAGACTGGATAACTAGAAATGTTGCACCTAAGATTTATGGGTGAGATGACGAAATTCTTGAGACACACTATTTAAGAAACAACATGTTTTCTTGAACCTGAAACAAAAGATAAGGTTTCATACTCAAATTTTCTTTCTTTGCATCTACTTGCTTTAACACTTCTTCAAGCCACGTGTGGACAAGGACAAACTGCAAGTGGTGGAAGCGGTGGATCAAGTCTGAGTCTGTCATTATGACTCAGATAGGGATGCGAGCCAACCTGGTAGATTTTTTTTGCCTCATTCAAATTTATGTATTGTAGATATTTATTTCCCTTCTTCATGTGTCATAAGCCAAAATATTGTGGCAGTGACATGTGTGTATGGTGCCTTACAGTTGTAAAATTCCTTGGGCGGATTCCATGAACCGATGAGCGGTCTTGAGGTGGTGGTGGTAGTGGTTTTGCAGGTGGGAACAAGGTTGTTTCTAGCAAATGACTACCTATTAGATATGTTTATTTTAACATTCTCTAACACATTTTATCGAAAGGTTTTCATCTTTTTTGTGTTAAGTTTCCATTCAAAATAATAGCACCCCATGATCAGCAATCAATCTTTTTTTATTAATAGTAACATAACACTATTCACTGTTAGAATTAAGAAAAATTGGGGTGGGGACTATACGAACATAAGTAAGCCTTGTAATAGCTTGACACTTATATTTAAGTGATAGTCAAAATTAATAGGATTTTAAATATTTTTTATTATTACATTTTTTATGGAATTGTTATTTTTCAATTTAGGTTCAAGCTAATTTTAGTTGAACAATCATATATATCCCAAGTGCATAGTAGAATTATTGACCTAAATGTAGTTGTTATATTTCGATCTAATTGCAAGTCGATTTTATGTCAAAATTCTTAGAACAATTTGCTCACTTAGAGCCTCTTCGATTTGGTTGTTTTCATTTTTGAAATTGCAAGTTTTGTTGGATTTTAGGTTCTTTTCATGGAAGAGTGTTTTTTATTTTGTTTAAGCATGGAAGTATCAAGTATTTTTTTGTAAGGAATTCTAAAATAATTTTAAGTTTTTGTTTACAAGAAATATCAAACTTTTTTAACTAAATAAAATATTTGGTTTTTTTAATTAAAAATTTTGATTTCGTAAAATTTAAGTGAGGTCAACGAAAGCCTTTATGCTCCCTATGATAAGCACAAAGATTTCGAAATGTGACACTATTTAATTTGTTGCCACATTTAAATTTGTTTTGTTTGAGGGAAACATATCATTGAACCTCAATCTATTAACTTTTTGTATTGTAATTAGATGTTATATATTAGCTCTCAAACAATGAATCTATGCAATGTATCTATATTATTGAATTTTCTCATAAAGTTTGGTTCATACCTTTAAGTTTGGTTTCTTTGAGTGACACATAACATTGCTAAATATTGATTTGACGTGTTGTCATAAAGATATGACATTAGAGTTGTGAGATCTCGGAAATGATAAATCTCTTCCATTCTTTTACTACAAGTGAACTGCTTTTATACAATCCTATTCAGATAATTTCTTTTAATAGTGGTGCTACCCTTGAAAAAATTATTTCCAATTGGATTCTATTAAAAAAATAATTACAAATTTTTGAAGCTCATCTTTTGTTATTAGTCCTTGTGAATGGTTTGCAAAAGTAAAAGAAACAGGGGATTCAATCTCACACAGTGTTCAATGTTGGATCTCACGCAGGTTATCTAAAACTATTTTTAGTTGCATTTATATTCTTTCAAGGTTATAAGGAATTTTGTCAGTGTACGAAGATATTTCGTAGTATTTTGAATGTATTTTATGAGCCGAACATTTTATAAAATTACCGACAAAAAGCACTCTTTGCCAAACCCCCTTGAACAAACAAAACTACGTAAATAGAAAGAAAAACAACAACCTTTCACTGCAGAATTCTTTGCCATCGTGAATCAACAAAAAAACACTACATTTTACATTTCTCATTCACAATGGTAAAAAGATTAATTTAGATTTATAAGAAACAACTATTAAACAAATGAAAGAGTTTCTGTGACTACAGTCACTAATAAATTATGTGAATGTGAAAAATAATTATGCCAAGAGCTGTAATGAAGTGAGTTGTTCATGCTAATTTTTAACATTAAACTTGACATTCATTTGACTGTCATGTGACAATTCATTCTAACTTCTACAGGACTGTCACTTGATTTTATTCTTGAATATATTTTTCAAAATCAACACAATGACATAACTAAATTGATTTTAGTTGCCACATATAAAAGAGAAAATAATAGAGAATTTAATAAAGTTATTAATTAATGTGGTATGTAAAAAAATTAAACTAAGAACCTTGAAATTAATATATATTATAATGTATTTCAAATACATACATTATTAATATATTTATATTTATTTTTTATTTTTGACATACTTATATTACACCAAAGCATAGTTAGATGGGTGCATTGAGATTAATATATCTCAATAAACGTATTTAAGATATCTATTCTACATGTTTTGGGTTGTTATGAAAGTAAAAATTATAACCATTTGTATGTCTCTAAACTTTACATTTTTATCCTCTCCAATGTAATTTATAACTCATGTACAGTATAATTTTTATTTGTATCTAAGCTTGACATCGTGCCTAGAAATTCGGAGGTTGTGGGCTTAGCCTACATTATGGGTAAAAATATTGGTAGCTATAGAGAATGACAAGCTAAAAATTTACAAAACCATGTAATTTTTAAAATATTTTTTATAAATATACAAATTTATAAGAATAAATCATTAAAAAAGTATTTGAAAATTTGGAATTTAGAATCACATGAAAGAGTTAAACCGTTAAAAAAGAATGATTTAACAGGGAGATATAATTTGAAGTTCGGGCTAATCGACATCCCCATTGTGCCCCTTGGTTCCAATTACTAGTGTGGGACATGGCACACATATTTCTTTTGAAATATGATTGGTGTGGCATAAATTAGTGTTTCTTATCATATAAAGCGAGACAAAGAAAAAGAAAAACTATATAAAAATAGATATGGTAGAGCGCTCGCTTCACATGCTAGAGGCACAAGGTTCGATTCCCCGTATCTCCACTATCTAACCAGATAATTATGGACATTTGCACAGAGCCAAGAGAATAGAAACACAATTTATACGAGATTTAATAAGCAATAATGAAAGAAAACAAAAAGCGAAAACAAATAAATTCTCCAAGCTCGAAGCTCGTGTTAATCATCCACTCTTAACAGGGAACAATTCACTCTTAACATTTAAGGAAGACATAACATCTTACAAAATTGTGTCGGTCTTGAAGGTTAGATTAATTTCTTCTCCATCCAAACCAGTCATCTCCCTCGTATCGATCGTGATCGTAGGCGTTATCGACATTGTTAAATACCTTGTTTATGCTCAAGAAAACTATCTATTTAAAGTCTTGTTGGC
Organism: Taxus wallichiana var. yunnanensis; assembly: GCA_018340775.1. NCBI lineage: Eukaryota > Viridiplantae > Streptophyta > Pinopsida > Cupressales > Taxaceae > Taxus > Taxus wallichiana. The sequence continues at coordinate 681,183,120 of CM031236.1, forward strand.
CGTATTTATTTTACATGTGGGATTTATCCGACTCTTTCAATGTTTTTGTTTTATGAGTTGAAAAGGTATGAGTTTGTTATTTTGATGTTCGGGTGTTTAATGTATTTATTCATAATTTTTTTGGGTATGTTTTTTTATTAGAGGTAAAAGAGGGTTGAGGGGACCCTACCCTACAAATTTTACCACAATATTAACAAAAAAGGCCAAGGGATTAACCATTGAATCCCATACAAAACAAAAAAACATCATATCAAAACATCATAAAAACCTACATTGATAACCCAAGGTAGAGTAACTAACAACAAGAGTCCGAGTAACTAACAACATAAAACTATGAACTAATAGCGTATTAACAAACAAGAAAAAACATAATCCAGAGACCAAACCACTTCATCCTTCTTTTACCAGTTCCCCCACAATACTCATGTATCCATTCCATTCTTTGACTAAGCTGGCTATAGTAGATTTCTAGAACTTGTAGTTTGGTTCAACTATCTGTACTTTGGGGCCATTTCCTTCTTTTTCTTTCTCCTTTGCTAATTCCATTGAGTGGATCATCTCGCTAGGAGTTTAAGATGGTGAATGGTACTTTTAACATTGAGAATGTGAACATCTCTTATCTGAAGAATTATTTCCTTCATCTTCACATTTCATTTTCCATAGCCAAACTTCTTTCATTAGCATTTTTTAATTGTTCACTAAGAACAATAGAAGACAACTTCTCCACTTTTTCATTCAATTCCCTTAAGTCAATAGACACCATATTGATCTTATGTCTATTAATGTCAGTGTCTAACCTGCGTAATTCTCAAAATCCCTCATAAAAACATTGGACTTGACCACACATTCTGAGCATTAAAGAGTTTCTTTTGGGCATTTTTGAGTGCATGTAGGCTTTCAATAGCCTCCTCCGAGTTCTTTGATCTCTTTCCCTCAGATGCTTCAGGACCTTTCCCACTTTCCATCTCCTCACTACTTTCCCCTTCTAGAGCTTCTTCATCCTGATTTTCACTGGGAGCAGAGTGGACAAACTTTCCTTCCTGATTCTCCCCGAATCCAAAATAACTTCCACCTTCTCAGCCACAACCAAAACCTTCTCCTCCCTACACTGCTTCTTGAGGCCTTCTTTTTCCTGGTGGGATCTAGTTCTTTTTCCACAAACCTGGTAGGTAGATCCCCACTATAAATAACCTCCATGGCATCCAGGATTTTGGTATTCCTTTCTAAAGAAACATTTTGAAGGCTCGTCAGAGGCCCCCAATTTTTCATTTTTACCAATAAGGGGAGTTCCCAACTGAGCATAGCTTTAATGAGACCTTGATGCAATGGCAAGGAGAAAGTACCTTTCTCAACCTGGGCTATAGATTTGGTCAAGGAGGTGAACAAAAATATGGGAAATTATAGGGCTTGTTATTTCTAACATGGTTCAACATGGGAAAGTGGTACCCATAGATCACTTTGTAATGCCCTTCAAGAGTTATGTAGGCCATAATTAACTGAGCAATTTCCTCATAAGGATGGGGCAAATTACCTCTAGCATAACCATTATGGAGAGAGACAGGCACACCCTTACCTTGCATGAAGCAGTCGATCTCCTGACTGTAGTCCGACTTAGGTTTGTATAAGCTTCTTCCTTCCAGGGACAAACCGAAACTTTAGCAATAAGCTTGGGGGAAATGGTGAAAGAGAAATTTCCAACCCGAACATGGCCTTCCTTCCAGGTTTTCGCCACAACTTCACTCAAATTTTCATCATGCCCATCGAAAATGCTAAAGAAATGTAACAATCCCGCCTTTTCGAGAAAAACCTCAGCCTCTTTTGACATCATCGGGACCTGCTAGGTTCAATACGCACTAAATCTCCTCCCCTACATTCTATGTTATTCTTCTTTTTCTCTTGAGAATGACTATCTATACCAGTCTTGATGATAAGATTCCACAACACAAAGAGATCTACCCTGCCCTTGCGAAGATATGAAATAAATGTTTGAATGATGTTGAGATACATGAAATCATGAGACATCAAACCAAAGGAATAATTACATCCTCATTAAAAGGTGTGTTATTAGGGATTCTTTCCCTTTTCAAGGTGTTTATGAAATTAGCATCCATCTCTTTAAGATCCTTGACCACCTTTAATTCCTTAGCATCCACCCCCATATTAGCCAAAATATCAGCAAGTTTGTTTCCTTCACGAAACACATGTTGAAAGGATATAGTTTTGAAGGAGGATAATTTACCCTTGGATTTATTGATGAAGTCAACTATAGAAATAGAGGCCTGAGAAACTCCCTTCACACAAGAGATAATATACAAAGAGTCCCCTTCCACAACCAGATGCTTGAAACCTTTCTCTTCTCGCTAACTTCACTCCCCAGAACAAAGCAGCAACCTCTACAACATTGTTTGATTGGAAACCTAGATTAAAAAAATAGGCAAGAAGAAACTTACCTTCATCATCACGAAAAACACCTCCTCCTCCTGCTTTCCTAGGATTCCCTTTAGCAGCTCCATCAAAGTTGAGTTTGAAGATGCCTACACTAGGAGGAGTCCACTTAACCCCAGCACGAGGGTTGAACTTCTTAGGTTGAGGGTCATAAGTTAAATTCCAATTCCTTATGATATTTTGTTCACATTCAAGAATTTCAACTTCTTTTTCCTAAGGATAGAAAAATTATTTCTAACATCCTGAAAGAAATTGTTTATTAATAACCTATTAGGAAGTTTTTTATTTTTGAAAATCCTCTATTTCTTTCTTTCCATATTTCCCACCATAGGTGACTCAGGCTCATTATCCAAAGATTTTTAAGCCCTTGACTGATGAAAGGACATTTCCATTGATTCCAGGCATCTTGGATTTCTTTAGGGTTTACCCAGTTAACCGAAAAACAATCCTAGAATAGTAGATAGCATCTGATGAGCAAAAGGGCATTCTAAGAACAAATGATTCACCATTTCCATATTCTTTTCACAAAGAACACATCTATTGACCATTTGGAATCCTCTTTTATTTAGGTTATCCACTGTTAGAATCTTATTTATCACAACAAGCCAGTTGAACACATTTACTTTAGGAGTTATGTTCTTGTTCCATATTTTTCCAGCCATTAAATCTTCTTCTCTAGTTTCCCCCTCAAAGAATAGAGAGTAGGAAGATTTGACTGAGAAATTACCATTTTGTTCTTTGTCCCACACAATTCTATCTTGATCCTTGTTGTTAGAAGACACATAATTTTTGGGTATGTTGTAATGGAAATGGTTGAGGATTGATTCACCAAGAAGAATGTATAAAATGAAATTTTCTACTAAATTTTATATGAGTTATTTAATTTTTTTTTTTAAATATGTAAAAAGGATTTAATTTATCCTAAATTGTGAGAACTTCCAAAGTCATAAACCATCCCCACTTTCAAATATGGGCCTCAATTTAGATCCCTACAAAACATATTAACGGTTTAAATTCAATAAAATCTCATATTATAGTCAATGTGGAAAAAATGATATCTTAGTCTTAATATCTAAGCCAAATAGTGCCCATTGAAAAAAATTATAAATCAAGAAAAAATTGCATACTAAAATTTTAGGTAACATAAATATCAAAGACACACAAGAAGAAATTCTTGATGAACCCATTTTAACTATTAAAGTACCATATTTTCTTACAAATTAAACTCTTACTCCCTATGACTTTCCAAAACTCCTCTGGAAAAGACAAAAGAATTGCTCAAATTCCGAGGTGCAAAATCAATTCCTTACCCACTACATATTTGGGTCTTCCTCTTGGAAAAAAAAAAAACTACCACTATTTGGAATGGTTTACTTGAAAGATTTCAAAAGAAAATCGTTGGTTGGAAAGGGGCCATACTATCCGGTCTTTGGAAAATGTCTACTAATCAAAAGCACTCTACAAAATCTACCTATTTACATTATGTCTCTATACATCATTCATGTTGTCTTTAGGGACAAAATTGAAAGGATTAGAAGCACTTCTTATGGCAGGGAATGGAGGAAAAATTCAAATACCACTTGGTGGCTTGGGATCAAGTATGTACTCCTAAAATAATCGGTGGGCTAGGCATAAAGGATATTAGAAAAATGAATATGGCCTTAATTGTAAAAATGGGTTGGAGAATGCTTACTGAGGAGCAACCTTGGATTGATTTAATTAAGGCTAAATATCTAGCTCAACAAACAAGTAACTTCTTTCCTTTATGATGGCCAACTACCTCAAGGTTCTATTTTTTGGAATAATTTGATACAAATCAGGAATTTCATCAAACAAGGTTGTAAATGGAAAGTGGGAAATGGCAAAGATATTCAATTTTGGAGTGATAACTGGACTAGCTTCAGTTTAAATGATAAATTTGGTTCTGTCAAAGATATTTTAGAGAAAAAGTATGGAACTAAAGTCAAAGACTACATTGAAATGGAGGGTAATAGAAAAATATGGAAGCAACTTAAGGTGGAAAGGAATGATCTAAATCTCATAATCTCCTCACTTCAAGTGCAGTTGGATAACATACCCCTGAATCAAATTGAAGTTAAGGATGAACTTGTTTGGAAAAACTCATGCGATGGAGAATACACTGTCAAATATGGATACAATTCCTATTTTGAAAACATCCATTGTGATTTCAAATGGAGCAGGATTTGGATGCCAGAGCTAACTCCTAAAATCAATTTCTTCTTTTGGCTTGTTCTTAGAGGAAGAATACTCACAAATGACAACCTAATCAAGAGAGGCTTTATAATTCCAAATATGTGTTGCCTATGCAAAAAGAGGTTGAGGACATCAAGCATCTTTTTTTACATTGTGAGTACACTTCAAAGATTTGGAGTTATGCTTTTTCAAAGTTCAATGTTTGTTGGACAGTGCCAAAGGAATTTCTTCAATATTGGATTCAGTGGGATCCTCCTTTTAAGCATTGTATTATTAGGAGACTTTGGAAACTGGTTATGCCCCATATTATATGGAGGATTTGGAAAGACAGAAATGACATAATATTTAGAAACAATAGACAACCATGCAAGAAAATATTTACTAAGATTGGTAATGCAATTAAAGACAATATTGAAAGATTTAAACCTCCCAAGAACAAGAAATATCCTGAAGATGAAGAATTTATTCTTTCAAATTGGAATATTGATATTGAAAATGTCTGAAACGGAGAACTTCAAACATTGACAGGTCTTCAATTCATTGGATCCCTCCTCCAAACTCTTGGTATAAACTCAATTTTGATGGAGCCTCTAAGGGCAACCTAGGGGCAGTTATTAGTGGAGGAATAATTTGGGATCATAAAGGTTGTTTATTTGTTGCTTATGTTGGTAGAATGGGTAATCAGACCAATCACTATGCTAAAGCTTTATCAGCTTTATGGGGTCTAAGACTTGTTAAGGATTACAACATTCAGAACATCATTGTTGAAGGTGATTCCTTGAATATTATAAATCATCTTAATCAAATACACCCTCCAAGTTGGACTATTAAATATTTCATTCAGGAATCTATTAATATATGCCATACCTTCAAAAATATTAAAATTGGTCATACATATAGAGAGGGAAACAAGGTGGTGGACACCTTAGCTAATTATGGTACCAATAATAATTTCACCACTTGGGATAATGAAAAAAACACCCCTACGAAGTACAGAATGGTATTACCAAGGATAAATATGAGCATTCACATCTTATGTAGAATCTCTAATGAGATTGTGTGGGATTTAATGGATAAGAAAGATGGCACATGTGAGAGGAGTAATTATAATTACTACCATCAAATTTCGCATGCTCCTCGGACTTGCAGTTGGATGTTTAAAAACTGGTCTAGGAAAAATAAAAACAGCTTTTTCACGGGTGGTTTTCAGCAGGGTAATCGCAGAAATAGCAGAGGAAGAAATATGGGGGGAGCTCCGTGTCAGTTAGAGCCCAGCTGCGATCCCGCTTGGAAGGATAACATTGAGCTGTGGAATTATCTTCAAATGGGGGCGTCTCAGCTTTATCAAGAAAATCCAAGGTCATGATCGAACATTTTAGTGTGTTTTGCCACATATTGGAAGGACATGAAGGTTAAGTATGGAGGGAAAAGAGTGTTGATGAATGAGGAGCTAATTGCAGAGGCTACTGGTCTAGCTTTGGATGGCATCAATTTTTCAGCAAAAGGGTTGACAAAAATGTTGAAGTAAAGAAGTTTGTTGAAGCAGGGAGGAGCTCATCTTTGTTACAATGGCATTAAGGTAAGTTCCATACCGGAACCCTTGATGAAATTACCAAAATGATGGTGTGGTTTATCTCCCTTGAAGGTCGATACATTACTGTCCCCACCAAACACTTGATATTCCTTAATCACTTTAGGAGAAATTTTTTTTGTTTGCTTCCGCACTATCTCCTGAATTCTTTGGAGCACTCCATTCTTGACTTTCAAAAGCATACTAGGGCCATCCCCCTCCACCAGGGGCTCATCTTTCTCCTTCACAAGCATTGCCTCATCAAATTTCCTACCATTTTTGTTTCCTCGTGCTCCACCCATTCCCATTCACAATACTCCCACTGCCAACCCGACCAACTTTCCCAATATCAGAAATGTCAAGACTAAGAACCCTTCACCCTCCAAAGTGACCCCACCTCCCTCTGGTCGTGTCCTTAGGAGTAACAAGGATATGGAAATGGTTCACAATATTTTACACATCAGTAATGCAGGGCAGGACAATGTTTCTCAACAAGAGAGGGAAAATATTCTCCTCATAATGGAAATGTTGGAAAATGAGGTAGAAAGTATTAAGAAAGAGATGCATCAGTTAAATAAGCAAAAGGGGAAAAGAAAGATGAATGAGGATGCGGGTTTTGGCACAAATCAGACTGATGAAATATACAAAAAATTGAACTCCTGGATAATAGACTGGGGAGGTCTAAGGATAGACACGATCACAATATGGCCATCTTCAAAGCTATAAGTGAGTTTCTTGATCAACATGTCAGAAGCATCACAATGTTGAGTGGATTCCTGAGGATATTTGGGGTACAGAAAAGGAAAGAAATCAGGTCATCTCAAGTTGAACGTAAATGATCCAACACATATCACCACTCTAGCACTTTTTACCTCCCTGTAGACAATCAAATCAAGGATTGATAGGGCTTCAAAGAAATAATACCTCTTAGGCAGGTTGGATGAGTTCAAGTTGTTGTTTTGTTTTGAAAGTATTTTTTTAGTTGCAATTATATCCATGTCTTGCTTTTTATTAGTAGCTTCTCTTTTGACTATTGTTGGGCTTATTATAATATCTGGATTCAGATCCTTTTTGATGATTTTTCATGTTGATCTGGTTGTTGAGCCTTTTTGTAATAGGGTATAGTCCCTTCAAAACTATTTTCCTTTAATAAAAAAACTTTCCAAAACTATATGTTATTTATAGTAAGTGACAACAAATAAGATCATATAATTCTTTCATCATAAAAAAGATGTTCATATTGTTTTTCCTTATACAAAATTTATAATGGTACTCTCAAGGTCGCCCTTTGGAATAAAAACCTTCAACAATGATTTATATTAGACTTATATTTTTACATTCTTAGACATAATGAGATATGAAAGAAAATTATATTTTTGTTCTAACACAAATATAGCTTTTACTCTCTTCTCTCTAACATAAATTTAAGAACCTTACTATGCAATTTTTTCGGTTACCATACATGTTTGTGAGTTACATTATGATCAAAATTATAAGTTTATTTATGCATATATTTTTGATAATTTATTTCTAAATTTAAAAATATATAAATTGAAATTGAATGAGATTGAAAGAAAAAGATGGAGTTCAAAAACATATTAGGTCTTATAGAAATGGATGTGAAGCAACATCCTGGATTATCTAGCTATAAATAAGACAAAACACATGAACATATTATAGACATAAAATCACGCACTTATTATTTACATCACACCTCTAAGTATCTCATTATATGCATGATTCTTAAGCAAGAAAATTATACATTAACAACACTTGTTTTACTTTTACATTGCTTTATCCTTTTGATAATCTTATCATTTTCTTTTCTCGAATGGTTACTTTACTTTTGGACATTAGACAACGTGTGACCCATCTCTATATTTTTGTTATATCCTCGAGCATTTGGACAGTACCGTCCATTAGGGACAAGAGCACCTAGGCAATATTGTCCCCTTTGGGAGCTTCTGTCCTTTTCCCTCCTTTTCTCAAATTTGAAATGCCACATCATTTGTTATATTTTCTAAATCATTTTTTATCACTTTGGATCGGCCTTTTTGGTTATTAATGACAAAATTCAAATAAGGGAATCATATATATATGCATGAATTACTCGTTATTATTAGGGGTTGGGAAATTTGGGTTATTACTTACTATCAACTACTTGGGAAAAGAGCAACATTAAAGGATTGCATTATTCTTTGTATAGGAGGGGCTACTTCTAAATTATATCTCACAAATTCATCTTGGGGAAAAATAGTTGTATCCTGTTATCTTGGTGTAAGCTGGAAAATGAAAGAGGGATTCGTGAGAACCGATGTCAAAAAGCAATGCACCACAATGAAGTTGCACTCCGATGGTAACGTCAAGCCAATGCAATACGCAAGATTCGAATCAATGGAAAGAAGATTGCAATTAAGAAGAATGGGTCCACTCATACTCATATATCGAAAAATAGGAAGTACAAATAGGGGTGTTATGTAACCCCCATGCCTAAACATGGAAAGAACCCCAATGACGCCACTGACACATATGACGTTGACTGACGCATATGATGCCACTAGAAGAGGAGTTACAATTCTAAATAAGGAATGTAACTCCTATGACACATTGACACAAATGACAATGTCAGATTCTATGACAGAATCGACACTTGTCATTTGACTTCCTAAGACCTATGACTCTCGCAAGGTGAGATGACTCACCTAGGTGATGTGGACGATGACTAGGAAGTCACACACACCAACACCCCCTTCATCGAAGCCGAGGAAGAGGTCAAGGTAAGCCATAACAGAAAAGAAGACTCCCTAGACAACTAAGAAAGATGTGTCAATGGGCCCGGCAACTAAAGGCCTGATAAGGTGCCCATGTACAAACAACATCTTTCTGGAAAGAAGAAGAAGAGAAGAAGGAGGACTATATAGCCGAAGAAGATGGGCGGCTACAGCAGATCTCACCCCAAGAAGAGACCACAAGTGAAGAAACTTCACCTCAGTGAAGGGCTTGGTGAAAATGTCTGCAACTTGATCAGTTGTCTGAACATATTGTATGTCAATGATGTTTTCATGTATCAGCTCCGTATGAAGTGCATATGAATCTCAATGTGCTTCATCCATTGATGTTGAACTGGATTTCTACAAATCGAGATAGTGCTCATGTTGTCATAGTAGATAATGGTAGGTCACGAAAGTGGATGCCAAACTCTGTCAAGATACCCTGTAACCAAACAGATTCTGTGGTAGCGTTAACTGCTCCTTTGTATTCTACTTCTATCGATGATATGGCAATGGCATGTTGCTTCTTCTTTTGGACCAAATGACAAGGACTGAACCAAGAGTGAAACTATAGCCTGAGGTAGACTCGATGATCTAGATCTCGGCCCAATCGAGTCTGTAAATCCAACCAAGTCAATCTCAGTCCCTCCTAAGTAATGAATACCATCTGTGTGAGTGCCATGAACATAGTGAAGGATCCACTTTGCTGCTTTTAAATGCAGCTCATGAGGCTCCTGCATAAATCTAGACACGATCCCGATGACATATGATAGATTTGGCCGAGTGTGAGTAAGGTAGATCAAGCTTCCCACCAACTATCGATAAAGGGTACCATCAACCAAGGGGGAAGAGCAATCGAAACCAACTTAATCTCTAGAAAGAAAAGGAGTAGGTGAGGACTTGCAATTAGACATGTGAAACCAAGCAAGAAAATCAAGAGAGTACTTAGGCTACGAGATCATAATTCCCAAGTCAGATTGTGAAATATGGATCCCAAGAAAGTAATGAAGAAATCCTAAGTCAGACATGGAGAACTTGTTGGCCAAGGAGATCTTCACAAAATCAATGATAGAGGAAGAGCTACTGTGATCAACAAGTCATCAACATAGAGAACAAGAATAAGCATGGAGTCATCTGTCGTAGAATATACACATTTGGGTCAGAGTGACACCGAGTGAACCTTGATGCAAGTAAAAGGAGTCCATCTTGGCATACCAAGCTCGAGGGGCTTGTTTAAGGCCGTAGAGAGACTTCTTTAATTTACAAACGAGGGATGGATCATGGACATAACCGGAGGTTGTTCCATATAGATCTCCTCCTCTAGGTCCCCATGAAGGAAGGCACTCTTAACATCCATCTGGTGGACTTCCCATCTATTAGCGGTAGCGATGGCGGGGTCGAAATAGAGAAAGGTTTACGAGTAATCAACCCCAGCTACCTGGGAGAAACCCTTAGCTACAAGTCACACTTTATACTTCTTGACTTCTCCATTAGCTCCATACTTTGTTCGATATACCCACCTACACCGAATGATTTTTCTTCCTTTTAGAAGAAGGGTAAGATCCCAAGTGTCATTCTTTATGAGTGAGGAATACTCCTCATCCATGGTAGAATCCCACTTAGGAATCCCAGAAGCTTCCTAGAAAGATGGTGGATTAGAAGCAAAGGTAAAGAAGGAGTGAGGTCAGTGAATTCGAGTGAGTACGTCTCTCATCCAAAGGATCTCCAACTAAATCTCTAGCACTCTGTAAAGTTTTCCTAGCCCAAAGAGGTCCCAGAAGGCTCAGGATCAGAGTCGGAAGATTCTTCACTTGAGTGAGAAGGGACATAGTCCTCATCATCACTACTGTCAGAATCAGAAGACTCAAAAGTTTGAGGATCGGGAGGAGCAGGGAGAGGTGGAACTCGCTCAACAACATCATCATCTGAAGAGTCAGAATCTGAATCAGTGGGCAAAAAGAACCTCAGTGGAAGTTGAAGTCAAGGATGACTCATCAAACTTCACACTCCTCTCAATATAAAGCTCACGGGTGGTAGGGTTCAACAATCGATATCCCTTCACGCCATCAGGATACCCAACAAAGATACAAGGTTTGGATTGTGGATCCAATGCCTTGCATTTCTTTTTGGGAATCGAGCCATAGCCTTGGATCCGAAGACTCGAAAGTGCTCGATATCAAGCTTGTGTCCAAACCAGGCTTTAAAGGGTGTCATCCCTCTTACTTCCTTGTGTGGAACATGGTTCTAAATATAACAAGCACAATTCACTACTTCAGCCCAATACTGTGGAGGAAGAGATTTCGAGTGAACCATACAAGTAGCCATCTCCTTTAAAGTTCGGTTCTTTCTTTCTGTAACTCCATTTTGGGAAGGGCTATAAGAAACTATACGTTGCAAAGCAATCCCCTCAGAAGTGTAGAAATCCTCAAACCTGTTGCTCACATACTCACCTCCATTTTGGTTTGAAGAACCTTGATATACCATTCCGCTTGTTTCTTAGCAAGAGCCTTAAAGTTTTGAAAATGCTCAAAAACTTCAGACTTAAGCTTAAGAAAATATACCCAAGTATAACGTGAAAAGTCATCAATGAAGGTTAGTATATATAGAGCTCTAGTAAAAGAAGGAGACAGAAAAGGGCTAGAAACGTCACTATGAACAAGATCCAAGGGACAAGTAGCTCTCCAGGATTTTCCTTGTCAAAGCTTTTTCAAGGTGCTTTCAAGGGTACAACCCTCACAAAGACCCTTAGAAAACTTAACTCTTCGGGGGTAGCCCATTAACCATTTCGTTTTGGCTCAATTGTTCAAGGTAACAATAATTTAGATGCCCAAAATGCTCATGCCATAACTTGTTAACCTCATTTACATGAGTGAGCAAGGCATTGGGTGTCAAATTAGAAGAGAAGTGGGAAAAGGTATATAACCGTGAATGGTGATCTACCTTTCCCTCAGCCACAGTGCAATCAGAGTTAAGCTCACGAATAATCACCGAGTTAGGACCAAATTCCACTCGCATTCCTTCACCAAGGTGGGTGATTTGGTAAACCGATAGGAGATGGTAGAGAGATTGGGAACACTCAACACTTGGTTAAATGTTCCACCTTCTATCTCTACCGATCCACTACCAAAAACTGACACATGAGTGTCATCACCCAACGTGATTTGGGACATGCCACATGGTTCAATGCTAGAGAATTCAACCTCTGAAGAAGCCATGTGGTGCGAGGCACCGGAATCGATAATCCAAGTTGATGATGGAGCTGATCTAGCTACGAGGGCCTTACCTTTCTTCTTTTCATTTTTAGTCTCCTTTGCATTAGAAGACTCACCCTTCTAGAGCATTTTGTTTAATGGATTCAGGAACACTTATTTTATTCTTCTCAAGTAAATGAGTTAAGTGATCAATTTGTTTAAAAACAATGATGCTCATCATGGCCGGAATTCTTACAATAGGAGCATTTATACTTTTCCTTCTTCACTTTAGGCTCAAAAGTCGAAGTATGAGTGATGGGCTTAAGCGGGGTTGGTTGGTCTTGGTTTCTTTCTTAGGTTGGTCCTTAGTTTCTTTCTTCTTTTCATTTTTCTTGCCCTTATTCACCACAAGGGCATGTGACTTGGATTTTAGAGTCCCCATTTGAATGAGTTTGTCTATTCTCGAATGAGTTGGGATGAAAAAATATCAAAGGAGGGCATAGTCCAAGTACTACCTAAGGGGGCTTTATGGCGTGGAAATTTGAAACGAAAACAAAGTATTCAGGACCTAACTTAGAAAGAATCGACAAGATCAATTGAGATTCTTTCTTATCCACTTTACATTCCTTTAGAAGCATTCTAGTGCAAACAAACTTTGAGAAGAAGGCTTGTAGGTTTTCAAAGTCACTAGGATTTAACCCTAGTAATTCATTCTCCAACTCATGCACTCTCATGTCATCTTGCTTCCCAAACATATCATCGAGCATTTTCCACACTTGATCGGGTGTTGAGGAAGTTTCGATGTGGAAGAGCAAGTCGAGAGAGACAGACATACAGATAAGACCTAAGGCTTCATCACAACGGTTGAACCATTTAGATTTTTCGGGTTCATCATTAGGTTCGGTCTCTAACCCCATGGTAACTCAGTATAACCCTTTACTTCACAAAACCAATATAATTTTAGATTTCCATTTGAAGAAATTAAAAGGTGTGAGCACTGGTACTTTAGAGATATCCATAATGAAGAGATAGAACCAAGGAATGTAGAAGGAAGGAGAGAGAAAAGAAACAACCACCCCAGAAAAAAATTACACCCCCGAGTTTGGCACTTTATAATTCATTGCATTGATTATAACCAAATGTGACTGTGTTCAAGAACCAGTTTGTCACTCACCTTGCAATTAGCGTAATAACGCGCAATGGTGGAGACAACAATCAAGGTTCGTAGGGCGCAGATTGACACTGCAAGCAAGCACAGAAAGAGAGAAGCAAGAGGGGGAAGAGAGGGCTTTGTGAGAAATAGCATCTCACATCGCACGAAAGAATCCCTTGGTTGTAAGACTGTGGGACGCACTCACAAGTCCACAAGAAAAAAGGGATAGAACAAAGCTCAAGAAAAAATGAGCTGAATTAAGTAATACAAAGACACCCCCCAGAATGTGGCACTTTATAAAATTAGTGCATTTACAAAACTAATGATCCCATCATCTAGAGTGTGGAAAAACATGAAACTTTGACTAAAGAAGTGCTTAAAACCAAGTAACAAGTCAAAAGTTATAGCAAAAACCAATTCCCGCAACTGATGAGAAAAAGCCAATAAGCTTGCAAACGGATTTAAAAAGTGCCCTAAATGCATGCAAAAGGTGTCGTATGTATGCTCATTGGAAATGACATGGAATTTGAGATAGGGTTTGTTTGTATTGCGAGGGGGGATTAGCCTCCTGCCAATCCCGGACCTCACCCTCTGTCTTCGTCGCTCGAAGGAAGGATAAATAAAACAAGCCAAAAACCAAATTTTATAATGCCAATAAAATGAAATGTTTTTAGCACCTTTAAAACATTTTAAAAAGGTCTTAACCCTAAAATTTTGAAAGGTGATAATGATTTGACCAAAAATCAACCTTTAGAATAGCAACGGTATAAATCTCTAGCTAAGTCCACGTAACATGTGACTGCACGCGTCAAATGAACAATCCACGTGCCAATGAAAGCAGTCCATGTGTAGGAGGTGCAGCACCAAGCAAAATTCAAACACGAGTACTTGATTCAAGATAGAAAAGGTGCGTTGGCGAGTGGAGTTGTTGAGCAAATTGCTAAGTCAAGGTGGCGGGTGAAAGCGAGGAGACCACGTTGCCAACGTTGCAGTAAAAGAAACTAGACCAATGTCGGAGGAGAGGAAATGTTTGGTCCATGAGGTAGAACTAGAGATGAGGGAGAGCGAGATAATGAGAGCATTCCGAACACAAAGAGTAACCGACAGCGCGAGGAGGAAAAATGTTTAGGTAAAAGCAGCAGAAAAAAAACATTTTCCAATCAAAAAGAACGGCCACGCGTAGGAGAAACCACGAGGATAACTCAAAACAGCATCTAAAATTCTAGAGTAGAATAAAAAGGTTGAGCAAGTCCCACGTGCTAAGGGGAAGCACAAGAAAACTCTGCAGGAGTGCTGCCGAACTAGAGAGATCCGAGGCAATTAAATTGTCATGCATGGGCTTACATGAGCTCCAAAAAAATGAGTTTATGCTGTGCAAGTAGATACTATTGATAGCGAATCGCAGCACCCCTGAATGTCTGCAACATGATGGGTTGAGACTCTCAGTACGATTGCATAACATGGAGCTTTTCCCAAGTGTGGGACCTTGCGAAATGGAAAAGCTCTCCGGATGAAGGCCGGTTCCTATTCCTCTGTTCAGATGCACACGTAGAAAATGCAGAGGGTTTACTAAAAACCTAATCTAACTTTCCAAGGAGACAGGGTAAGAAGATGCATAAAATAAAACCTAAACTAAGTCAGAGGTGATGCACAGGAATGAAGAAGAACTTGCCAATAAACACATGACCATTAAAATGCAATGCAAGATTATGCTGACATGAGCGATTCAAGGAAAGATCGGGGGATGCAAAAATACGAGAGAGGGTTGAGAATCATCCCACAGACATGCATTAATTTGCTCCAAAGATTGATCTGAAAGACCTGCAAAATGCCAAGAGGCAAAATTACAGGCTCCAAATGGGAGGTTTTAACTCCACAAGTTCACTGAAAAGAGAAGAAGGGAGGGGCAAACAAGAATGTCCAACCTCTAGAAAGAAGCCCTCCTTACAATTTATAGGAAGAATGAGAGAGAAAAGAGAGAGGAAATTCCAAATCTACCCCAACCACCGCGAGGTTGTATTTAATTCATCTCATTATCAATGGTAGGTGAGAACCCTAAGCGAACCAAAAGTGGCTAAATGTATTTTACATTTTTAATAATTTTTTCTCACCTAATTAAATATATCTAGTCAGAAAGAATACCTGTAAGCTTTCCAAAAGTCCAACCTTGCATGAAACGAGCCAGAAAGTCAAAAGTTATGGCCATCGAATATCTGCGCATGCGATGCACCTGTCGGCGCTCAAAATGTTGCGCCTCTGGAGGTGCGCTTGCGCATCCATGTGTGTGTCGACATCCATTTCTATGCACCTTGGGCGCACCATTTCCTCTGAAGAACTCCGTGTCGTGCTTTATTATGTGCACCTTGGGCGCACCATTTTCCTCTGTCGACACTCGTGTCGTACACCATATGTGCGCCTTGGGTAACACCATTTGCCCAAACATCGACACTCCGTGTCGTGCGCCCATATGTGTTCCTTTGGCACACCATTTCCTCTATCGACACTCCGAGTTGTCATGTGCCCATTCTGTGCAATGGGCGCACCATTGACTCTGATCGACACTCCGTGTCGTCGCCTGTGCGCCTTGGCGCACTATTTTCCCTGATCGACATTACGTGTTGTCATACGTGTGCCTTGGCACACTAAGATTTGAGCTTCTTTGGTTTCTAGAATCTTTGTTTGATCTACGACGGGGAAGATATATACACACATACCACGTCTTGAAAAGGGTTCCAAGATTGAAGATTTCTTTCCACTAAAGAAAAATGAATTGAATAATGATCGAGTAACAATGACGGTATAAATGCACGAGCCAATCGACCAGTTTCAACGAGCCACAGGAGAACTTGAATAATCAATGTAAAAATGTCACACACGAAGCAAAAACATGAGCCAACAAGGAACCATAGCAAAAATGAGTTTTCTTTTACCATGCAGGATCTCGAATCTGAACACTGACAACAAGAAACACACAAACAACCCGAAACAATAGCCACAAGATCTAGAAATATCCAAATACGAACTCGTAAAGGGTTTTTGATAATGCAAACCAACCAAATACCTTAACTTGTGAAGCTGAAACTCTCAATAAAGGTGAGCAATAATTCCAAATTGATAATAAAAAAAAACTTGCACACGAGGAAATGAGAACAAACCAGAAGTAATAAACAACTGAGAAATGAAGAGTGCATGTTTACCAAAACCAGCTTTGATACCATGAAAGAGGGATTCTTGAGAACCGATGTCGAAAAGTGATGCACCACAATGAAGTTGCACTCTGATGGGAACGTCAAGCCAATGCAATACGCAAGATTCGAATCAAGGGAAATAAGATTGCAAGTAAGAAGAATGGGTCTCATCATACTCATAGATCGAAAAATAGGAAGTACAAATAGGGGTGTTGTGTAACCCCCATGCCTAAACATGGAAAGAACCCCAATGACACCATTGATGCATATGACGTTGACTGACACATATGATGCCACTAGAAGAGGAGTTATAATTCCAAATAAGGAATGTAACTTCTATGACGCATTGACACAAATGACAATGTCGATTCACTCTGAGAATCGACACTTGTCATTTGACTTCCTAAGACCTATGACTCTCGCAAGGTGAGATGACTCACCTAGGTGATGTGGACGATGATGGGTTTTATCACACGGTTCTCTTAGAAAAAGGGTAACCTAGTTTTAAGGGACACGATTCAATCATACATACACTAGAACTACATATATCAAATTTGAAATGTAGTCTGATGCTCTTGAAAATCACATTGAGGTGACTATCGAGGTAAGTTCTCAAGCATATGCATTATTTTTATCTAATATTTGTTTGAGCTTTGTGCAAGTAGCTAGTTTTTTTGCGTATTCATGTGCAACACATCCACAGTAACCCTACGGTGAAGTGGATCAATAAAGAGTGAAAGGAAGAAACGAGTTCAAACCCCGAAAAGATCAAAAGAAGAGAAGTAGGACACACTTTGACTGGGTGGTCTGTCTTCTTTTGGTCAAGCTTTCTCCAAAGTAATTTCAGATTACGGTCTTTTAGAAGAATCTTTCTCAATCCAAACCCATCCTATTCCACTCATTTTCCAACCTAGAATCATCCCAAATCTTTGAATACAAGATAATTCACTCTTATCTCACTATTGCTCACACTTACTTGTTTCTTACATGATATATCTTGTTTGTTATTGTTATAATTGTTTTATCTCGGTTCTCTTATTAAGATTTTAATTTCTTTAAATCATTTGGTGAAACCCCGTCATGATCATGCATCAAATTTCTTCTCTCTCTTCTTCCTCTTTTGAGGTTATAGATAATTCTTCTTCTTTTGAGGAAATTTTACACAAGTCATCTTTAGATTCTCCTCCTCTCCTTACCATGGCTCAAATTCAGGGTTTCCACATTAAGTGTGTACTCATTAATAATGGTTCTACATTGAACATTTGTCCTTTATCCTTACTAGCTCAACTCGATATTCCTCATAATGTAATTGACCAATTTATTATGGTTTTCAAGGCTATGACACCACCACTCATGCATGTATTAATATTATCAAATTGGAATTGTAAGTAGGACCCCACAATCTCACCACTCCTTTCTATGTCATGGATGCCTCATTTCAATTTAATATCCTTTAATAGACCTTAGATCCATGTCATGTAGTTTATCCCTTCTACAATCCATCATTGTGTCAATTTTATCTTTGACGGTTATGAGCACACTATTATTGTTGATCTTGAACCATTCAAATATTATCGCATGGATTTTGCCACCTCCATGGTTATTCCCCAACCCAACCAATCCCCTCACATTATCTTGACACGTGTGATATTGAAGATCCTAGCAATCTAAACCCTCTCTCATCACCTCCCATTACTTCATCCATTCAGAATAAGACTATTGATCACATTTCTCCTAATATATCATCCCCTTTGCCTTCGCATCTATCCCTAATCTCCTTGATCATTTTGTACAACACTACATTGTTGATACTGATAATTCTTTTTAAATATATGGTAAAAATAGGGTTTTCGGGGGGCCCTACCATTTTACAAAAAAATATCTAACATCCATATATTAAAAGGAACGATGACCGAGATCATACCAAGCCAAGAACTGGATGTTAATCAAACACCACGATCAATAAGATAAAAACAATTTTCCAGAATAACTTTAATAAAACCTTTGCAAAAAAATGAGCGGCAATATCATATATTATTATGGAACTCAATGAAATACAATGAGAATGATCCTTGCTTATATAGGCAAGGAATAACAATCTAAGAACCATTCAAGGTCGTAGATCATGTCATAAATGAAGGAAAGAACTAGTCATCAAAGAATTAGTCAAGACCATAGATTTAGGAAAGAACTAAACATCAAGGATCTAGTCAATACCATAGATCAAGGAAAGAACTAGTAAATACCATAGATCAAGGAAAGAACTATACCTAACAACTAGATAATATCCCCTAATATCTAAATAAAATAAAATAAAATAAATATCCACACACATAAGTGGGTGAGGATAAATACAATAAAGGTAAATAAATTACCTAGGTGAACATGAGATAAGGTAAATACCTACTCTAACACCCCCTCAAGTGAAGCTAGGGGCCCAAAATAAAAGTGGCATATCCATAGTATGAGTCCCAACAACTAGGCATGATCAGGTACTCATGTACAATATATCCATGAAGAAATATTATTCCATGCAATTCATTGCACTCTATGTTCCTTATGCTAGCATTCCCTTTATGTGCACTCTTGTTTCTCCAGTTGTATAATCTCATCACTCTTTTTCTTCTTAACCTTCCTCCTCCATTTGTAGGCTTTCACAATCCTCTGTGCACTCATGGTCTACAATGACCATCTTTTCCTTCATGGTAGCCTCTTCTCTTGGCATAATAATTTTCACACTACCACATGCTTCAAAATGACTTCTCTCTTCAGCCTAAGCTCATCTCTTGAGATTTCTCCATGCACTATCCTTTACACCTTTTAGCGCTACTCCCTCATATGTTTTATCTTCACTCTTGTAATTTTTCACATAATCTTTGGTTGTGAGTTCATGCATTCCATTTATCCTCCTTGGCGTTCAAATGGTGCTATCTTTGTACAATATTATATACTTTGTAACTCCTTGCTAAGTCTTCTTACCATTTCCAAAATCTTGAGCCACAAGACCCCTTTTTATTCAGTGGCATTCTTTTACACTCTCAATCTATTCCTTACACCATTTATCTCCTCTAGCTTCTCCAACATTTTTGTAATTATTGCATTTGACACTTCCCTTTTTCTTGGAAAAATCTTTCTTTCATATTCCATATCTCACTCTTCTTTGCCTCTACAGTTTGGGATCTTCTCTTGTGTTTTCTACCCACCTATTTCTCAAAGTGGAGAGCACAATAACTTAACTAGTTACCTCACACTCAACACTCTGCTATCTTTTCCACTTCTCATAAGAAAGTAGCTTGCTCCGATAACACTTGATGGCAATGCGAGGGTTAAGATGACTCTAAGCCATTTGTAGAGCTTACACAAAAAAATAAACATAAAGTTTTCTTATATTAATTTAAACTTCATTATAACATCTACATATAAGCTGCTTTATATGGAGCTTGCAATCTATCAAATGGAGATTTCACATAATCTTTTTGTTCTCCTAAAGACCTAACCTAGACTATTTTTCTTGTGCCTTACATGCACATCATCAACTTATGCTCCTTCGCTCACTTGTTTGTTTCTCACTCCTTGAGTGGTTCTTCCTTCTATACCGACTATCCCCAAAATGGTGAACTTGACCCCTATCCACTTATCTCTCCTTGTTGGCTCCTTATAGATGCTTCAAGATATTCTCACTCAAAATCAAATTTAAATTTGAGATCATAATTTCTCTAAACTAATCCTTCATCTATATGTCCTTTTTGTGCCACATCAACCTAGTTTTTGTACCTTTTTATTGTTCAATAGTTATCATGCACCTTGATCAAACAATTCTAACCTCTTTTTTATTTTTGTCCAACCAACAATTCTTTTGTGCACCCCTTTCTTTCTTCCTCCTTTGGCATTCTTCTTCATATTTCTTTTACATAATCTATGTTTCAAGCTTCACTTAAGCATTATTTTGTGCATTGAACTTGGGATTATAGGAATTATTCAAAATATTTGTGTGCCCTCATAATCTATGTTATTGTGTAACTCTTCATTTTATCTTCTTGCACCTTTCACACATTCTTTTATATTCTACACAACTCCTTTCACAACATTTGTGTGCCAGCAATCTTTAAAGTTGATTCAAACTATGTTGCGCTCCCAAAATCCTATGCATATTATTGTGCATTATTCTTTGTGCCTACTCTACTCTATCAAACCTTTCACAAGACTACCACGTATTATTGTGCATATACTTCTACATGAATTTTCCTTCACTAATTTCTATTGCAAAAGTTCCCATGTACTCTTGTACAAACATCCCCTTGTTCTATTATGCCTCATCTTCCTTCTCACACACTCTCCAACTTTCACTTACACCCATAATTAGCCAAACATTGTATAGGATTTCCCTAAACCTTAGATGCATGTGCATCAATTATTTTCCCATTTATATCTACATTTGCATTACATCTCAAATATTAATATGGGTTGTGTAGTGGCTAGTGATCATGGCTAGTGTAAACATTGTTGGATAATATATATGTTAACATTGTTTTCTAGTGAGACAAAGGATTTCGGTTGAGTGTAATCCCTTCTCTTAGAGACCAAAAAAATAGATTCACATAAACGGCACTTGTTTAATTGGCATTTTAATGATAAAGTTTAGAGTTTAACTAAAATAGCTAACATATCAAATAATGTCAATCATGTAGACATAATGATCAATTCTAAGATTATGTCATTCAATTATTTACAAGCCTCATTCACATTATGATCAAGACATGAACATTCATTAAACCATAATGGATTTGTTTTGTTATATGTAGTTGAAGTATCGGATTACCCATCAAGGTCTCTAGTAGAAAAATGAATGCACATGAAGTTGTAGAAATTGAAATAACTAACAATAAAATGTAATATGATATTAAACTCACAAGTGCATGAAAGTGCTAAACAAACAACACAATATGCAACAAATCCAGTAATCACAAGATCCTCCAATACACTACTTTGAATAACTCACAAATGAAGATGTACAAATAGGAGAGTGAATGTGTAACTCCTCCATGATTAGTGGAAAAAGATCCCAAAATAGAAATGTAACTCCCACACTTGGCATAGTCAGTCAAAGAGTAACTCCCACTTAGCTAACAATGATGGCCAAGTGTAACTCTTATGACTAACTCCAAGTGTAACTCCTATGACTAAGTACACCTAAGAAAAATAACTCCTAAAGTGTAGGAATAATCCACAATAAATAAATATGAGGAAAATAATATCCTACACTAACATGTAGGTGATTGGATAAACATGTATAAAAAAATTGAGTTGTACAGAAAGAACATAAACTATTTGACAAAATTTTGAGCAATGAAATGATATAATTTGTACTATAATGAATGAAGGATATGCATAAGGATATCCATCAAATAAGAATAGAACGCTCCTTATTTTTATATGTGAAATGTTAAAAAACGTGTTGATGAGATGTATTTTGTGGATTGAAATGAATACAAGATATACACAAAATTATTTAGTTGAAAAGGCCTTCAAAACTTTCAAGAAAATACATTTTGCAAGTTTAAATATAAAGTCCGCAACCTCTTCATCATACTCAAATCCCATGCCAAAATGGGAGCTTTAGTTTAGGGAATGGAAATTTATCAAAATATAACTGAAATTATTTGTTATCAAATGTTTTGGTTGTTAATACTCATATAGATAATTATAAAAATTGTAAGCATACACAAAAAGCACGACTATTTGAAAAAATAACTCAAGGATATATAGTCTCATTGAATGCATTTATTTAATTTGTTTTATCGACATCAAAATAAAATCACAAGCTAACTTCAACATGATATCCCTCATTTACAAAAAAAAAAGTGAAAAAAGAAACTTACCTTTCCTTTACAAAAAAGAAGACATTGGGTCTTGGAGATCCTTTTCCTTGTTTTCAAAAGTGACAATGGTGTTTGGTAGTGAAAATGATATCCATCTCGGGATTAAATAGGTACTTCGGGGTTTTATTGTCAATACGTAATGTGATGTAATTGTGGTACAAATGTGAAACAATTTTGCATCACATTTATGGTGATTTTATCATGTCACAATTGTGTCAAGTTTCCCTCCAAAAATTAAAAAATATAATACAAATCAAAGTGAAATCCACATTAATTTCAAAAATTTCAGCACTATTCATAGTAGTGACAAAATTAAGGTGAGCATACAAATCAAATATTTTAAGTAAAAACATTTATAAATTACGGGAAGGATGCAACAAATGAAGGATGCAAAAGATGAAGGAGATCAAACAACGAACTTTCATTAGTCACTAGACATGGGCCCATGAAATTACATTAGTGACAACCAATTGTACCAAAATGATTAAAGTTAAGACCAATAACCAATGGAAACAAATACCAATTATGTCATTTGAGATGAAAGTTGTGATCTAGAATGATGGCTACACATGAAGACAATGAGGAAAGAGTACACATAATTTTCTTTTCTATATTTTATTTTTATTTTGTGTGTAGTTGAAAATAAGAAAGTAAATACATACTTGTTCACATTTTTAGTTCCTTTTTTTGCTTGATGTGAAGATGATGCAAGAGACCCATACCATGAGTACTAAAGTAGGATATGTTATTGACAAATTAGGTGGTAGCTTTGATGTTACCACTAATTTTGATTGGTTAGGTTAATGTTCCCAAAGTTGGTTGATAGATTTACCTTTTCAAGATTGATGTATGGTTGATGTTCCCATGGATTGGTCGATGAAGTTCCTAGTTCTAAGGTTGATGCATTCCCACAATCAAGTGCAAGCACCAATGTAGCATGTTGGAAGGTCAAGACCATGTGCGGGCTCCAAATAGGAATGTTGCTTAGTCGGAAGGTAGTATTTCACGCCATGTGATTACTAAGGGGGATGTTAGGAATATTGTGTTAGTACTCACATGAAAGTGAGTTAGTTAGTAATATAATTGTATATGTGAAGAGATTAATATAATGAATTGTTAATAACAAATCATAATTAGAAATAATATGTGTGTGAGTTATCATATATTAATAATGGATGTTACACGAGTTGTCGTAATAACTCTCATAATGGTCTAGAGGTCAGAGTAATTATATGAGATTTATATTGCAAATATGCGGCCCTGTAAATGTAATTTCTCTCACACAAAAACAAAATAGAAGAAGAATATTATTATTATGAAGTGAGTTCACTATGTAATAAAAGTTGTGTTATATATGAGTGAATTTCTTACCAAAATAACAACCAATGAAAAATGGCACTATACTTCTATTATAGCCTTATGATAAGAATATACAAGGATTTTCCTAAAAACAACAATCCTAGACCTATCCTAAGCTTAATGACTATCAAAGATTATGTGGATCCAAACTTGACTCAACCTCTCTATGGATATTCACTTGACTCCTTCCTCTGAAATTTGATCCCTTTTCTTGGATCTTGATTACTTACAATCTTACAAATCCCTTTTATTTATAGAGTTCATAGAAGCTTCATGCAAGAGAGAAAATATGTTTCAAGCTAGTAAAGAGACCTTGTAAAATAATCCCAAAATCACCCAAATCACCATTGATATGTTCCAAAAGTTTTCCTTCACTAGATTGAGCTTAATCAAATCATTAGGTTGGTCATTTACCATTATTCTCATAGGATATCTTGTGGACACAAATATCATCATTGAAAATAATAAGAATGGCCTTTTATTATCAATACATGTGTTTGGGTCACTAGCAGCGACCTCTTGCTTTCATGGGTTGATGAGGGCCATAGAGGCTTGATGAAATTATATGGCTAGGAAGAGAGTATTTTCTCATTTTTACAAAGTTGCAAAATTATAGAGTTAAAATGTTACAAATTTGCAAAAAAATCCAAAATAATTTACTTAATATTACCTGCTTAAAGATGTAGATAAAATATGGATTGATTTTATATGAGCTACGAAAGAAATTTTGTATTTATATTATTGCCCAATGGAAAGTTATGAAAAGTAATAGAATTTTTAAGGAGAATGTATAAGAAAATACTATATTTTAAATTTGTTTTAGACCTCTTGAATAAGAAATTGGGTATCAGTTTGGGTGTGGTTGGATATTCCCTTCAAACTTACTAATTTGAAAATATGAAGGACCTTTTCTTGTTATATACTAGTAATACTACATAACATTTTCTTTAGTGTTAGGATTAGGTCCCAAAGGGTTAGTTGTTCAATGGTTTTATCTCCGTTGCTCTAGTATATTTACAAATGTTCATTTTAGTGAATGACATATTTTATCTTCTTTATCCCTAAATATTTATGAATTATACATTTTAGTAAATGAAATGTTGGGTATCTTTCTTATTTCTAAAATTTAATAAATAAGTTATTATATTAAGCAAAATATTATTATTCTATGTTAGTTGTGTTAATCAATTGATGTGAACAGTCCCAAAGGGTTTATCGTTGTATTTTCTTACACTTTCTATAGTTCTTAAACTACTTCCTTATACGAGAAACTTGTGTTTAAGTTGTATTAAATGATCATATTTCTACTCCTATTAGTTTTGTCGATGATACATGGTTATAACAAGGAAGTGAGAATAGATAGTCCAAAATTAATTATTTTAATTACTATCTTGTTTCAAGTTATTTCTAATAGAAAAATATTTATCTTTTACTATCAAAAAAATGAAAAGTTACGATAGTGAAAGGAAATGTATTTTTATGTAAAATAAAATATAAACAAGAAACTAATATGGAATTAAAACAACCATGATATGCTTTACAAGCTCCCACAACTCTAGGTGGGATTTTTAGTATAAAGAGAGATATGAAAAGTAAAGATAGACATAAACTAATCAAATAGCTCATATATCCTTGATAGACATAAATAATCCCAATAGATCCTGTCTCCTTGCATTGTTGGGTTTCCAACCTACACACAAATGCAGCCACACATGGTTAATTTCATCGTTGTGCAACAATGAATGTTACAAAGAAAACCAATTCATTATAAAATATATATAATAAATAGGTTGTATTTTTTTCTATGATCTTGATTGTTGAGATTTGTTTATAGTTTTTACTTGTTAAGTGAAGAAAATGTTTTCCAACTTTCAAATCAACCTAGATTACAATTCACCATAAAAATAGAAAACATTGGTTGTTTATATGTTGTGCATGTGACAACGAAGAAAATTCTAAGCTATTGTCTACTGACTAGCAAGCAAGGGCAACCCAAAATAAGACATAACACATAACAATAGTGAATGTTTTCATTAAGAGAAAAGAACATATCATTGGTATTAAGATCAAAAACTTAAATCAAACAAACTAAACTATATTCAAATTTTTATCTAGTATCCTACATAAGCAAGAAGAGAAAGATTAAACAACCAACAAAATGGTGCACATTAACAAACAAACAAATGTGTATATATTGTGTATCTTATAATGCCCTATTCTACAACTTTCACATTCAAGGAACCTATAAATATATAACTTTAAGAAAAATAAAAGAGAGAGATTAAGCTAACAAAAGGAAATAATTATCTTTTGACTCCATAAATACCCTAGCTTACCACACCCTACTGACTACATGGTAATAAAAAAAACAGGAAGCCATGAATGACTTCGTTGAGTGACCTATATGTGCAAGTTCCTCAATGTAAACAGAGGCAATATATGGGTTTTCCCCTCCATTCTCTCTTGCTTGCAACCTAGAGAAAATAAAAATAAATAACAAAAAATGGCAATGAGAAAACTAAAATCTAATGAATGCAAATGCAAAATGAGAAGAAAATGAGAGCAATTCTCTTTTATAAACTTTTTCAAGGGATGAATTAGGGCTCCATGAAAATGAAAATGGAGGGTGAACTCCAATTTCATCCAAAATTACGTTTAATTCCTAGATTGGCTTCTACTTGGAATTTTGTACTAATTAAATAAAAGAAGAAAAATAAGAAGAGAAGTGTATGTTGCATATCAAAGATAATCCATTATACTTAAGTATGTATTATTTCAATGCGCATTAGCTTTTTCTTTCTAAATTCAACAAGGAGAGGGCCTGGACCATCAAAAAAACATGAAAAATAGGGGATTAGTAGACAAGGCTCAATAGTACCACAAATGAACAAAACATATTATTAAGTCAATTAAGAATGAAAGAAGGAATTCGATGATAATTTAGCTGCCATTACCAAATGCTCCCTGTTTATGACCATAATAGATCACTACTCAAGACACACAATCTGCAAAGACCGGATAAGGTGCCTTCTCGGCACATCTCCACCATGTTCACGATACAAGAGCATCATTCCTTTGTAAATATCAGCATTTTGGTTTTCTTGCACTTTTTAGAGTGAGATAGGTTTTACGGTCATAGTTTACTATGTTTATATGGATCCTAACTCATTTGGGTCCTTTCATGATTGTAGTAAGGCCATTTAGGGTTTTATCCAAAATGGACCATTCAAATATTTGAATTTTATAAGTGTTGTTTATTGGTTTAGGTGATATGATAGGAATAATAAATTATGTAATAGATTGTAAAATACCATGTGTTGTGGAAATGAAGTGTTATCACCTATCTCATTAGGGCTCATCACAGTCCTTACCATAGGTAGGATACTTGAGTCAAATTGTAACTACCTTTCTTCCAAATCTTGATAGAGGATTCGAATGAGGAAATGAGTTTAGGTTTTTGAGGAGGAAAAAAGTTGGTAGAGAGTGTTAGAGAGACCTAGAGGCTCAAGAATTATTTTTTAGAGATCAAGACTATTTTGTACAGCAGATATTGTGTAAAGGAAGTTTGAGAATCTTGCAAAGGTGATGAATACATGATTGAACAAGATGTGTATTTGTGTTTCTCTTGAAGTATATGCTAGGATGATTTTATGTTAGAGATCTTTTGAAGTTAGTAGAATGATTTGAATAACAATGATGATATTCATGTAATGAGATTAAAAGAAGCACATAATATGTTTTCACATTCCTAGACAAAACTATATATGTTTTTGTTATGTTTTGGTTAAACGAGGTTAAGGAGAAGGTAAATGGAATTAAATACAAGGAAAACTATGAGATGAAGCATGAAATCTCTAAAGAAGGCTATAACAAGTCATTGAAGAAGGTAAGTTAATAGTTTTATGTTCTTGTGATTTATTAAAGGAGTGAACAGTGAATATATGGTTGTATTGTGTTGTTCTTGTGAATTTATTTTAGATAATATTGGAGGATTTTAAAACCTTGTAGAAAGTGAAAAACCATAAGAACAAATATGAAAGACTTGAGTTAGGAAAAAAAAATATCACATTCTTCTAGGATTTGGTAATTTAGGGATTAGAGGTCATTAATGAGATTACGGTGGACAAAAAGAATTAGAGATCATTGGAAGAGTCATGAGAAGGTACCATGTCAAACCCTAGGTCAAACACAAAGGTACCATGTAAAATCTGGTTTTGGTATTGATGAAACCCTAGAACCAGGTCAAACACAAATGAACCTAAATATTGTGCTTTCGGTTTGTACCATGTCTAAGGTTTTAGCAAAGGTGGAAAACAATTAGAACTTGCATTTTAACCATGGTAAAAGCCTACAAATTGGTATAAATGATTAATTAGGAATAAACAAGGATTCTATAAGTTTCAAGGAAAAATACTAAGGTTTCGTAGGTCAAATATTAAAAACTCGGTCAAATTGTGCATTATAACCCAATTTTGAGGGTTTAGATAAGGTAAATGACAAAATGGCTAGTACTAGTCTTTACCTCCTATTAGAACTGGTTGATAAGGATAAGGAGGTCTATTGAATAATTTTATATCTTGGAAAAAGAAGCACGAGGTAATTTAAGGTGGAAATTTGAAGTTTGTAGTCTTATAGTATGTTTTTCATACTGATCTTGGTGAAGTTTGAGGTGTATATCCAATAAGGTATCTCATATCATCTATGGTGACTTGATCATAGGTGAAAATATGTGAAAAAAGTGTTAAGGAATAGGATAAAATGCTTGGAAGAAGAAATCATCAAGTTTATAGACCCAAGATTCATGAAACTCAATCAAAATCCTTGCTTAAACAATGAAAGGAGAAGACAAGAAAGCAAAAATGGTAGGTTTGGGAGTGAGTGAAGAGTGGAATCTTGACAAAAAATTGTGAGAGGATTATATAAGAGGTTTAAGGTGGTTTTAGAAGTGTGTTACCCAAAAGAGACATTGTAACCTTAAAAACTTAGTTAATAAGACCTAAGAGGGCTAATTTGGAAATGGTGACAGTTTAGTTGAAGGACTTAGCTCAAGAGTTAGAACCGAAACTTGACAGAAGTGAGAATTTGATAAATGGTATCCCAATATGTGATTGGTTTCTTATGAAAATATTTTAGTTGGTTAGAACAATAAGGTTTGCATGATACATGGCTATAAGGAATATGCCTTTAATTGGTAACATTATTAAGAGCATTGAAGGAGATAGGTTCAAATCCGAGTTTGATACTTGGGGTGAAGTAAAAGGCCATAAAGGGTATCAAAAATGTATCCATAATCTTATGATTCCTTTTGTATGGTTCTATATTATAAGCTTTGCATGTGTTTAGGGCTAGTAAAGCCTATTCTTGAGTATGAAGGTGAGATTGAACAAGCTGAAGGATTGAGTCACTAATGATAGTTCTCATGGGTGTTTTTAGCAGGAATGGAATGTGAAGGAAGTGTGAATAGTGGACATATCCCTTGAGTTAGTATTAGCATGAATTTTTCCTTTTGTCCTAGGAATTGCATAGTGAAGTGTAATGAATAATTTCATGGTTTGTTGATCGTGAAACTAATTGTAGGTATGTTGGATTGAAATTTGTTTATCATGTGCATCAACTACCCATGTGTGTGCACTTCTACTTAGGTATAGTAGTGGTGTGTGCATATCCACTAGCCTAAATTTTATCCTATTCTATGTGATTCTACACACAATATTCAACATACAACCATCCTCACACACCTGAAATCTACATGTTAGTCTTGGTGTTAGAGTGAAAGTGGGTGTTATCCCTTAATTTTATGTCTTTAAGAAATCAATCTCACGATGCATTTGTGTGTGAGTGTCTTATACATGTGTAGTGAGTAGATTTCCATCAAAGTATTATGCCTTAAAAAGTGCAAGATTGGGTGTGCTCATACTCATATAGAGCATATATGTGTAGAGTGCCTACATCACCCATTGTCGCGTGTATTCCAGAACCACAATTGTTTTATATGCGGTATTGGTTCATATATTAAATCCTCTCCTCATGTTAGAATCCCATAAAACTAACCCAATGCCAACTTTACGTGATATAAGTTGAATATTATACCCAATGGGGTTGTAACACATTTGAGATAGGAAGGAAATACATTATATCTAGTATATTATTTCAATGTAGCCATCATGAAAAATAAAGCGGTGTCCTCTCAAACTTTTGCAAGTGATTGGAAAGTGGTGGGATTCACATTGTTGATCAATATAAAACAATAAATTAAATTCCACGACTCGATTGTTAAGCACCCATCTTAAAGGGAAAAGAAAATTAACAATGTCTACAAGTGTGATGATCATGACACCAAATCAAAATTTAACTACTACTCTACCAATGGAATCAATAAACATTTCGAGGTGTAAAATACATCAAACGGATGTAAATAAACACCAAACTTTTTGTGCTCTAAAAGTAATGTTAGAAATTTCACAACATTTCAACACTTCCTTAGTATATGGAATTTTCAAGGACTCATCAAGCCATGTAATTTTATGTAATAGATATAGACATACATAGCACACGTGACTGTAAAATATAGTGGATTAGAGCTTTGTATCAAGAAACAATTCAAAGGAATATATTTTTTCCATTAATATTTAAAGTGGGAATAATAATAGATTAAGGAGGAACACCTAAGCTCAATCTAACACTATAGCCTTGTATAGTGACACTAATCATAAGTGTTTCATTATAATCTAGGAACCGCTAGAAGAAAAATATGCTTTATAAGACTTAATGAGGGATGATGCAAAGTAAGCCCTCTGTATGTATACACCACATTGATAGTTAAGAAATTAGCATTTATTTATGTCTATGTAACTTTGTAACACGAGGATCTAAACAAGATAAGCCTATAAGTCTCGTGTACAACTCAACCAATTTAAAAAATTGCTTTTCACATTCATTCTCTCATTTATTAAGTGAAACTAATGGAACATTACTCTAGCAAGCTAAATATTTGATTGAAAGATGTATTCATAAGATATAAATCTCTCATTTGATCAAAATCTAAAATCATAAGACATAAATCTCTCATTTAATACATCATGGTTGCATGATGCATTTCCATAAAGACTCTCCCTTTTTAACATTAGGAAAATGGGAAAAATATCAAGTATTAAAATTTTAGTTTAATAGTGTAGACACCTATAGTTTGATCAAAGCACTATTATCTCTAATATTTCACTAACTATTCTCTTCCTCACCAATTGATGACACATCATCAGTTAGATCTATCTAATTCCCCTTTTACGACACTCTTATGGTCTTATTCCTCTTATAAGTCAATTAAATAGGCTATTATAGCCTCTCCTTGGCTAGAATCCTCTTCTTCACCGCCTCTATTAGCTTCCTGGACTATCAATCCATTTCATTGGATTGATTAGGCCTTCAGAACCCTTCCAGAACCCTAATTTCTCTCTAAACAAGATTAATTAGTCTAACCTAGGTTAATTACCCTAAGACATGATCAACCTCTTTTAAACTTGGTCAAATCTTGGTTTGACTTGCTAATTAACCTATTGAATCCTTTTAGTCCCACATGCACCAAAAATCCTTCCATTTCCTAAATGGAAAACTATAAATAGCCCACTATCCCCCTCTCATTTTCAAGAACACTTCTTCCCTCTAACATAAACTATAGTGTTATTCTTTGGGATTAAGAGCTTTATTTTCTTCTTATTGAGCTATCTTGCTTTGTCTTTTACATTTCACCACATAAACATGGAGTAAATGGGAAGAACCATTGGCCTTGAAGCCATTAATGGTGAGATCCCATTCTCTTAAAGCATAAATTGATTGCTTAGATCCTTATTAGGCTCATTTGATTAAGCTTTCAAGAATAGAGGTTAATTACATTTGCTAAAGTTTTCTTGTTTGCTTTAAA
This sequence comes from Taxus wallichiana var. yunnanensis, assembly GCA_018340775.1. Classification (NCBI taxonomy): domain Eukaryota; kingdom Viridiplantae; phylum Streptophyta; class Pinopsida; order Cupressales; family Taxaceae; genus Taxus; species Taxus wallichiana. The sequence continues at coordinate 681,214,808 of CM031236.1, forward strand.
CTAATGCATGCAAAGTAGGAATCCTTGTTTATTTCTTAACCGATGGCCCATTGATCGGTTTTGCACAAAGCTTTGGGGTTATTGAGTGTTCTTACCCCATTCTATAGCTTTTGCAACCTTTCTTTGAACACATTTGGCATGCCCGATGGGACACTTATGTCCATCCTCCATTAATGGAGGTCTTTTATGTTTTTCAAAGTTCACTTACAAGTTTTTAGAGAAAATAGCTTGTTATTTGCTTATTTCCATTCCTAAAGCTAGTTAAATCACCCTTGTTTGCATATATTTTGTGGGTTTGAACTAGAAATAAGCTTCTTTGACTAACAACTAACCTGTTTGTTTTTAAATTTTCAAAATCCATGAATTTTACAGGTTTTTTTTAGGGGGGTACGCGTAGGTGTCTGCAGGCAGGAGCATCTCCATCAAAACCTAGCACTAGCGTTGAGTTGGTTGCGCACCCATCTGAGCATATTACATAGTTGACAGTTCATTTTAGAATGGGTCACGTCTCTGTCGAGAGGTGGGTGTCTCCATTGGTTGGTGGCGTACTGTCACGCTGGACGCATTGGCGTATATTGTCTTACTGTGTAAACTCTATCATTTTTGACCTAGCCACGTCTCGTTGACACATCGGCGTCTCTGTTGATTTTGAGTGTCTTCGTATCTCGGACGTGTTGGTGTCTGCTTTACCACACTATGTTTTACGATATCTTTTGCTTGTAGGCGTACTCATTGAAGCAGAGAGTGCACGCATTAAAACCCTAGTGTACCTATCGGCGAGGCCCGTGTAGGTGTTATAACCCTCTGTCAGTTTTTCCTACCACACGTTTGTGTTGATTAGGGCCGTATCCGTTAGGTGGGCGCATTGGTGTCATTACGGGGCGCATGCATCTGTATTAAAATTTGAAAATATTTCTCCAAACTGTAAACTCATTTTGCTAAGCGTTTCTAAGTTTTTTAAAGACTAACCAAGTAGATGCAGGGTTTTGTTTTGTCATTTCAACTTGCATAGCTTAAGTGTTTTCATTTCTTGGCTTGCACGGAGTTTGTAAAGTGTGTATGCTCTCTCCTCGCGCCTTCTAGGTGATCTTGGAGATCAAAAGCACTTGTACAACTTTATGTCACATTTTAAAAAAACACTTGTTCTATGATTCTAAAGAGTAAAATAATTTCCATATGATTTTTCTTAGTAGAATTTTCACATTGCGTATGCTCTTCCTTCGCACCTTTTGGTGATCTTAGGAATCAAAAGAAAAGTGTAAATTCTCTTTCTTAAATTTGTAAATGGAAAACTACTAAAATTGTTGTTTACAAGACCTAAATGCTTGTCGAAGAAATGCGTCAAAACACTTCTAATACACGTGTTTTTACATAGGTTGCCAAATGGTGTGCTACTTAAAACTACATTTAAGATAAAGCATTTAAGACAACAAAACACACCACTTTCATCACCTTTGTATTACGGGTTTAGAAAAGGGTAAGTCCCTATCAGCTCAACTAGAACATAATCCCTTTGGCATAACGCCTTAAGCTACAACAATGGGGGAGGTTCTAGGAACCCTAAAGTAATCGACCACTAAGTAACCTCGTGGATGAAAGGGAAGTTCTCCACTTACCCACTTGACTAGTACGCCTTGTGAATTAGAGTCAAAGATTTTCTGTATTACGACCCTAATGATGGTACAACTAAATGTACTAGTTACTCATTGTATCAAAAGGGGGTAAAGTAAAGCTGAGATACTCCCAAGATAGTCAGGGTGACTATTTGGGTAAATCGAGCTCGCTCCTAGACAATCTTTTGACACCTAGTTGAGATAACTTATTAAGGAGGTCATTCTATCTTAGATCCCACTTTTCTAGTCCATTGTTACGTCAAGCCATCACGAAGTGACAACTCACTTGGATTCTAAACCTTGTTTCTTGAACAAGTAAAATAGTCCATGTAAGTTTGATCTAAGTGTATTTCATCATGGAATTAAACTACGTCACACTTAGCTCAGTTTTATTCTCATCCTCGGACGAGGTGAAACTCTGCCCAAGTGGTGTTTAGTTTATTTTCATCTTTTTTATCTATAACCTTGCATTCTCACCACCCATTTTTGGGGTAAGAAATGTTCATACCTCATGCGTGTTTATCGAGAGATAGTACTTGCTACTTTTTTTATTTGTTTATGCCCATCCATGTTTGCAGATGGGTTGTTAAACGTCTAAAGTACGCAGGTACTTTTTCGTATCTTTGATAAAGTCCTTGATCTTGATTTCAAGATCATCTTCACTATTACGAGTTCGGTTCATCATTTGTCTCTTCTTGAGTTAATAGTTTTTCTCGCATTCTAGTCGTACAATCTTGGTACTTACATTGTGTTTTCATTTTTGAGAACGTGATATAAGTCCCTTTATTGTGTGGTTACATTGCTCGCACAATTAAAAACTCCTTGTTATACTTATTACTTAGTTTCAATTTCGACGTCATCTGAGTCTTTTAAAAAGTGTTGATATCACCTTATATATATCACAATAATGTTGTCATGATACTAACATCAGGCTTTCTCGGTTAATGTATCATGATAGCGTTGTTACGCTATATCTAGTCACGACTTCCATTTTTAGAAGACTTAGCTTTCATCGGCATTCAAACTAATTTTAAGTATACCTTGTTGGGAGACTGTGTCAATACCGCTTTGATATTTAGGTATTTTAGAATTCTAACTTGACCTATGCATTGATACGATATTGTCACTATTTTAGGGTATAGGCTTGGTAGCAACAAAATTGAGTGATCATTACATTTAGGTGTGCATATGAGTGTTCTTTGATAAAAACAATTGCATAGCATTGCATTTAGGATACATTGTGGTATATTTCAAACATCACCTTGAATGGCTTGCAAAATCACACATTTAGGAGCCACACTAACTTCATACAAACGTCGGCTGGTAATGCCTAAAATCACAAAGATGGAAACCAAATCAAACGAGCATGACTTAGGAGAAAACCCTTTCGAAACCTTCCCATTTAGCGAGAAACAACTTAGCGCCTCTCTTTTCTCAAGTCAAAGATACAGAGCCATTAATTGACCATAGTGGAGAAGATTCGGACTCTTCCGGAGAACAACAAGAGATTAGACCTAGGCAGATTTGATGAACTCCTATATTATAATAAAGATCAAGTACTCACAAGAGTCTTAGAATTAGGAGCTAAACTTCACGCATGAACGTGAAATAGAAACCAAGGTCATTAATCACAAAGCAGGAGAATGGGTATCACTCTTAGACATAGATAACCCCTTTGAGATAGGGTACGCTTCTACTTCTGGGCAACATCATGCCACTGTTGAAGGGGACCCATCATGAAGGCCTCACTACAAAGCTTCACGTAAAGTGAATATTGAGCGTAAAGCTTCACCTCCTCCCAAATTTGATGAAGAATAAGACCCTCTGGTTGAAGAGGAGATCCTTTAAAAATAGATCTTGAAATTGAGCCAGAAATTAGCAAACCTAGGCTCTTCAAAAAGAAACGTATACAAAGACAAAGACAAATGAATTTCACTTTGATCCATACACTGACATTACTTTTAAAGTGGCTCAAGCACAAAGACCAATGTCACCTACTAAAGAACAACTCATTCAAAAAGAGTTACAATCAATGAAAGATACGCTTACTACGCTACAGGAGGGAAACGTAGGCAGATAGGAAATATTCGTATGAAGAACTATGCCCTTACCCCTTCGATAAGGACATGTTATGACAACCCTTCCCAAAACACTTTACCATTCCCAAGTTTGATAAGTATAAGTGCAAGAGTGATCCTTGTGATCATATAAAAGACTTTTACATGGCTTTCCAGGAGGTCGCATATAGTGATAACTTCTTAATACAAATTTTTCCTTGCATCCTAGGAGCATTGGGATTGGAATGGTTCTATAGTATTCCCAAGGGATCCATTACAACATGGCCCGCATTAGCAGAAAAATTTTATGGCATTATTCCTATAACATGGAAAATTATATCACAATGAATGATCTATGCAATACAAAACAAAAACCCAATGAGACCTTTGTCATCTTTTTACAACGATGGCAAGGGTTAGCAAGTCATTTCCCTTGTACAATACTGGAAAAATAACTAGTGAGCATATTTGTTCCTAACTTAAACCTAGAAATAGCCTTCCATTTACAAATGCATTGTGGCTCAAACTTCGAAGAGGTCATAGAGAAAGGCGGTCAAATCAAGAAAGCCCTCATCATGAAGGGAATGCTTAAGTCTGTTGTTAAAGACAAACATGAAGCCAAATCCGTAGACAAACCAAAATTCTTCAATAAAAACAAACATGTTATTGGTGATGGCATTACAGACTCCAAGAGATTCTAAGCCATATAGACGGGCCCACTTTTAAAGATTTCACAAGGACCTCGTCCCAAGGTGCCCACTAAATGCACGTTCACGCCATTAACAGAATCCCTATCAGCCATACTAAAGTAGTTAGATAATGTAAAAATGGTGGAATATCCAACTGCGACAGTACCATACCCAGAGGATGCTCCAAAACATGGTCGGTTCAAAGACCATGAGTACTGCGACTTCCTTGTGTTAAAGGACACAAGAGCAGAGATAGGTGTTTAATCTTTGCATCACTACATACAAGACCTCATTGAAGAGGATAATATATCCGTAGATTCTCCCCCTGACTTAGGACAAGGTCCAAATGAGAAAATGGGTGTCTACAAAGAGCCTTTTCCTAATCATGCAAATAAAAAGAAAAGGAATCCAGATCACGGGTGAACCTCCAATGACTATAGAACTGTCACTTATGTTTACTCTACTAATGATAGCCCATTTTATTCTCTCATAGGATGTATTCACTCATCTGATGAACAGGTCAACACTATCCAGATCTTAGAAAAGAGTTGTGCGGTAGGGACAAGACGTGCTCATTTAATCATACCATATCCCATGCCTATCCCTCAGGAAGGTCAGTATAATTTGATAGATCAGTTAGAGAAAACACCTGCTAGGATATCCATTCTCGATCTCCTCAAAATCTCTACTGCCCATAAGAACATATTGTATAAGACATTGCAAAATTCAAGAGTCTCTACAGATGTAGATCCCACACACCTCCAAACCATGATTGCATGCCTTGACACCAATGATCATATTACTTTTGATCACACTGCAATCCCACATAACAACCCGAACACAACTTACCCTTATACTTAGAAGTGGTGGTTACCCGTCGTAAAATCAAGAGGGTACTTGTGGATGGTGGATCTGGTCTAAATATTTGCACTTTGAAGTTGGTTAAGCAGCTAGGCCATTCAAAAATAGATCTAGGAGCTAATACTATCACAATCACAACTTACGACAATGAAGAACAAGAATCGCGAATCTTGTAGTAGTCCCATAGAAGTAGGCCCAACTTGTCATGACACGACATTTCATGTCCTTGACTTATACCTTCCATATAACATGTTCTTAGGATGCCCATGGATTCATGCCATGCGAGCCATTCCATCAACTTTCCATCGGGGTATCAAATTATTTCATGAAGGACAAGTGGTTACCATTGCAGGTGATCAGAACCATTCACACATTATAGGGCATTGGATAGTTTTTCTCGTGCACCTTATGAGTGTCCTTCATTGGATGTTGTTATCCCCCTACAAAGCGAAAGCTATTTAGAAGCGGGTAGATTGAGTCACTCATGCCTTATAATCAAAATTTTCCTTCGTTAATCAACCCGTTCTCTTCATGGGAGGCAACATCGGTAAAATATGGCCCAGGTGAGCCATTCACTCTTGAACAGGATTTGTTAATATCAGATTTATCAGTATCTCCCAGAACACGGGGTAAGCCTTATTTTCAGTTTAAGAGCACTCGGGAGTAGTGTCCTAAACCATTAGAAAAAATTTTCCATAGTGGTCTCCTATCTGAAGAGAAGATGTTAGAAGATCCTACTAGCGAGAGTGCCTAGAAGGTACCATGGCTTCATGTCATCAAGCACCCCTAGTACATCAAAGGTCACTGCATGATGTTTTCATGGGCTACAGTGGGTTTGGATGTGGAATTAATGCACAAGGTCGGCTAGATCCTATTCCCATCCCTCATTTCAAGTCAGATAAGCATGGCCTAGGGATAAGGCCTCATAATGCTCTACCCTATGAGATTGACGCCACCTCTTCTAAACGTGAGGATGTTTCATCTCATTTTGATAGCGATGCAGATTCCCAATGTAGCCTCTACGAGGATCTTACTTCCACTAACCTATTCCCAAATTCAGCGAGTCCTTACCTTATCTAAATCCAACCCCCTAACCAATCATCAAATAGCCCTTGTGTATCCTGAACTTATAGATTGGGATCAACAACTTCACATACCACTTGATTTCTTTGAAAATGATGAAGCATTTGTGGAGTTCATGGGACTCAGGGATTCTATTCTGGCTGGAGACCACAAGAAAGGATTTGTAATTCAACTAGACACATGTGCATACTTCGGAGAAGAGGTAGAGATGTGTGGATGTTTGAATAAGAAGAAAACACTTGAGAGAAACCTTGTAGAAAAGATAAACAGAAGTCTCACAGTGAAAAACTCTTTGAAACATAAACATAACGAAGAGTCTAAAGATGAAGTGGTTTATCCATTTAAAGATGATGATGAGCTACCATAGGAAGTTGATCTTACTCTTCCCCTTGATCCTACACGAGATGGAAGATGCGTCTAAGATGCTTGTTGAGGAAACAATTAATGTCAACATTGGCTTAGAAGAGCAACCTAGAATAATAAAGTTGGGAGCTTCACTCTCATCTCAAGAACAAAAGGTCTTTGTAGAGATCTTAAGAGAATACATGGATATATTCATGTGGACATATATAAATATTCCTAGTTTGGACCCAAAGTTAGTTATGCACAACCTCGTTGTGCACCCGAGATGCCAAACCCATCAAGAAAAAGTTGAGAAAGATGCACCCTAAGGTGGCGCTCCTTGTCAAAGAAGAATTGGAAAAATTGTTAGCTGCTGATTTTATTAAACCCATTGACTATTCAGAGTGGATCTCTAACATAGTCCTGTACAAAAAAATCCTGTCGGCATAAGAATCTGTACTGATTTCCATGACATCAATAAGGCATGCCCTAAGGATGACTTCCCTTTTCCTAACATCAACATGATAGTTGATTCCACCAGTTGGTTATGAAATGTTGTCTTTAATGGATGGGTTTTAGGTTATAATCAAATACGGATTGTAGAAGAAGATCAACATAAGACAACCTTCATTACCCCTTGGGGGAAACCTTTTGCTACAAGGTCATGCCTTTCGGACTCAAGAACGTCAGGGCCACTTATCAGTGGGCCATAACTATTATCTTCCATGATATGATGAATGGCATCATGGAAGATTATGTTGATGACATCCTAGCTAAATCCAAGAGTAGAGGAGAGCACCTTGAAGTGTTGAGATGTATTTTTTAGCATCCGAGATTATAAGGTTTGCTTGAACCCTAAGAAATATGTCTTTGGTGTTTTATCGGAGAAACTCCTAGGTTTCATTATTTTGGACCTATCTAACTCCCTTCTTACGACATCTTTTTGGTCGTATTTCCTCTTGTAAACCACTTAAATAGGCTGTCATAGCCTCGTTATGACTACATTAGCTTCTTATTCCCTTCTAGTTTGCTTCTATTAGCTCCCTGGACTATCAATCCATTTCATTGGATTGATTAGACCTTCAAAACCCTTCCAAAACCCTAATTCCTCTCTAAATGAGATTAATTAGTCTAACCTAGGTTAATTACCCTAAACCTAGTCAAATCCTACTTTGACTTACTAATTAACTTGTTGACTCCCTTTTTAGTCCCACATGCACCCAAAAGCCTCCCATTTTCCAAATGAAAACTATAAATAGGGCTATACCCCCTCCCTCATTTCCTAAGAATTCTCTCTTCTTCCTAGCACATAGATTATAGTATTTTGTTTAGGCTTTAGATTGTATTTCATTTTCTTCCATTGAGCTAGTAGCATTTGCTTTTGTATTTTATAGCACCAATATGGAGTAAAAGGGAAGATCCATTGGCCTTGAAGCCATTAATGGGGAGATCTCTTTCTCTTAAACACATAACTGAATGCTTAGATCCTCTTAGGTTCATTATTTCAAGCTTTCAAAGAATAGAGGTTAGCTTCATTTGCTTAGTTTGCTTGTTTACTTCAAATTAATGTATGCAAAGAAGAAAACCTTGCTCATTTCTTATCAGATGGTCCATTGATCAGTTTGCTAAAAGCCTTTGGGGTTTCTTTAGAGATTCTTACCCCAAATCCATGGCTTTTGCAACTTTTCATTGAACACATTTGGCATGCCGGTGGGACACTTAGTCCATCCTCCATTAATGGAGTCACTTTGAAGCTTTTTGTTTTAGTTTCTAATTATTTCTTAGTTTTAATCTTTCTAGGATAGTTTCAAGCTTTTTAGATTAGTTTTTCAAAGTTTTTAGATTAGTTCAAGTTTTTGATTTCACTAAGATTTTTGTATTAATGGCTAAAAATCAGGTTTCTTAACTAGTTTAGCTAGGATTGTCTTGCTTTTGTGCTCTTTGTAGGATCAAAGGAGGTAAAGTGCTGCCAAAATTGAACCAAATTGATGAAATTTTGACATTTTTGAGATTTTGTTTGAAAAATCCATGTTTTTTAACCACCTATAGGGAAGGGTGCGCATACACCTTTCTGCCAAGTACAGGCACCACTGACTATCATTTTTTGACAGAGGTGCATAGGTACACTAATCCTGGCACACATACACTAATCTTGAGGCACATACACTAATCCTGGTGCACATACACTAATAGTGGCACAGGTACACTAATAGTGGCACATGTACACTAACTGTGGTGTAGGTACACTAACGGTGGTGTAGGTACACTAATAGTGGTGCAGGTACACTAATTGTGGCGTAGTACACTAATTGTGGTGCACATGCCCAAACCTTAGCATGCAGCATCATTAGCAATCTTCCAAAGGCCATAAATTTTGCTCCCGAGCTCGAAACGACTCCATTTTTATTGTGTTGGAAAGGTATTGAAGAGAAATACACAATGGAATCATAAAATTAGGATTTTGACTTACAAAAATTTATGGTTTACATTATTAGGTAACTAGTCATTTTCTAATGTATCTTAAAGTCTAAAAAATTGTTTTCTTGACTATTCTAACACTTTGAAAGGTTTTGTGACACTAATCAGTTGGTTGTAGGGTTTTTTTTGTTATTTCAACTTGCATAGCTTAAGTGTTTTCATTTCTTAGCTTGAATAAATCTTGTAAAGTGTGTATGCTCTCTCCTCGCGCCTTTTTGGTGATCTTGGAGATCAAAAACACTTGTTCAAACTTTATGTCATACTTTAAAAACACTTTTTCTATGATGCTAAAAAAGTAAAATAGATTTCCATATGATTTGTCTTAGTGGAATTTTCACATTGTGTATGCTCTTCCTTCACGCCTTTTTGGTGATCTTAGGAATCAAAAGCAAAGTGTAAATTCTCTTTCTTAAGTTTGCAAATGGAAAACTACTAAAAATTGTTGTATACAGGACCCAACGCTTGTAGAAGAAAGATGTCCAAAACACAAAACTTCTAATACACGTGTTCTTGTAGGTTGCCAAATGGTGTGCTACTTAAAACCACATTAAGTTAAGCAAGATAAAAAAACACACCATATTCAAAACATTGTATTGCAGGTTTTGGAAAAGGGTACGTCCCTATCCGCTCAACTGGAACATAACCCCTTTGGCATAACACCTTAAGCTATAACAATGGGGGTGGTTCCAGAACCCTAAAGTAATCCACTTTGAGTAACCTCATGGATGAAACAGGAAGCACTCGCTTACCCACTTGACTAGTATGCCTTGTGAGATAGAGTTACCAGTTTGTCCGTATGGTGACCCTAGGGAGAGCACATGTGGATGCACTAGTTTCCCTTTGTGCTGAAGGGGGTAAAGTAAAGCTGAGATACTCCCAAGATAGGCAAGGGACTATTTGGGTAAATCACATGCTCGCTTAAGACAACTTTGTAACACCTAGTTGAGAGAACTTATTAAGGAGGCCATTTTATCTTGGAGCCCACTTTACTAGTCCATTGTTGTGTCAAGCCATCATGAAGTGACAACTCATCTGGAGTCGAACCTTGTTTTTTGAACAAGGAAAAGAAACCTTGTGAGTTTGATCTAAGTGTCTTTCATCATGAAACTAAACTACATCCCACTTTCACTTAGTTTTATTCTTATCTTCGGACGAGGTGAAACTCTACCCAAGTGGCACTTGGTTTGTTTTCATCTTTTTTGATCTATACCCTTGCATTCTCACCACCCATTTTTTGGGGTGAGAAAGGTGCATACCTTGTGCATTTTTATCAGAGATAGTGCTTGCCACTTTTTGTCCGTTTATGCCCATCCATGTTTGTGGATGGGTTGTTAAATGTCTAAAGTGCATAGGTACATTTTTGTATCTTTGATAAAAGTCCTTCCATCTTGATTTCAAGATCATCTTCACCATTGTGAGTTCGGTTCATCTTTCATCTCTTCTTGAGTTGATAGTTTTGTTTGCATCCTAGATGCACAATCTTGGTACTTACATTGTATTCTCATTTTTTGAGAAAATGGTATAAGTCCCTTTATTACGTGGTTACGTTGCTCACATGATTAAAAACTCCTTGTTATACTTATCACTTGGTTTCAGTTTGACGTCATCTAAGTCTTCTTGAAAAGTGTCGATAATGCCTTATATATATCGTAATAAGGTTTTCATGGTACTAACACCTTGCTTGCTCGGTTAATGTATCATGGTGACATTATTACGCTATATCTATTCGCGACTTCCATTTTTTAGAAGGTTTGGCTTTCATCGGCATTCAAACTAGTTTTAAGTATACCTTGTCGAGGGACTACGTGACAACATCACACGTCAGTACTTAGGCCTTGTTAGAGTTCTAACTTGACCTACATATTGATATGGTATTGTCACTATCTATTTTTAGGGCATAGGCTTGGTAACAAAAATTGAGTGATCATTACATTTAGGTGTGCATATGAGTGTTCCTTGATAAAAATGACTACATAACACTGCATCTAGGATACACTGTAGTATAGTTCAAACATCACCTTGAGTGGCTTGCAGAAACCATACACTTAGGGGTCACGCTAGCTACATACAAACATCTGCTAGTAATGCCTAAAATCATAAAAATGGCAACCAAATCAAATGAGCATGATATAGGAGAAAACCCTTTTGAAACCTTCCCATTTAGTGGCAATAATTTAGCACCTCTTTTCTCAAGTCAAAGATATAAGAGCTATTAATTGATCATAGTGGAGAAGAGTCAGACTCTTCCAGAGAACAACAGAGGTTAGACCTAAATAGATTTGATGAACTCCTATATTATAATAAAGATCAAGTACTCACAAGAGTCTTAGCATTAGGAGCTAAACTTCCCAAGAGACGTGTGCAAAGAAGAAACAAAGGTCATTAACCCTAACCTAGGAGAATGAAGATTCATCTTAGACATAGATAACCCTTTTGATGTGGGATACGCTTCCACTTCTGGGAAACATAAGGCCGTTGTCGAAGGAGAACCATCATGAAAACCTCACTATAAAGCTTCACGTAAAGTGAAAATTGAGCGTAAAGCTTCCCTCCTCTCGAAATTTGATGAAGAAGAGGACCCCCTGGTTGAGGAGGAGATCCTCCAAAAATAGATCTTGAAGTTGAGCAGAAACTAGCAAACCTAGGCTCTTCAAGAAGAAACATATACAAAGACAAAGAAAAAAAAACTTAGTGAGTTTCAATTTGATCCACACATAGACTATACCTTTAAGGTGACTCAGGTACAAAGACCAATGTCACCTACTAAGGAGAAACTCATTCAGAAGAGTTAAAATCTATGAAAGATACGCTTACTACATTACAACAAGGAAATGTAGGCCAAAATAAGAAATATTCATATGAAGAACTATGCCCTTACCCCTTTGATAAGGACATGTTACAACAACCTTTCCCAAAACACTTTACCATTCCCAAGTTTGATAAGTATAAGTGCAAAAGTGATCCTCGTGATCATATAAAATACTTTTACATGGCTTGCCAAGAGGTCACATATAGTGATAATTTCTTAATATGACTTTTTCCTCATAGCCTAGGAGCCATGGGATTGGAATGGTTCTATAGCATACCCAAGGGCTCCATTACAACGTGGCCCATTAGTGGAAAAATTTGTAAGGCATTACTCCTATAATATGGAAAGTGACATCACAATGAATGATCTATGCAATACAAAACAAAAACCCAATGAGACATTTTGTAGGATTTTTACAATGATGGCATGGGTTAGCCAATCATTTTCCTTGTGCATTACGGAAAAATAGTTAGTGAGCATATTTGTTCCTAACTTAAACCCTGAAATAGCCTTTCACTTACAAATGCATTATGGCTCAAACTTGAAGAAGTTATAGAGAAAGGTGGTCAAATTGAGAAAGCCCTCATTGCAAAAGGAATGCTTAAACCTGTCATTAAAAACAAACATGAAGCCAAATCCACAGAAAAACCTAAATTCTTCAATAAGAATAAACATGTTGTTGGTGATGGCATTACAGACTCCAAGAGAGTCCAAGCCGTATAGACATGCCCACTTTTAAAGCTTTCACAAGGACCTCATCCCAAAGCACCTACAAAATGTATGTTTACATCCTTAACAGAGTCCTTATCTACCATCCTAAAACAATTAGATGATGCAAAAATGGTGGAATATCCAACTACAAGTACCATACCAGAGGATGCTCCAAAACCGGTTTGGTTCAAAGATCATGAATATTCATGACTTCCACCATGTTAAAGGACACAAAATGGATAGGTGTTTGAGATTGCCATTATATACAAGACCTCATCGAGGAAGGAAAGATTGTGGATTCTCCCCCTGAGTCAGGAAAGGTCCAAATGAAAAAATGGGTATTTACAAGGAACCTTTTCCTAACCATGCAGATAAAAAGAAAAGGAAACCAGATCAAGGGAAAACCTCCAATGACTATAGGACTGCTGCCTATGTTTACCCTACAAATGATAGTCCTTATGATTCCCTCATTGGATGTATTAGCTCATCTAATGAACAGATCAACACCATCCAGATTTTGGAAAAGAGTTGTGCAAGTAGGGACAAGATGGGCCCGCTTAGTCATACCAGATCCTGTGCCTATCCCTCAAGAAGGTCAAGTATAATTTAATAGAGCAGTTAGAGAAAACACCTGCTAGGATATCTATTCTTGATCTCCTCAAGATCTCTAATGCCCATAAGAACATATTATACAAGACTTTGCAAAATTTAGGGGTTTCACAGATGTAGACCCCACAAACCTTCAAGCCATGATTGCATGCCTAGACTCCAATGATCATATTACTTTTGATCATACTGCAATCCCGCATAACAACCTAGAACATAACTTACCCTTGTATCTCAAAGTGGTGGTTACCCATCGCAAAATCAAGAGAGTACTTGTAGATGGGGGATCTGGTCTAAATATTTACACTTTGAAGTTGGTTAAGTAGCTAGGCCATTTAGAAATAGAGCTGGGAGCTAAGACTATCACAATCATGGCGTATGACAATGAAGAAAGAGAATCAACAGGGGACTATAGTGGTTCCCATGGAGGTAGGCCCAACGTGTCATGACACAATGTTCCATGTCCTTGACTTGGACCTTCCATACAACATGCTCTGGGGCACCCATGGATCCATGCCATGCAAGCTATTCCATCAATTTTCATCAAGTGCATCAAGTTATGTCATGAAGGTCAGGTGGTTACCATTTTGGGTGACCAGAACCATTCACACATTGTAGGGCATTGCACAATTTTTTCTCATGCAGCTTATGAGTGTCCTTCTGCAGATGTAGTTGTCCCCTATAGATAGAAGCTATGAAAAAATGGATAGATTCAAGAGTCCCTCACGCCTTACAATCAAGAATTTCCTTCATTGGTCAACCCATTCTCTTCATGGGAGGAAACATCAAGAAAAAGTATGGCCCAGATAAGCCATTTACTCTTGAACAAGCTTTGTTGATATCAGACTTATCAGTATCCCCCAAGACAAGGGGTAAGCCTTATTTTAGTTCAAGAGCACTCATGAGAAATGTCCTAAACCGTTGGAAAAATTTGTCCATAGTGGTCTCCTATCTGAGGAGAAAATGTTAGAAGATCCTACCAGCAGAGTGCAGAAGGCACCATGGCTTCATGCAATCAAGCACCTCAGTACATCAAAGGTCCCCTGCATGATGTTTTTCATGGGCTATAGTGGGTTTGGATGTGGCATTAATGCACAAGGCCGGTTAGAGCCTATTCCCATCCCTCATTTTAAGTCTGATAAACATGGCCTTGGGATAAAGCCTCATAATGCTCTACCTTTTGAGAATGATGCCACCTCTTCTAAATGTGAGGATGTTTCATCTCATTCTGATAGTGACGTAGATTCCCAATGTAGCCTCTATGAGGATCTTGCCTCCACGAACCTATTCCCAAATTTTTGGTCCTTACCTTATCCGAATCCATCCCCTTAAACAAATATCAAGTAGCCCTTGTATATCTGAACTCATAGATTGGGATCAACAACTTCACGTGCCCCTAGATTTCTTTGAAAATGATGAGGCATTTGCAGAGTTCATGGGACTCAAGGATTTTATTCCAGTTGGAGACCACAAGAAAGGATTTAAGATTCAACTAGACACATGTGCCTACTTGGGGAAGAAGCAGAGATGTGTGGATGGTTGAATAAGAAGGTTGTAAATAAAGGTACAACCACTTTTGAGAAACCTGGAAAAAGGATAAATGGAAATCTCATAGTGACAAACTCTTTGATAAACTCATAGACAAAATAGAATGAAGAGTCTAAAGATGAAGTGATTTATCCATTTAAAGATGATCATGAGCTACCACAGGAGGTCGATCTTACTCTTCCCCTTGATCCTACATGGATGGAAGATGCTTCTAAAATGCTTGTTGAGGAAACAATCAACGTCAACATTGGCTCAGAGGAGCAACCTAGAATAATAAAGTTGGGAGCTTCACTCTCAACTCAGGAACAAAAGATCTTTGTAGAGCTCTTAAAAGAATACGTAGACATATTCGCATGGACATATGCAGATATGCCTGGTTTGGACCCAGAGCTAGTTGTGCACAACCTCGTTGTGCACCCAGATGCCAAACCAATCAAGAAAAGTTGAGAAAGATGCATCCTAAGGTGGCTCCTTGTCAAAGAAGAATTGGAAAAGTTGTTAGCTGCTGATTTTATTAAACCTATTGACTATTCAGAATGGATCTCTAACATAGTCCCAGTATAGAAAAATCCTGTTGGCATAAGAATCTACACTGATTTTGTGACATTAACAAGTGTGTCCCAAAGGATGATTTTCCCCTACCTAACATTGACATGATAGTTGATTCCACAGCTGGTTATGAAATGTTGTCCTTAATGGATGGATTTTTAGGTTATAACCAGATATGAATTGTAGAAGAAGATCAACATAAAACAACATTCATCACCCCTTGGGGAACATTTTGCTACAAAGTCATGCCCTTTGGGCTCAAGAAATGTTGGGGCTACTTATTAGCGGGCCATGACAGTTATATTCCATGATATGATAAGTGACATCATGGAAGACTATGTTGATGACATCCTAGTGAAATCCAAGAGTAGAAGAGAACACCCTAGAGTATTGAGGTGTATTTTTCAGCATCTACGAGACTATAAGGTTCACTTGAACCCTAAGAAATGTGTCTTTGGTGTCTTATTAGGAAAACTCCTAGGGTTCATTGTTTCACAAAGAGGGATTGAAGTGGACCCTGCAAAGGTTACGACTATCACAGAAATGCCACCACCTACCACTCTCAAGCAACTAAGGAGTCTACAAGGGAAAATTTAGGCAATCCATCACTTTATTTCACAACTTGCGGATAAGTGCCACCCCTTTACCCATTTTCTCAAGAAAGATGTCACATTCAATTGGGGACCTAATGTCAGAAGGCCTTCACACTACTAAAACAGTACTTGGTCAGCCCACCTGTACTCATGCCGCCTACCCTAGGTGAACCTCTCCTCTTATACATTTCACTACCTAGTTTTCTATTGGTGCATTGCTTGCCCAATATGACTTAGAACATAAAGAGAGAGCAGTTTACTATCTCAGCCGCACCTTGATCATGTATGAGTTGAATTACCCCCAAATAGAAAAGGCCTACTTAGCGGTTGTCTTCACATTCCAAAAGCTTCACCATTATCTCTTGAACAATAAAACCAAACTCATATCCAAAGTTGACCCTCTCAAGTACCTTTTATCCAAACCTTCCCTCACAAAGCCGAATGGCTAATTGGATCATTCTCCGAGTGAATTTGATATCGAGTTTGTGAATCAAAAGTCTTTAAAAGGATAGGTATTGGCTGATCAGTTAGTAGAAGCTCCTCTCCCAGGAATGGAACCTTTGTGCTTAGATTTACTAGATGCATCTATGATGTATATTGAAGAATCCATAGAATGGAAGGTCCATTTTGATGGATCTTTCACCTTCCATGGATCTAGAGTAGGAGTGGTCCTCATCACTCCAATAGGTGATGTCATACCACGAGCATTCCGGTTGGGATTCCCATGCACAAATAACATTACAGAGTATGAGGCACTCATCGCTGGCCTCAAGCTAGCTATTACATGGAACATCAGACAACTATGAGTCATTGGGGACTCTCAACTTATCATAAAATAGGTTAATGATGAGTACAAGGTTAAAGATGAGAAGCTTATTCCATATAAAAAGATGGTTGAAACCTTGAAAGAATATTTCACACAGGTCATATTTGAGCAAAAACCGAGGTCACATAATAGATCCACGAGATGCTATGGCTACTATTGGGTCTCTCTTACGCATAACACCTAAAGAAAGTAAGATGCCTTTCTTTGTAGAGCATTTACAAGTGCCTGCATATGATATGCCAGAGTCATGTTTGGCATGTGAAGTTGTTGGTCCTTTATCCCCTTGGTATGACCCTATCTTTCAATACCTACAAGATGGCACTCTTCCACCTAGACATCACCCATTCTGAAAAGAAATCCCTTATCCACGCATAGCCCATTATACCCTCCTAGGAGGCACCCTTTATCATCATGGCTATGACGGGAATCTGCTTCACTATTTGGATGTTGTTGATTCTATCCACGCCATTAAAGAAGTACATGGTGGTATTTGTGGAGTGCATACTAGTGGCATGGTCTTAGCTAAGAAGTTATTGAGGGTAGGCTATTATTGGCCTACCATGGAATCTGATTGTTGTAACTTCGTAAAGAAGTGTGAACTATGCCAAAAATATGGGAACTTAATACATGCACGCCACACAAGCCTTACAACCTATTGCAATGCCTTGGCCATTCTCTAAATGGGGCTGGATCTCATAGGGAAGCTCCATCCTTCTTCTTAGATGGTCATACTCACATCATCACTGCCACCGAATACTTTACCAAATGGGTAGAGGTTGTCCCTCTTACCTATGTCACTGGTGCATAGATTTCAAAATTCATCATGAACCATCTCATATGTCATTATGGGATCCCTTCAGCCATTGTCACTGATAATGGTAAATCCTTCAAAAACAAAATGGTTAAAACCTTATGTCAATGCTTCCATATCCAACTCAAGTGGTCTACCCCTATTACCCTCAAGGTAATGGACAGTAGAAAGCCACTAATAAAACCCTTGTATGGATTATGGAGAAAATGGTCAGTAAAACCGGCCGTAATTGGCATCTACAGATACATCCCACCCTCTGGGCCTATCGTACCTCCATCCACACTCCTACTGGTGTGACCCCATATTCACTTGTCTATGGCACTGAAGCCATCATACCTTTGGAAGTGGAGCTTCCTCCCGAGAATATCTCTCAGAGACTATCTTGATAAAGACGAGGACTACAGAGTTGCTCACCTAGCAGAGTTAGAACTATTAGATGAAAAGCGTATTAGAGTGCTCAATCACCTAAAATTCTATCAGAACAGAGTGTCAGGGGATATAAAAAAATGCATCATTCATGGGAATTTGATGTAGGAGATCTAGTTCTCAAAGAAAATCAGAAGAACACCGTCAAAGACAAGAGAGAAGAAAGGAAAGTTTGAGGCTAACTGGCTAGGTCCTTATGTAGTGATTGCAAAATATGGATCAGGAGCCTATAAACTTGCATATTTAGATGGTGAAGAGCTTCCAAAACCTATGAACGCCATGCACCTCAAGTGGTTCTATGCTTAGGCATGATGAGAATATCAGATAAGAACTAAAAATTAGAAAAAAAAAAAAAAACAAGCAAAAAAATGGAAAAATGAGAAAATAGTAAAGAAAAAGTAGGTCATCCTCATGTGAAAACCATGCAATTGTGGCACAGTGGGCAGGTCTTTGAGTGAAAACTAGTTTTTGGTGCTCAAGGAAGATTTCCGGATGCAAGTTACTCTTATGGCAAGATGGGTAATCATCACCACTTTCTAGATATGACTTCCTTTGCTAAGTCTAGGAACCCTACTAGAGCTACCTTTTCCATACCATGATCTGGTTTATTTTCTCTTATATTTGCATGAAGGACATTACCTTTGTATACTCCCATCTAATGTTGAGCATACCTACACCATTATCACCTTCTCATACATACACATGTGCATGGCATTATGCCTTTTGTATATTCCCACATCACACTGGGGGCATCCACACTTCTTTGTTCTTGTACATTGCTTTCAGAACATGACCTTGGAAAATACAAAAACATTTGGAAAAAAGATACACAAAAACCTAAACATCTAGAAAATTTCCCTTTTTAGGGATAAAGCTACTTTCGTTTCACAACGTTATCTTAGGGAAACCTAGACAACAATGAAGACCATAGCTGTGAAAACTTATCTTTTTAGATAAACCCAAAAACATTAGAAAATATATCAATGTTGTCCCACAAAAACAAGGTAATGCTTTAATTGCTTTTAGTTGTTGGTTTGTATAGTTTTGATGTACTTAGTTTGTTGAATTGTTTGTTCTTTAAATGGATCATTTGCTTACCTTATATTGAATCTTGTTTGATTTGATTGTGTATGGCATTGCATTCATTTAGGAACTCTCATACTTGTGAAAAATTGTTGTAGGATTCTTTGTTTGTTATGTGCATCTATTAGAATTCATTTTACTTGCTTAGATTGAGTACCATTTTAATCTTTGCTAGCTAGCATTTGCATGTGTTTGTTTAGTTGTATTTTGTTGTGTTGTTTGAATGTGTATATTTGTTTAGTTTTGTTAACTTTTTCTTGTGTGTTTTGCACAATTGTTTGTTATCACACCTATCATCTATCATTTCATCACATTTCTAACATCATTCACTACATCATATATATATAAAAATGCTAAGTATTACATCATGCATGTATGCTAAGCTAATCATCACATATCGTATCATCAATGGGGGCAAGAGGGGTTGCACATGATCACAAATCTATCCCCCCACACCAATATCATCTAGTATCATCCCAAGTGCTAGAATAAAAACTCAGAAAGATCTCATAAATCTAAAAACATGTGGTGCTATCTGCAGATACATGATCAATATGAAAGCATGAAACATACACATCTCTAAATCTAAGGTATGTCACATACATAAAGGAAAGAGCAATCATACATCATAATCAATGTTCGTATAAAGCATAAATCATAGTATGGTATATCAAAATGTCCATATATACATGTATAACTATCTAGGTCAAGTGCTCAAAATATACATCATCGATATAATATGCCATCTAAAAGGGGCATGCATAAAAAAGAATCGAGCCTTCATCAAGAGGCGTCATCAAAACAATGGTACATATAACTATACATCAAAATCGGTCCTACCTACCCTAGAAACACCCTAAAAAGTGCAATAAATGTAATTAACTAGGAGGGATAGGCCACTCACGTAGGGTCCATCCGTTGGGTCCCGCATGAACTCTCGGATGTGATCACGCGTCTCGTCTGCTCGGTATTCTCGCCATCTCACTCTATCGCTCTCACTCGCGTGGTAAAAATTTGCAAGAGCTCTGGTAGAAATGAATTGGTCGTGGTTGATTTACCAACCCGGGTGGGTATATTAACCCATCACGATGCCCCTGGAGCATGTTTTCTCCACCGTGATCATTCTAACCTTCTTCTATCCGCTGTGATAATTATTTTTGTATTAACATAATTATTTTTGCTAATTTTCACACGTTGGGGCACTTCGTGCCACCCTGTGGTTACTTCTCCATCACACTGAAATAATTTATGAACCTTTAAGTGAACCTTTTCCCACCTTTTCCTCTATTTTTCATCTATTTTCCCCATCGTGATAATTATTTATTAATTTATTTTAAATAAATTATTCCCGACCCATCTTTCTTCTTGTGGGAATATATTCTGGCTCTCTGACAACCTTGCCTTCCCACTATCGCCCTCGCGTGTACTTTTAGAAGATCTTTGATCTTTTGAAATTCTTCTGACCGATCAAAAAAAAAAAAAAAAAAAAATTAATAAAACCATTTAAAAACCAAAAACATTGAAATACTTCAAAAATGACCAACCAAAATTGGTAAAACCGATCATCTACGGCTGAAATCTATGTCTATTGCATGGCACTCATCCCATATCTTGCTGACATTTTCAAATATTTTGAAAAACAATGACTCATGCATCATCTAAATCTTCAAATCACCTACACAAGCTATGTTGCTTACTTACTTTGTTCGTACTGGGGCACTATCAGTTGCCTGGTACTATTTTCATCATGCACATTGCTTTTTCATGGGACCCAAGTGTCCTCCATCTTTCCCCTTGCATAATACACCTTGCTTGGGGCATCATTCTTCACCCTTGTCATTTATCAAAACATTTGGGACTACATCTTGATAAAAAATATTTGTGCAACTATCTTGAACGTTGTTGGTTTAAGTGTGTGTGATTGTATTTATTTCCTGTTAGGTGATATTGTTTATTTCTCGTATTGCATTGCATTCGTGTATGTTGCATGGAGTTGGTCATTTTTAGCACAAGATAGTTGTTTGTATCTTGGCTTTTCATGTCATTTTACACTTCCATCACATGCTCACATTTTAATAAGGACCAATGAGGAGGATTCTAAGCATTATGATGATTATATATCAATAGCAATTGATTTGTGGATAGCTCAATATCCCTCTTTCTTCTTGTTTCTCATCTTCTCTGTACACTTTTCTTTCTATTGTTTTCTTTTTTGATCATCCGATCAAGTTTCTTCATCACCCCATCGACACTCGAGGGGCATCCATCATCCTTCATCCTATTAATTTTCTTCTACCCCTTCAAAAAATTTCTACTCATTTGCGTTTGTCTACTTTCTTTGAAGTGACGTAGCTTACGTCACCCCAAAGAGGGGAAAATGTAGACACTGTAGTTTGATCAATGCACTATTATTCCTAATATTGCACTACCTATTCTTCCCCTTGCAAATTGATGGCACACGCCGCAGTTAGACCTATCTAACTCCCTTCTCACGACATCTTTTTGGTCATATTTCCTCTTGTAAACCACTTAAACAAGTTGTCATAGCCTCATTTTGACTACATTAGCTTCTTATTCCATTCTAGTTTGCTTTTATTAGCTCCTGGAATATCAATCCACTTCGTTGGATTGATTAAGCCTTTCAAAAACCCTTCCAAAACCCTAATTCCTCTCTAAAATGAGATTAATTAGTCTAACCTAGGTTAATTACCCTAAACCTAGTCAAATCCTACTTTGACTTACTAATTAACTTGTTGACTCCCTTTTTAGTCCCACATGCACCAAAAGCCTCCCATTTTCCAAATGAAAACTATAAATAGGGCTATACCCCCTCCCTCATTTCCTAAGAATTCTCTCTTCTTCCTAAAGACAAATTATAGTATTTTGTTTAGGCTTTAGATTGTATTTCATTTTCTTCCATTGAGCTAGTAGCATTTGCTTTTGTATTTTATAGCACCAATATGGAGTAAAAGGGAAGATCCATTGGCCTTGAAGCCATTAATGGGGAGATCTCTTTCTCTTAAACACAAAATTGAGTGCTTAGATCCTCTTAGGTTCATTATTTCAAGCTTTCAAAGAATAGAGGTTAGCTTCATTTTTTCTTATCGATGGTCCATTAATCGCTTTACTAAAAGCCTTTGGGGTTTCTTTAGAGATTCTTACCCCAAATCCATGGATATTCTTGCAACTTTTCATTGAACACACCACTCTCACGAGTCGAATGGCTAATTGGATCATTCTCTGAGTGAATTTGATATCGAGTTCATAAATCTAGAAATCCTTGAAAGGACAGGTATTGGCTGATCAATTGGTAGAAGCTCCTCCGGGAATGGAACCTTTGTGCCTAGATTTTCGAGAAACATCTATGATGTACACATCAAGAGTCTATAGAATGGCAGTCCATTTTGATGGATCTTTCACCTTCCACAAATCCAGCAGGAGTGGTGCTCGTTACTCCCATAGGGAAGTCATACCAAGAGCATTCGGTTAGGATTTTCATGCACTAATAACATTACAAAGTATGAGGTACTCATCGCTGGCCTCAAGCTAGCTATTACTTGGAATATCAAACAGCTACAAGTCATTGGAGACTCCCACTTATCATTAAATAAGTTAATGATGAGTATAAAGTTAAAGATGAGAAACTCATTCCATATAAGAAAATGGTCAAAACCCTGAAGGAGTACTTTACATAGATCATATTTGAGCAAAAGCTAAGGTCGCATAATAGATCCATGGATGTTATGGCTACAATTGGGTCTCTGTTACGCATTCCACCTTAGGAAATTAAGATGCCTTTCTTTGTAGAGCATTTACAAGTTCCCGCATATGATATGTCAGAGTCATGTTTGGTATGTGAAGTTGTTGGTCCATTATCCCCCGGTATGACCCTATCTTTTGATACCTACAAGATGGCACTTTTCCACCGACATCACCCATTCTGAGAAGAAATCCCTTATCCATCGTATAGCCCATTATACCCTCCTAGAGGCACCCTTTATCGTTGTGGCTACAATGGGAATGCTTCTTTGTTTAGATGTTGTTGACTCAATCCATGCTATTAAGGAAGTACATGGTGGTATTTGTGGAGCACACACTAGTGGCATGGTATTAGCTAAAAACTATTAAGAGTAGGCTATTATTGGCCTACCATGGAATCAGATTGTTGCAATTTCATAAAGAAATGTGAGCTATGTCAGAAGTATGGAAACTTAATACATGTGTCGGCACAAGCTTTGCAACCTATCGCAACACCTTGGCCATTTTCTAAATGGGGTCTAGATCTCATAGGGAAGCTCCATCCTTCTTCTTCAGATGGCCACACTCACATCATCATTGCCACCGAGTATTTTACCAAATGGGTAGAGGTTGTGCCTCTTACTTATGTCACTGGTGCAAATTTCTAAATTCATTATGAACCATCTCATCTTCCGTTATGGTATCCCCTCCGCCATTGTCACAGATAATGGTAAATCCTTCAAAAATAAAACAGTTAATACATTGTGTCAACGTTTCCATATCCAACTCAAGTGGTCTACCCCCTATTACCCCCAAGGTAATGGACAAGCATAGGCTACTAATAAAACCCTTGTACAAATTATGGAGAAAATGGTCAGTAAAATCGGTCGTAATTGGCATTTATCCCACCCTTTGGGCCTATTGAACTTCCATCTGCACTCCTACTAGTGTGACCCCATATTCACTTATCTATGGTGAAGCCATCATACCTATGGAAGTGGAGATTCCTTCCCTGAGAATATATCTCAGGGACTATCTTGATAAAGACGAGGACTACAAAGTTGCTCGACTGAGAGTTGGAACTATTAGATGAAAAGCATATCAGAGCACTCAATCACCTAAAAGTCTATCAGAATAGAGTGTCCAAGGGATACAACAAACGCATCATTCATTGGGAATTTGATGTAGGAGATCTAGTCCTAAAAGAAAATTAGAAGAACACCGTCAAAGATAGAGAAAAGAAAGGTAAGTTTGAAGCTAACTGGCTAGGCCCTTATGTGGTGGTTGCTAAGTATGGATCAGGAGCCTATAAAATTGCATACTTGGATGGTGAAGAGCTTTAGGAACCTATGAACACCATGCACCTCAAGTGGTTATATGCTTAAGCATGATGATAATATCATATAAGAACTAAAAAATAGAAAACAAAGAAAAAACAAGCAAAAAAATGGAAAATTGAGAAAACAGTAAAGAAAAAGCAAGTTGTCCACATGTGAAAACCACGCAATTGTGGCGTAGTGGGCAGGTCTTTGGGTGAAAACTAGTTTCTGGTGCTCAAGGAGGATTCACCATCACAAGTCATTCTTACAAAAAGGTGGATAATCCTCGCCGCTTTCTAGATGTAACTTCCTTTTCTAGGTCTAGGAACCCTCTCGAATCCATCTTCGTCGAGCCGTGATCTAGCTTGTTTGCTCTTATATCTATGTGAAGGATGTTGCCTTTGTATATTCCCATCTAACGTTGGGGCACCTTCACATTCCACTTTCTCGTACATACACGCGTGGCATTCGGCCTTTTGTATATTCCCACATCACGTTGGGGGCATCCACGCTTCTTTGTCCTTGTACATTGCTTTCAGAACATGACCTTAGAAAATACCTAAACATTCAGAAAATATCCCTTCTAGGGATGAAGCTACACCAACTACATAACATTGTCTTAGAAAAGCCTCAAAACGACGTGAACAGTAGCCTTGAAAAACTTATCTTTTAGATAAACCCAAAAACATTAGAAAATATGTCAATGTTGTCCCGCAAAAACAAGGTAATGATTTAATTGCTTTTAGTTGTTGGTTTGTATAGTTTTGATTAAGAATACTTTTTCGTGTGATGTTGTGACTCATTTGCTTACCATGGGTTGGATCTTGTTTGAATTAATTGTATATGGCATTAGGTTCATTTGTAGCTTGTATGCATCTATTAGGATTCATTTTACTTACTTAGATTAAATATCCATTTGATCTCTTTGGTATGTTTAATAAATTCATGTAGTTTGCATCTTGGTTATGTTATGTTGTATAGGTATAGTTGTTTAGCTTTGTTAACTTTTGCTTGTGTATTTGTTTCTTGCATTGTTTGTTTGTTATCACATCTATCACATATAAAACATCATCTACTACATCATATATAAAAAATGCTAAGTATTACATCATGCATGTATGTTAAGCTAATCATCGCATATTGTATCATCAAATGGGGGCAAGAGGGTTTCGCATAATCACAAATCTATCCCCCCTACACCAATATCATCTAGTATCATCCCAAGTACTAGAATAGAAATCAGAAACATTCTATAAACCCAAAGCATGTGATACTATCTACAAATATATCATCAGTATGAAAACATAGAACATACACATCTCTAAATCTAAAGTATGTCACATACATAGAGGAAAGGGAAATCATACATCATGATATGATAATTGCAAAACAATAACCACAAATCGTACAAGGCATAATCACAAGTATAACATGACAAAATCATCATCAAATGTCCATATGATACATATATAAATGTCCATCTCTCAAAAATACATCATCGATACAATATGCCATCTAAAAGGGGCATGCATCAAAAGTTGAGCCTTCATCAAGAGGCATCACCAAAAATAATGGTACATGAATCTATACATCAAAAATCAGCCTTCATAAGAGGCATAAATACAATACATTTGTACAAGAGGAGAAGTGAAGATCTCAACCACAGCTCGCACCCTCACCGAGGCTCTCGAGTCCATGACCTGGAGGATGGAAGAGTGGTGGTTGTGATGGACTAGCACCGGGGGTATCACCTGTTGTCTGGCTGGCTTTTGTCCAGTGGCCTGTTGTCCAACTGGCTACTATCCAATCGGTTGTTGTCAAGTGATAATGTCGGTTGTTGTCAACCGGTTGTTGTCCAACTAGTTGTTGTCAATGGCCGCTCTACAACGGTGCCGATCGATCTAACCAAATGGCTTGACCACTATGACTTGGAGTATGTTGTGCTCACACCGACGCTCAAAAGGTGTTACTTGTTGCCCTATCGAGACTAGTCTAAAATAAGTAGTCCTATAATATAAGGCCTCACCACTAGCCCTCATAGCATCCCATATTAAATCGGCGTATCCAAAAGCAATAGCTTCCTGCAAAGCGCCATCTCGCTCTCCTATCAATTTTCCCATGTCAAGATGATCATGTCTAGTAGCAGTGGCCTCTCGGTCTCTATCTGCAGTAATAGTCTACACCTGGGCTCGTGCCTAATCTCTCTAGATGATATACCCTATGCTTGTGCCTAGGTGTGGTCCCTATGAGTGATAACCATCTGCACCTGGGTCTGGGACTAATGTAAAAGGCTCAGTATCTAAGCCCCCTGTGTGGTCATCTCACTAATCTGACTCTGCCATGAGGCACTATCCCCACCCTGAGTGGCTTGTACTCTGGCCTGATCCCTCTCCACTGTCAAAATATGCACCTGAGTGTTGTCCTGATCTCACTCTGTTGTAAGTTCTTGTACATGTGCCCTAGCTTTATCTCTCTCTCCATCCACCTATAACTGAATGGAAATCGCCACCTATAACTACTGCTAAAGAGCAGCCAACTACTCACCATTGCCACCACCCCCTGGAGCATGAGGTGGTAGGACCTGCTCTAGAAATACCTGCTAAAGAGGGGTATATATCCCCATTGGAATGCCTACTTGGAGGCTACTTTATGTCGGTGCTCGGGTACTGTCTCGGCTGAGCCTAGGACCTTGTCTCGTGGTTGTTGTAATGCAGGACCCTATCCCTACCCCTAACATAATGGTGTGAGTCGGGACCACCACCACCATCATCATCATCATCATCACTATCATCACCACCGACGGCTCCACCCTCATCACCACTGGGAGGCCCCACTAGAGGAGCTCTCTCTCACACCGGCATTATAAGTCACCTACTGGAAATAATCAAACGGTGTAGAAGCACACCATGGTACCATGGCACATACTGCAGTGTGACACCCAGATCTTTGATCTGTCTCAATGGCACCCACATAGCAGGTACCACCTGTTAGAAGTTGGTCAGTGCTCTATCCCAAGCAATCTGTGGACCCATATTAATATACTCTTGAGCCATGTGAGCATACACATATCCGGCCCAGAACATCTGGGTAATGCCAAACTATCTCTGGCACCTATCTACCCTATACATCTCCCACATATAGTTGTGGCTTCCCAACATGAAGTGCTCAACTATGGCTAGTGTTGAGCTCTAAACCGTCCTCAAGCCACTGGAAATGTCTGTAAGGCCTCCATACCATGGCGGCCTTATAACTCATCAAGATCGCAGTGGTAATGATACGCATCTCCCATGTAGGGCCGCACATCATCCCCAATCGGGACCCAACCCATAGTAGAAGGCTCCTCTGGAGCCTGAACTCTCAAAATGCCTAAGGGGCGAACCAATAGCAATGTGGTCCCACGCCCAAATCTAAAGTAATCTGGCTGGCCCTACCATCTTCTGATAGTAGTAGGTAATCAAATGTAGGTCCCAGTATAAATGTGCTAGAATGCACTAACCCCAACAGTAGGTCTCTCCATCTATCAACCCGCGTATCACTCCAAGGAGGCCAAGTGGAAATGAAGCACCGGTCTTGTCAGGGAGTAGAACTCCACTGATAAAGGCCATCATGTAAACCACCACTTAGTCTAGCTCTGGATCCTCAATACACCGCGACAACCTAATAGTCATCCCACGCCATGGTATCGTTGAGACACCAAACAACTCTAAGATATACCATTGAATATCAGGCCAGTGGCTCGTAGACTAGATAAGCTGACCCTGGATTGGGACCCACATAATGTGCCACACATCCTCAAGAGTAATCGTGATCTCCTTAGTTGGAAGCCAAAAGCACTAACTCTCGTTGTGTCATCTCTCTACTATAGCTGTCAAAAGTTCATGATCTAGTGTGATCTGAGGCATATCAGCCACATAAGCTAACCCAGTGACGTATAGGAGGCTATCCAATATCACCCTATCATCCTCATCAAACTATGCCTCTATCATCACTAGCTGACCATATCGCTCACGTGTATGCAAGACGGGTAATATACGCTGCAAACAAAGAAACACACATGTATTAGGCATGTTTTTATCTACTTCTATCTAATTTTTGGTAAAATCCTTCATTCTTCCATCTCATTTCCTAAATTTTCACTTTCTTCTAGTATACTTTATTTTCTCCTTAGCTATTTAGCCGAAAGGGTGTTCTACTCCCCCTTTCCCGACGCATACACGCCTTTGCCGACACATACGCGCCCTCCTGCTCATGCATATGCGCTCGTTTCAATGCGTATGTGCCTCCTATATTCTTCTATCTCTTGTCCTCATCTACACATGACACATACGCACCTAGTGTGACGACTACATGCCCTTTTCGACGCATAGCGTTCGTGCATGCATACGTTGAATTTCCCTAATCTAGCCTAAAAGTGCCCTAAAAATGACATTAAATGCATGATTCACAAGGAAGGATACACCACTCATGTAAGGTCCATCCGTTGGGTCCCGCATGAACTCTCGGATGCAATCTGCTCGCCTCCTCCTGCTCGGTAGCCTTGCCATCTCACTCCAGGGCTATCGCTCTCGCTCGTAGTAAAAATTTGCAAGAGCTCTGGTATAAATGAACTGGTCATGATTGATTTACCCCCTGGATGGGTATATTAGGCTACCGTGATGCCCCTCGAGGCATGTTTTCTCCGCCGTGGTCATTCTGGCCCTTCTTCTATCTACCGAGGTAATTATTTTTCTATTAAAATAGTTATTTTTACTCCTTTTGCACATTGGGGCACTCAATGTCACCCTGCGGTCACTTCTTCATTACACTGGAATAATTTACACATATTCCAGGTGCCATTTCCTATCATTTTCTTCTATTTTTCCTCTCTTTCACTTGTCGTGATGATTATTTTTATTAAATAATTATTTTGGCTTATAATTCTTCTCACCATGGCATTTTATGTGTTGACTGACACCTTTGCCTTCACCTTTAGGTAGTTGCGCATGTTTTTAGGAAATATTTGATCTCTTATACAAATTCTTCGATCGATCGAAAAAAATTAAAAATTGTAAAACCATTTAAAAATCCAAAAACATCGAAATACTTCGAAAATGGACTAAAAATTGGTAAACAGCTCATTTACAGCTGAAATATGTGTCTCTCGTATGGCACTCATCTCATATCTTTCTCACATTTTCAAATGTTTTGAAAGACCGACTCATGGATCATCTCGAATCTTCAATCATCTACAAAAGCTACGTTGTTTATTTAAATGTCTGTACTATGGGGCACTATCGGTTGCCTCGGTACTATTTTTCGTCGACGCGTCACTTTTTCATTGGACCCAAGTGTCCTCCATCTTTTCCCTTGCATATACAAATTGCTTGGGGCATCATTTTTAACCCCGTTGTTTATTAGAACATTTGGGACTACATCTCGATAACAAAATATTTGTGCAACTATCTTGAATGTTGTTGGTTTAAGTGTGTGTGATTGTACTCATTTCCTGTTAGAAGTGTTTGTTTACTTCTCGTATTGCATTGCATGTTTATATGTTGCATAGAGTTGTTATTTTAGTAATGGAAATTGTTTGTATCATGGATTTTTCATACCATTTTATGCTTTTGTCATATGCTTACATCTTAATAAGGGCCGATGATGATGATTCTAAGCAAAATGATGATTTAAAGTTGTTAGCACTAGTTTATGGATAGCTCAATATCCCCTTTTCTTGTTGTTTTCCTCATCTCCTCTTTGCACTTCACCTTCCTTTTGTTCTCTTTTCGATCGTCGATCAAGTTCTTCTATCACCCCATCAACACTCGAGGGGGCATCCTTCATCCTACCTTCATCCTATTAATTTTTCTTCTACCCCTTCAAAAAAAATTTATACTCATTTATACCTATCTACTTTCTTTGAAGTGACATAACTTATGTCACCCCAAAGAGGGGCAAATGTAGACACCTGTAGTTTGATCAAAGCACTATTATCTCTAATATTGCACTAACTATTCTCTTCCTCGCCAATTGACGACACATCGTCAGTTAGATCTATCTAATTCCCCTTTTACGACACTCTTCTGGTCTTATTCCTCTTATAAGTCAATTAAATAGGCTATTATAGCCTCTCCTTGGCTAGAATCCTCTTCTTCACCACCTTTATTAGCTTCCTGGACTATCAATCCATTTCATTGGATTGATTAGGCCTTTCAAAACCCTTCCAAAACCCTAATTTCTCTCTAAACAAGATTAATTAGTCTAACCTAGGTTAATTACCCTAAGACATGATCAACCTCTTTTAAACTTAGTCAAATCTTGCTTTGACTTGCTAATTAACCTATTGACTCCCTTTTAGTCCCACATGCACCAAAAAGCCTTCCATTTCCTAAATGGAAAACTATAAATAGCCCACTACCCCCTCTCATTTTCAAGAACACTTCTTCCCTCTAACATAAACTATAGTGTTATTACTAGGATTAGGAGCTTTATTTTCTTCTTATTGAGCTATCTTGCTTTGTCTTTTGCATTTCACCACATAAACATGGAGTAAATGGGAAGAACCATTGGCCTTGAAGCCATTAATGGTGAGATCTCATTCTCTTAAAGCATAAATTGATTTCTTAGATCCTTATTAGGCTCATTTGATTAAGCTTTCAAGAATAGAGGTTAATTACATTTGCTAAAGTTTGCTTGTTTGCTTTAAACTAATGCATGCAAAGTAGGAATCCTTGTTTATTTCTTAACTGATGGTCCATTGATCGGTTTTTCACAAAGCTTTGGGGTTCTTGAGTGTTCTTACCCCATTCCATAGATTTTGCAACCTTTCTTTGAACACAAATAGATTCTTCCTTTGCACTAACCGATGGGCTATTGCATGGGTAACGACACTTAATGGGTGAACTTGGTGGCTTTGTTTAAAGAGTAATTGACGGGTTTGGAGTTGTAATCTTGACATGCGCTCCGGGAAAACATATTTTGGGCTTTGTTGAGTCAATTGGTGAATTAGAAAGCGATCGAGGGATGAGGGAGGATCGGATCCTCTTGTTGCAAATCCTTGATAAGATCAAGGATCGGTGTCCGTCCCAAATTAGAATAGGCCCCGATTGGTAAATTTTTGGAATCTCTCTCGAATATTTATGGTTTCAAGGAATGGGCACCTAGAAAATGGAGGCCTAAGGACCAGTAATGACCTCTCCTTTGTCTCGAAGGCTTTCTCTTGATCTATTTTTCTAAAAAGATGATCTAGCCAACACTTTACTTGGGAGATCTTGGTCCGTAGGGAATTCGGTTCAACTTTGCAAAAATGGAAACCAAGGTTTACCCCAAAGTGTTTCTTTTTTATGAAGTGTCAATCTAAGTTCATCTTTTAGTCCTTCCTCTAGAATTTTGGGAAGTTGAAGTGTTGATTTGTAAGGCAAAATCTAGTGAACAAATTCTTGCTTTCAATCCAATAACCAAGGATAGAAAGAGGTTGATCTCACTAGGTTATGTGTTAGTGTACACCTCAATAATGAGTGTTCGTCTAAGATAAAATTATCTTCCAAGCTCAAGATTTGGACTTAGAAGATCAATTATAAAGGGCTTCCTTTGGCAAGAGCAAATGTAAAGAAAATAGACCAAGATTCCAATAGGAAAGATAATCATTTATGGGAAAACAGGAAGACCCTCTCCAAGACCAAAAGGAAGAAGATATTTTTTAAGCCCATGAGATGATGAGAATCGTCCTGGAATTTTTCTTTTGTTGGGGAGTTCAAGTCTAGGAAGGAAAGGTTTAGATTTGAGAGGCGAAACTCTTACGGGTATGGTTGATGTTAATACCTATGAAAACCCTTGGAGGCTAAGGCGTTGGAGGATGTAATATCAAATATTTCCCTGAAGACGAGAGGTTGAAAATAAGGAACAAGAAGACTCTTGACGAAATAATTTGTCGCAAGGGCAAATTAGGGTTTTCACCAACACTTTGGGACTAGGTCCCTCTACTTAGGAATGGGGCAGCTCCATTTATTGAAAACAAGGAAATATGTACACTACTCTAACCATCGGGGGTGGCCTTTCGAACAGCGATCACACGGGAATACTCCACTAAACTTCGTGTGCAAAAGGTGGAGGAAAAGTGGGTGTATAGAGAGGGAAGAAAGTGAGAAGGGGGTTTTATTCAATAAATAAGCAAGCTCAATTCATTAACATAAAAACAAATTATTTTCAATTTAGAAATGAGAAGACATCAATATGCAACGCAAGACAAAAAAACACAATCAACACAAAGTTTAACCGCATTGTATTCATAAAAAGATCCATATTTTCCCTTGTTGTGCAAGATTGCAATGCTATATTAGAGTAGTAGTTGAGATGGAAAGGAAAGCATAAGACAAGAAGATAGAAGAATTGTAGTTTCTTGATTATAGTAAGATAATGGGAACTATTAACCAAGAAAATCTAACCCCTGGGAATGGAGAGAGCATTACAATATATAGCCAAATCCAGTGGCTCTTCACATTCCTATGTGACTTTTCAACTTAAAGTACAATCCTCAACGAGAAATAAAACTTTAAGTGACTTAAATCACTTTTTACAAAATTTTATCCTCAACGAAGAAATTGAATTCTAGAGAGAGAGAGAGAGAGAGAGAAGAGGAGAGGAAATAAGAGAGAGAGAGAGGAGAAGCTCTAAGCTCGAATGAAAAGGGTGAAGAATCTCTGATCATGAAGAAAATCCACTCTTGATCAGGATGACCTCTGATGATGTTTCAGTGATGGACTCCATATAAAGAATTCTAACCCCTTTGCACTGTGAGAAGCCTCCTCTTGAATGATCAATCATTATAGCCCATTACGTGCTATGAGAGGAGATGAGAGACACTTGATCAATAGACCATTGAAAACAATGAAGGATGTCTTCCCTCACTTGAAAAAACCTTCTAATCCCTGAAATAATGTCATGTCTTCTTGACCAATCATTCACATGGAATGAACTTGATGCACTTGGTGTGCAAATGAGACAATTGCCCACACAACCATGATCCATGATTTTGTCACCTTGAGAACATTGATGACCAATGAGATGCAAGATTATATCCTTCGACATACGAGAGGAGGGGGAGGGGGAGAGATTTAATGTAATGTTATTCACTATATGATCAAACACCCCATATGAGATGAAGTAAAATGTCCTCCAGGACTAAAATGTACTCTGAGAAGGAAATTGAAAACCAAGAGGGCTTCCCTTCCACCTGAGTCACAAATCAACTGTCAACTCTTTACAAGCATGAATTTGTCCTTATCACTCTTATGAGGAAAGCTCTTGAGAGATGATCACCACATAGTGATAGGTGGAGATTTACATATGTTTCCAAATATGGCATGCTCACTCTAAGACACCTTACATTTACCCCATCCGGAAATGTGGGGATTTACTTGCAAACTGAAGACTTGACCTCCGTGAAGACTGGAATCAATGAAACATGAAGGGGAGGAACATGTGTGACCATTTTGATCTCATTTTGAACACTTAATATTTTTAGTAAGTCATACATGGGGGTCTATTTTTAGCAATTTTATCAATTTGTCATTTTTGAGTGTTTTGATCTTGGAGGAATGAATTGAGGTACTGGAAACCAATTGTTTCTTAGACTTACTATTTTTAGTAGGCTACCTGGTAGAGACTTACTAAAAATAGAAAGTGGTCTTCTAGGTGTCGGATCAAAACGAAATCAATTGCAAAAGTTTCCATTTTGCATTTCAAGGATTTGCTCCAATTTTTGGAAGATTTCAATCTCCAAGATTTTGTAGATCTGAGAAATGAGTATTTTGCTTGAAATTTCAAATGGCTATAAAAAATGGTTGAGTGCATAAATGGGGGCAAGTAAAAACTCTTCTCAAAGGCATTTTCATGAGGAAGCTATAGTCAAAATATTGTGGCAATCGGAGTTGGGGTTTGCAAGTTATGAGCAAAACAAGATTTTGATAGTTAGGGCACAAAAGTGAGTTTTTGGTGTTTGGAGATGATGGACCAGCTTCAAAACCTCTTTAATGGTTGCCAAGGAGTTACTTTATGTTTTTGCATCATTTTTTATGTTTTTGAGTTGAGTGAGCAAGGGTGAGTGAATTTATATGGTGGGAGTGGAAGAGATGAGTGCACATGGGAAAAATGGAGTGGAGAAATGCAAGGTGGAGAATGGAAGCCTCCTTGCACTTGGGCGCACTTTTTGGGTGCAATTGTACCTCAAAAATGTGCCTTGGGTGTAAGGAGAGCTTAAAAATGTGCCATGGGGATGGGGGTGGAGGAAGAAATGACATGCACATGCCCAAACACAAGCTTTTTATGTTTTTGACTTGACTTGACATGCATACATGAAAGATTTCAACCAATGGGAGCATGGCGCACTTTTGGGGTGCAATTTCACCTCATAAGTGCACCCAAGGTGCAAATGGAGTTCAAAATGTGCCTTGGAGGGAAAATGGGACCCACCACAACTTAAAACACTCACTTAAACTTCTCCATGCACTTTTTGGCTTCTTCTTATGTTTTTAAGTTGAGAACTTCAACCAATAGGAGAGAGGCGCACTTATGGGGTGAAATTGCACCTCAAAAGTGCACCAAGGGTGCAAAGGGACACCAAAAGTGCGCCAAGCACCCAAGTGTGATTTCGAACATAGTTTGCACCTTTATCTTACTTCTAGAATGTTTCCTTCCCCGGAGTCAAAAATTAACGAATTTTGGCCAAATAATATATGAATTTGCATGGAAACAAACCAATGAATCCAATGAGCATATTTAGAAGGATTGAAAATAAGTTATTCAGGAAATTTTACCCATACCTTCAATTTTACCCAAAGTTATGCGTCGATGAGCCAAGTGGAAAGAAAAGTTTTCAAAGACGATGACCGAAAAAAGTTATGGGTCATGTAGAGTGTTGAAAATACCCTCATTTGAGAATTTTTAGGCTCCTAACTCTTCACAGGGTGTCCAAAACATTTCGAGCAAGTTCCATCTTGTAGAAGGACTTTTGTGTTGTACAATGGACATGTTTCCGCATTTTTATACTCCCTGAAATTCTTCCTTGATTATTGCACCATGAAGTAGGCTTTGTCATCTTTCCAATGCTTGGGATATGAGCTTCCAACACTTCACAAGGCTCTGAAACATTTCAAACAAGGTGACTAGCTCTTTTGAAACTTGCATTTCCCAGTGCCTTGCCCAAAAAGACCCAGTATTGCTTAACTTGTTCCTAACCTCAATTTTCTCCACAGAATCTTCCTAAACTACCTTGGACAACTTCATTTCTCTCCCATACAACTCCCGAATGGTTTTAATTTTCCTTGTACGCTTCCAAAGGATGTTCACTAGTGACAAAAAGACTAAAAATAGCCATTTTAAAGCCTTCAGGAGCACTTATCTTTCTTAGATCTCAATAGCTTCAAGAACCAAGCTAGGTAAACTTCTCTACACATGAAACACACT
Organism: Taxus wallichiana var. yunnanensis; assembly: GCA_018340775.1. Classification (NCBI taxonomy): domain Eukaryota; kingdom Viridiplantae; phylum Streptophyta; class Pinopsida; order Cupressales; family Taxaceae; genus Taxus; species Taxus wallichiana. The sequence continues at coordinate 681,250,389 of CM031236.1, forward strand.
TGAAAATCATGTTAGCACATTCCTCTCAACCATAATGAGGGTGACACAATTAAAATGTTGGTTGGAGGAAAGGTTTACGTTGACCATGAAAGGAAATTTCAAGTGTGTTTCATAACCAAAATTATAAATTTTGCATGCTAGAAATTTAGCATGACAACAAAGACCAAAAAACTAAGCAACAACGAGGAGAAGAAAAGTTGGTTCCTCTTAAGATCAACCTACTTAAGGTCTCTCGAAGTTCAATAATTGAGCTTAGGGAGAAGGATGGAAATGTGGAAGAAGAGAATAGAGAAGAAAACATTCAAGAGGAGTCTTCATATGAATTTATATTAGTTCCAACTAGGAAGGGAGAGAGGAGATTGAGTGTCCTTGCATTATGGGAAGGAACCAAGTATAACAATAATAGGAGGAGAGACAATGTGGAGGAAGAACCTCCCCAAAGAATCCAAAGCAAGATGGTTGGAATATTGTGTCACACAAAAGAAGAGCCAAGGTGTTGAGTTTGGTTTAGCCATGCATCAAATTTATAACTAGCGCCAAACTAAAGGATATTAGTATTTTAAAAATATTGTTTTGCTAACTTTTAACTCTCTTGTTGGTATAATTGTTGACTAGTAATGTTGGGACTTTGGTGTTTCTAGTCCCCAATGTTAATTTGTCTTAGTTTGGACTTTTATGGTTATATCTTTCGATTTTGTTACGGTTATGGGAGCCTTTCAAAACCCCGAACCATTTACCTAATCAAAAAAATTAGTTTAATAAAAAACAAGTTTAAAAACTTGTCAAATAACAACGAAAAGACATGGAAGAGAACCCCTTCTAAAAAGATTGCACCGAAAGAAATGTCAATCTATAAAAGGAATAGTAAGTGGATTTTAAATTGATGTGATTCCCCTCAATATCAAAGGACAAGAGAGATTTAAAATGGAAGAATATGCGAAGTAAGATTATTTAATAACAATCAATCAACAAAAAATTACGCCATCATTGTCAAAACTATACCTAAAAATCTAGCCTTAAAAACAATTACATTTATCACAAAAAGAAAAAGCACCCTTCAACATTGAGAGCGTGAAAATACGGGGTGAAATACAAAAATTAACAAATTGGTCAAATACTCAAATTCAAATATATAAGATATGAAATTGTTGAAACATTTTACCCTAATTTGTCTTTTCTTATCAACTTTCCTACCGCGTTGTTGACCTTATAAGTTCCTAAAAATGGATTAAGTGACTATTTTCTCCCGAGTTATAATAGCCAAAATACACACACACACACACACAATCATTAAAACCTAAATTTGTTTGGAAAATGTCATTTAGTGGATAAAATTAAATTTATATCTCTGTCACGTTTTGAAATTTAACAATGACATTTGAGGGGAGTAAACTCTCCAACTACTTGTTCTTCCAAAATTTTAAAAACATGTTACATTGCTCAATAAAGATTTTATGAAAATGGGATGACAATAAATATACAAAAACATGTTGTAGGATGTGATAGGTGTCAAAGGAATGATAATGAATCTGAACCATAACTTGATTGTCAGCTATTATTGCATACTCCCGAGTCCTAATCAAAAGTGGGAAGATGTTTCCAAGGATTTTAGTAATGGGTTGGTCATAAATTGTCTCATTTAATTTGAACTGAAAATTCATTCAACAAAAATTGTGACCATATCTCATGGCTTTCATGATCCCCTTAATCAATTTGTGGAAGAGAATTTTGTATGCAAACATGAATATCTCTCCAGCTTTCTGCAAACTCTTCAAACAAATGGATATACATAAGCATCTAAAATCTCCAACATATCTGACGACCAAAAGCAATGGTAAAATTTGGTGGTATAATACTACTTATCCAACAAAGTGCCAAAATGATCCTTTGTTTTTATGAGCTTCTAAATGAGAGTTATTAATTCATCAGGTAAATATTATGTAATTTTCTAGATAAGTATCAATAGAGTACCAATTTTGAAAGAAATTGGAATATGTTCAATCAACTAAAACAAGAAGAAGATTATATCGCTCATGGGGAATTTATGTAAGAAGATAATGTAGCTCATGGAGAATTTATGTCCATTTACAGCTGTAATAGTAAATGTTGTTTCAAGTCTCTAATATATTGCAACCCTTTTCAAGAGATGTCCAATTGCATATGCTTCAAACTTTTCAAATCATGAACATATTCACAAAATGCTCTTTTTATTTTTTTGTTTTTCAAAAAAACCCCAACATTATACCAATTTTTTTCCCAAAATAACATCCAACATATCATGGGAGAATTCTTAAAACCGACAAAAACTTTTACCATCCAAACAAATTATGAAATGTTAAGTAAACTTGAAAATATACCAAAAGAAAATTTAGGAAACTAGAAATTTTCCCAAAAAAAAAATTTGGGGGACTAGAAATTTTCCTAAGGGAAAATTATGCCTTTTGGGAGAATCAAGCCTGACAAGATGCTTTCCTTTAACCTCCCTATGGTCTGAGGGAAAAGCAATTCTCAAAGGGAAGGTCTATTATCATGATGTGACCCTTTCTCCACACATTCATACATAAGAGTACATTAATTGTTGTATCCATCACATTTCTCATTTCCTATTTCATATATCCAAAAATATTACATTTTAATCCCCTGCCATGTCTCACTCTGATATAATAATATTCTACACATATCTCAGATTTGTGTCTCACTCTGATATAATAATATTCTACTCATATCTCAGATTTGCATGAATCATGTCTTGGCATAGTTGTCTCCCCTGCGAGAGTAGGGACTTGGGTGTCCCCCTCAAAATGAAAAGGCATCTCCATTGTTTTGACATGACCTCTCATTCTTCGTCGTAATTGCTTGGTAGTTGTAAGAAGCCTCTGTTTTTATTATGTCAAATTCTTTAATTACATACCGCTTAGGTTCTTATCGTGCCGAAGGGCAATGGAAGATTTTCTGCAATAGACAGAAAATGAAGCATACAGTCTTCGAGTTACCATCCTGTTCCTCCCTAAAAAATTTATCAGTGTGATGCTTCTAAAATACCCTCCTCAATTAATCGATTCCATCAATTCAGCCACTAGCCATGAAATAAATAAAGATATTAAATCTGAATTTCAATTTGCAGTCTTGGAGATCGATGCTTCCTTTGCAGAAAGAGATTCTATCTGCTTTAGCCTCGGTTTTGCTGCATCAACAAATTTAAGATCATCTTTGCGTGAAATTGGAAGGCCTCCTGGTTTCCGGACTTCTGATCAATTCTTGTTTTGTCAATGACAACTTTGGCACGTATAAAAACTTGATCACTGTCTCTGTTTCACCAAGTTATTAAACTCTTGATTCCAATTTGGCCCAGCAGTACTTCCTGCGGTGCCTCACATCATAATAGACAGACGGGTGATATGAAGATTCTTACAAAAGCTGAATTCAAACAGAGTGAAGGAATGAATGCGGTGATGGGAAAGATATTTTTGGACTTGCTAGCTTAGGTTAGGCCATAGATGCATCTTTGCCTCCATAGGTATTTAAAGGTGGTTGTTGATCCGGTATGGTGGCCTACCTTCGGCCTCTACTCTGACTTCCACTTGGGACCCTCCTTGTTTTCATGAGATTGAAAAATAAGCTTGATATTTTGCTTCTCGCTTGCTTGTTGTATCGCTGCATATTTTGAAGAGGCTTCTCAAGTGTAGAGTTTCAGAATGGTGTCTGGTAGTTGATAAGGTCCTCTGGAAGGTTCACATTTGGTACAGTTTTGAGATTCTCTTTGTCCAGATATATGAAGAAAGCAAACCTGTTTCTGGCAAGTATTGCAGCTATTTGCTTGCTTTTCACAGGAATGTTTTTTTGGGGCATCACTAGTTTGGTTTGGTTTTGCAACTCTTACAGCTCAGATTTTCTTAAAAGATATATCTCTGTGAAGGCACCGGTTAGTAATTCTAAATTACAGGACAAGTATATTGATTGACCTTAAAAAATAACCTCATGTTATCTCTCCTCTCAGTTCAATCATTGGTGTGAAGAAGCAGCAATCCAGATAGAACTTTGGCAACTTGCTATTGACTACGGAATTCTAGGCAAAAATTTTGCTGGGCCTCCAAGTTGGAACTGGTTCCATCCTTTGGCTTCCAAGATCTCGTGTTCTTTCTGCATAAACTGGCTATAGCTCACTAGGCTCTACTTCAGTTACATATAGACCTTACAAAATGTCAATACAGAGCTTATAGAAAATGTCAAATTTTGTAGCTATGATGAAAAGGGGCTATTCAACATGCATTTTCGTCCAAGCTACACAATTGTTGTGTCCATTTGTATAGTGAAGGTATTAGCACCTCACATCCTAACTCTCCATTTCATTTTGGTGAAGAACTCGTGCTCTTGAAAGGGAGGTCACAAGTTCAAAGCCTGAAGGGGTAGGATTTTTATGCCTCATATTTGAAGCACAGAGAGGTGCCTCCTGCATAATGAGAGTGTGAGGTTATCTCATATGCTGTAAACTGCCACAAGGACCCAAAACATAGTGCCTAACATCATGGACATTAAAAGGACCTTACCTTCTCTATCCTATACATGGTCTTACTGATGGATAGAATTATGAATACAGTCTCTAATCAGATTAGACAGTGGCTTGATATGCCCTCTGCTTAAGGCAGTTGTATGAGTATGCGAAAACATTGAATAACAAAAGGTATTTCCTGCTTCACTTAGTCTACTGAACCATATATAAGGTGAACAGAAAACCAATTTTCCAGCGAGCTTCTACAAGGAATCTCAAACATCAAATTGTTGTTTCACTTAGCAGTAAACTTAAAAATTATGTTTACTTATTTGAGGCATATGTGTCTGAAAATCAGATCTTGGAAAAACAATGTGAAGGTTTACCCACAATGCGTTTCTGAGTAGTATATAATACCCAGATGCTAATACTTGGGACATGCTTATGGTCTATTGCAACTCTTTGTCGAAAAACAGATTTGACAAATCATCTATTTCATCTTTGCATTTACAGTCCACCCCTGGGAGCAGCTTCAGCTTTTGCATTTACAGTCGACTCCTTTGGACTTCAAATTTGTTTTGAATTTGTCCTTTTTATTCAAAGGACTGTGCTTTGTAATCTTGGAATAGAATCTCGAGGTTCCTGTAAACTCTTCCTCTACATTTAACATTCTTAACTTGGCAGCCTATAGTTTTAGGGATTCCTTATTGGAATCTAGGTAAAAACACAATGTGAATTCAAAATTTTATCTAGGATTGAGTACCCAACGGATTTCCCATTTTCTTTTGGATAACAAAAACAAAAACAAAAAAGAACAAGCCCTAAAAAAGAAATATTTTTCTATTTGGGATCAGGTCTCTAATGCATTTAGAAGAGTCAAATCATCACCATCACATATCATATCTAAATAACCATCTAACCTCATAGAAGACAAGAGAGCTATATACTGTTAACTCTTCGTTTACATTTAGTTTTCTTAGCTTCACATCCTATAGTTTTATGGCTGACCTGGTAGAATCCCTGTAAAACATGATGTGAGTTTAAAATTCTATCTTGAATTAGATGCCCAATGGATTCCCCATTTTGTTTTACATAACAAAAGCAAAAACAAAACAAAAAATTAAGCAGAAGAAATAAGTAAAATTTTAATTGGGATCGGGTTTCCAATGCAACTACAAGAGTCAACCTCTTCACTGCATATCATTTCTAAGTATCCAATGCAACTACAAGAGTCAACCTCTTCACTGCATATCATTTCTAAGACTCCAATGCAACTACAAGAGTCAATCTCTTCACTGCATATCATTTCTAATTCAACTTCTAACCAACCTTAAAAACTACCTCACCTATTTGAGATACAAGTGTCTGTGAATTTCAAATTTACGAAAAAGAAAACCATCTTATTCACAGTATGTTTCTGCACAGCATATAGATACACTGACATTTATACTTATTCTGGTCTAATGAAGCTCTTTGGCCTTCAGAGGTGACTATGCAGGATGATAATGCGTTGAAAAATAATCCAAATTGACGGATTATCTGCTTCAGCCAATGAGGAGTAATTTCAGATTATACTTTATAGACTTTTAATTCCTTTTGATTTTGACCTAATTTTCTGCAAAGGTCTGTGCTTTCTAAGCAAGGAAAAGAATCGTGAGGTTAATGTAAACTCTTCATTTACAATTAATATTCTTGTCTTGGAAGCCTACAGTTTTATTAAAACGCTAGCCTGGTAGAATCCAGGTAAAACAATGTGAATTCAAGATTTTATCTAGGATTGTACACCCAGTGAATTTCTCATTTTATAGTACGCAACAAAAGGCAAAATCAAAAAATCCAAGCCATCAAAAGGAAATATTTATGGAAGTTTTATTTGCATTTACAAGAGTCGATCTCATCAGTGCGTATCATCTCTACTTACACTTTTAGCTAACTACCTTTCCCTTTAACCTATTTGAGGTATAGGTGTCCGAATTTCAGATTTTGAGAAAGAGGCATAGGAGTCTGAAATTCAGATTTTAGGAAAATAACTGCAAAGCTATATACACATTATGTTTCTGAGCAACATATAAATTATTTGGTATTTAGGGCTTGTGTGTGCTCAACTGCGGCTCTTAGGCCTTCCCAGATATGACTATGCAGAGATGCTAATGCTTTGAAAAAAATCAGATTTGACAGATCATCTAATTCAGCTTTGCGTTTACAATCCACCCATTGAGGAGCAGTTTTAGATTATACTTTGAAGACTTCTGATTTGTTTTAATTCTGGCCTATTTTGCTTCAAAGGTTTGAGCTTCTTAGACTAGGAATAAAATTTTGAGGTTACTATAAACTCCTCGTTTACATTTAGTAATCTCAGCAGTCCATAGTATTATGGCTGCCCTGGTCGAATGCACATATAAAATTATATGAAACCAAAATTCTATCTATGACTGCATACCCAATGGATTCCTGTTTTGTTTTACATTAAAATCAAAAACAAAAAAATCAAGCCATCAAAAGGAAATATTTGAGGAAAGATTTATCCAAGATCAGGTCCCTGATGTGTTTACAATAGTCAATCTCATCATTGCATATCATCTCTCGTTAAACTTCTAACCTCCCTAGTGGAAGATGAGGGCTAACTTCTGACATATACCTTATGAAAGACAGCTGTGACCTGTCTTTGTCTTTTCCATACAGAACCAAGAAATGTAGCAACAAGTCAATAGAATCAACTAAACTCTCTAAGTGTTTGATACTTTCCAATGCACTTATGCAAAAGAAAACAATGAAATAAGAGATATTTCAATGCATCCTGACGTGATCATATAGTGGAAGCCCTATCCTGATATCATTGAAACATCCTCATAAGCATTGCCTTTCCAGTGTATTTAAGGAAACAAGTTAGTTCCACTCTCATGTCTGAGTGGAAACGTGATAAAGTAAGACAGAGGAAAGAAAGAGTGCTCAAGTAAAAGGTTACCACTTCAATTATTTTAGTTTGTGACACCCCTTATAATGTTAGCAAGAAGAAGAAAAGGCAATATTAAGCCCCCATGTATGTGATCATCACTTCAAATTTTCTAAGAGTGAGTTGAACTCATCCGTGACAAAAACTCAAAACAATGTTAAAGCGAGAAAGCATAAGAGAATTGAAGTCTTAAACAGTTGATCTTTGCATGGATTAGCACTTGGACCCAAAATCATACCCCTATGTTTGTGTGAGTTTCTTTTTTGGTTGAAGGATTAAACATCCCAAGCTGAAACCAGTATCTATAGGCATCAGGTGCACGAATGATTGCCTTCATTGATTTAATGTTATGGTCTGGGGTATGCATTCTACCAAATTCCCTGGAACTCAAACTCAACCTCGTCTCTTTTTAGTATTTCCTGAAATTTATACATAAATGGATGATGTGAGATACCTCTATTTACCATGATCAGTTCAGAATTCACACCATTACAACTTATAAAAGAGGATATGACCGGGCAAACTGAACAAAAATTACAAAATACCACAATCAATGCTTCATAATAAAAATCCATTTACCTTTGTCGAAACATACTCCATACAAAATAACCTGACAGTGCAGTGCAAACCTTTAAATGTTAAATACGAGGCAGGGGAATTGAAAGTGATTGAGTAAAATAGATATTTTAACAACATTGAAACTTTCTTCATGAGCACTAATGTTAAATCATCTACTCCCTTGACAACAAACAAATAAGATTCAATGCATTTTTAAACTATTATTAAAAGTGCCAAGGTGCAACAATGACTTTGAAATGACGTCTAAATATAAGATTCCTAGAGAAAGGTTCATGTTAATATGATTTAAATAACCATTGTTATAAATGAGGTTTGAAAGGTTCAATGCCACTTCACACAACCTCCTCTGTGGACAACTATAAATTCCAAATATTTTGCAATAGAAATTGCGGAGAAATTTCCAAAATGCACCCTTGCAAAAAATGAGCAGTTTTTTGAAATCCAAATAAGGAAACTCAACCTCTGTTTGGACGACAGAAATTATCAATAACATCATGAAAGACAATAATGGTTTGCAAATTCAAATCAAGGTTGATTAAAAATATAATAAAGAAATGATTTCGCTAAGTAACAGTTGAAACGTTATACTGAGCAAAAGGCATTTCATGGTTTTATAGAAGGTTATACTATGTGCAATACCATATAGCTTCTATAACAAGACTGTTTTTTTAATAGAAATTTGTAATATGCAACATTATGGCCCATAATTTCTTTTTTTAAATCCATTGAAGGCAAGCTGGATGAAAATAATTAGGAGAATGCTGAAAGAAGAGTAAATCAAAACGAGTCTTACAAAGTTGGACCAATTATTTTATCTACAACAACACTGGTAATCTGGGCATAAGCAGTACTGGTCGATTTCCAACTTCAAATAGTTGTCTCACAAGTGCAAAATGTGATGTTCAGAAATTAACCACTGAAATATGCACCTGTGGATATCTTATCACTCCACAACACCAAAAAACAAGGGAGCAAAGATTCTATTGCTTTACTGCCCAACTAAGCATAACAGTACCATTTGAAAACCAGAACTATAATTAAAGACATAAGGTTTTCACAGTGCGTTACATTAAGAAGTGAGCTTTTGAAAAATCTGTGTAGCCATTTTTCAATCAACGTTTAAAATCACACTCCATTATTCATAATCAAGATGACAGAAATTATATACTAAATCTTCCAAAGAACGCCATAGAAACCAGAAATATTATCATTTGAACCCTTGCTCCTGCTTCCAGACGCCTGCCCCTTCTGAAGTTCGGCAAATTTTGCTAACAATCATACAGTGAGTGAGTAGCTGGGAGAGTGCTGGCTCGGCCGCGCTGGGAGATAACCCGACCAACCAGCAGCGGGAATCTCCTGATGCCTCTGCTCACCATATCTATATAGGGGATACAAACAACACCCCTATATAGATATATATGGCCACACGAGCCCACTGGGCCGGGTAGGACTCGCCGGGCCAGAAACCACTATATATAGCTGGTGGCCCCTCTCTATTCTGTATTCTCTAGTCCGCCCCACCAATACCTAAACTACCCAAGTCACACCAGCGCCCACCACTCACTAATGATTATTCGCAATGCATAAGTGAGGTGGATATTTTATGCAAAATAAAAAGCAGAGCAACAAGCAAACTATATCAATGGATCCAGAAGCCAATAAACCAAATGTTTGTCACCTTGAAAGACCACATGATCTAAACTTGGCAACATACACAAAATAGAGAGTGATTATTCACAAGCTATAAATGAGGTAATTTTTTTATGTCAAATCAATAGTAAAAAATTGAAGTAAAGGAACTTCCTATTAAGGTTCAGTTACCTGGAGTTCCAGCCATTTCAGGCCACTGCCACACAGTACACCCCATATGGGATCCCATTACGGGTGGAGGGTCAGTTTGTGGAGGATAAGCAACCAGAAGTCACAAGTCACTTTGCTTAATTGGCTAACAGCAGGATTAAACTCTGCTTACTACCTGGCCAAAATTAAGAGAACCCAGGGATCGAGACAAATGCTAAATATGAAGAAACATGTCCACTGAAGTGGCTTGATCAACGGAATCTTGGTTTTGATCGACATCAGCTATGCTGCTATTCTTCCAAGCCTTTATAAGATCATGGGGTGGGATTGAGGAACATGATTAGAGACATCTCCATAATTTATAAACATTAAATGCAAGAATCTCGTCATCTATGCCAAGGCTACTGAGAAAAGATTTGATGTTGTCTACAAGGGTGTGATAAGGCACTCGTTGAGAAACAGGACATTTTTCTAAATCCCAGAATAAGCACAAGCAGCAATTGGATTATTCCTTATAACTTATACATTATATGGCCTTAAGGAATGGGCACGAGGGTTAAGCCAGCCCTTCACTTCAAGCCATTTAGTCACCTTGGTCATTCCAAACATGCGTAAACCATTGCTTGCAACCTGCTCTGAGCAATTTCTTTTCTATATTAGATATCACAAAAACTTACAAGGAGGATTTACATCAGCCCATATGAAAAGCTCCACTAACAAGTACTTTGAAGCTGCATGTTACTCTGTCGAGCATGGGATAAGATATGACACACTCCTCACTCAAAAAGGTCCAGACATTGGTTTAAGCATTTAATTTTAAGGGATTGAATTTGTCTAGGATAGTGTAGCCCCATGGGATACAATATGCCACGCTCCTCACTCAAATAGGTCATGATGTTGGACAAAGCATGTAAGGGATTGGGTTCATCGGGAATGGGGATACAGTAGCACCCTGCATCGAAGCAGCTTCACCTGAAATTTCTGCTGAGAAGTTTGAGGAGCTACTGGGAGCAAAATGCTCTCACAAAAAGAAAGTTAACCTCCACAAACATAACTTTTTAGGATTATGGTTTAAAATTTAATATATAAGAAAAAACACTCTGTATGTTAGATGCCATTTGACAAGACTTTAGCTACCTTCCGTCTAGAAACATGGAGGTTTGACGTTCCGTAAAAAATGTCATTTTTTGGGTCATGATTTAAAATTTAAAATATGAGATTAAACACTCTAAAAGTTGGATGCCATTTGAGAAAACTCTAGCTCCTGAACACTTTCGTCCTAAAAACATGGAGGCTCAGCGTTTCATCAAATATATTCTATTTAATTTTCTTTCATAATTTTAAACTTTTCATGAGCTACGGAGCCGTAGCCCTCTGAGCTCTCTATGCAACATCATCTTATGGAGGGGCGAATCACAAAATCCTGTGCAGGTATTCCAACTAGATTAGGAAAAGTTTTGCAAGAAGTGATCCCATGATTTGCAAAAATTTCTGCATTGCTTCTAAATTTTAGAGATTATAACATAAGTAGTTAGATTTTTAAAAATAAAATATAAAAAAATTATTTTCTGCATTGCTTCTAGATTTTACAGATTCTAGCATAAGAAGTATTAATTTTTTTTAAATAAAATATTAAAAAAACTAACTGCATAAAGTCACAGCCCCCACATTTACCTGGAGCTGATATTACTCTTTTAATCATCGGCTGCTCTACAGATTTAGAAGAAACATCAATAATTTGTAGTTGCACAATATTACAAACTGGCATAAAAATGGAATGGGTGTCTTCTCCACATCTGTCGCTCTATGATTCTTTATATTCGGCTCGCAATACATGCAAGCCGCTCAGAAAAATAGTAGTATTCTACTAAAACATTATTTCAAAAGATACAATAGATTTGTGCCACACATGCTTGCCACCAAGAAATATTACCACTATTTACAGAAAACTTATTTCGAACGACATATTAAATTGGATGTAAGCTTACAGTTGAGAATGAAAATTCAGGAGCCGCTGCTACAAATATTTATTGTTTCGTTGGCTGAAAAGCCTTCTCTCCAACTGGGTTACAAGATTCCGTGTTTTGTATGTCCTGCCGATAATGGAAAAACCGCCACTGCTAATGGGCTGGGCCATTTCTTGCCCACTGTGAAACAGCTTGGCAACCACAACTGCGATGGGACCTTTTCGCGATGGATTGCAGGCCACAACCCAGTGACGACTGCAATCAAAACCCTAATTTATAGCAATCTAAACCCTGTGCTGAAATAGTTTTTTTTATTTTAAAGGGTGAAGCAAGGAAGGGACTTCGGCTCCTAAAAGTTGTTAACAGGGTTTTGAAATTTTTACAACCTGCTACAAGAAGGAAATGAAACGCAAATATTTTAGTTTTGTTGCTTGGGAGATTGAGTTGAAAGTTTCTGTTACTTAAATGGTTATGTAGTCCATAAAATCATTTAAATGGAAAAGGCTCTTACATTTAAGAGGGACACCCCTAAAAACATTTAGGTAACCCTCCATAACATGAGAAAGCATCTTTAATTTTCTCACCAATAGAAGTGAGATAAATTACATATAGTTCCCCTTCTAGAATCACAACTTAAGCTTTATTAAACTTTCTCAATGGAGCTAGTGAAGTTGAGAACAATGGCGTAACTGCAAAAACGTCCCAGAAGTTTGTCTGAAGGTTTTTCACGAGGTAATATTTCTCCTCCTGATGTTGTATTACCTGAATCTGAATTCAATGTTATGTACCAATGGCTTAAACATTTCTGCCTTATTGGCTATTTTGTGGGTCGTATCCCCTCGAAAGCATGCTCAAGTCCTGGGTTAACTCAACCTGGGCCGCTCATGGCATCTAGCTTGAGAGCTTACAAATAATGGCTTCTAGCTCTTCCATCCAATGGCGTAAAACGCAATGTTACAGATAGTCCTTCCTTCCCGCACCCCCTAGTTGGCTAATTACGATTGGAAGATGCTCAACTATGGAGAAATGTTTAAATTTCTTGGTATTCCCTTTGCCTTTCAAGCTTCTCCTATGGAGCTTTGGCAATATGTCGTGTAGCAAGTGGCTCGGAAGTTGGAATACTGGATTACTAAGTCGTTGTCATTAGCTGGAAAATTTCAGATCTGCTCCAAAGTTCTTGAAGCCACACATGTGTACTACTCCTCCTGTTGGGTCCCATCCAAGAAGTCTGTGCAAAATCTAGAAAAACTGCTCAAAGACTTCCTCTGGACCAATGCTTCCACTGGTAAAGGTTTCCACAGAGTTACATGGGAAACATGTTGCCTGCCCAAAGATTCAGGCAGTTTGGGGCTCCTTAACATTCTTAGTCAAAGGCAAGCGCTCTGCGCCAAATGGATAATCCGAAGCACGGAAGGGAAGGAAGCAAGGAAGGTGCTCCTGCAAAATGGCATTGCAAAAGGCTCCTTGTATGGTCGTACTGCCTGGAAAGGCATTAGCTTTGCCAATCTTCTCATTATTCCTATTCCAGTCAAAGTGGTTAGCACTTTTGTGCTCAAAAGTATTTGGAAATCCTGGGAGCAAATCAAGCCATGGCTCCTTTGGAATGGCAATGGCTTCAGTGATGGCCTTTTGCTTCGAAGGTTTGAGCTTCTTAGACTAGGAATAAAATGCTGAGGTTACTATTAACTCCTCGTTTACATTTAGTAATCTCAGCAGTCCATAATATTATGGCTGGCCCTGTTGAATGCAAATATAAAATTATATGAAACCAATATTTTATCTAGGACTGCATACCCAATGGATTCCTGTTTTGTTTTACATTAAAAGTCAAAAACAAAAAAAAATTCAAGACATCAAAAGGAAATATGTGAGGAAAGATTTATCCAAGATGGGGTCCCCGATGTGTTTACAATAGTCAATCTCATCATTGCATATCATCTCTCGTTAAACTTCTAACCTCCCTAGTGGAAGACGAGGGCTAACTTCTGACATATACCTTATGAAAGACAGCTGTGACCTGTATTTGTCTTTTCCATACAGAACCAAGAAATGTAGCAAAAAGCCAATAGAATCAACTAAACTCTCTAAGTGCTTGATACTTTCCACTGCACTTATGCAAAAGAAAACAATGAAATAAGAGATATTTCAATGCATCCTGACGTGATCATATAGTGGAAGCCCTATCCTGGTATCATTGAAACATCCTCATAAGCATTGCCTTTCCAGTGTATTTAAGGAAACAAGGAAGTTCCACTCTAATGTCTGAGTGGAAACATGATAAAGTAAGATAGAGGAAAGAAAGAGTGCTCAAGAAAAAGGTTACCAATTCAATTATTTTAGTTTGTGACACCCTTATAATGTTGGCAAGAAGAAGAAAGGCGATATTAAGCCCCATGTATGTGATCATCACTTCAAATTTTCTAAGTGGGTTGAACTCGTCCATGACAAAAATCAAAACAATGTTAAAGCAAGAAAGCATAAGAGCATTGAAGTCTTAAACAGTTAATCTTTGCATGGATTAGCACTTGGTCCCAAAATCATACCCCTATGTTTGTGTAAGTTTCTTTTTTGGTTGAAGGATTAAACATCCCAAGCTGAAATCGGTATCCATAGGCATCAGGTGCACAAATGATCGCCTTTCATTGATTCAATGTTATGTCTTGGGGTATCCATTCTGCCAAATTCCCTGGAACTCAAACTCAACCTCGTCTCTTTTTAGTATTTCCTGAAATTTATACCTAAATGGATGATGTGAGATACCTCTGTTTACCATAATGAGTTCAGAATTCACACCATTACAACTTATAAAAGAGGATACAACCGAGCAAACTGAAAAAAAAAAAAAAAAAAATACCACAATCAATGCTTGATAATGAAAATACATTTACCTATGTCGAAACATACTCCATACAAAATAACCTGACAGTGCAGACCTTTAAATGTTAAATACAAGGCAGGGGAATTGAAAGTGATTGAGTAAAATAGATCTTTTAACACCATTGAAACTTTCTTCATGAGCACTAATGTTAAATCATCTACTCCCTTGACAACAAACAAATAAGATTCAATGCATTTTTAAACTATTATTAAAAGTGCCAAGGTGCAACAATGACTTTGAAATGACGTCTAAATATAAGATTCCTAGGGAAAGGTTCATGTTAATATGATTTAAATAACTGTTGTTGTAAATGAGGTTTGAAAGGTTCAATGCCACTTCACACAACCTCCTCTGTAGACAACTATAAATTCCAAATATTTTGCGATAGAAATAGAGGAGAAATATCCAAAATGCACCCTCACAAAAAATGAGCAGTTATTTGAAATCCAAATAAGTAAACTCAACCTCTGTTTGGACGACAGAAATTATCAATAACATCATGAAAGACAATAATGGTTTGCAAATTCAAATCAAGGTTGATTAAAAATATAATAAAGAAATGATTTCGCTAAGTAACAGTTGAAACGTTATACTGAGCAAAAGGCATTTCATGGTTTTATAGAAGGTTATACTATGTGCAATACCATATAGCTTCTATAACAAGACTGTTTTTTTAATAGAAATTTGTAATATGCAACATTATGGCCCATAATTTCTTTTTTAAATCCATTGAAGGCAAGCTGGATGAAAATAATTAGGAGAATGCTGAAAGAAGAGTAAATCAAAACGAGTCTACAAAGTTGGACCAATTATTTTATCTACAACAACACTGGTAATCTGGGCATAAGCAGTACTGGTCGATTTCCAACTTCAAATAGTTGTCTCACAAGTGCAAAATGTGATGTTCAGAAATTAACCACTGAAATATGCACCTGTGGATATCTTATCTCTGCACAACACCAAAAAAAAAACAAGGGAGCAAAGAGTCTATTGCTTTACTGCCCATGGCCACTAAGCATAACGGTACCATTTGAAAACCATAACTATAATTAAAACATTAAGAGGTGAGCTTTTGAAAAATCTCTGTAGCCATTTTTTCAATCAAGGTTTACAATCACACTCCATTATTCATAATCAAGATGACAGAAATTATCTACTAAATCTTCAAAACAACACCATAGAAACCAGAAATATTATCATTTGAACCCTTGCTCCTGCTTCCAGACACCGGCTTCAGCAATAAGTTTGCTAACAAGTGAGAAGCTGGGAGAGCCCTGGCTCGGTCGCTGGGTGATAACCCAACCAACCAGCAGCAGGAATCTCCTGACGCCTCTACTCACCATATCTATATAGGGGATACAAATAACACCCCTATATAGATATATATGGGCACATGAGCCCGCCGGACCAGAAGCTTCTATATATAGCTGGTGGCCCCTCTCTATTCTGTATTCTCTATTCCGCCCCACCGATACCTAACCTACCCGAGTCACACCAGCACCCCCGCTCACTAATGATTATTCACAATGCATAAGTGAGGTGGATATTTTATGCAAAATAAAAAGCAGAGCAACAAGCAAACTACATCAATGGATCTGGAAGCCAATAAACCAAATGTTTGTCATCTTGAAAGACCACATGATCTAAACTTGGTAAAAGACACAAAATAGAGAGTGATTATCGATAGTAAAAAAATCGAAGTAAAGGAATTAAGGCTCAGTTACCTGGAGTTCCAGCCATTTCAGGCCACTGCCACACAGTACACCCCACAAGGGATCCCATTACGGGTGGAGGGTCGGTTTGTGGAGGATAAGCAACCAGAATATCACAAGTCACTTTGCTCAATTGGCTAAAAGCAGGATTAAACATGCTTACCACCTGGCCAAAATTAAGAGAACCCAGGGATCAGGACAAATGCTAAATATGAAGAAACACATGTCCACCGAATTGGATTTATCAATTGAATCTCAATATGAAGAAACAGATGTCCACCAAAGTGGTTTGATCAACTGAATCTTGATTTTGATCTACAGCAGCTATGCTGCTATTATTCCAAGCCTTTATAAGATCATGGGATGGGATTGAGGAACATGATTAGAGACATCTCCATAATTTATAAACATTAAATGCAAGAATCTCGTCATCTACTGAGAAAAATTTGATGTTGTCTACAAGGGTGTGATATGGCACTCGTTGAGAAATGGGACATTTTTCTAAATCCCAGAATAAGCACAAGCAGCAATTGGATTATTCCTTATAAGTTATATGGCCTTAAGGGGCAGGCAAGAGGGTTAAGCCAGCCCTTCACTTCAAGCCATTTAGTCACCTTGGTCATTTCAAACATGCGTAAACCATTGCTTGCAACCTGTTTTGAGCAATTTCTTTTCTAGTATTAGATATCACAAAAACCTTACGAGGAGGATTTACATCAGCCCATATGAAAAGTTCCACTAACTAGTACTTCGAAGTTGTGTGCTACTCTGTAGAGCATGGGATAACATATGACACACTCCTCACTTAAATAGGTCCAGACATTGGTTTAAGCATTTAATTTTAAGGGATTGAGTTTGTCTAGGATATTGTAGCCCCATGGGATACGATATGCCATGCTCCTCACTCAAACAAGTCATGGTGTTGGACAAAGCATTTAAGGGATTGGGGATACGGTAGCACCCTGCATCCTAGAATACTACCTGCAGCCCACACATCACCTTATCTGCTCTTAGAAAATGGTCTCATGGAGCAGCCTCACCTGAAATTTCTGCTGAGAAGTTTGAGGAGCTACTGGGAGCCAAATGGTCTCACAAAAAGAAAGTTAACCTCCACAAACATAAGTTTTTAGGATTATGGTTTAAAATTTAATATATAAGAAAAAACACTCTGTATGTTAGATGCCATTTGACAAAACTTTAGCTACCTTCCTTCTAGAAACATGGAGGCTTGGCGTTCAGTAAAAAGATGTCATTTTTACGGTCATGATTTAAATTTTAAAATATGAGATTAAACACTCTAAAAGTTGGATGCCATTTGAGAAAACTTTAGCTCCTGAACACTTTCCTCCTAAACACATGGAGACTCAGCGTTTCATGGAATATATTCTATTTAATTTTCTTTCATAATTTTAAACTTTTCATGATCTGCGGAGCCATAGCCCTCTGAGCTCTCTATGCAACATCATCTTATGGAGGGGGTGAATCACAAAATTCTGTGCAGCTATTCCAACTAGATTAGGAAAAGTTTTGCAAGAAAGTGATCCCATGATTTGCAAAAATTTCTGCATTGCTTCTAAATTTTAGAGATTATAACATAAGTAGTTAGATTTTTTTAAAAATATATAAAAAGATTTTTAAAAATAAATATAAAAAAATTATTTTCTGCACTGCTTCTAGATTTCACAGATTCTAACATAAGAAGTATTAATTTTTTAAAATAAAACATTAAAAAAACTAACTGCACAAAGTCACAGCCCCCACATTTACCTGGAGCTGATATTACTCTTTTTAACCATCGGCTGCTCTACAGATTTAGAAGAAACATCTATAATTTGTAGTTACACAATATTACAAACTGGCATAAAAATGGGATGGGAGTCTTCTCCCCATCTGTCGTTCTATGATTCTTTATATTCGGCTTGCAATACATGCAAGCCGCTCAGAAGAATAGTAGTATTCTACAGAGACATTATTTCAAAGGATACAATAAATATGTGCCACACATGCTTGCCGTCAAGAAATATTACCACTATTTACGGAAAACTTATTTCAAACGACATATTCAATTGGATGTACGCTTACAGTTGAAAACCAAAATTTAGGAGCCGCTGCTACAAATATTTATTGTTTCGTTGGCTGAAAAGCCTTCTCTCCAACTGTGTTACAAGATTCCGTGTTTTGTATGCCCTGCCGTTAACGGAAAAAACGTCACTGCTAATGGGCTGGGCCATTTCTTGCCCGCTGTGAAACAGCTTGGCAACCGCAACAGCGATGTGACCTTTTCGCGACGGATTGCAGGCCATTTCATGAGGCCACAACCCAGTGACGCCTGCAATCAAAACCCTAACATATAGCGCACTAAACCCTGCGCTGAAATATTCTTTTAATTTTAAAGGGCGAAGCAAGGAAGGGACTTCGGCTCCTAAAAGTTGTTAACAGGGTTTTGAAGTTTTTACAACCTGCTACGAGAAGGAAATGAAGTACGCAAATATTTTAGTTTTGTTGCTTGGGAGATGGGGTTGAAAGTTTCTGTTACTTAAATGGTTATGTAAGTAGTCCATAAAATCATTTACATGGAAAAGGCTCTTTCGTTTTTAAAGGACACCCCTAAAAGATTTAGGTACCCCTCCATAACAAGGGAAAGGGTCTTCAATTTTCTCACCAACACAAGTGAGATAAATTACGTATAGTTCCCCTTGTAGAACCACAACTTGAGATTTATTAAACTTTCTCAATGGAGGTGGTGAAGTTGTGAACAATGACGTAGCCACAAAAACGTCTCTGAAGGTTTTTCACAAGGTAATATTTCTCTTCTTGATGTTGTATTACACGAATCAATTCAATGTTGTGTGCAATGGCTTAAACAATTCTGCATTATCGGCTATTTTGTGGGTCGTATCCCCTCTAAAAGCATGCTCAAGTCCTGGGTTAACTCATCCTGGGCCACTCATGGCATCAAGCCTACGAACATGCAAAACATGGCTTCGGCTCCTCCATCCAATGGTGTAAAACGCAATGTTACAAAGCAGTCCTTCCTTCCTTCCCACACCCCTAGTTGGCTAATTACGATTAGAAGATGCTCAACCATGGAGAAATGTTTAAATTTCTTGGTATTCCCTTTTCCTTTCAAGCTTTTCCTGTGGAGCTTTGGCAATATGTCGTGCGGCGGGTGGCTCGAAGTTGGAATATTAGATTACTAAGTTGTTGTCATTAGCGAGAAAATTTCAAATTTGTTTCCAAGTTCTTGAAGCCACACATGTGTACTACTCCTCCTGTTGGGTCCCATCCAAGAGGTCTGTGCAAAATCTAGAAAAACTTATCAAAGACTTCCTCTAGACCTTGCTTCACCATAGGTAAAGGTTTCATAGAGTTACATAGAAAACTTGTTGCATGTTAAAAGATTTAGGGGGTTTAGGCCTTGTTGACATTCTTCGTCAAAGGCAAGCGGTGCCAAATGGATAATCCGAAGCACGGAAGGGAAGGAAGCATAGAAGGTACTCTGCAAAATGGCATTGCAGAAGGCTCCCCTTATGGTCATACTACTTGGAAAGGCATTGGCTTTGCCAATCTTCTCATTTCTCCTATTCCAATCAAAGTGGTTGGCACTTTTGTGCTCAAAAGTATTTAGAAATCCTAGGAGCAAATCAAGCCATGGCTCCTGTGGAATGGCAATGGCTTCCGTGACGACCTTTTGTTTAATTACCACTCTTTGTGGTGGTCTCCTGTCATTCAATACCAGGATCATTGTCGACCGAGGTGCCTTGGATTCTTGCGCTTCACCTTTTCAAGCATGGCATTCGCACCATCCAAGACCTCTTTTGCAAATGTACCCAATCTTGGCTATCTTGGCAAGAGCTCAAAGTGCAGTTCAAATTGGCTCTTCTAGATAGATCTCTCATCAATGACATCATTTCCTTCGTGTCAGATCACATGATCCACAAGATCTCTATTCTTTTGTCTCGTCCTTGGTGGACAAACTAGAAGTGGTATGTGGACACCCCATTCCAAAATTACTTAGTTGGTCGAGGTTATGCTTGGATTTTGCCTCATTTTCCCATGGTGGGAAAGCTCAATACCCAGTGGGGAATTTGATCCTCACCATCAATCTAGAAAAGGAGATTTGATACTGTTTGGTCCACCTACGTGGAACCCAAAATTGTTCACTTTTTGCAGTGTGTTTTACACAAAGGTCTTCTGCTTGGTGCTCGTCCGGTTCACCTGAGAGTGTCTTCCCCCAAATTCCTCTTTTTGTGGTCATTTGGAAACCTTGTCTCACCTTTTCTGGTATTGTCGCAAAGCCCAAAAGGCTTGGAATTGGATTCATTCTTTCTTCCTCCCTTTCGTCCAGGAGTGTTTTACCAAGAACATGTGCTTTTAGGAGACAATCCTCGAATGCCTCACAAATTTTCCCATATTTGGCATGCTTTCAAAGGGGAAATCTTATTTTGGCTTTGGAAAGAAAGGAATTCTTGTTTATTTGTTAATGTTGAAGTTGATCAATTCTCTATTTATAACAAGTTTGTGGTTATCGCGAATGTATTCTTGCAGATTCAAGTTCAAGCCAACAAAGTGGTGATTGAGGTGGAGCATCTGCAAATGCTCCTTCGTCACTAAAGCAAAGGCCCCTACTGATATTGCTTAAGAATCGTCATCTCCCTCTCACTACTCCCCGCCATAGGGTGATGCAAGTGGGTGTCCTAAAGGTGGTGGCCGTCGGATCGCTCTCTACGTGTTGCTCCTTGATCGGGCTGATGGTCTCCCACATGCCCAACTTCCTCGGAGGAGTTTCTCCCTCATATTGTCATCCCGCCAGGGTTAGGATTCCCCCACCACCTAGCTAGCTCGGTTAGGGCTCATCGATTGTCCCCGAATTGTGCACTCATGACGGTTGGAGCCTCCCGCCTCTACCCAACAAGTATCTCAAGTTACCTCTTTCCATCTCGCTCTCTTGGGACCTGCGTGAAGATACTAAAGATGGAAGCCAACCCGACTCTAGTTGGGATGTACTAGATAGTGGCAAATACCTTCTTGGTTTACATTGACATGATCAAGACTCCACACCACAGACGATAGTAATTCATAAAGAACGACTTAATTTCTTTATTTTTTGCTTTCTGATGCTTTGTAATCGGATGTGTTCCTAGGATTTGTTGTTGCCTAGTTTGGTTCGTGGTTTTGGGGTGTGCTTCCATACCGCCCGTTTTTTTGTGAATTATCTTATATCATTTTACTTATTAATATAATATAAGATCTTATTCATCAAAAAAATTAGATAAAAATTTGAGAGTGCTCAAGGCGATTATATTCTTCTTATTATTTCATGATTTTTAAAATGGAAATTATACATATTAATTTAAAAACAACTTCATGCAAAAGCTTCACCACGATGATGGTTCGATCTTTGGAACCGAGACGTCGGTATTAATCCTTTGTATGCAATGTATCCAGAAAATTCCATTTCACCTCTGACCTGTGAGATGAATCTTAAATCTTTAACTTCATTCAAATTTAGGATGGCATTGATAGTTAAATAGACATTTCTTAGTTACAAAAATCATAAAATATTCGACGTGCTCAACATTACTTTTTAATTATAAAAAATAAAAAATTGTCAATGTCGAATAAGTTCTCATTTTCATCTAATCAAAAGTATACATTTAAACAATAAACTAATTGCACATTAAATATAGACTTGACATATCCAAGACAGATATGACATAATAACAACTAGCTAATGGCCCTTTTGTGTCTCTAAAATTCCATTATTTACTAACATTAGTGTGTTTCCTTACATGTGTTCTAGATTCTTGTGGTTGGCATTCATTTTTCCGTACAAATAGGAGAAAATTTGGTAGAAATAGGTATTCTAGATGGTCGCCTTGTGCCACATTTTATTTGTTTTTATATCATTTAGCAAAGTTTAATGTATTTATTGTAGTTTTCTAGAACTAAAGTAAATTTTTAGGCTTAATTTTAATGCACGTGATGCTCAAAACAATACGGTGTCTACGTAATCCACCCTCTGGCGAGAAAAATTGTATGAATCTTAGAAAGGGACTTAATACACAATCGATGTAGCTATAATAACCTTGATTGTGTGGAGCCTCGCAACGTCTCACAATCATGTAAGCCTTCACACTTGTCTTGTGAAGCTCGGCTTCCACTTCGTGACATCTCACATTAAGGACGTAGTCCGGCAAAAGTTCATGGCATCCACCTAGTTAGTTCTGACTTCCATTACAACTTGATCTTTTGA
The DNA here is from genome assembly GCA_018340775.1 of Taxus wallichiana var. yunnanensis. Taxonomy (NCBI): domain Eukaryota; kingdom Viridiplantae; phylum Streptophyta; class Pinopsida; order Cupressales; family Taxaceae; genus Taxus; species Taxus wallichiana. The sequence goes on from CM031236.1 coordinate 681,273,023, forward strand.
TGTGCCTGCCTTACATCCTTCACAACATCCTATGACTTGTGCACAACCTTGTGGAATTATAAAATTCTTGTTGATCCACCCACGTAACTTTCCACTCACTCACAACTTGCTTACATTTAGTTTCTTTGGCAAAGTCCCATAAAACCTTAGTGTCTTGTCTTGCATGCAAGCCCTTGCATCATGCATAGATGTTTCTTAATTCATGTATCATGTAGTTTTTGCTAGTTATACTCCACCTTTGTGGTTCCCCAAGCTTATGCAAACTCCTCCATGTCGCATTCGTAGTTCCTACAATTTCGTGCAAACCCACCTCGTATTTGTAGCTCTAGCAATGCCACATGAGCTCCCATAATGCTTACGGTCCACCTTAGCATTGTCTGACTTCATGTAGCTACCTCGCAAGTTACCACACTTTATCCTTACTTCTTGATGTAGTCAAGCTACACATTTAGTCATTAGTTCATTCAATGAAGAGAATTCAATCATCAATTATTTCAAATCTCTGCAAAGAAGGATCAATCCAAGCCCTATAAGGCTCAATTCTTGTTATAACTGATGCAATCTCCTAAATAGTTTTTCCAAGCCTATACCTTGTTTCTTATGCATTCAACAATCTCAAATAATCTTGTACAAAGATTCTTAGTTCAAGAAAGAATCACCTTGTTATTATTCACTTACTTGTCTTTCACCTTTCTCCATTAGCTCTTGAGTGCAAATAAGCAATTTTAGGCCTAAATGGTCCTCACCAAGGATTTATCAATCTTCACTTTATATACACACCTCTTTCTATGACTTCTGCAATCATACAACAACCCATCAACCATCAAAAGTCATGATATTCACTTAATCTCACCTTTCTTACTCTTGGTCTCTTCTCCTAGTATGCACTCTTGCCCCTTCTCTACCTTAGCACTTTCTAATTTTCTTGCCCTGATCACAAAATTCACAAAAATGTTAGAATCAATAAGGAAAATCATTCAACACTTCAAACTTCACCTTGTTCTTCACTCCACAAGACTACCCCTAAAGTATTTGAGTCAAGTAGGCTTCCTCCCACCATTCATTCAAGGCTCTAGCACTCACCATCATGGCCTATTACCTCTAATAGTTCCCTTTATACATCTATGACATGTTCACAAAACCTCAGGGTTCAACTCTTCTTCAAACTCCCTACACTTCACTTTTTTGTATTTTGCTTCCTAACCCTCATCTAGGTCTGCTACAACAAATTGTCATGAAAATATTTGTTTGTGTAAGGCTTCAATGCAAAGTAAGGTGAGTTTAGACACCCAATATTCCCTTCATCATTACCTAAAAATTTCATTAACTGACTCCAAGGAAAGAGTGTAGCTCTTTTGTAAAAGATCTTCTCAAACTAGGCTTGTACACTTTGTGAAAACAGTTCACTAAGGGACTGGTAAGTATTGCTCACTATTCCACCAAGGAATCTTCAAGATTCTTATTTTAACACTTCAAGGGTCCATTCAAGTTTGTTTCTACCAAATTTTGGATTTGGATTCGATGTTTAGAAGTTTTTAGCACTCTTTCTTCCCTGAAACCCTAGGTAGTTACACAGTGAGCCCGAGAGGTCCTTTATCACTATAAATTTTAATAGAAAATGATTTAGGGCTGTCAATTTGGTTTCTACATTTGTCTTAATGCCTTCCATGAGGGGAACTTACAAAGTAAGGATTCAAGGAACCAATAACACAATACTTTCATTGAGTTTCCTTTCTCTTACATGTATATGCTCACAATTAAGATTAATCTTCTTAATAATCTCAATCACCATTATTTAAGCCTAACATTATCAACCTCCATAATGATATCATACTCATTTCACACTACCGGATAATGGACAATAACTCAAACTTTATTCCACCTTCTAAGGCATATACATTCCAATTACAAACCCTATCACAACCTTGAGGGTTTTCATCTTACATGCACAATACCAAATAATTCTACCTCTCACTAAGTCATAACACCATTTCAATCTTCTCCATGAGTTTATTACACCAATAAATTCCTTGTACATGTCTCATTCAAAATATCAAAGGATTCTTACTGATTTTACCATCAAGAACTAACCATATGTTAATGTGCATGTTCAAAATAAAGCATTATAGTCTAAGTTCACATAACCCTTTAATGAAACCTAAGAAGTCTCTTTCCACACTCCTAAGAAGGAGTTCAATCCCTCAAATAACCTCTATTGTGCACATACCAACAAATTAAACCAAATACACAGACCATTATCATCTCATATCATACATGTATATTCACGGTTTATCACGGCTAATGTATTCATTATTTGTTGAAAACAGAGTAATCAAAAACTCAGTTTATACTCACATTTGTAAGTTTCTATGGTGTATCTTCATGCAAATGGAAAAATAATCTCAAATCCTTAAATGCAATCTCAACAACATTTTGAAGGACATGATAGAAACAGAGACAAGATATTATTTTCCATTATCAAATTCATACAAAAATAATGTGTTCTTTACACTTCATAACCTTTTCTATTCTCCTTACCTCCTCTCGGAGGTCCTTCCTCTCCTTCAAATGACCCCCTCACCCGAATACCATCTTCTCTTATGTAAATCCCTTCTTGAAAAACATAACTAACTTTGGATGATTCTCCATAGGCCTTCATGCCCTTCCATCAAAAAGTGGAATATTTACATCTTCCTTAGCATTTTATGACCTTTAATTCACTCTAGGGTCTCTAATTACACCTAGAATCTTTCATGCTCCTAACAAAGCCTATTTTAACTCTTTACAAGCCTAACAAGCTCATTAAACTCATTTGTATACTTTTGAAATTTGAATGTTCTTTTGGAGGGAAATCCCCATACCCAACCTTAAGAAACTTAAATGCTCCAAATGACTTGGAGACTTGTCAAAACTCCTAAATGTGACCATCCAGACCTAGAATACGCCTATCTCATATGAAAACCCAAAATTTTTATTTACAAGTATACAAGGTTTGATGCTCCTGCATCACTTCCTTACATACCTAGTTGTCGTTGTGTATTTATGCGGGATTGTTACATGTCAATGTATTCTCATTAGTACCTTGTTATCGAGTGACATGCCAAATGGCACGTTAAGCACAAACTATGTCATAACATATTCACAACATGACACATGTCAAATTCTAATTACTACATGTACTTATATAAATATGTAATGTTTTTATCTGTCATCGATTATAACTATCATCCTTATTGTATATGTTTTATAACATACCAATCGTACACACTAGGAATGTAGTCTCAAGATCGAGCTAGCACTCATTTGAAACACACCAAATTGTCTTGTTTAACTTTTCTCCAACATATGTTTATTTTTATTCATTCACAATAGCTTAGACAATTGGAAAGGGTGCAATCCCCTTCTAATACAAGATCCTACTCTCTTATTATTACTCATTATTTGTATATTTATGTACTTTCCTATTCAACATTTATGAATAAAATTTATATTTTATATAAATAGTCTTTCACTACATTGTTGTGTATTTGGTCCATTGTTGTTCGATAACCCACATGTACTCTACTATAATCCTTATTTCTCCAGTTATCCCAACATTTTTCCCCACACGTGGTCCTGGGCTCTATGGTGTGGATCATTAGTAACAAAGCATAGCTCTTTCAACCTTTCTATAACTATCAACACGTGAGCACAATAAGAGAGAAAGAGAAGGAAAATAAGTTGGTTCAATTTCCAACTACTCAAAAGAACATTATAATAAGAGCAAGATGGATGACACCCATAGACAACCTAAGGTCACCACAGACATTCAAATTTTCATTTAGAATCATCAACATGAGGTCCTCGAGTTGATGATTCAACTTAACCCGATGGGAGCACAATCTTTTTCTCAATCACCTCATACGTGGTTTTAGCAATAGACCCTTTTAAGTTCCAAGTGAACCTCAATATCCTATTGTTTGAAGGAAAAATTGACATCGTGGCATTGGATAAGTAATCATGCCAACTAGAGGCCTACTTCTCATTAAAATTCACTAACGAAGAGGAGATCACTTTGTGGCATTGAGAATGTCTATTTTGGTGCTCCACTAGTGGGATAAATTCAACGTACAACATAACAAATATTTTGGGTGAAGTTAGAATTTGGATGATTTTTTCAATGCTTTACAAGAGGAGTATTACCCTTTTAAACACTATGAGGATGAATACATGAAGTTATAGTAATTACAATGATACAAGGAGTATTAATGGAGGACTACACCAAAGTAAGTTCCATGAATACATTTCGTGGTTATACAAGGACTTTTCATATCAACATAAGGTGTTAAAGTAAATCAAAAAAATCTCACCTTATCTACACATTAATATGGAGTTCTTCACTTATGACTCTTTGGGTGAAGCATATTGTAAAGGCGCAAAGATCAAATCTAAGGATAAGATGATGTAGCACTTTACATCTTCATCCACCAATGTGCATAATAATTATCCTACACACAATGTATCATCTCAAGTCCCTTTACTGAAACAAGTAGAATGCTTCATGTCAAAGTTGTATACACCATATTTTTGTACACTTGCTAATCATTTCTTTTTTATAGGGGCTATTGATACATTCTCCTCTTGAGAGAGTGCCTCGAGGGGCCTGTCGAGATTGGGGTATGATTGGGCTTGGTCATGTGGGATACACTACAACATTTGAGAAATGTCACTATTAGCCATAGCCACCCCCATATTTTCCCCATTTCTTCCCTTTTATCACTCATTACACTTATTATGTCCAATTATCCCCTTTTGTCTACTTACTTGTTTTCATTACATATTATTACCCTTACTTTCAATCACTCACGGACCTTTTTCATGCATCCCCATTTATTCCCTAGCCTTTGCTCCCCATGTTTTTATCCTTTGACCTTGGGGTCTCCCAAGTTCGATGTTATCGCTCATGGGTGATATGGCATGTTTTGGCTTAGTAATGGCCGCACACAATCACCCACGGGCGATCACAGTGGTATATATGTTTGACCTTTCTCTTAGGAGAACCACCACTTTACAAAAACACACACATATTCACGTGTGCATGATCTATCCTTTCTTGCACTATTTCACACTTAGTTGATTTTGGAGCCTTGGAGCTTACCTCTTTTGCATTTGGGCACCATAGTGAGTTAGGACTAGAGATCTTCTTGTTGAGATTTTCCTTCTCCACCTATAGTGATTATCTCTCAATGTTGTTGTCTTTGGGGAGGATTATGCATCAACAATCACACATATGGTGTAGGTAAGTATTTCTAACCCTCTTTAGTCTCTTATTTTGTATGTATGTATTTGTGATTATTGGTCATTCATTGTTATAGGCTAGAGTAGATGTATGTTTTCTTTGGTTTATTGATTTGTCTTAATGTTATGGTGCCCCTTGGCTTTATCGACCTCTTAGTTGTTCCCTCTCTCTATTTCAAAATCCTAGTAGGATACCTCTCTTTATCTTGGTTGTAGGCCTTATAAACCTATAGTTGACCTAGGGTTAGGGCTACTATCCTCTATATTTACGACACTAATCATCTTTGAGAACCTTTGTATCTATATGGTGTGGTTGGTCTTAGATAGGATCCCTAAATTTGATAACCTAATTGGGAACCTCTCTTGTATTGATTATACACTCTAGTGAACCTATAAACAAATAAAATACTACACAATAGAAGAAAATAAACAATAAATCGCAAACTTGATCCTTCTTCATATCTCCTTACAACCTTAGATGAGATTGTTGAAGTTTAGAATGAAGCATCAAGCTTGTTGAATATCTTGATCAAATTATTTGTGTATTCTCCAAAGATGTTCCGAATGGAAGTAGAATTTCAGCTACGAGAAAAGTGATTGAGTGACTGATTTGATTGTAGATTTGTGATCAATTGGACAATGTAACAATATGTGAGATTGAATGATAATCCAACATAATAATGATGTAAATTTCAAAGCTTCCAAAGATAAAAATGGAGAGGAATAAGTGATTATTTATAGATGAGGGAAGAGAATCCCAAATCCTTGATTTGTGTGATTGATTTGTCTAATCTGAAGCTAACTAAAGCATGATTGAAGAGATTTGTTTAAGTTTGTTTTGAGCTTGATTGAATGAGTTATCATTGAGTTGGCAAAGGTGGCATGTCTTTTGAATATTTTTAGCTTTTGCATTGAAATATTAAATTCATGTCTTTTGTTTTATTCACCCAAAAAAGTGACGTGAGTTTTAGCTTTGGGGATATTTGCTTTAATTTTGGAATGCCATGCTTTATGGGATATGTTTAGTTAACTCAAATGCATGATTTGATTTAATCTAAATTTGTCCTCTTGCATATATTTAATGATTTTATCTTTAATTGATTTGTTTTGCTCTAGTTAACTTGAGATGTTAATTAGTGAAGTGAAAGTGAATAAGAGGTGAGGTGGAAATGGATATATGTAGGATTTATTTAATTATTTTAATATGAAATTAGCTAATAAAATTAACTAATGGGATATGGGATGAATAATAAGAGTGATAAGATTAATTAATTAATCCTAGGAATGGGATATGAGTGTAATAGGGTTTATAACACGAATATTTAATAATTTGAGACCTATGTGTGAGCGATATGAATGATAGGAGAAGTTGTGGACAATGTCGTAAAATGCCATTAAAGGTCATAAAATAACGAAATATATCAAAAGTGGTTGAAGTGGTCGAAAATGGTCGTAATGTATTGTGAAGTAATTATGGGATGATTTCGAGGTTTAGAATGCGTAATACAATATTTTAGGGTGTCTACATTTGCCCCTCTTTAAAGTGTTATTATGAAGTAATAACACTTTAAAGATAGTAGACGTGTGTAGATTGGTGAACAAATGATAAAGAAGTGTGGTAGACTACCTGATTTTCCCAGTGAAGCATTTGGATGCCCTAAGCAGTCTAGATTATGCTAAGGGAGTGCCCCCTCGAGCAGATGGGTGACACAGGAAAGCGGTGGATAATCATTCGATAGAAGAAGGAGAATACTTATGATTCAAGAGTGATTAGAAAGGATATGTTGTTGAGTGGATGATGATAGAAAAATGATGAGAATTATGTGATGAATGAATTATGATATTATGTTATTATTATATTTTGAATTTTGAATGAGATGCATGAATGAATGTAATGACAATATGACTAACATTTCTCGTAGCTTGAGCTTCCATTTAGATTTTGTATTTTGGAGAAACATGTTTTGTTATTACACAATAGAGTTAGCACCATGATTATTGAAGAACCATGATGATTAACCCATTATATGTGTAAAACACACACACACACACACACACACACACACACACACACACACAACAACACACACACACACACACACACACACAATGAAGTAAAAACAAACCCAATATACATAGTAAATGTATACACCAATGTTATAAATGAGCAAGATGATAAACATAATACATGTACTTGGTCTATATTAACTATCAATGCAAAACAACTAGAAATAAAGACAATTAACTATGCCCCTAATGTGTTCCACAATGATTATTAATCACGTTAATTTCCCCGATGAAGGACACACAAATGGTAAGATCGGATTGAAGGGTAGGTTGAGTGACACTCTTGTTAGATCCGGGTGGAAAATTGATTTGATCGAGTTGCCCTCATGCAAGAATATATGCAAGGGGTAAGATTGGATCAAATTGAAGAGTGGGGTCAAATAAAACTCTTGTTGGATCCACGTTGAAGATTGATTTGATTGATGGGGTCATTTCCTCTAAGAAATGATACATGCAAGGGAGAGAATGAGATGAGATTTCCCCAAGCGAGGATGCACACTAGGGTTTTGATTTGTTGTAGGATAGTTGGAATGATCACTAGGATAAGAGTTAAAAGTTTGATTTTGAGATGATTGTTAAAAATTTTGGTATTGTTTGGAAGAGTACCTTAGTGTTTGATAGTTGTGTGAATGTTTTGAAGTTTGTGGACAATGTTTGTCTAATTTTTTTGATTTTTGACTAATTGTAGATGTTTTTGATTTTGGGACAAAAATATTTGCTATTTTTTAGATTTTTGATTATTTGGATTTTTTAGATTTTTATTATTTGGATTTTTTAGGATTTTGGAATATATTGTTTTTTAGAGGGTGTAATTTCTAAACCTATGTTTAAATAATTGTAAACATTTCATTTTATTGACAGATTGTAGATGATATAGTGATAGGATGTCTGACTCCGCCCTTGACTCCACACAACTAGTAAGATGTGAGGGATCAACACCGAGAGCCAAGAAGGACGCATGAAAAATGAGATAGTGATGTGCAAATTAAGATGATGGATGCAAAGACATGAGGTTAAAAATGGTCCATTTGAAAAATGTGAATCATCTCCAATTAAGGTTATATGATTGATTCAAGATGATTTTAATCGATTTATCTTACACATTGCTAATATAGATTTATTTCGATCTATACATTAATAATTGATTAATAATATGATTATGTCTCCTATTGAAAATAGTTAATCCAAATATAATAAATAAGAGTGCCAACATATCTTTTTTATTTTGGGTTATATCATTTGGTGAACCCACTTATTGATCGAATCTTTAACATCGCTCAAACCTTAGTTTTTCTAGGGTTTCTATTTCTATCTTGGTGCATGATTATTTTTCCTCACTCTAGGTTAGTTCTTTTTTTTTCATGTCTTGCCCATAAATATTATATGATCTTCACCTAAATCCTAAGGGTCCACCCCTCAAGTTGATTTAGGCTACCATCCCTTTATCCAGTCCATGCCACTCTTATTTTGAGAGAAAGGACTCATCTTCTATTTCCACATGCGTATATACTCAAAGATAAATTATCTCATACTTACATTGATGTTCAATATAAGATCATTCATGTTACTTACTAGGCACCAAAGATCATGTATGTGTAGACACTAAATCATGCACTTTGGGTACATTTCTAGGTCCTAATCACATACTACTATTCATATGATTCCTAAGTGAGAAAACTAGCAATTAACATCTGTCTTTGGCCTTTTGTTTTGTTTCATGTCTTCTTTATGGCCTCTTACACCCTACAACCCAGTCGATGCTTTACTATTTTATATTTTATCACTTTGGACACCAATGCCCAACCATGACACCAGCACCCAGCCCCTGTCCTTTTTGGCGCCCGACCTCTTTATATTGTACTTGCACCTTTTGGGCCTCTTTTATCTTTTGGGCATCTTGTTTTCTTATGGGTCATCCTTTTAGTTGTTAATTATGAAATTTAACCAAGGGAATCATATAAATATAAAGTTATGTGACCATAATGAAGGACAAATCTAAGCATCTATTACTATCACGTAAGTTACATCTAAAGGCATCTCGAGAGCATCAAAGTATCCATCTAACTTCATTCAAGGGAAAAGGGACTACATTTTCTATATACACGCATAGGAGGGGAAGTTCATTTTTCCATCCACACATCTATTTACATTACTACATCTAGCCATCACTCATTATCAAGTGCATCTTGCACAAGAGCTACATAGGGCATGATTCTTACACACACACACACAAGAAGTACATGGAGTCTGAAATGTAGTGCAACACTCAATCATAAGTTCACTCGGTTGGGAACATTTGGGGTTAGAACAACTACCCATTTATATATTTTTATTTATAATATTTGATGTGTTTTGGGGTTTTACATGTGCTCTTTCTCTTTGTAGGTTACAAGAACTCGACGATCTTCCAACAACCTAAAGGTGACCTTGAGTTTTCCGGCAAGTACATCTTCGAGATTGTTGCGAAATCAGCTAAGTATCTTATTCCATCTCTTGCACTTAGGGTTTTAAATCTCCATTTTCTTGTTGCTTTGGTTAGATATGTGTTTTATTGCTTATTTATCGGTTGTGACTACGAAATATTCTAAGGTTTATAAAAAGTTTATTTTTGTTAAATCATTTGGTGAACCCGTCTTATTCGAACACTCTTGGGTCTTCATTTCATCATTTCTTTCATCTTCTCATCATGGATATCTCCATTCATGATTTCTTGCTATCCAATCTTGATTGTCGAGCTAAAATCATTACTCTCTTGGCTAATACTCACATTCCTTCTACTACTCATCCAGACATAGTTTATTAGACATTTATAGATGCATTTTCTCAACAACTTACTTTTCCATCTACTATAGCTGACAATATTTTTGTTTATGACAATGATCCTCCCCTATATATATGAGTATGCATCAATAACTTGGGTGTTAAGAGAACTTTAGTTGATAATGGATTTGAGCTCAATCTTTTTCCTTTATCATTCATTCAGAATATAGGCCTTTCCTTAGCTAATCTTAACCCAACATCTATTTTTGTCCAGGGCATATGATTTTACTACACATCCATACATAGACACATTGTTACTTTTCCTATCACGGTTGGCCCAAAAACAGTTCCTACAATATTCTTTGTTATTGATATCCTAGTTCCATATAATTACTTACTTGGTAGGTCATGGCTTCAAAAATGCAAGTAGTACCTTCTACAGTTCATTGGTGCGTTAAATTATTACATGAGGGCTTTGAATATATAGTTCCCACTTGATAGTAACCCATTCCAATATTGCCACCTAGATCCAACCACTGCATTACCTATTCTAACTTTTTGCTACTATGCACCCTGTTGTTGATCCGTGACCCATGGACTATCCAAATAACTTGCCTCCACTCAAAGGAACCATTTATGCATTAGACAATGTTCCATCCGCTTCAATATCACCCCTCCTTTTACTAATGTTATGGTGCTTTATCGGGGGTATTTCCATACATCGTATGTTATACCATATTCATCGTCTTCTCATGAGCAACCTGCATTTGTGATCCCTCCTTCCACATGTACTCTTTTCATGAATAATGCTTATTGGTTGCACATTCCATTCAATCTCACTTGCTTTGACACTATTTACACACATGATGGCTTGGCTGGCTCAAATTTATACTTGATGGTCTATTTCTTCCACCTTATTCTCCTCATCTCTTTATCACATATATGTTTGTATCTTTGTTGCTTATGCCCTCTATGTCTTCTATTTATTAGTCTTTGTCACACACACTTCTCACGCATATCCACTCACCCTAGGGAAGTCTTGGGTTGACTACATATGCGACACTTTGGATCGACCATCTCAACATTTCATTTCCCACGCCCTTGGTCGTGTTTTTATATGCAATGATTAATTTATTAGCTATTCATAGAATCTTACTCATTAGTATGCACATGGATGTCTGTTACCACCTTTCACCGATGAGGAGTATGTAATGGGCATGTATAACTTACGTTGTAATGGCTCCTTATATGATCAACCACATATAATCACTTATCAAGTCTCTAACGCTTATCCATTTGGCTTCGATCATGAAAATGATGATCTCTTAGATGATATCACTTGATTCACATCTACATAATACATTTGGTAGGGCATCATGTTTACTCTCCTCCCCCCCTCTTTGCATTCTCGGTGTCTAACATCTTTACTATTGACAATGTGTTTCACATCTAGTCCTTTTAGTTGTCTTACATAACTTGATACACTTGTATCATCATTACCTTATGATGCACTCTTGTGTTATGGTTTACACTTGACTGTTGAGGGCATACTACATCCATGAGCCTCACACATTGCACATTTCACACTCAACGCATTCATGACACATCTTTCTAGCATCACATTCTCGCACATCACACTACCCGATGATGCACTCTAGTTCCATGATTCATACTCAACTACGAGGGTATAAATCTGAAATGAACCTAACCTCATCTCACACTCTTCATGCTCTATGCTTCATTGATCATATCTTCCTAGCGCATAATTCAAACCATTTCCGATGACACACTCTTGTTCTATGGTTTATTCTTGACTATTAAGGGGTATTTTATAAATGAACCCCCTCTCACATACATTCATACATATGCACTTAGGGGGAACACTACATTATCACACTCACTTTGCATTCCATTCCATACACATTCACAACATGTTGCATATCTTGGTTGCAATTATTTTGGTTTCTTATACTCGCATGTTACACTTTGTTTACTATGTTAACCAGGATATCTAGTATGTCATTATCTTTATCATATACACATGCATGTTCACTTTCCTTCTAGTTGTGAATGCATACTTTCTATATATCGTCACACATAACATAGATGCTTAACATTGTACCTCTTACCAGTCCCACTGAGGCTACTGGGGCATCCCCTTTGTACACATCATAGTGTTATTGTTTTGTTTTATACTACTTCATATCCTTACTAGCACACTCCTTCATCGATATACATGTCTTGACATACTTTCTATCTTTCTAACATGCTAATGGGTGCTTCATGTGCAACATTTTCTTTACATGTCTATTTTCCACCATGGTTATCTATTACTTTGTTTATTCTTTTGTTTGTCATTTGTTTGACTTTGTATGTCATTGTTTGTGGGCTTTTCCCTTTGTCTTATGTGCACACTATATGTTTTGGCCTTGATTGTCTAGCGATGTTGCGAGCGATGTCCCATGTTTGAAACCCACTTTTCACAGTCTACTTTGTCTTCTTGATTGCTAATTTACACATTATTTTCTATATGCGTATTTGTCTTGTTTACACTAACACATGTTTTCCAACCACTTTGTTTACATGTGCCTTGATTTCTACCATGCACATTCCTTTCCACGTGCAGAGTTATGATTTTAGATCGGCATCGGGTCCTCCTTTGGGCTTCATCCTCCTAGGGATGTCACATCTATCCTAAACAAGGGGGGCATACATTGGGTGAATCGGTCACCCCCATACAATAATTCAGATCACAAGACAACACGGGAACAACACAGAACATCACAGTCACGATTCAAGCATAGAAAGGGATCAGAATTTGACTTGGGTCCTCAACATAGCACAAACACACTAGTGCACAACTCTAGACACTAGCGCTGGTGCTCTGACATTTCCTAGGTGCCTAAGACCAAGGGTGGTTACAAAATTTTTCTCAGATTGGCACAATTTCTAGTAGTTTACACAACGGTTTTCACAGAACATGCACAATCCTCCAAAAATCAGCATGCATGTTTTCTCCTTTTTCTATTTTACGTTGGATCGAACTGGATCGAAATGGATCAAACTTAACAAAGTAGGATCACACCATCTGCAGTGGTGTATAAATCGTCAAGGTTGGAGAATAACACTAGACCTTTCTTCCCAACACTTCTTCTACCATACCAAAAAAATGAGATTGCCCAAAAACTTGTTCTTCTACAAAATCTTTAGGATCCTTTTAATCATATTCACTCATCACGAATCAGGTGCGCATGTTACTTTTCACATTTTTTTACATTTTTTTACACACTTTTTACATTATTGGATCAAATTTTTCATATACACGACTTTGACTACTCTCTTGCTCTTCTTTTGTAAGTCTATCCTTAATACACAACAAGAAGCAACCCTTCATCAAGTGATAATGAAAACATGTACAAACACAACGTGGTGCAACTCATTATGCTTTTCACCCCTAGGGTCACTTCCTCTTTCCTAGCTTATCTTCCATGCTTCATTTTTATCACTCCATGTTTTTCTTGTCTCCTCGACACACTTTTTCCATTGATCTACATGGTTATTAGGTACGCATCTCTTATCTACTTTATGTTATTGATTATTCACTCAACAACATAAAGTGGGGGCAAATGTAGACACTAAATCACGCACTTTGGGTACATTTCTAGGTCATAATCACATACTACTATTCATATGATTCCTAAGAGAGAAAAATACAATTAACATGTCTTTGGCCTTTTGCCTTTGTGTTTCATGTCTTCTTTATGACATCTTACACCCTACAACCCAGTTGATGCTTTATTGTTTTATCTTTTATCACTTTGGAAACCATTACCCAACCACGACACCAGCGCCCAGGCACCCCCATCCTTTTGGGTGCCCTAACCTCTTTGTATCTTACTCACCCCTTTTGGGCCTCTTTTATCTTTTGGGCATCTTGTTTTCTTATGGGTTGGCCTTTTAGTTGTTAATTGTGAAATTCAACCAAGGGAATCATATAAATATAAAGCTATGTGACCATAATAAAGGACCAAGCTCTAAGCATCTATTACTATCACCTAAGGTTGCATCCAAAGGCATTTCAAGAGCATCAAAACATCCATCTAGCTTCATTCAAGGGACAAGGGACTACATTTTCTGCATACACACATAGGAGGGGAAGTTCATTTTTCCATCCACACATCTATTTACATTGCTACATCTAGCTATTGCTCGTTATCAAGTGCATCTTGCACAAGAGCTACCTAGGGCATGATTCTTACACACACACAAGAACTACATGGAGTTTGAAATGTAGTGCAACACTCAGTCGTAAGCTCACTCAGTCGGGTGACCACCGAGGTCGGTCGACTCCCCATTTCATATTTTTCTTTTTAAGATTTGATGTGTTTTGGGTTTTACAGAAGTGCTCTTTCTCTTTGTAGGTTATAGGCGAACTTGATGATCTTCCAACGACCTAAAGGTGATCAACAACGAATACCAATAAACATATTGTGACACTACAAAATTTAGTTTATGAGGTTTTTCACAATCACGGGTGCCCAAAACTAGTCTATAATGCCTAGGCACCCCGACCCGATCCGAGCGCCCTAGTCCCAATATTTTCAATAACTATGTGATTTTTTGGGCTTGGTTGCGACATTTTTCCATCCTATTTCATCAGTTTTCCATCTCAATACATCTTTGGGATTATTGTGAAATCAACTAAGTCTCTTATCCCATCTCTTGCACTTAGGGTTTCAAATCTCCATTTGCTTATTATTTAGGTCAGATTTGTGTTTTACTTCTTATTTATTAGTTCGTGTCTCCTCGAAATATTCCAAGGTTTAATTTTTTTATTTTTGTTAAATTAATATGCAACCTTTAATTCTCCCAACGTTTGTTTATTATGCTTATTTTGGGACCCACATTCTATGTTGTTAATATGAGACACTTGATAAGTAATTAACTTGGGAAGATCAACCTAGCCCTCCACCACCTTCTACTTCTACTTCTAGGCCCAATGTTCCACAAAGAGGATATGGTATATTGAATAAATTGGATAATACATCTACAAAGATATCTATTCTAGAGTTACTTAAGAGAACACCGATTTACAAGGACATTTTATACGAGCCATTGCAATCTACTACCCTCCCTACTACTACCCCACCATATTCCTTCATTTTTATCATGAATGCATTTAAAATCAAGGATAAAGATATTACTTTCGGTTCCACAGAGTTTCCCTTTAAGTATATATAAAATTAATTCCCACCATTGCTCATTATTGTGTGGATTCAAGGATTTTGAATTAAACAAGTATTAGTTGATAGTGGATCAAGTTTGAATGTTTTCGCTAGTTACTTTCTCTAAAAATGGGTATTGCCATGAGTTCCATTGATATTACTACCACAATTTTTCACAACTTTGATAATATTATAAGATATCTTATTGGCATAACCAATTTAGATATTTTAGTTGGCCTTAGAAAGATCCCCACTTTGTTTCATGTTATGGACAATGCTCTTTATTATAATCTCATTTTAGGATGACCGTGATTCCATGTTATGGAAGCAATACCATCTAATTTTCATTAGTTTGTTAAATTTATACATGATGGATATACATACACTATTATTATAGACGAATATCCTTTCAAATACTTTAAGTTGAAAATTCTCGCTTCTAATGAGACAATCGTTACTTCTCCGACACAACATATTCCTAGGAACAAGTGACCCATATATGTGATTGGAGAGTCAACTAGCCCTTTGTTCTTATGTTTCTTGTACACAACCTAGTAAGCCTCCATCCGATCAAGTTACACAACCATGTCCCCATATTACTACAACCTTATTTATACGTACTACTATATTTCCACCATATGTGCCTCGGGTTATTCTAGGGGTATCCCTACTAGTTAATGTAGAATAAAAACATAGCTTAGTTACTAATTATTATGACAATGGTGATGATATTATAGAACTATCCAATGCAATCTTGTATAAAACTTAATTTTAATCTAGTTGATGAGGATGGTACTATGTTTTGTAGTTTATTTATATCTACAAGTCATAGGTACTATTGACTTATTTATACGTACTAAGCCTAGTAAGCCTCCATCCAATCAAGTTACACAACCATGTCCCCATATTACTACAACCTTATTTATACGTATTACTATATTTCCACCATATGTGCCTCGGGTTATTCTAGGGGTATCCCTACTAGTTAATGTAGAATAAAAACATAGCTTAGTTACTAATTATTATGACAATGGTGATGATATTATAGAACTATCCAATGCATTCTTGTATAAAACTTAATTTTAATCTAGTTGATGAGGAAGGTACTATGTTTTGTAGTTTATTTATATCTACAAGTCATAGTATCTTGTTGACTTAAATATCACATGATAGATACTAAGAACACCTCTCCTTCTAAAGAATAAGCTATTTCTAAAATGATTATAACCACTTACAAAACTTGTAAAATTTATCACCGTGCATTTAGTTTAAGCACACTGTGAGTCCATTCGATGGAAAATATGTCAATCATAAAGTGCAAATGACACCCACTATTGTTATCCCATACATTATGCAACATTTTTTAACTCTTTAGATTTTAATCCTGTTCCCAAATCAGCATTACTATTTTGGCACATTTAGACATGCCACAAGAGCTCTTACATATGATACTTGATATTTATTTATTAGCCTTACATGTTACATGCCACCACACCATAAAAAAGTTAGTTAGATAATTAGAAAATCCCTTTTACGATTACCATTGTATTATTGGCCATGATGCATGATGCAAATCATTTTCAAACATTAATCTCTCAAATTGTTACATTAAAAGATAGCGGTACGATTACCATAATTCATAGTGGATCGACACAATAAAATGATCATATCATTGATATCAAAAGAGTGCCCTCAATTCAAAACTTTTACGAGCACACTTTATATACAAAGCACATATTTGGAACATGTCCCACTCAATTTAGATACAAGCAATAATATCTATGCATATGATACATTGTACACTCTTATCCTTACAGCCATAAGACATTATCCCTCTCTTGATCCCATCCTAAAAAATTTAAGGGTACATTATGCTACTTATTGCACATGTATTACGTGTTATAAAAACTAAAATATGGGTTTCCCTTGACCCTTAGCTCACACATATTTCTTTGGGAATATCTTGGCTATGCCACTATTAAAAATTGCATATTCACAATATTACCTTCCTTAAAATTTATACAACTATCATAATTTAGCATGATGGTCTCCTTGATTACCAACATAATATGACACATTGGAAATACACTATGGATGGATGAGGACCACCCTATATCGATAAGGAATATATTTTGAAACTATTACAATTGTGTGAAATAAGATAGTTAAATGGCCATTTCTTTCGTAAGCTTTATCATATGGATAATCCAAGACTCATAGAATTTGATCATGATGTAGATTACTTGTTAAATGTTGAACAATACTTGCTTGTCACAAATATAAATATTCTAACAATATAAAAACATTCAAATAATCTCATAAGCAAAAAAACATTCAAATATTATGAAAATACAAAATCGGGACTGCATAAAATTGATTGGCTAGTTCTTTGCTATGTACATGTTGTTTTTCATATGGATTGATAAATATAATATTATACATAATTTTTACACCCATGCATTTCACAAGCTATTTGAGCATGATGTAAGATGTCCACATGACTATTCAATGCTTAGATGTTGGATCTCTCCTCTTACAAGTGTCCAAATAACATATGGGAGCATATCTTATGCTATCGATGTTGTTGTTTCATTACATAATGTCATTTCAAATTCTCAAGTATAATCATTTTCTATGTTATTTATTTAGACTAATGTGGCTAACACATGTGCCTTGTGTAGAGCTAATATTTCTTGATCTATGTGCCTCAAGCAATTGTAGACTATTATATGCACTTGATTTCTTGTATGCTTTATTTTTCATGTATGCAGATATGGCCTTTGCTTTATAATGTTCATGCGACAATTTAGTGTCCCTTGTTTGTAGTATTTGTTACTTTTCCTATGCTTGCTTAGGTGTGTGACACTCTTGTGTCTCTTGTTTGTGGCTCTTTACCTTTTCTATGACTAACATACATGATATCACTTGTTATACTTGTATGTTTCTATGACTATATATTTGTTTTCTTCTATCCTTCTATGTTTACTTGTTAGTATGCTTTGTTTGCTATCTCTTCGTGTCATGGTTTCTACCATGCACTCTTTTACAAAAACATGATCTCTATGATGGCCACCTACAACAAGCCCTTAATGTGATCCAACATTGACTATCTGCTACATTTGACATGACCAAACATAATTTATTTTGAGTCAATCGATCTAGTTACATATCTCTCTCACCTCAAAAGAGGGAACATCCAGTGGGGTTGACACAAGAATATCTATGTAATTCAAGCACCCAAATAAAATACATAACTCGAATAAAATGGAACAATGAATAGATACACATGGAACAAGAACATATACATAAAAACATCATAATTCATGTAGGTATAAAACCGTCCAATAGGGGACCAAACTATTTGGACGTGACTTTCTAGAATGGATGGTTTTGTCATAGGAAAACTCTTAGTAGAAAATTGAAATAATCCACAAACAATTTTTCATAGGCTTTTGATATAGGTTCAGGGACAATTATCACAATTCAAAGTAAAGTTTATTGTATTTTAAAACAGAATGTGTGGGGCACAAGTACTTCATTCCATTTCAACTTTGTGCATTTAGATTGCTTTTACACTCCACAATATGGGGGCATGGGCCATTTTATTATTCTATATTCAATATTTCATACGTGATACACATATAGAACTATATTATGGGGGCATGAGTATATTTCATACCATTTCAAATTTGTGTTATTGACACATTTGGGACTATAACTATCTTTAGCCATGTGTTGTTCGCGTGTAGAAGCTTTAGGGGTGTTCATAAATCCTGTTATACCATTATTCTCATTATTTTTGGAGGTGTTTGGAAAGACTAGACATCCCATAACACCCCTCCTCTTTTTAAAAGGTTCTTTAGGGCAACTTGAAATCCATGTGACAACCTTCTTTGGAGTTGGGTCAAGTGACACCTATCTCCCTATGGCTTCGACATCTCCATCAACAAATCGGGGATTGATCACCCCCAATCCTCTAATGGCTTAGTTCCAATCCTTCTCTCCAAGAACTCATCAAGGAGCTTCTCCTTCATCAAGACAAACATATGTACTCCTTTCTAGCTTCGCTTACTTTTCAAATTTGTGAAGTTCAATATTTCAATTATATTTTCAAAGATGAGTTAAAGTTAATTTTTTTATGGACATTGACTACACTTTGTGTTGTAGGTTTTAGTATGGAGGTCATGTTAACACTTAAATGAATCAAGTACCTCGAGTGAAGATAAAGTGTGTTTACACACTCATATGTCTTTTCCTTTAAGTAAGTAATTTCATTTCATACTTAAAGGGTGGGAAATACAGCACTTAAATTTGATGATTAATCACTTGGTAATGACAACATTGGCTTTATCCTAAATCATGATTTGTGCACATTCTACATTCGAGGGTCTCATACTGCTCATTTTGCACTCCCAAATTCAAAGAAAAGCAATTATAGAACATTTCCAACTTTCTTATCTTTTTGTCACTTGCTCATCAACCTTTTGAGCACATTATCATCTAAGTAGATCTATCTTCTTTCACCTCGTTGCCTTTAGCACTTGTTTGATTCGATTTATCTTACATATTGTCGTATTGATAATTAATTAATATTCTCAATACATCTCTTGTTTCTAACCCTTGATTTAAAGATAACAAATAAAAACACCAACACCCGAATTAGAAGAGAGAAGATGTTGAATGCCTCTTCTCTCTCCATTCACAAAGCCTTTAACCTCAAATGTACATAGCCTAAAAATAATATTTTAAACCATACATCAATCATTTTTGTAAAACAAACCATTTCATACATTTTCAAAATGAAGATCCTTATATTGCAACCCATTTACAAGTGAATTAACTACTTGAGTGGCCCTTATATTGCAACCCATTTTCAAAACGGAGATCCTTATATCTAACCCATTTATGAGTCAATTAACTATTTGAGTGGCCCTTATATTGCAAAACCCATTTTCAAAACGAAGATCCTTATACTACAACCCATTTGTGATTGAATTAACTACTTGAGTGGCCCTTGTTTTATAGTTTACAACAAAATCATCTTTCTAGGAGATCATAGGAATAATTGAAAATCAACTAAATAAATAAGCTTGCTTTAGGAAGTTAATTTTATGGTTATTTTATGTGACATGCAACATGTTATTTCCTATGTTCTCCAACACAGATAAATTAATGTTATTTTTCTCATATTTACCCCTTTGTGCATCTATGTGCTATATAGTTTATCGAACCTCTCTAGATAATCTCAAATTTTATTTAAATTAGAATTCTCAAAAATAGTTTCGCGGAGGCTAGGATTTTTTTTTGCGAGGGTGTTCATTAGCTTAGCTTGGCCGCTTGTGGCGGCATGCAACCGTCGCCCCTGTCTGCAGTGCTACACACTTCACTTGGCCAATGAATGACACCTTTTGCGAATGCAAAATCCTTTATGGCTGCATGAGTTGTTGGAAAAAACGGGCAGAGCTCTTTAAGCGTTCCATATGCGCCTTATATTGTGGAAAAGTCTGTTGTAACTCCTATAGTTACCCTTTCATTTTCAGAGGTAATGAATCTATTTCGCCTAAAAGATTTGCCATTATCTCTGTCATTTTAATGGATTTTGGCCAAAGACTGAAGATCTCCATAAATGGATTTATTCTATTGGTCCGTGGTTGTGAAGTCCAGTTATGTGCAAAGGTTTTTTTATTTTTCGTTTCGTCTCTCCTATAAATTATCAACGGACTATTGATGAGGGTCCCTGGTTCTGGGGTAGGGCTAGCCTTTTTATTACTCCATGGTTTTGGATTTTGATCCTTCTACTATGGTTGTTTCAAAATGCATGTTTGGGTTCACCTCCCCAATCTTCATATCCGCTTTTGGCACCCTCGCAGCTTTGTCCGCTATTGGTAATTCTCTGGGTCGATTCATCAAGATGGATGATGAGTGGTCTAAGCAAGGGTTGTTCACTTATGCTCGTATTTGCATTGAGGTGGATCTCAACAAAGGTCTTTCAGACAAGTTGGAATTAAACCATGATGGTTTTAAGTGGGTTCAAATGTTGATTATGAGAACACGCCCTTTCGTTGTTGGTTATGCCATCAAACTAGACATCTTCATGAGGCTTGCACATTATCACTCAACCAGAATAAAAACAAGAAAAAGGGGTTTCTTCATAGCCTAAACGCTCGGTACCTTTTACAACGCATGAAGTCAAAGAATGTTCTCACCCCAAAAATTCAGAGGCTATGAGTGTTGAGGTTCCCCCTGTTGGTGGTTGTGTCAAGCGGTTTCATGTCTCGAGTCTTCGATTAAGAACCCAATTAGGATAGTCCCCGCCTTGATCCTCCGCAGATTTGGCTTCCTAGCAATGGAAGACGGTTATTACGAGGTCTAAGGAGAAGAAGGGGCACTTTGAGCATCCTATTACTTGTCCATTGCAATGCTCTGGATGCTTGTGCACCTTTTTCTTTTTCCACTTGTTCTAGGCTTGTGCCCAGTCTTGGTAGTTTGACTTTCTCCGTTTACCTTTTGGTGTTTCGTGTTGCCTTTGTGACCTATTTGTGGGACCGTAAATTTTCTAATCACCCCTACTAATATAACTCTCTTTAAAAATATTAAGAACAATTCCAATAATATAATCTCAAAATTTCTTAATGTCGTAAAATGAAGATTCGAATCCCAACCTCAATATAATAACCAATCCCTTTCTTTACAAACTCGATCTCGACCTCACAACCAACCACACATGTGAATTAAAAGAGGACATTGGACATCGTCTCTTCTCTCTATTCCCAAACCTCTAACCTTAAATAGATGGGGTCCAAATTTAAGTTAGGCTAAATAAAAAATTAATTTTATGTGACATGCAACGTGTCAACTAGTAATCTTCTCCAACGCCGACAAATGAGTTGTTATTTTCTCACGTCCTACATACTCTATATATATATGTACTTAGGCCGTGCTCTGTATATTCTTCGCCTCTGTTCCCTCCAACTAAAATCTTCCGTCTTACGTTCCGTAACCTGAAAGGTTTTCCATATTTCGTTAACCTCAAAATTTTCCTTTCTCAATTATTTTCCTGTGATGGATCCGGAGAACCAAGGTTCGAACCTCATCACGGACAGAATAACGAGTGACGAGACGGATGAAGAGTCATCGTGGATCAATTCATGGCTGATTGACAGTGACACCGCCGAAACCTCCGCGGATTCGAACCCGCGACCGACGGACGCGCGATGGACCTCCTTGCCGACGGATTATTTCCTTCACCTACAGGAGCTGGAGGAGCATCAAACCCCGCCGTAACAAAGGACTTCCTTCGCCCCGGCGCGGATGAATTTCGAACCGCAGACCCCGAGGACGATGAAAACCCTACTTTTGATCTCCATTATGACGCAGGCGGAGGAGGAGAAGACGACATTGCTGATATTTTTCGCGTGTGGGACCTCAACACAGAGAATTCCGACCTGGAAGGGGAAACGCTGACGGATATTTTCAAGTTCACTTACGATCTCCCTCCGTCAGATGACGGCGCTCCGGAGGTTTCCGGCAGCTCGATCGATGCGTGGGATTTGAAAGAACTGGAGAGCGTGGAGAATGTGATTGCAGCGATGGGAGACCTCAGTATAAATCGTCGGGATGATTAGAGCTCAAAACGGACATTATTTTGGGCAATTTTGCGTTTGCCGTTATCTGTAATTTCTGTACAGGAAGGATGAATTTTTAGGTCAGCCTAATTTTTTTCCCTAAACTGCATGTGTCCGAATTTTTTCAATTTCTGCATTCTTTTTCGTGGTAAGTTGATGACAGTACGCTATTAATTAAAATGGTAGCTCTGCATGTCTCTAAACGAAAATTATACTTGAAGTGCAAGTGATGTTATTAGGGGGAATTCGTGTTTGGTTTAATAATCATTTACATATATTTTTGATTGAAGATTAAATATCTTAATTCTTGGCATAACAATTGTATGGATGGATTAGGTGTCATAAAATAACTTACTTTTTAGGTCTGGTTCAGCTGGCCTAAACCATTCTTTTAGGTAGTTTAGGGGTGTTTTATGCTTACACTTAACCCATAACATGTATTGAGGACTTGATTCATATTATTTAGAAGTTATGAGGGGTTTGCAAACTTATTTTTTTACTTTATACTTTACAGACTTTTAGGGAAAGTAATGGGGAATATAAGCCATCATTTTGGAGTTTTCGCTTTTAGTGTGTTACTTTATTAGTAAAATGCTTTTCACTTTCTAATCTCTTACTCCAACTTAAAGATTTTCACCTTTTAAATGTTGGTAAAATGAGTTTAGCCTTTTATTTTATTAGTAGAATTTTTGTTATTATGTGTTGAGGGCTTGTGTATGATCGGTGACGTTCGCCTTGTGTTAAAGTCTTGCTCCTGAAGTTCCGGGTTGTTGGATATTCACTATCCCTCCGGATCACCAAAAAAACTTTTGATATTGCTAGTATATATAGGATCATCATTAACACATATACCCATAATTTTACATATAAAACTACATAACTTAAAAGTATTATATACATAAAATTATTATTATCACACAATATTAGATACGTTGCAATTATTATATACATAAGATTTTGGTTCTTTCCCTCTAATCATCAAATAATTATTTTTAATTAAAAATCAATCATATTCAAATATTTTAATTTCGTAGTGTTTGTATTATAACTTCTAAAACATAATTAGATTATAATTTCAATTTTTAGTGTTTATATTATAGCTTTTAAAACATAATTAAATTATAATTTCTTTGAAAAATGATTGGTTGTAATTCTTGACATAAAACAAGAAAAATGGTGCCAACATATTCAAAATTTCATCAATCATGACAATATATTTATTATTCTCATTGAAGAACAACCACTTTTTAGAAATAGTCACTCTTTTTTTGTATTTTTGGGAGATTTTTACTAGTGTAATTCTAGTCATATTTTTTTCTTATATAGGGGAGAGGACTTAGTAGTGGTGCCTTTGTAAATTAGGGGCCCACCAAATCAATTTAAATATAATATGAGATCCTGATTTTTTCACCAGCACATAGTTTAATATTTTTTTAAATTATATATTTTTTTGAGTGTTGAATTGGAGGGAAAGACATATTTTGAATCGATTTAAAATTGTAAATTTGAGTTACACTACATTTTGATTGGAACCCATACTTGATCATGGGTGATAATGGTTGAACATTGACAATTTAAAAATGACAATTCTTACATGGCATGATGGGATTGGGTGTTGTCATATCAAAAATGACTAATCACCGTGTACTTTTATGACAACTATTAGGTGTTGTGTATTCAACACACTTTATCAACAATTAGACCCGCTCAACTATTGGTGTCTTTCCCCTATTTTTTGTTAATAAGGGGACTCACTTTAACACACAAACACTGTAAACATTTGTTAGTAGGAAAGGAATG
Source organism: Taxus wallichiana var. yunnanensis (assembly GCA_018340775.1). Classification (NCBI taxonomy): domain Eukaryota; kingdom Viridiplantae; phylum Streptophyta; class Pinopsida; order Cupressales; family Taxaceae; genus Taxus; species Taxus wallichiana. The sequence continues at coordinate 681,297,777 of CM031236.1, forward strand.
ACTAATATATTCACTAATGTGATCGCTTATTTTCTAACCCATCTTCTCATTGGCAAAGTTTTTGGTGTGTAATGTTTACTAATTCACCCTTGTCTCACAATTATTACCAATATGTGATTAACCCAATTACTGATCAAAATCATATATTTTATGTTAAGTTGGTGGATTTCATCAACAATTTAATTAGATAATGTTGATTCGACTTTTCATATGTCATGTCAAAGGTTATATAATAAATTCACTAATATTCCCATTATATAACACACACGCATACACACACACGTGCGCGCGCGCACACACACACACACACACACACACACACACGTGGATGCGCACACACACACTCGTGGATGCGTACGTGCACACACACATGCACACACATGCACATAGATGCACACACATACGTGCGCACATGCATATGGATGTATTCACACACACATGTGTATGTAAACACGCACACGCACACGCGCACACACACACACACACATGCACACGCACGCCATATACACATTTAAATAATTAATCTACCTTATCTACACGTGCAAATAATAAAAGCATAACAACATGTAATGGTATGAGCTATTTGCTTCACGACACCAACCAACACATTTGCTAACCTAAATCTTAATAAACATATATATATTGATAAATAGTTTTGAAGGGGACCATACCCCATAGTATAAAAGGGCTTAAGAGTCAATGAAACAAGACAATCAATGGTTTTTTGACATGTGGGGACCACACCCCGAAAATAAGGCCAAACAACAAGAAAGAAACGTTAAAAACAAGGGCAGGGGACAACCTTCATACATGAAGCCAAAACACAGCCGAACAACAACATCACAATATCTATACAACCACGAAATACCAGCAGAAAGACCAAAAAGCAGAGATCTGGAAACCTTCATTTGAGAGAATTGTTGAAGACCTTTTTTACCTCCTCCATAGCCTTAAACATATTAAGAATGTTGTGTGTTGGGAGGGTCTTTGTTGATTGAAGAGATAGCCAATTTATTTTCTTTACCTCCTTTCCAAATTCTGTTGGAATGTCACTAAGATCACAAACTTTTTTAACCTACACTTCAATGAAATCAAGTATGGCCTTATACATAGTCAGGTGGTCAATTTGCTTGTTTATGATCTTCTCCACAGTCTCTTCCATTGCCCTCTGTTTCTTAGCTATATCTTTAAGTTTTTCCTCAATGTTATAATCGGGACATGTTTATCTTTACCTCCTGTTTGAGTAAAGAGCCATGTCCTCTTTAAGGACCTTGATTTTTTTAGCATGCATCTTAATTTGGGCCTTCAAATCATGACTAGCCGAGGATCGATCCTGGGCAATTTGGCTAATGGATAGTAAGCTCTCTGCTATGGCCGAGATCCTTACCCTTGTGCTACTTCGGAGAACCCTTTTGGCTGGTGGAGTAGAGGGTGGTCTAAGGTTTTTAGTCCTCACTTTATGACATAGAGGGGGTTGGACATGAGGAATAAGATGAGATGGAACATTAACAACAACATCATAACAATACTAGTGTAAAAGAAGTATAATTCCCGATGGAGAGGTATATCGTGTTGGTGGGAGTGGACTTCAAGAATGGATTTCTCCAAGGATTGTAGAATGTAATATGACAGGCTCACTTTGGGGTCCTGCTAAAATGATTCAGAAGGACGAGGTGGTGTAAAGGCAGGGTTGAGAATCTACCCTCAAGTGTAATGTATCTAACCACCATTCTAGAGACCTCGTTAAAAGGGGGATGGATAGAGGAGCATCCTAGTCTCGCCTTGACAAACTTGAGGGTTTCGTAACCTTCAACATTTTTTTCCTCTGCCTCTTTATCAAATTTGTTTCAATTTTTTTTTATACCATTCTTACCTAGACTGTAATAAAGGAAATCATATTTTCAGTAATGAGAAATTCCTTACCTTTGTAAGCGATTACCCTATCCTTCTAGTGTTTGGAAAAAGTGACAAAGATGTGCTTATCATGGCCCTTGATCCTCTTCATGAAGGTAGTAAATCCATCAACATCTAACACCTTCCATAGTTCTTCATTTTCCTGCCAAGAAGGGTCACAAACCGACTCGACTTTGTAGGGAGGGCCGCTCATGGTTGTGGAGAGCGAGAGACGTTAGGTAGCATGGTACATGCAGACTTAACAAACATATATTAATATACACATATTTACATAGTTAATATACCTTATGCAAACACGTGCAAATGACAAAAACACAACAAATCTGCTATGTTATGATATGTCTTAGTTGTTTTGTATCCTTCTTATTATTACAACACAATTTTAAATAGAGAATACACATTATAGATATGGGATTTATTATTAACACAATATATATACAATTATAATCAACACACACATTTTTTCTCCTATGCCTTTTATCAATTTGTTTTAAAAAAATTGATACCATTTATACCCAATTCTATAACAAAGGAAATCAAATTTTTAGTAATGGGAAATTCCTTACCTTTGTAAGTGATTACCCTATCCTTCTAGTGTTTGGAAAAAGTGACAGAGATGTGCTTATCGTGGCCCTTGATCCTCTTCATGAAGGTAGTAAAGCCATCAACATTTAACACCTTCCATAGTTCTTCATTTTCCACCAAGAAGGGTCACAAAATGGCTCGACTTTGCGGGGAGGGCTGCCCATGGTTGTGGAGAGCAGAGAGACGCGTGTAGTAGGGTGCACTGCATTTAACAAACATATATTAATATACACATACTTACATAGTTAATATACCTTATACAAACATGTGCAAATGACAAACACACAACAAACTACTATGTTATGATATGTCTTAGTTGTTTTGCATCCTTCTTATTATTACAACACAATTTTAAATAGAGAGTACATATTATAGATACGGGATTTATTTTTTTGGAATTAGGGTAAACGAGGGTGTTGAAAGGACCCACATCCTTGTACAATTGAGGATTTTTTGAGAGGATCCACAACCTAGGTTACAATGAAGGGGACCACCATTAGGAACCCAATTGAAGCAACCATGAAGCCATAATGAAGATGCAATGACCAACGACAACAATTACATCGAGTGGAACAACTACTAGTGACGATAATGAGAGGAACCAATGCCAAAGTGATGATAGTGAGAGGAGCAACAATTAGTGTTATCGGCGAGAGGAGCAACCACTAATGTCAACATCGAGTGGAGTAGCCACCAACATCAGCAGCGAGAGGAGCAACCACCAACGACAACATCGAGAGGAGCACCCACTAGCATCAGCAACGAGAGGAGAAAATACCCGGCGCCAAGCGGTGAGAGGAGCAAATACCAACGTCATCAGCGAGAGGAGTAACCACTAGCGTCAACACGAGCAGAGATGCCACATCTAGCGGTGAACCACCTTCGAGGAGGATCTTGCCTCGAGGAGATTTAAACACGGGTGGGAAATCACACATCCATGTGACTTGACCGCACCATTCCCACCCCATCGGCATAAATATTGGATTTATTATTAACATAATATATATAAAATTATAATAGACACACACAAATAATTTTAGATAACGATTTACAATTGGTATAAATATATAAAATACATTTATATAAAAATATTGATACAAGGCTTTTATCTTGGAATTTAACTATAACATATTAATTAACAACTCCATTACTTTTTTTGAAAATTTCCTATTGACCCATGACAAATGACATTAATATATTTGCACCATTCTTTTGAGTTCAAAAAATATATTTCTAAGATAAAAAGGGCTCCAAACTCCATAGGGTCAATATAATATATTTTTAAGTTTACTTCTCAAAGAAAAAAGGAAGAACTTCTAAGTGATGGTCAATGAATGTCAAATATACGATTGTCATGAATTCTTTATCCGTATACATTATAGTCACCTACCATGACCCTTATTGCCATTGTAGGATGCATATTGGTGTAATTATTATACATATGGAATTATTACTATTATAAAAATATTAAATACATATATTTGAAAAATACAAATAATATCAATCTTAAGGCTCTTATCTTGATTTTTTTTTATACTATATCAATTACCAACTTGATTAATTTATTTGAAAATTTCCTATTCACTCTTTGGGATTTTTTTTTCAAACTCTACCTTATGGCCAAGATATTACAAATTCCCAAAGTAAAAAGAAAGAAAAGTTTAGGTGAGATTTAAATGGACACCAAATTCAACGTTTAGTGTTTTATCAACAAAAAAAAGTTAAGAGTAGACATAAATGAGATTTTATTTTTATACTTGTTTATTTGTAGCACTTTCATGAAAAGAATTTAGAAGGTTTATAGTATCTTCATGACAATAGAAATAGTTCTCGAAGTTGGAACAAACATTTTTGTAGTGGTATAACATAAGATAGTATGTTTGACGTTGAGTGCAACTAATAATCTTGAAATGCATTACGACATCTATGTGTTTCGTATATACTTTAAAAGGAATAACACAACACTCAAACTTCATATACTAACACTTGTATGTTTGATGCGAGAGCATCACATTACAAAGAATTTTGAAGCATTGCATAAGACCAAGAATTTTCATTTTGTGCATGGTAACACATATTCAATGTATAGAGGCTCATGTTATACTAGAGGGATCATCTTGATGGTGCGAAAATGCATAAAAATCATGAGGGAAAATGGTTTTTATAGGATTGGAGAATACTCACACATATATGATCAATTTTGCATGACATCACCATAGTTAATCCGTACACACATGTAACAAAATTGATCTCAAGATCATACAAAAATTATCGTATATATGTATCTCTATGTGATAAGATGCATTTCTCATGATGTGATTAATATAAGAACCGAATTTGAACAAAGACTTAAGGTGAGTTTGTTACATAGTTACAAGTGGTTGAGGAAATGGTTAATTATATACTAGAGAATCAACTCTTAGCGTAAGACAACAACAAGCCCCAATGTCTCTTCAACTAAATAAAAACTTAAGCTAGGTTAAGCTTACCCATTTTAGCGTGAACCTAGAAAAAACCAAGCTAGATAACTAAAGACAACTTCTAGACTAGAGTGAACTTACCAACATCATCCCTTAAGTGCAAAACTAGAGAGAGAAGAGAAAAACAAAGAGATATATTTTTAGATATGGGTCCAAGGAACTAGGCCTAATTAGGTACCCATGTATAAATATACAATATAACACTAGTGTCCCTATAGATATTGATCAATCTTACTAGAATACAAGGATATTGAGTTGTAACCACTAAGTCAAAATAGGCATCAATGTTATATATGAGGGGCACTCAAAAGAACACTAATAAAAAAGAGGAAAACTAATAATTAGGGGAGAAATGTGTCACCACAAGGTTTCTCAAAAAACAAACGAAACAATAAAAGTGGAGGTGTCGAGATATGCTAAAAGGCATCCTTAGAAGGAAAAACACAATACTAAAAGATAATGTTGAAGAAGGTGTGTTATCACTGAATAACAACACCCTCCGGTTTGCACAAGTGTGTGTGTGTGTTTGAGCTCACGGTGTGACTTAGTAACATGGGTAATATCTCCAAGTTGTGGGACTTGCTACTTGAGATAGACCTCCAAAGAAAGCTAGTTCTTCTTCCTAATCTAGTGTAAATTGACTCTACTAAAACAAATGACTAACTACTCCTAACCTATCACTTCTAAGGGACCAGGGAAAGAGAAAGAGCATAATAGAAATCTACACTACAGAGGTGATGCACCAAAAGAAGGGTAAGAGAATAATCCCCCAATATGTGAAAATGAAAGGAAATACTGATTAGAGAGGGTGATAATAGTTCTCCACATGATCTAATAACAACATTCACAATACATTTCCATGCATACACAATGATAATGAAACTTGCAAGGGCATAGAATAGACACAATAGATCTGTAATAAGTTTGAAGAGGCAAGAAGAAATACAAAAACACAAGGGAAAATACATCCACAACTCATATCTATTACTTCATACTATGCACAATTTAAGCTATTACAAAGTAAAGGCTTGGATCACCATGCAAGGAGTCCACTATAAAGGCCTGCAACACATTGGCTTCACAAAACCAAAATGACAGAGTTTTTCTACTCAAACTATCATCCCTTATAATGATCCCAACACTTCAATTTATAGAATTTTTAGAAGAGAGAGAGAGGGAGGATGTAATTCCCAAAATTCACTTTTCAACCAATTGTAAGTCATGATAAATGAGTGTGGTTGGTGATTTTGGACCTGCAAAAGCAATCTCAAGGTGTCCCATAACCTATAAAGCCTGAAAGAATGATTTCCCATGCTCATTGAATGCTCCTCCAACCACTTTCCAACAACCAAACAAAATTGGGCTCGTTTTCCTTAAAAATCACCATCAAATCTTCATCAATTTCTATATATTTCTTGGTTTTTGTACGTCGGGATCAGAACCATGATTCCAATGAGACCAATTTTGTGAAAATCATTGAGGAACGCAAAGATATGGCTTCTTGAGCGAGAGGCAATCGCTTTGAGTTTTCCCAGGACATTTCTTTAATTCCACGGACTGAAAATTAAATTGATTGGTTGGAAAGCATCATTTCAATTATTTTTCCTATTAAATTATCTGGGTCATTTAAATTTGTGGGCCCTTGGTTTCATTTTCTATTATTTTGCGTTGGGGGGAAGTGAATTGTTATATACTTAGCAGTTATAAGGCCAACGGCCTAGCTTGACCGAAAGTAAAGTGGCTATCTCCGTACATTGTCAACCCCTTCATCCATTTGTGCTTTGAGCCACTTTGTGCCACTTGGACACCTATTATGACTTGTCTTTGCACCACTTAACACTCATCCACTTGCATCGGTCACGTTTCATTCTCCCTCGAATTACGTTTATTGTTATTAGGCCAACTTATGTTTCCATGTTGTATGTGGTGAATGCTTCAATAATTCATATGCTTCGGGGCCTTGATCAAATCACCAATGCATTGTGGAATGTGTGGGGAAATACGTCCCACTTGGCCCATGCCATTTGTTTCTCTAACCCCTGAAACGACCGCATCGGCTCCCTCGGGTTCCATGTGTTTCATTCCAATGTGGCTCATCCGCAAACCGAATTGGGCCTCGCAAAAATTCCCGAACTAGCCTTGACTCCGCAAAGGCGTTGATCGACTAACATTAATCGCAGAAAAATCGAGGCTTCTCCCACACAATTGTTCGAGTTTGCATGGGCCTTAGGGCCCCAAAAAGTTACATTTGCCGCATTGGTCTCACCCACGCCTAAGTCGAAGACTTCGGGATTTTCCCGCACACACTTGGGCTCCATGGGCTCGATGTTCGCCTTAGCCACAAAAGACCCTCCATGAACTGAACTCCCGGCTCATTGTTGGCTCGCTGAGTTTTTTCCCGACTTCAAATCACCTAAGGCCACTCGATAGTTTGACCCACTCATGACGGCTCAATGGCCATTCTAGCTAGCTCGATGAGCTTCTAACTTCTTGGTCACACGATACATGGGTTCCACAACCTCCATTTTTCGTAGTACCCATCCTAGAATGCAGGAAATAAGTTCGATCCCCTCACGGTGCCGGACCGGTCATGTTATGAGTGAGCTCGGTCTTTGTGGATTTTTGCAACACCGAATCCACTTGCCCTTTGTCATCTTCTTGACTTAACTCCTTTATCCACTTAGATATCGATGAAGCTTGCTTCATATTTTGTTCCCCCAAGTTGCACTATATTATATGCATGAAATCTCATTACAAAGCTCGACACCTGGAGATAAATCGATGGAGGGCTTGAATGAATTGGATTATTTTCAGCTCGGACAACCGACTCAATTCTTCTATATGCATGGCTTGATTCCAAAATCCTCTGCAAGGCGTTCATGTATGAGCTAAGATCTTGGCTTGCCTTTAACCTTATGCTTGACTTATCATGACAATGCTCAACTCGGTCTTCTTGATTTGTAACTCGATCTTCTTGAATGAACTCGGTTTGTCCCAACGGGCTCGACCCTATGAAGAAACAACTCAATCATACCAAAGAGCTCGCCCACATTATTTTGGATCTACAAGGCCCCAATACGACTTGGTGGGAAATATAATAGCTCGGTCGGGCTTGAAATGCAATTCAATGGTATCTACTAGCTTCTATCCCTTTTAAGGAGCGGTTTGGCATATAATGTAGCTAAATTTTCCTTCCACCTTGTTTGATTTTTCTATTAGCTCCATGAACTCAACACGAGCTTGGTTACAACCAATTATCTTGGTCCCTCCTTTTGAGATTGGTCACACTTACATAGCTCGATCAAGAGCTCGGGTCACCGCTCGGTGGACATTTAGAGTCAAAGTAGCTCGACCACAATGATATAAGTTTGATTACCCACAATTAGCTTAATGTACATTTTCATGGGCTTAGTGAGATGGGGATTAGCTTGGTGTTTGGCTATGAGCATGAAATTCCATTCCTTCAACTTCGTTCATTCTGTTATTAAGACTTGAGCTCTAGGAGGCTAGTACCCTTCTCGAGAGATACCTTATCGAGTGCCTCCTTTAACCAATTGTAAGCTTTTCTGTTGTCTAATGTCACAAGGGTAGTGAAATCAGATAACAATTTGGTGATTCGTGGGGACATTAGCCTCTTAAATGGATCATTACCAACTTCTGAAGCTATCCATTGGGCACGAAGTCCGTATGAGAATTGATATGAACTCTAAAAACTTGACTGGAATGTCGGCGCTTGCAGATCTGGAAGGCGCATTCCGCTACTTGCGCTCTCAACTTTCATAAGAAAATCTTGAAATCAAGATTTGTGAGAGTAGAAAATTGCCTTAAAACCCGAGTCTCATTTCTCTAAAGAATCGCATGTGAAAGAGGGATTAAGTAAGAACCAATGTCGAAAAGCGATGCACCACAACGAAGTTGCACTCCGATGGTAACGTCAAGCCAACACAATACGCAAGATTGAAACAATGGAAAGAAGATTGCAAGTAAGAAGAATGGGTCTGCTCATTCTCATAGATCAAAAATAGGAAGTACAAATAGGGGTTGTGTAACCCCCATGCCTAAACATGGAAAGAAACTCAATGACGCCACTGACGCATATGATGTTGACTGACGCATATGACGCCACATTGACGTTGAAATGACAATGTCGATTCTATGAGAATCGACACTTGTCATTTGACTTCCTAAGACCTATGACTCTCATGAGGTGAGATGACTCACCTAGGTGATGTGGACGATGACCTGGATAGTCACACACACAACACCCCCTTCATCGAAGCCAGGAAGAGGTGAAGGTAAGCCATAATGAGAAAAGAAGACACCACTAGACAACTAAGAAAGATGTGTCAATGGGCCCCAGCAACTAAAGGCTTAATAAGGTGCCCATGTACAAACAACATCTTTCTGGAAAGAAGAAGAGGAGAAGAAAAAAAAGGAGCGCTATCCAGCTCCCCCGGAAGATGATTTCTGATGGACTCCTAATGAATCTGAAGGGACCAAAGGTCTGTGATCAGAAGGAGGAGGAACATGGAGAGTGCCGGAAGGTGGCCCAATATGAGAAGGAGATAATATATCAAGAGAAGCGGTGACAATCCTGTCAATCTCCATAAGGTGAGAGTCCGCAAATATAGATATATCATCAAGAGAGCTTGAAGGGGCAAATGAACCTGCTGCGGTGGAGAGTCAGTGGAAGCTAGTGGGATGACAACTCTGATCTCGGAAGAGGCAGTAGGTTGAAGAAGATGCTGCACTGTGATGTTAGTATCCTCGAGCATATCATCCAAGTCTGAGTCAAGGAAATCAATGTCCTGTTGTGGAGGATTATAAGAACCCTTTGAAGAAGCAATCTCGAAGTCTCTGGAAGCAACAGGGGATGGAAGAATCTCCAGGCTAGAATCAACGGAATCAGTAGATGCTCATGATGGGAAAACCTAAGATCCAAGGCAACATGGTGTGCAGGTGAGAATTCAACGAAGAGTCTTGTGGAGGAGAGTCACTAGAAACTATGATAGGAGCAATACTAAGTTCTGAAGGAGCATGCACAGAAATATGTGTGGGCTGCCCTTCATAAGAAAAAGTATCGGTGAACTCACTTTCCTCCATGGATGCAAGATCATCAGAAGATCCATAACTAGATGAAGGAGGATCAAAGTCTCCATGAAAATTTCAAATGAAGATCCAAGCTCTGTGTGCAGACTCGGTGAATTCTAATCGACGTTGAAGGTCCTCGGTATAGTAAGACAAAGAAGCTCATATGCCATATCATTCTCATTCAACCAATTTTGGTGATGAATGCGGTCAATAGGTTTAGGTGCCAACCCAAGAAGATGTGGTAACAAATTGTACATAATACAATGATCGAGTATCCCACTCTTCCATTGTAGGTAGTTTCCTGGTCCTAGTTGAACAATGAGTGATGAAATTCAATGTCCATGATGAGAGGAGCCTCCAAGGAACACAAGATTAACCCCCCCTTTTTGTGGCACTTTATAATTCAGTGCGTTGATTACAACCAGATGCGACTGTGTTCCAAGAACCGATTTTCACTCACCTTGCAATTAGCGTAATAACACGCAATGGTGGAGACAACAATCAAGGTTCGTAGGGCGCAACAGATCGACACTGTAAGCAAGCACAGAAAGAGAGAAGCAAGAGGGGAAGAAAGAGCTTTGTGAGAAATAGCGTCTCACGTTGCACGAAAGAATCCCTTTGTCATAAGACTGTGGCGGACGCGCTCACAAGTCCACAAAAAAGGAATAGAACAAAGCTCAAGAAAAAATGAGCTGAATTAAGCAATACAAAGACACCCCCCAGAATGCGGCACTTTATAAAATTAGTGCATTTACAAAGATAATGATCCCATCATCTAGAGTGCAAAAAAACATGCAACTTTGACTAAAGAAGTGCTCAAAACCGAGCAACGAGTCAAAAGTTATAGCAAAAACTAATTCCCGCAACTGATGAGAAAAAGCCAATAAGCCTGCAAACGGATTAAAAAATCACCTAAACGCATGCAAAAGGTGTCGTATGTATGCCCATTGGAAATGGCATGGAATTTGAGATAGGGTTTGTTTGTATTGCGAGGGGGGATTAGCCACCTGCCAATCCCGGACCTCACCCTTCGTCTTCGACACTCGACGGAAGGTTAATAAAACAAGCCAAAAAACTTACAATATTACAATGCCACTTAAAAAAGATTTTAACACCTTTTAAACATTAAAAGGTGAGATTAAGTTAACCAATAATGAATCCCAACCGGAGGATAAGGGATAAACTAGAGTTTGACCGAGCCTGTGCAGTTGAGAAGCCCACGTGGAAGTGAGAGACCGCCAAAAAGAGTTCGCTGCCAGGAGATGTAACTGATGGAGCTAATGCAAAGGGGGTTTTGGATGCCACGTGGATCTGTGGAAGCAGCGGAATCAGAGGAGCACAGAAAACGTTGGGTAAAAATAGGCAGAAAAAAGAATGTTTTCCAATGCAAAAGGAAACGCCAGCTGTAGGAAACGCCTGGGAGTCAAAAAAACACGAGCAGCCCAAAAACACACGGACAAAGAGGAGAAAACGTAGTAGTGGAGAGAAAAATGCCCGAGGATAGTGCAAAAACACTGGGTGGACAGGAGAAAACACTCATAACAACCAAAAAAATGCCTGGAATAGGTTTGAACGTGGGGAACAGTGCAAAAACGTGAGTAGTTTTGCAAAAAACGTGAGAGACCAGGAAAAAACGTGAGAGGTTTTGCAAAAAACATGAGAGACCAGGAAAAAACGTGAGTATTTTTGCAAAAATGTGAGAGACCAAGCAAAAACGTGAGAGGTTTTCAGTCAGGCTCGCAAAAACGTTTTGAGACCAGGCAGAGGTAACTTCGAGACAACAAGGAACCACAGTGATGAGGAAAAAGCTCGAAATAGTCTGAGTATACACCGGTGAAGAAAAAACAACGATCCAACTAGTAATCATAGGTCCACACCAAAAAATGAGCTCTTCTTTTACCCTGCAGGCGCTGAATCTGAACACAACCAGAAGAAACACACAAACAACCCAGAAACAACAACCACAAAGATCTAGAAATATCCAAATATGAACTTAGCTGATAAGAAAACCAACCAAATACCTTAACTTGCAACTGCTGAAACCTCAATACGAGGTGAGCAATAATTCCAAAATGATAATCGAAAAAAAAACTTGCACACGAGGAAATGAGAAGAAACCAGAAGTAATAAACAAGCGAGAAAGCGAAGATTGCACGTTCATCAAAACCACTTTGATACCATGAAGAGGGATTTGCGAGGCCGATGTCAAAAAGTGATGCACCACAACGAAGTTACACTTCGATGGTAACATCAAGCCAACACAATACACAAGATTCAAAACAATGGAAAGAAGATTGCAAGTAAGAAGAATGGGTCTGCTCATTCTCATAGATCGAAAAATAGGAAGTACAAATAGGGGTGTTGTGTAACCCCCATGCCTAAACATGGAAAGAAACTCAATGACGCCACTGACGCATATGACGTTGACTGACGCATATGACGCCACTAGAAGAGGAGTTACAATTCCAAATAAGGAATGTAACTCTATGACGATTGACGATTATGCAAATGACAATGTCGATTCTATGACAAAATCGACACTTTTCATTTGACTTCCTAAGACCTATGACTCGCAAGGTGAGATGACTCACCTAGGTGATGTGGATGATGATTTGGATAGTCACACACACCAACAAACGCAATCCACAAGGTTGAATGATGAACATATGTTAATTTGGACATCATGGAACTCTATTAAGTTTCTCTTTCTTTCTTCTAAATGTTCCATTCCTTTCGACAGTCGCATTGACTAGGCTGATCTGGGCCACCGCCAGGCTACAAAAGTTGTTGTCAAGCCTTAGAGATATGCATAGTGGCTCATACTTGCTGCTTAACATTGGTCGAAGGCTAAGTGAACACTCGGGCTTTGTCTGCTTACAATATCAAAACTTCCCCCAATATTGATTCCTTAATTTGATAAAGGGCACAATAAACTCAGCTGTTTGTTCAAGGAAGATAAATAATTGAAGATTTGAAATTTATCTTTTGACTTGATTTTAGTTGCTCTGCATTTGTTTGAATTTGAAATTTGCAACTGTTGCAAACAACTATGAGCTTCCCCCTATGCAACATTTTCTCTTCCATGAAACATGGTGAACTGTATACAAAGCATACACTAGAAGCAATAGAACATGTGCTCAAGGCACTTAGGGAAATTAAAACCTATTCTAACAACAACAACAATGTGTGCAAGCACTTGGAGGAATTGAAAAGTCCTAAACTGATATGTACAAGGGTGAGAAAGTTTTTCTTCTAGTAGCAATGTTTGAGATAGATTCCATTGATTGGAATCAGCTCTTCACTATCCAACTTGGCGGTTGGAAAACATTGTTACTCTTGCATTTGGTGATCATATATTGACCACTCCATATAGCATCGAACTTGGAATGATTTCCTAATTTTTCCCAATCAACATCCCACTTCAGTACCAAGTTCCCTTCTTTGAATGTCCTAGCTTTAGATTTCTTATCAAAGCTCCTCTTGATCAATGCTTGATCTTTTTCCATGTTTGCATTGCATGTTCTCTAGTTTCTTCCAATTCCATCAACTATGCATACATGATTTCCATGAGTTCAAACTCAACTAGTTCCAGCTGCTTCATGAGTTCCAATGCCAACAACTCAAGTGTTATAGGCAACACTGTCTCCTTCCGTATATGAGGTATTATTGAGAGCTACCTATTTACCTCTTGGGTGTGATCCTATCAGCCCATAGGGCTAATTTGAGCTTTGTGTGCCATGTTCTATGATTTTAATCAAGAGTTCTTCTTATGATTCTTAACAGGTTCTTGTTCATGGACTCTGCTTGGCCATTACCCGGGGGTAATAGTTTGAAGAAGTGCTGAGATAAATACCATTCCTAACAGCCCATTCAAAGTGATTTTTGTGCCAAGGAATGCCAATGCATTATCTGAAATGATGGTGGTAGGAACTCCAAACCTTGTGACTATCCCCTCATAGAAATCCAAGATGCTGGATTCATTTGCCTCCTTTAGTGCCACCGCTTCAGTCCACTTGGTGAAATAGTCCGTTGCCATTAGTATCCACTTGTGGCCTTGACTTGAATTTGGATTGATAACTCCAATGAAGTCCAATCCCCATTACATGAATGATTGATCTACTAAAATTGGATGAAGGGGAAGCACTGCTAACCTTTCTTTCCCTGTGAATAACACACACTTTTTGCATTTCTTGATCCATGAGTAGCAATCAACAAACACTGCAGCCAATAAGTAACTAGCCTTCATGATTTTGAGAGTTGTTACTTGTGGGGAAAAGTGGCCTCCCACTTCTCCATGATGGAACTCATGCAATACCTTCTCAATCTAATTTATTGGGATACACCTAATAATACTCGGTTCACATCCTTCTTGAACAAGATGCCATCAATGAGCACATAGAATGGATTGCAATATGAAATACCTTCTCTTTGCTTTGTTCCATTCTGGAGGGCACAAACTAGTATGGAGATAATGCACCATGTCTTGAGTCTAACATGGAGTGGGTGCATCATTAGCTATTTGTTTGTGATCATTTTGCAGCACCAGGAAAACTTTTTCTTCACCTTTTGACCCAACATGTTGTTTGGAAGCTAGTTTCTCACACAAACCTTTTCCACAAACCAGCTTAGTCACCTTGATTTCAATGTCATAATCCATCACACAAGTGATCTAACCTGCCCTCTTCTTGTTCAAATCCTTGTTTAGGAGAAAATCCTTGACCCCGACATGAGACACCAACAATTAGATCTTGTTCTTTCGAGACCAAGTGTTTGAACTTCTTTAAGCTCCTAATAACAACAAGAACATGCTTTTCAATGAAAGAATACCTCACTTCGTAATCTTCCAGGCTTTGATTGAAGAATGTTATGGGTTGTCTCGAACCTTCCTTATTCAAATTTGTATTTAAGATAGTTGAGATGATAAATGAGGAATAATGAATAGGATGTTTCTTACCTATTTTAAATGAGTAATATTAGATATTTTTCATTGCTTTAGGAAAACTTATACGTTGCATAAAATTTGAAGTGAAAATTCTTGCATAGCTTACTTGGGAACTTATGCTTCATAAAAATAGCAGTGAACAATATTTCATAGCTTTCATTTGACCTTATAATTTACATAAAAATGAAGTGTGCACTTTCTACTAAGTAGGAACTAATGATAAACCCATATATCATATTTTTTGTTGGGTTTTTGTGGTCTTTGGTTTTCTTGAATATTGTAGCATATCTAAGATGCATGATTGGAATAAAAAATTTGAAATGAGGTTTGTGTCATTTCTTATTTGTACCCATTTTGTTTTAAATCTAGAGTTACTTCATAAATATAATTTTCTTTGAATATGTTATATTAAATTGAATCTTTCAACTCTTTCCATTTTACTACATTCTTCTTATATATACCATTACACTCTTGTTTCTATGCCTCCACTAACTTCCCAAATTTACTCATTGATAACTATGATTCACAATTTGTAACACATAATTTCAATATTGTTTTACCTTCTCCTTCATACCAAATTTTGCTTCATTCTTACCTAATGTTGGTTCATTTTGAAGGTGTAGCTGGTTGTTTGGAGTTACATGATTGCATTAAACTATTAGAACCGAGGTCCATTTAAGTGCGCGCACTTCATTTTAGTTCATGTATTCGGTGGTGTTAATTTTTTGCATTTAATGATGTGTAATACATCAATATTACAAATATGATTTAAGGTTTACTATAAATATTGTAAAATCCATAATGTACTGGAAGCTCTGTATTAGATACTAATCGTGCACCCACTTCTTTTCCATTCTTATCTATTGCTTGTACACCATGGAGATTCTGCTAGTTCTTTTAAGTTGGTTGATTGAAACTCTTGCAAGTCCTTCCTTCCACTTTAGTAGTTTCAATTAGCAAGGTTCCACTAGGATATATAAACTAAAACTACTAAGGTGGAAGGAAATCATGTAATGTATATGTATAGGATGAAACTACTAAAGTTGAAAGAGTGATGAAATATAAACATGTTGCACATGAACGTAAAAAGATAAAAATTTAATGTAAACAAAACTCACTTATAAAATTTTATTTCAATCATGCACCTCTTTCCATTTTCATCTTGCAGATTTATGAGATTTATATAAAATTTGTAGCTTCTCCGATTGAGGAGAAATTTATTAGAGTAATATTTTATTGCATATTTTTACGCTTTACTAGTTTTTCTTATAGATCCACGTGCAACCATGTTTCTATTGAGTGAAAATAAACCTCATGTATAACATTCTATTTCAATCATGCACCTCATTTATAACATGTTTGATCTTTTATATCCATGTGAAAACCTACCTATGTTGCATTTGTGTTTTAAGAGCAAGTTTTAATATTATTATATAATGTGATTTATGTATATGTTGTAGAGTATAGTGATGAGTGTAGTAGTGTTTGACTATTTACAAATATGGCAGTGGGTGATATTTATAGACACCTAATTTCCACCATATAATTTAAATACTAAAATTAATTTCCTATCTTCCCATCATCATAATATAATTAGCAATGTCATTAAAATGGTCCAAAAGTTATGTTTGATTCTCGCTCTTACTATGTCAACAAGTATCTTGAGTCTCTCACTTTTGGCAAGCCTTCCAACAATAGAAATGCTCTTATGAGAAATGAATGTGTATGTCTTACAAGGACATGGTGTGTTTTGGTAAGGAGGTACTAGGTTTCTTTTATAGCTTTCCTCTTTGGGAGAAATGTAACTTCCTAGTGAATGTGGGATAATGGAGATGTAAAATTAGGAGTGGATAAGCATGATTAGAAGTGATTAATTAGGATTAATGACCCATGGGAGTTAGAGGAGGTTTAATTAATCACTTGGGATTAATTAATAGGTCAAGATTATCTTGTAGAAGCTATTTAGAGGAGATGTAAAGGGAAATTAGTGGAATTAGAGGGGTTTGAGAGTGAGATTTAATTAATAAAAGGGTAATTAATTAATTAAAAGAGGATTATAACTAATCAAGTGATGTTACTTTGACATCCAAAATGGGGGAAATTAGCTAATTATCAAAAAGGTTGCTAATTATATTATGATGATGAGAAGAAAGATAGTTAGTGCAATTTTATTATTAAAATTGCATGGCATAAATTAGGTGTCTACAATATTGGACAACGAGAGAAAGAACAAAGGGGAAAATAATTTGGTGAGGTTTTTATACCTTCATTAAGTTAATGATCCTTAATATCATAATCATAATCATAATCATAATCATAATCATAATCATAAAAAATATATTGTAGTAATGAAACATATTCATAGATATAACCATAATCATAAACATAAAAATTGTATCACATATATATGATGAGTGATTTACATTATAGAATTGTCCATTTCAATCAACTACACAAAATTTTAAACTTTAATTTTACTAAACCTTAGAATAGAAACCTAGAGCATCCAAGATGGAAATACTAAACAATGCACTTGATTCCCTGCATTCAAAGAACTTGCATTTGATCTAATTTTATTCATTGTTAGAATTTGCAACCATGTTCATTGAAGATGGACTACCACAATGATCATTGAATGTGGAGGAAGTTCTCGGGAAAAAATATTTACCACATCTTTTAAAATATGACGCCCTTTCAACACAAGGTTCATTTCTCTGCTTATAAGTCTCTTCATCTCTAATTCTCTTCATGCCTTCTTAAATTATATTTCCCTTCTATCATGCTTCTTCTTATGCTCATTTCTTGCCTTTGTTGAATTTTTTCCTACTCCTTCCTCTACCTTTTAATTTCATTTTCTAACTTCAATTGTTCCCTTTTTCCTTCTCTCGCATTCCTCATTGATTTTATGTTAGGAAATAAGGGATAAAATATGCTTGAACAATCCCACTCAAAATTGCAATATAAAAACTAATATGCAAAAGATATTACATATCCAACATAAAAGTGCAAAAAATAACATATCACAACACATAGACAATATTTAATGTGGTTCACCCAATTTGGGCTATTCCACCAAGAACCACTTGCTCGATTTATTTCAAGCCACCTCTTTCTCTCAATACAATACCAATATTTGTTTGGAGTTGTGCTCAACAAACTATCTTGAATTCACACTTGAACTCGCTTCTGAAATATTGTTAATAGTGTGAACACTTAGGAGTGGTTTGGGTTATTTGGTAGTAATAGTTTTTAATATTTATAAAATAATATATGAGTGTGCAAAACAATTGTAATGCACAACTCATAGTTGAGAGATATTTGGGATATTGAGAGGACTTAGAGATTAGCCTTGACTCCTTACTTATAGGAGTTCATTGAGCTATTTATATGTAATCTCTCCATTGGGAATTTGTCCGAATGAATTACAATATCTTTGGTTTTATTATTTTATTGTGCAATGTTTTATTTTTATTTGATTAAATCATATATATTTATAAGAAACTCTCACACATCTACCCTACCATATACACAAAAACACATCCATAGGCAATTGTTTAAGCAATTTTACAATACCATGGGTGTCAAAACCATGGGCCAAAATTCCCCATAAACATATGATCAAAGTATTGTCCATATGAGAAGAGAACATTTCTCGAGGTATCGGGCATGTATTTAAGGCCAAAACATTTTCTCGGGGGTTCGCCCAAACCCCAAAAGAAAATTGTGGAGTGTACAATATTTTTAGTGTATATTATTCAACACTTTCATACATGAAAAGAGACTCCACATCATAACATTTCTCTATTCAAGTTTTTGTATTTTCCCTTCCTTATTTTCTTCATCTCCTTCTTTATGAGACTCTTGTTATAAAAACATATGTTTGTACTCATCGAAGTGAGAATATGAGATTATATTACCAACCTTAGTACATAATTTCCACTTTTTTGGAAACCATCTCAATTATTAATTTAAGAAAATTTGATATTGATGATTTCATGTTGATTTCATCTTGAATACAATATGTATTTACAATTATGTCTGGCACAACATCCTCATTTGCACCCAAATATGATAATGTATCATCTATTATTTCAATTGAATCCAAATCTGCGTAGTAATTATCCAACTAAGTTGGTTGAGGTGGTGGTGGTGAAGGCAATGACATTGACACATCTACTTGGTTGGTTTCAAAATTCATGTAAAGGTTTTTCGTAGCTTCCTTTACCCAATTTGGTCCACTTACTTGGGTAGGAAAACTTAAATATTGTTGGTAGAAACTAAAATTTGCATCATCATTTGTTGTTTCTTGTTATGGATCATAATAAAGAGTTCCATGGCCTTCATGCATAGCTTGGTTGTAAAAATACTCTATATTTGTTGGTTGTTCTCCTTCAAGAAAAAATATTTCATTCATTTGTTACAAATCTTGTTGCATCACATTATGGAAACTTCAATTTTTATGTCGATAAACCCCGCCAACCTCATGAAATTTTATGCAACATCCAATTCATTCTCTTCATACTCTTATACATTGAATGCAAGAATTGGAATCATGTGATTTACTACTAATTATTGGTCGATGGGACATATTCTAGTTCTTCTAAAACCAACCTTAATATTATCATGTATTAGTGTTCACTTGAATGTCAAGCTACCCAACGTGACAATTCATGTTTGGTAACATCCAACCCATGATGTTTATTCATCCATGCTTTTCTCTCAACCTTGAAGTAGGCCTTAAAGGTACTAAGTATTCATACATCCAATTACTACAATTTATCGCTCGTGTGTTTGTCAAATGCAACATAAGAAATTCAATCCCTAGATCCCCAACCTCTTCAATTGTTAGAAGTGTTATATAGATATCATGATCATCAAATATGAGGATATGTTGATTTTTGGTGAAATAAACTCCACAAAACATAGACATAGTAAAGTGATGAAGCTAGTTCATAAATAAGTATTTCATCATCCATGTGTGGGGTTGTGCAACTATACATGCCCCTAGTTCATACCCGAAATGAAATTTGTAGCTTCCTTTTTCTTTGAAAAGGTAAAATCATGGATACTTTTCTCATCTACATTGAAACATGTTAAGATACTTATTTGTTCACTTCTCTTACACATGATCTATGGTACACTTATTGATCCTATTTTTGCAATCACTTACATTCCACAATTATTTCTAGCTTGCAGTCTTATTTCATCACAATTCCAATTTTTATGGGGCTATATTGGATGTGGTCATAAATTTTTAAACTTTTTGTTAAAAATCCCCAACTATAGAGGGCCTAAGTACCCTATATCTATGAAGCCTATTAGGATTCAATTGTTCTCATTGAAAATCTAGATATATGTTCTTAAAGCCTTTCCACCACAACTTATTGGGAAATCCATCTATGAAAGGTGGCCCTTGTTTCACATTTATGAGAAACTACCACTTTATATGTGATATTTCAATCCCATGTCCCATGTTAGCTAAGTCTTTGGCCCATTATACGAGGTCTTATTCCTCTTGATGAGATATAATAGTAGGTAGCCCCCTTCTATTTGTTATTGCAAACCCTTTCAACCAGTTGACCAAAGTTTTGGGTTTCATGCCCCACTTATCTATTGTAGTTTTAATGGGGTACCCATTATCTTTGACATCTTTAATGGCATTGTCCATATAAATTTTTTTAACCCTATCATTTGCATCCTTTTTTTCACAACATCATCTCATCTCACTTCAACACTTGGTTAACTTTATTTTCCAATGGGACTTATGTCCTCTTCAACCACATTTTCATCATCGATGCAATCCAACTTGTCACCTCTGTTTTTCATTTTTGCACAAGGCCTTCTCCTACAAAACTATGAATTCTTCTTCCCACCCTCATCTTACACCTAGAAATATGATATGCGGGTGTTCAATTAGTTCATGGTTAGCAAAATGTGCACACTTCAAATTTTATGCAATGTATAATCTCATAGGCAAGTTATGTAAGAATGTTCACTTCAAAGTTTATGCATTGTATGAGTTCATAGGAAAGATATAAAAATAGCTAGTATTCCTCATTTAAAATAGGTACAAAAACATCCTACTCATTATTCCTCATTTAGAACATATATTAAAACATCCTTCGTGATGGGATATATATAAAAAAACTAGTAAAGTTGAAAGAGTTGCAAGATTCAAGTTAATATAACATATTCAAAGACTATAATATTTATGAACCAATAACTCAGATTGAAAACAAAGTGGGTGCAAAGAAGAAAAAGGAAAGCAATATTGAAATGGAAGGACAATGCATTCGCTTCATAGTTGTGGGTTTTATCCCTGAGATAACAAGCCTCATTTCTAACTTTTTATTTAAACCATGAAACTAAAAAAACAAGAAACAACTCTAGAAATGGGTTTCATCCAGAGATAGAAGACCTCATTTAAAAAAAAATATTTCAATCATGCATATTAAATATGCTCCAATCTATAAAACTGAAACACTACAATAAGTCATACAAGAAACATGATATATAGGTTTTAAACTAATTATTGCATGCTCACGTATCAATTTGTATGTAATGTATAAGATTACAAGCAAGCTATATAAGATTATTCACTTAAATTCTATGCCAAAAATTTATTTTACAAAAATAAAGAACTATTTGGGTGTAAAGTAAAACATCTAAATGTTATGATGTTGTGAAAATGGGGATGACATAACCAAAGTGTTGCTTTATAGTTATGTGTTTTAGTGGTGTGAAAATGAACCACATTTATAACATTTTATTCTAATCATGCAACTCAAAGAACCAACAACACCTCTAGAATGAACCAACATCAGATAAGAATGAATTAAAATTCGATGTTAAGGATCAGGTAAAATAATAATGAAATGGTATGTTACAAATTTTGAATTGCATTTATCAATGATGGAATATGGGTGTTTAGTGGTAGTAATTGTATTAAACGTGGTGCATAAACAATTAAGGATTTTGAATGTTTTTGATGGGTTGTTTTTTGCATTTTTAGGCGATAACTATATTTTTTTACATATATTCAATATACAATTAAGGTATCATTAATGTGTGCATTGCGAAAATGGAAAAAGTGCATGGTTGAAATAACATGTTATATGTGAGGTTTGTTTTCATTCAACATAAACATGGTTGCATTAGGATCTATAAGCAAAAAATAGTAAAGTGTAAAGAGATGCAATGCAATATTACTCCAATAACTTGCTCCTCAATTGGAGAAGCTAAGAGTTTATATAAATTTTATAAAAATAAATAACTTTGAAAAGTGGACAGAGTTTCGTGATTGAAATAAAATTTTAGAAGTGTGTTATGTTTACATTCAATCTTTTTATCGCAAATAAATAAATTTACGTAAATAAATTTTGTTCATAATTAAAATGAAATGATTTCTTGTTAGTTTACTAGTTTATGCTTCTACACTATAGTGTAACATGTTTCTATTTCATGATTCTCTTTCCACTTTAGTAGTTTCAGCCTATACATTTATATTACATGATCTCCTTCCACTTTAGTAGTTTTAGCCTATACATTTGTATTACATGATTTCCTTCCACTTTAGTAGTTTCAACTTACATATCCCAATGCATCCTTGTAAGTTGAAACTACTAAAGTGGAAGGAATTGCAAGAGTTTCAATGAAATGACTTAAAAGAACCAACAAAACCTCCAAAATGTACTAGAAACATATAAAAATGAAAAAGAATGTGCACAATTAGTATCAATATAGAGCTTCAATACATTATGGATTTTTCAAGTATTTATAATAAACCATAAACCATAGTTGCAATATATAAGAATTATAGATTTTCGACAACATTATGGAATTTATAGTAGTTACAATAAACCTTCAACTGTATTTAAAGTATTAATAGCATTACAACGTGTCTATTCCATTGTGGAATTTATATTATTTAAAAATTAGTAAAAAATATTAGAAAGAAAAATACATTATTGGTGCTTACATGTAATGGCTGATTTTGGCTCTTTCACTACTCAACTTCAACTCCAAATCCTAATAATGTATTATGAAATACAAAAAGATTGTAGTTGGGATGTTTTTATAGATAATTGATTTGATTTGTGCACTTGTATTCTATTGGCTCTCATGTGTTGAGATGGATTGAATTGTTTATCTAGCTAAGTCATTGGGAAATTTTAAATTCAAAATTGTCATTTATTATGTTTGTTAATATGATGGTGAGGCTTAATGTTTTTTGAATATTTAAATTTCATATACAAATATATGATGTTTGGACTACTGATTCAAAGGATTTGGAGTAAATGCACTTAATGTGGCTGATGGTGCACTCCAATTATGGAGAATGAATTTGTATTTTAAAAATGACATCATGGGGTAGTTGAGATTCAATGGATATTGAAAGTTGACTTTTGTATCCTTTTTGGGAAGTTGTTGGATGAAAAGTGATTTTCTTAGAATAATAAAAATCTCAAGTGGATGTAAACTTTTATGCAAGTAGTTAATGATAACATCGTGTTGTATGATTTTGGATAATATGGGGTGTGTAATTATTAGATTAGTAATTATGTAGTAAAGGTCTCAATGTTTGGTTTTTTGCCTTTAACAATGATAGGGCCCACACTAAAATAATAGTGTTTTTTAAAGAATTTTTAAAGTAAATAATAAATAATAGTTGGGGTTAGGGATAATTGTCACAATTATTGGACCCATGTCAATTATTATTCCATATCCCCTATTGGTAGTGGATCATTGTTTGGTTAGTGTGTAGGATTCCATATATCTATTTTTAAACTTTTCAACTAAGAATTATTTGTGGGAATTTATTTTAAATATCCATCATTTTCTTTTATCAATTTTGCTTCTTCTAGGTTTTCTTCCATAACTTTGTTGTTAGCAATTTTGTTGGGTATTTTATTCCTTGGTCTTTTAGAAACTTTAGTTGTTTATTTTCCCCCTAGACCCCTTTTTTTTACCTAGGTAATGTGAAGATTCCAACCACTCATCTTTGGCTCAAGATGAACAACATTCTAATTGTTCTATATAAATAGGATCGCATCAAAAAT
This sequence comes from Taxus wallichiana var. yunnanensis, assembly GCA_018340775.1. Taxonomy (NCBI): domain Eukaryota; kingdom Viridiplantae; phylum Streptophyta; class Pinopsida; order Cupressales; family Taxaceae; genus Taxus; species Taxus wallichiana. The sequence goes on from CM031236.1 coordinate 681,321,848, forward strand.
ATAGATAACATGGGTGGATATTTTGTTTGTGAAAAATCATTAGGTAGAAGATTTGTGAGGGAGTGCGCATTAATAGATATTTCCAAATATGTATTTCATTCAATCAATTTAAGGAAACATGGACATAGTTTCTCAACTTTGAAGGCCTCTTTTTAGATGCTTCTAATGTATTCTTCTTTGACACCATGAAACCACTTGATCTTTCTATTCTCATTCATCTCTCTCTTTGTATTTGAGGTGGAGGAAGAAAGATGGATCCATTGATGTATATTTTTTTAAATAAACATGGTAAGTTTTTCATTGACCGGGTATCCCCTTCACCTTCTCCTCTTCGGTTTATAGACCCTTTGGTATCCCCTCAACTCACATCCCAAGAGAAAGTGTTGTTAGCTCAAGGTGTTGTTTCACACCCTATACCTCTTGATTTAGAGGGTAACATGGACTATGGGGTGGTATCTTATTCCTCCCCTTGGTCCAATGTTTTGAGGCCAAAAGTTGATGTGGGATCTATAGAAAAGCTGAAAGGACGTTGATTAGAAGCTAATAGACTAAATTTTGAAGTGGATGCATTGGTAAAAAGTGAATCTCAATGAACTATGGATGAACTACTCTCTTTTTGAGGTAGAAGATTGGTCACCACCTGTGGTTATAATTTCATGAGCCTTGGGCATCCTCTTTCTAGAGATAGGCTACTTGGAGGGTTGAAGGTCATTGAAGTCCATTCTTTTTTATTTTTAATAGCTTGTTTTCCTTTTTCTTATATTTTTCTACTTTGTTTCAAAACTATTATCTCTCAGTCTTAGTTTGTTTCTGCAACTATTACTATTTGGATGGTTTAGTGTGGATATTTGTTTAGGTTTGTTTCTTTAGTTCCTTTGAGTTTAAAGGAATAAGTGTTCATGTTGTGTCTTGCTACTAGTTCTCAACAATGGAAAAAGATTATTTTGATTCACAACTTTGGTAAAAAAATGTTTACCCTTATAAAAGAATTATTTACAAATTAATTTGATATTTGATCTTGTATTTTATTTAATGATATGATTTCCTTCTCAAATCTAGCAACCTTTGATTATTTTATTTGAAATGCACTTATCACCCTCAAGTTCTATATGAACACTAAAATCAAATATATTTGATATCATTTATTACCCAATTATGTTTAATTTAAATATTTTTGATCTATAATTTAAAAGGACTTTCATAGTGCTAAAAACATCCCTAGAATTTAGTTACCGATCCATGAACAATGTGATTACATTATTACCTAAATTTTCTTTGAATTGAGGTTGCCTCAAGAATAACTAAAATGATATTTTAGACTTATGGATTTTAAATATTTATTAATACTTTAATCTTAAATAAATTGGCGTTTGGAAATTTTATATCTTTAAAAACTTTGATAGATTTTTATAGCCAAAATAATTGATTTTTTTCATTATTCCTATCAAAGGTCGGGAATTGCTACATTCGCTTTGAGTCAAAATCTATATGAACATAAAGTAACTATCCAAATGTATTATTTTATTTTCAATGTTGGGCCTATTCATGGAAATGATGGTTCTAAAAGTGGCCAAAATCATTTGAGAGACATTTTAAACATAATGTACTAATGTTATGTCTCGGTCCCATTATAATGTAAGAATGTCATAAATTGGTCATGTTATAATGGGAAGCGCGTTATGGATTTACAATTCCAAGCCATAACATGCTTGCACTAAAATGTGGTCATGTTATAACGTTATCGGAGAAGTGCCAAGGACCTATTAGTTTGAAGAATGCACTGGGTGAACGATGTGAGACGTGAATTGTTCCAAGACAAAACAATGTAAGCATATAAGACTCAAATTACGAAAATACAAGAGAGATAGTTACAATAACACATAAATAGCTCCAACTCCATACGATCAAATATAATAATGCAAGATATGTACATATAGGAGGTGAATGTGTAACCTCCTCCTATAATCATGGAAATCTCCACCTAGAATGAATGTAACCAACACCTAGAATGGTGTAGTCAAGTAGTAACCAACACCTATAATAGTGTAGTCAAGTTTACACCTAAAAAACATATCCCATAAGTGTAGGGAAAATCCAAGTGATGAAAAATATCCTGAGTAGGATAATACAAATAAAGCAAGGAAAATAAATTACACTAACACCCCCATAAGCACAACTTAGGTGGGTAGAAAAAAATGAAAGTGGGTCCCGGAAACAAATCGATGAGGTAACCACATATAATGCAATCTCTCACAAGATAGAGTAAAAGGAGAAAACCTAGTGGGAAAAAATCCCCCAAAAGAGAGACATGAAGAAGTGAAGAGGCTAGAAAGCCCCTAAAGATGATAAGGATGATGATGTAGACCGAACCCCAAGAAGAGATCATAGATGAATGAAATTGCTCTCAAGTGAAAGGTTTGGTGAAGATGTCAACAACCTACGTGAATAATTGTAGAATATCAAATCGATGAGCTCCTCGAATGAGCTCCCAAATGAATTGTTGTAGTCACTAAATCATGCACTTTGAGTCAATATTTAGTCCTAGTCTCATACTACTATTCATATGGTTTTTGAGTGAAGAAATTACTAATTAACCCATGTCCTTTGGACATTTTAATTTACTTTCTATCGTCACTTCGACCTTCCGAATGTACTTTCCTAGTCTATTTTTTCATTCTACATTATTCCTATTCTTGAATTTTTAGTGGTCATGGCCTTTTTCGAGGTTAATTATGAAATTAGAACAAGAGAACCATATAAATATAAAGTTATGAGACCATAATGAGGGACCAAACACTAAGCATCTACTATCACCATCTAGAGTTGCATCCATCAAAGGCACCTAAAGCTATATTTGCATCCATCTAGCTCCATCACAAGGCACACAAGGTTGGTTCATCTGCATCACACTTCATAGGAGGGAGTCTATTGTTTCCATGCACACATTTATTACATTCTACATCTAGTTATTTTCTCGTTACTTCACAAAGTGTGATTGACACAAGAGAAACCTAGGGCATGATTTGCACACACACACACATAGAACTACATTGGGTCTGAGATGTAGTGCAACACTCAGTTAGTAAGTCCACCATTGTGGCCGCTGAGGATAGTCTAAACCCCTTCATATGCATATTTATTTTTAGGGTTTTGATGCTTTGTCTTGGGTTTTACGTGGTTCTTCCTTCATCTATCGATTTCCAAGTGACACATTTCATGTAGTCAAAGAATTAGTGTGATAGAAGAAACTACAAGGTGAACATCCAACGACACCGAGAGGGTTTTAGGACCATTTCCACAGACCAGGGCACCCAGATCTCATATTAGGATGCACCCATGGGTGCCCCTATCCCTCTTCAAGTGCCCCATCTAGTCGAGAGAGCTCGGATTTTGTACTTTCTAGGATTTCTGTGTGGTCATTTCCTCCTCATGTTTTCTTTCTCACACTGATGACATAGTCCCACACCTTTGAATCAGCTAAGGATTTCTTAACCCCTCTTACACATTAGGGTTTTACATTTCTATTTACTTAGTTGCTTGGGTCATTTCCTTTATTTATTTAGTTTTATTTATTGCTTTGCATAACATTAGATTAGACTAGTATATTCCATTTTAGTTTAATCATTTTGGTGAACCCATACTCGATCTTCACACTCTTAGGGTCCTCATTCTTTGTTTATCATTCTAAAGTATAGTCATCATGAGTATCTCAATCAATGATTATTTTCTTGCACATCCTGATGTAAGGCATAGAGTCCAACATATTCTTGCTACTACTCACATTCATGCTGATATGCATCCTGACTCGGTCTATCAAACTTTTGTAGATGCATTTTCTCAACACATACATTCAAATCTAATCTTCCATTGATCTTAACACTTTTGACAATGATCCACCCTTACACATCATGATTCACATTTACAATATGGGTTAAATACTTTAGTTGATAATGGATCTGAACTCAACTTATGTCCCATGTCATTCCTTGAGAAGATAGGTCTTTTCCACTCGTGATGTTATTCCATCATCTCTCTCACTTTGTGCATATGATGGTTCAATTCACCCATGCATAGGTCACATTGTTCTTCTATCATCACATAGGCCAAAAACTCTCAACATAGTCTTCTTTGTCATTGACTTTTGGTCTCATATAATTATTTTCTTGGTAGGCCATGGCTTCATGCCATGCAAGATCATTGCCTCTATTATACATTATTGTGTTAAATTCATACATGAAGGTGTTGAATATACTATACTTCATGTGACCGTGATGACTTACAAATATTGTGACCGAGATCCTAATACTACTCTTCCTATTCCATGCACTGATACTATAGATGACCCTCAACCAATGGATGAACTACCTCATTTTCCACCACTTGAAGGTGTTATTTATGTCATTGATGTGGTTCCTTCTACTCCACACCTCCCCTAGGCCACCACTACTATTACTATGGTCATTTATCAGGGGTCTCTCTCTACATCAGATGTTGTTTTAGCTCCTCCACCTTCTCACATGCCATCTTCATCACATACCTCCTTCACATGCACACTTTCATGAATGATTCATATTGGGAACATATTCCATTTGATCCTACTTGTGATGACACTATATGTTCACATGTTCACATGATGGATTGGCTAGGACTTGGATTCACCTTTGAATGATATTTATCCTCCGACATGCATAATCCTCATCTTATGGATTCATTCTATTCACATCATTATAATGACTTTATGGTCTACTATCATATTCATCTCACATAGTTACCTTCCCCATACATCCTACCTATTCTACTCCACTCATGATATAGGACAATGAATTGGATTATATAGGAGGCACATTAGATCATGATCATGATCATAGATATATCATTTCCCATGCCCTTTTGGTCATATATTCATTTATAAAAAGCTTCTTTTTATTCGATATATAAAATCTCACTCATTGGTGTATGCGCATGGGTGTCCCTGCACTCCTTTCACTAATGAGGAATATGTTATGGGCATGTATCATTTAAAATTAATGGATCATTGCATGATGACCAACAACCCGAAATGATAGCTTATCGGGTTTAATGCTAACCCTATGACTTTGACCCTAAATCGATTTGATCTCTTAGATGGCATTACATGATGGATTATTCATCTTCCACACACTTGGGGCATAGAATTCACACAAATTCCCCACCTAACATCTAACCTCAACAAATAGCATACTCACATTTACACACTTCCTCCACATTATACATTTGTACTTCCATGATCACTATACATCACTTACATCACATACATCACACTTCACCATTTCAATACTACACCATGAACATCACTTGTTCTTTAGTTCACACTTGAATTTGACACTAATACTACACATGAAACTCACAATTGCACATACATTTTACACATATGCATCATTCACACATTGATTACAATAATATCACATCAAAATTTTCACATTACATCATCATCATATTTTACACATTTGTACCTCATACATCATTACATATCATACTATACTTACATTTCGGCACCTATTTTCTCGATTCTAGCATTACATACTCTATTCTTCCTATATATACTTCATAGCACACATTTAAAACTATTGGGATATCTACACATCACAGCTCATCACTATCACATATTTATACAAATTTTAGCTCATGCATGGTCATCTCTCATTCATCACACATACTAGATCTTCTTATATGTGTTGCATTCACTACCCGATGACACACTCTTGTGCTTTGGTTCACACTTGACTATTGATATCTACACATGGACACACACACTCTGACAATACTTACTACACATTAGGTACCACATATCACACACACATCTACTTTATACATTATCATTACTATCTTATACACATTGTGCATAATTTATACATTCTACATATTCGTTACTACATTTTTACATCTTGTCCTACATCTACATATATGCTTCTCATAAATTTACACATACATCACACCATAGTGTATCACATCACACATGTTTACACATCATTTTACATTATACATCTCACATACATTCATTATATCTTCTACATCACACACACATTACACACATCTTACATTACACATCATACATTATATTCACATATATCATATCATTGTACATTACACATCTTCTCATCATATATTCATCCTCTACACGCTCACTCCTTCACTCATTACCCGATGACACACTCTAGTCTCATGGTCCATACTGGAATGTTGAGGGTATACAAAAAAATGGACCACATCACACTCACATGTTCATCATTTGATCTTCTCATCATGACATTCCTAGGATTAGTGATATACACCTTAGGCTATAGGGTCACTTCTTCTAGCATCATCTTGTGATAGGCTACATCATCACCTTCGCTTACATTGTTTAGTGGTATACACTTTAGGCTAAAAATCACCACCTCATTTTTATTCATCTAGTCATGATATACACTTAGGCTATAAAGTCACACACACATTCATCTCTATGTCGCATATCATCACCACACACTCATCACAATGCGCTACACACAACACATAGTTTGACCATTTCCCGATGATGAGCACTCTCATTTTATGGTTCATTCTTGATTCTTTGAGGGGGCATACTAAATGAACCTCACTACATACAATTCCATTCACTCGGGGGCACATGGCTCCTATCATCCATACTTTACATTCCATTCCATCCATCCACATCATACTACATTATGGTTGCATTTACTCTTGCTTGCATTTGTCTTTACATGTTCACTTTACTACACATGTTAGATAGATCTCTTGTATGTCATTATATTTTACCATACACACATGTGCATTCATGTCCTTTTCTAGTTGTGATCATATATACAAAGCTTCTACATGCAACATCGATGCTTGACACACTACCTACTAGGGGCATCCACATTCATACACTATAGTGTTATTGTTTCATTTTGTACTTAGCACTTTCCATTATCATGTTATACATGCTTTGACATATTTTTATTTTCTAACATGCTAATGGGTGCTTCATGTGCAACATTTTTTATGTAGGGATATTTTTCCATGTTTTTTTTTTTTTTTTTGCTATTTATTTGTTTTTTTTTTTTGGGCCTTTCCCTTTGTTTGTGTGCACACACTTTTTTTTATGGCCATGATGGCCTTGAGTGTCTTGCGACACCATGAGTGGTGTCCCATGTTTGCAAACCACTTTTTGTGGTCTATGATTGTCTCTTTGGTGTTTACATTATGTTCTTATTTTCTATCTTACACATTGTTTTTTTGGCTTATACTTTTTCTCTACATGCATGTTTGTTCATACTAACACTTTTTTTCTAGCCACTTGTTTGTGTGTGCCTTGGTCTTTACCAAGCACATTCCCTTCCCCCCTATAGGGAACATAAGTTTTAGTTTACATGGTCGGTCCTCTTTTGGGGCCGCATTCTCCTATCTGTGATGTTGCATGCACCCCCAAAAGAGGGGGCATCATTTGGGGTTTACACATGGTACCAATATACAAGTTTAGTTCTAGTCTTTATTTAGTCTATATTACAAGTCATACAGTCATTGGGTCCATACAATTATTTTTTAGTGAGTGGGTTTAGACTAGTCTACAAACCCCATACACAATGGATTTTATAGGGAAGATTGTCCTTAGCATTCTGGGGAGTAGTTATAGGTTGGAGGATACAATAGACTTTCCTCCCTACACTACTTTGGCTAGTGGCGTGGATCACCCAAAAAACTAGACAATACAAGAGATCTCTTCACCAATCTCAGGGAAGTAGTTACAGGTTGGAGAATAACACAACTTTCTCCCTACACTTCTTCAGCCACAAGTGGCGTGAGATCACCCAAAAAACTCGCACTTCACCGATAGTTACAGGATATCCTTTCTACACCCTTTTTTCTCATCATGGATCAGGTGCACATGTTCCTTTTTCATTTTTCATTTTCATTATTTTTTACATGTTTTTTATATACATACATTTTTACACATATACATGTGTATTTGACTACTTGATCATCTTCTCTTTTGCAGGTCCATTGTATGGGAAGAAAAGTAGTCAACAACAACACACACATGGTGAGTACATCACACACATGATACTAACCATGTAGGTACACTACACACATTGGCATCTACACACATGCTTCCACCCTAGGTTCACTCTCACTTTTTACACTTTTACATCTTTAGTCTCCATGCTCCATCTTTTTGTCACTCCATGCTTTGTCTAGTCCTTCAATGCATTTTCTACATCACTCTACATGGATTATAGGTACACATCATCTATCTACTTTATGTTACCGAGATTTCCACTCACCAACATAAAGTGGGGAAAATGTAGTCACTAAATCACACACTTTGAGTCAATATTTAGTCGGTCTCATACTACTATTCATATGGTTTTTGAGTGAAGAAAGTACTAATTAACCCATGTCCTTTGGCCATTTTTATTTCACTTTTTATCATCACTTTTGATCTTCCACATGTACTTTCCTAGTCTATTTTTTCATTTGTGTTATTCTATTCTTGACTATTGGGGATGCCCACCTAGGACTTGGGGCACCCTGTAGCCCTGGTCCCCTCTGGGTGCCCGATCCTCTTTGTACTTTACTTCCATCTTTTGGGCACTTTCTAGCCATTTGAGCTTTCCATATTTTTAGTGGTCGGCCTTTTCAAGGTTAATTATGAAATTAGAACAAGAGAACCATATAAATATAAAGTTATGAGACCATAATGAGGGACCAAAACACTAAGCATCTACTATCACCATCTAGAGTTGCATCCATCAAAGGCACCTAAAGCTACATTGCATCCATCTAGCTCCATCACAAGGCACACAAGGCTGGTTCATCTACATCACACTTCATAGGAGGGGAGTCTATTATTTCCATGCACACATTTATTACATTCTACATCTAGTTATTGCTCACTACTTCACAAAGTGTGACTGACACAAGAGAAACCTAGGGACATGATTTGCACACACACACACACACCTAGAACTACATTGGGTCTGAGATGTAGTGCAATGCTTAATTAGTAAGTCCACCATTGTGGCAATTGAGGACAATCGAACCCTTCATATGCATCTTTCTTTTTTAGGGGTTGACATACTCTAGCATGTCAGTCAATGAAATTAGTGTGATAGGAAGAAACTATAAGCGAACATCCAACAACACCTTAGAGGAGGGTTTAGACCATTTTTGCAGACCACTAGGGTGCCCAAATATTAGACTAGGGTGCCCACACGTGCCCCTGTCCCTCTCCAGTGCCCCAGTCCATTAGAGAGCTCAGATTTGTACTTTCTCATGATTTTGTGTGGTCATTTCCTCCTCTATTTTACTCCGGTTCACACGTGACACAATCCTACACCTTCCTTGAATAGCTAAGGATTTATTTACCCTCTTGCACATTAGGGTTTTAAATTTCTATTTACTTAGTTATTTGGGTCATTTCCTTTATTTATTTAGCTATGATTTACTACTTTGCATAACATTAGATTAGAATACTATACTCCATTTTAGTTTAATCATGTGAATAGATAAAGATGCCAAGCTCGGAAATAATCCCTTGAAGTTAAATAGCCTTAGTAGTTGTGTTAACAACTCCCGTACTCTTCCTCTGTTGATGATAGAGTATTAACATTATGCTTCTTGCTCAACAAATTGATAGGACCAGAACCCAATGAAAAGTTATAACTTGAAGTGGACTTACGACACTCGATTGTCGCCACCAAATCTTGAGTCGAATAACTAACCAATTCAATGTCTAATCTAACCATGTAGTGAATCTCATATATGTGCAAGCCTTAATGTAGTGTTATCCCAAATTCAGCCCCCTCAAAAATTTGGTCAAGACAAGTCCTACACATAAGGAAATTATGAAGGAAACAACTTAGACCCATGAGCTCACATTCCAGGATGACAAATAAGGTTACAGAGGGACTTTACAATGGAGTGGCGGGGCTCTGTGAAAGATCAAATGACCCTATGTAAGAAGAAATTCAAGAAATGACTCTTGTCGAGTGAATTCGTGCCTCAAATCAACAAACAAATTACGGGAGGGCTCGGGAAATGGAAATATAGGGTCAAAGAAGGAGGATGAGTAGTGTCAAAGGAAGTAGAGACTCAAAAGAAAAGAAACGAAAAATATTCAAAGTCTTCGGGCTCTAAAATAGTTCAGGACGAACCCCAAAATTGACTAAGTATGGAGGAGACAGTGGAAGCTGCCAAGTGTCCAAATGACACACCTCCAAAAGTTAAAACCAAAGGATAAGATCAAACAAGTACCAAGCCTCCACGCGTCCTAGAGCTCCAAAAGTTGCACCGACCGTTGAAAAGTCTTCGACTCGGCAGAAGGTGCCAAGTGTCGACTTAGCGTAATTCCAAAATGGGAGCCCAAGGCAGAGACTCAAACTTGTGCCAGCCCTCCACGTAGCCAATGGTCAATAGAGGTCAAAAGGAGAATGGGTCCAAAATGGCTAAGTAATGAATGCAGTGGAAGGCGCAGTGTCCAAATAAACACATTCAAAAGCGGACGCCGAGTGAAAGTTCATTAAATGAGCGTGGGCCTTCCACGTGTCCCAGAGCCCGAAAAGGTGAGGGTGACTATTGAAAAGTCCAAAGGCCCGTGGAGGTATCCACATGTCGTATCCACACTACTCCAAAGGTAAAGTTGGGGTAGTTTCTAAACATGCGTAAAGCCTCCACGTGTCTTGGGTCGGATACAGTGCCTCCGCCCGTGGAAAAGACTCAAGAAGAATACAAAGGAAATAGGGAAACCTATGGACACCGCCACATGTCACATGGGCACTATTCCAAGAGCAAAGGAAGGAGTCAAATCTCAAATGAGCGTAGAGATGCCACATGGACCCGGTATAGATAGACTCATTTAAATATTACGCACCCGCGACCCAAAAATTCAAATGGCCATATCTTTTGATTGAGAACTCAGATTTGGGTGGGAGAAGATTTTTTGGAAATGTCTCAATGCCCTCTATGCCTTGGAAACATAAAATATCATTTTTACAGGGCATTGGTGGGTAAAAAATGGGAAAACGTATTCTAGGCCATTAATACAGAGCCTAATTTCTCCAACTACCATATTTGATTCGATTCGATCTGTCGTTCTTCTTCAATATGCCGGAAAGACATGGGAGTTGGAATCAATAGATTTGGGGTGGATTTGATAGGGGCATTGATTGACAATGTTGAGTCTTCAAGGTAGGATTCAATGCATATCCCATGGTAGTTGAAACAAGATTCGACTTTTCCCTCTTCTCTCTCTTATTCTTTCTATATATTGTAACACTTCTCATTTGAGAAGGGAGATTATTCTGGGTGCAGGGAAACTGTGTCAAAGTTGTTTCCGACTCCATTTTGAGTTGAAAACCTTCTCCTATGCATGGCAAGCATTTTGTGGCTCTAAGCAAAAATGTAATGGTCTATGCACCCATATAGAGAAATAAAACGTGTTTTTGTGGTGTTTCTTCAACCCTTTGCATTGTTTTGTTGTCTCTCTCGTGCCTCTCCCTTTCAAATCTATTTTCTGTGCATGTATTTCACATTTTTAGGTGTAAGGCGTTGTGTTTCATGGAGTTTTGATCATGGATTAGGATATGGGTTTGTGTCACTTCTATCTGACCTTCCCATCTTCCTTTCTCCCCTGTTTCATCCTCCCTCAACAAGAGCATCTCACCCCTTTCCTTCTCTGGTGTATCACCGCTTTAGTGTAGGATTTTCTTTCACCCTCTCTTTCTCTTTGGTTCCTTGGAATGGTTAGATTAGGATAGTTTAGTTTTTTCCTGCATTAGAGTAGCTCATGGCAGGTAGTTTAGGAACAAGAACTAGCTTTCTCTGGAGGATCATCTCAGGTTTTCAAGTCCCACAACTTGAGAGATGATCCAATGTTATGCAATCACACTGAATGCCCCATTTTAACCACTTCACATCTTTGGCCATTTAGGGGTGCTATGATTTTGCACTAACATGTAGTGAAAAATCCTATTAGCTACTTTCTAATGTAGCTCATGAGGTTCCTACATGTACCTCGAAACAATACAAACGAAATATGAGATATCGATATGGTTTGAGTTAATTGAATAAGGATATCAAAAATTTGTTGATAAAAGTAACATCAACAAGGGTGTGGAACAATCAGCATCAAGATTGAATTCGAGATAAGAAAGGAGTCAAAGACGGCTTGTAGTTAGCCATGTAAAACCAAACCGAGAAGATTGAGAGAGTACTTGTCAGCATGCAAGTGAAATCCCCGAATGAGACTATGTGATCTCAATTTCAAGGAAGTGGTGTAGTAGAAGCAAGTTAGTCATGGTGAATCTATCTTGAAGAGTTGTCTTCATTGCCAAGATAAGTGATGAAGTACTCCTGGTGATAAAAAGGTCATCAACATAAATTACCAGTATCAGTAATGAATCACCCATGTGTGTAATAGATATACATTGGGATCTAAATGATACTAAGTAAAACCAAAACCTAGGAGGAAGGATTCCATCTTGGCATACGAGCCCTAGGGGCATGTTTGAGGCCATAGACAAATTTCCTAAGTCTATAAACTAAGGATGAATCCTAAAAAAACCCTGGTGGTTGCTCCATGTAGATCTCCTCCTATAGGTCTCCATGAAGAAAAGCACTCTTCACATCCATCTGGTGCACACTCCAACCATGTGCCGTAGATAAAGAAAGTGTGAGTCTAATCAAAGTCATCTTGGCTACAGGTGTAAAGGTCTCAGAGTAGTCTATGCTAAGCTACCTATGAAAAACCCTTGGATACTAACCAAGCCTTGTACTTATAAAATGACCCATCTACTACAAATTTGGTCTGATATATCCATCAACATCAAACCATATTCCTTCCCTTAGGAAGTGAAGTCAAATCCCAAGTGTGATTGCTTGATTAAGGAATTATATTCCTCATGCATAACACTATCCTACTCAAGTATACCTGATGCATATCAAAATGTTTGTGGATCTATCACTCAAGCATAGAAGGCATGTGACCTACTCGATAATATGTCGAGTACGTTTGTCATCCTCGGATCCTCTGCCCAAGTATCTACACTCTAAAGTGTCTTCCTAGCCCAAAGAGGGTCTGAAGTGGGTGAGTCATGTGTCGAATCCTCATCCTCTGAAGTATGGCTAGAAGTATATGAGGATGAATCCTCATTACTTTGCTCATTGTCAGAACTAGAAGAAGTATAAGAAGCTTCCTCAGGAACCTGTTGTGGATGATTTGAATCCTCAAACTTCTCATCAAAATTGAGTGAAGCCAAAGTAGATGGAGAAGTGTCAACTAAAGAGTTAGTGGGAGTCTCTCGAGACTTAACACTTCTCTGATGAACAACTCATAAGTATAGGATGGATAAATCTATATCCCTTGAATCCCTCTAGATATCACACAAAGATGCAAGGTTTGGGTTGAGGCTCCATTACCTTGTGTTTATTTTCGGTAATTTGGGTCATCGTTAGTGATCCAAAGACTCAAGTGATTAAATTCTAGTTTCCTTTTGTGCCAAGAATAAAAGGAGCTATACCTTTTAAAGCTTTATGAGGAACTGGTTCTTTATATAACATGAACTATTGATGGATTTTACCCAAAACTATGGAGTCAAATATTTAGAGTGGATCATACAATTTTTCATCTCTTTTAAGGACCTATTTTTGTATACGCCATGTCATTCTACTAAGGAGTGTAAGGCACTATCCATGCTATAGATCAATACCCTCTGTGGTGTAAAACTACTCAAATATGTTGCTAACATACTCCCTCATTATCTATTTGAAGAAATTTGATACTTTCCCCATATTTATTCTCGTGAAGTTCCTTGAATTCCAAAATTTAATTGAACTCTTCATATTTTCCCTAAGGAAGTAGACCTATGTATATCTAGAAAAGTCTTCTATGAAGGTGAGAGCATATTTTGAACTAGTGATAGAAGGATGGGGAAAAGCCCATGGTGACATCACTATGAATCAACTCTAAAGGTGTTGAAGCTCTCCAAGCTTTTCCCTTGTAAAATTTCTCTTAAGAGGTGTTTTCCAAGAGAATAACCCTTGCAAAGTCCCTTTGAGAAATGAACTCTAGGAAATCCTGTAACCATGTCATACCGACTAAGCTACTCAAGGTAGTGGTAGTTAAGATGGCCAAACCACTCATGCCATAATCTACTAACTCCATATGAGTGTGTGAGTAATGCAGTAGGGGAAACATAGGTGAAAAGTGTGAGAAGGTATATAACCTAACATGGTGATCTTCCCTTCCCACTGCTACTATAGTGTCGATATGCAACTCCCTAATCTCAACTAAATCTAGATCAAATATGACATTCATTCCCTTCCCTATATGAGTCATATGATACACTAACAAGAGATTAGTTGAAAGTGAAGGTTCACTAAGAACATTTGTGAATGTTCCACCTTCAACTTCAATAGAATCTCTCCCTAAAAGCTGTGTGGCTAGAGCATCATCACCCAAAGTGATGGAGGACATGTTGTAGAGCTCTAAGGAATAAAAATCAACCTATGATGAACCCATGTGTACCATAGTCAATAACCAATGAAGGAGTAGATGAGGATGCTGGCTAACTAGTTCTTTTCCCTTTTGTTTCTCTTTATATATTTCCTTTTCCTTAGTAGATTCTTGGGTTGATGAAGGTTTAATAGATTGAGGACCCCTATGTTATTCTTCTCAAGGATATGACTGAGGTGGTCAATCTACTTATTCATACATTTTTGTTCATCGTGCCCAATTTTCTTGCAATATGCAAACTTAACGTTTTCCTTCTTAGGATTCCATTTGAACTGGAGGTTTAAGTGGTAGACTTGGAAGAGGTAGTGGATTTATGTTCTTTCTTATTTTCTAGATCCTTTCTCTTTTGGTTCTTCTCTCAGTTTCTAGAGGATTTTTTTTCCCATTCCCTAGAAATGAGCGCTTGAGGTTTGGATGACTTCAAGGTACCCATTTGAATTAACTTGTCTCATTCCTTATTCAAATTAGTAATGAAGTCATCTAAGGATATCATAGACCATGTGGCTCCAAGATCCCTCTTGGTAGCATAAAATGTAGAAACAAAGACAGAGTAGTTAGGACCTAGTTTGGAAATCATTGAAAGAACAAGTTGTTCATCCTTATTTTTGTTCCATATTATTTTAACTGCAATTGTAAGGACTTGAGCTTAGTAAATAAATATTCCAAAGTGTCAAATTTTCTAGGACTTAAGCTAATAAGTTCTATTTCTAGCTCATGACCACTAATAGTGTCAACTTTTCCAAATAATATTTCTAAGTTTTGGCACATGTCGTTGGGATATTTTATTGACTTTATGTGAAATATGAGTTTAGAGACACTAAAAGACACAAAATAACAAAGGCTTCATCACACTTATTAAACCACTTAACTTTTTATGCAACTACACTAGGATTAGGTTCTAACCCCATTGGGATACGGTAAAACCCTTTGATTCTAATTACAATGGTCATTTTTTATTTCCATTTATGGTAGTTAAAAGGTGTAAGTGGGTTAATTGTACTTAGATCCATTAGTGCAGAAAGAAAAGTTGTGGTAGTTTCTTCTTCAAACAAGGAAATTTGCTGAAAGAAAGAAGTTCGACGAGAGAGGAAAACACACTGTACACCCCATGGAAACTATATATCAGAAACCCCACATTTTTGACGCTTTATAACTTAGTGCATTTTACAAAATAAATAGTTCCAATGCTTTGGGAAATGAAAAATATAACTTTTGTAAAAAAATGGCACTCTATATCGAGCTACAAATCAAAAGTTTTACAATAACTATTTCCCATAAATAAGCCCTATATTAAATGAAATTACACTAAAATTGAAATCCACTTTTTTCAATAATTTTTTTCCACTCTTTGTACATAAGTTGCGACTTTGATACCACATCGAGAGAAGCACCATGGATTTGCACTGCGGCTCTTAAATTTCCACATATCTGCATGTAGCAAAAAACTACGCCATGAGACTTAAAATAGTAAGTCAAGTTGGATCTTGAATGCGTGTATGGGCTATTGAAAAATTTGTGTAGGTTTGAAGATGCCTCCGATCGGGAACCCTTTGCAAGTCTGAACATGCATGCAAAGCACTACCAGAGGTGAAAATGCCTTTCATGGGTATGAAAATGCCTAGATTTGGATAAATCTTCTAGGGATCATGCAATAATGATTTAGGGCCTATTAAAAATCAATCTCCATAATTGTATATGCACTATATGTAACGCCCGATTTTTGTAAGTTATCATGGTGATTACTTTCTTAATGTTGTAACTGCTGAAATGAAGGCAAACATGTTGAGATATATTTTTTTGATCTTAAGGGAATGTGTTGCTAATCTGGATTCTTGCATACTGTAATTTATTTGCATGGGACAACAGTTATTATTGCTTGTATGTTTGTTGAGGTGACGACAAATTTGTCGTATGATTGCTGAACTCTAATAGCTGATTGACAAAGACACTTTGAATCAATTCCATTGATCAAAAGTATGTTGTGGCCTTTTGTGATCGCTTTTTTGATTTACTCTTGAACCGAACCGAAGGTTGATATAAATGTGCAAAGACTGATTTCAGGTATGAACAATGGTGGCATGTAGATGCCAATGACAAAGGTTGATTCTCGAACCATGCACCGTGTAACGTGAGATCGTAAGGTGATAAAATCCTGGATGCGGGTGGCTCGGTATGTATAACGTGGGATGAAACGTCCTGCACAACATTGAATTGTAAGTCAGTCGGGAAGACTTGACTGGAAGCTGATTGATTAAGTGTTAGGTGTTAAGGGGAAATTAGATCCTAATCTAATCCTAAGTTCTACCTTACATCCTAAACTACTATCCTAAGTGGATTTTTAAATTGTATAAATGATGAAAATAGACCTAAGTTCTATTAACCTAAGACTAGGCGGTGACCTAGGTTTGAACACTATTGCTAATCCTAAACTAATCCTAACCTAGAAGGGGACGCACAGACCCATGGGAAAGGATAAGGATGGAAGGAAATTTAATGGCAATTAATGAAGTCCTTGCGTGGACAACGCCAAGTTTGGCGGGAACAGGAAAAAGGTGGAGGTATCTAGTTGGTTATGGAACTAAACTTGGTTTGCATGCAAAATTTGAAATTGGCAACTCGCCAACCCAAGTCGGCGGTGGCGTGAGAAAATAGGGAAAAGGCAGAGCCTTTAATGCATTTAATTTCTCGGTCTTCGCGACCAGCTCACCTTGGAAAGAGTATGGAGGAATTTTTGTTGGTCATTTGTGTTTGCTCGGATTTTTTGGAAAGTTGCTCTGCATTTGGTTTTTGCTTGGTTCAGTCGAACCAGTTGTGTTTGGTTTCTATCATTGTTTCTTTGGAAATCGGAGGCTGTTTCTGAGCCTGTAGAGGAAGGGACTGTTGGGAAGCTTGTTGCTGTCACCGTGGAAGGAAACACCTTCTGTAAACATGGTTTTCTTTGAGCATTCGAGGAAGAATACCAGGCATGTTAAGCCCTTCTCTTTAAAACACTTGCTTTACTTAAGCGTCTCATTAAAACAACCCTGCTCTTCTTCATCTGAACGGGTTTTGGGTTTGTTTGTTTGCGGTCGTGACAGAGATGATTTTGGTTTAGTTAATTTTGTTGTCACGTTGGAAATGATTTGGGTAGAATCGTTTTCTTGCTGTCGTGTTTTGAACTGTCTTTGCATATATAATTAAGTTGGAAACACTGCCATGTGCTGTGCTGGTTTGTTTGACAGAATGGGGAATTCGTCATGAGTGTTATGAAACTGTACATGTTGTATGAGTTTGTTTTCATTAATGAAGCAATCGTTCTTTTACTAATACGAACTGGAATGATGGAATGTATTAGTTGTGCGAGTTGTTTGAAGTTGTTTCTTATTGAAATTTTTAAGGAAATAAGATCCTTTTCCTTCTGCTGTTTTGGATTTTGAGGGAAATAGCATTTGGGTTTTATTTGAGCATATGAACTCGATTTGAAGGAAGTAATAGTAATATTTATATTGCTGTGCCTTTTTCTTGTATAAGAAATGAACGAATACGTATTGGGTATTCGTGAAAGTAGGAGAAGTTAATTGTTTTCTTCTGAACTTATAAATGATTATATTCTTTCCTTGTTATGATGGAAAGTTGATTTTATAGTGTTTTATGGATGCGGTTGATCTTCGATTCGAGCTGTCTTCGTGAATACGACTTGGCTTGGGATTTTGTGCAAATAAATGGAAAAATATGGGAATTTGGTTTGTTATTTAAGTTCATCTGACTGTACCAAGCTTATGTATCTAATACCCTATGCGGGTTTGCCTTGATAGAGGTATTGATATATGAATATTGTATTTTGAGTTCATGCCTCATTAGGAAAAAGGAGAATGGTGTTTTTGGATTTAATGGTTGTTTGAGATAGAACTCAAAGCGGGTATTCATTGCATATGGTATGTTGAATTGGCATGCAGCTATGTGAGTTGCTTTTCAATGTTGAACGATTGTTCTGTTATCATTATGAGTTGAGCTGTCATGCTTATGATAAACACGATTTGGGTGTTTTTATTTCATTTGGAAGAAGATGATTGTTCCTTTACTGAAGGTTAAAGGAAACGAGTTCTTCCTTTCTCTGCTGTTGTAGATTTTGAAAGAAAGCAGATAATTTGGATTTAATGAACGTTATAAGTTCAGCTTGATAGAGATGACAGTGGCTTTTAAATTGTTTCCTGAGTGTTGTGTTTTCCTGTACAAATGGAGGATTGGAATGTTTCAAGAGATCTCGACTTTGCAGACTTTGTCATTCAAAAAAAAAAAAATGAATTTGAATTGACTTATTCTTGTTAAGTTTGAAGAAAATGGTTGTTTTCTTATTGAATAGTTAAAGGAATGAATTCTTCTCTTCTTGTTGCTTGAATTCTGGAAATAGCATTAGAGCTTTACTGTGCATTATGAATTGGTCTTCTTTGTAGGTAACAATGTGTGAATTGTTATTATGAACTGTATGCATTCATGGATATAGAAGGTCATGTGAATAAGTGATTACGTGGCTGTATAACTGTTTATTTGGTTAAAATTACGGTGAAAGAAGTATGGAATCTTCTAATACAACAAGTACATAGTATGCATCTTTATACTGCTTGTTCTATGATGAATACGATGTTTTACTAACTTGTTTTTGGCATTCGTATGAGCCTGATTTAAATGAAGTATTGATAAGGACGATAAATTCATCCTTGTTTTTGTTTAAAGCTGATTATGAATGAAATTATTCTTTTCGTTGGAAAGTGAATTCCGAATGGATTTTGTAAGTTTCACTCGAATTGTTATCTTGATTTGTGTCTCGTTTGGATTCAATTTTAGGATAGTCATGAGGAAAGAATAGGAATGTGGATGGATAACTGGAAAATTATCTTTTCTTCTCTCATACAGTTGGAAATCTGTAATCGTTTAGGAACGAATTTTGTATTGCTTGGGTATAAGCAACTATATTTATTGTTGTTTGCTTTCTCATCTGTACTTGATTGCTTGGAATCAAATGTGATGCATGAACTGAAAGGAAGGTAATTGGGTTACATTTCAGTTAGATTTTATCCTTTGCATTTATTACTAATGAAAGGAATGGAAAGGATAACAGTTATGTTATAACAGCAGTATGCTTACTTATATTCCTAGTTCTTACAAATGTTGTAATCTGAAACTGTTGAAGGAAATTGCGTCTTGTATGGTTATGTGGGAAATAGGACAGCAATTCTTTGGCTGATTGGGATGGTATTTAGATGGTTCAGTTGTCATACTGTTCATTCTTTTGATACTTAATTTTTGATTGATGTTCTTACTGCATTTGTTTCATAAAAGTGGTTCTTTTATTGAGACAAGTTAATTTGAAGCACCTCATTTTAATGACAAGTGCTTAATATGCTCGATTCATTCAATCTGATGTGCAAGTAATTTTGCAGATGGAACTTGATTAAAACGAAGACATGGCTATTTTCTGATGCTTCTTTTGATTGTCTGAAGATGAATTGTATTTGTTAGTTATTATTCCTCTACGAGGAATTGTGAAAAGAAGAAAGTACATTCTTCTATCTATGAGTTGTAACGTTGTTATTATAAACAAAGTCCAGTCATTTGGACCGCATATGTATGGATTATGAAATGGATTGATGAATACAAATACAAGTGTGATATTTTAATAACTATATCAGTTTGATATTGTTGATTAAATTGGAAATATAATGTTATTTCTTGATTTGGAATTATTCAATTGTCCTTGGATGGATTAAAAAGGAATTGACATCTATTCTTACCTAAATGTAACTTTTAAGTTGAAATGTGCAATTAGTTCATACTTTGGGTTAAGATGAATTTTTAATTGACATTAAAAGGATTAGGAAGAACACGATTCCATAACTGATAGGTATTCAGGATTAGCTTGGAAGCTAAGGAATATCAAATAACTTAGGAGTAACCGAACTTCGTATTCGAACTCCGTTAATAGCCTCGTATGTTAAATTCAAAAAGTAAGGATATGGGATAAATATATCCAGGGCTAATAGACCTTAACTATGAAAGGTTAAGGAAAATAAATGAATACATTTATTGAGAATTAGACCTCGTTTAATGACGTCTAATAAGCTGGAATTCTTAATTGGGTTATAGTTGTGAAAAACTTGGTTAAGTTTAATAGGTTAAACTTATCACGTCGTCGGTAATGGGCTGCTTAATCCAATGATTAAGAAAAGAACCAAGTAGAGAAAATGTAACCCTTCGGTATGAAGGAGAAGATGCATCATAAGAAGTAGAAGGCGGATTTAGTCTCTCTTAGCTCCATACAACTATAGCTTGAACGAGGAAAAGGATCAAAGCATGGTTCTTTGACAAGTTGATCTTAAATATTAAGATCATATCCAAATCACTTGAGAAGATGTGTACTCGATGAGAGGATTCCGTAGACGTTGACATACGCCAGCCTAAAGACACGGTGTCTTCATGAAGGGGGTCTTCATGACGACACAATGTTATAGCCGACATATTACAATGCCCTCCCGAATTAAATCATCGAGAATACATAGGATGAATATTAAGTTCTTGGTGGGGATAGGAATATGATCACGTATACGAAGTGACTCAGAGGACTAAAGATAACTAGACACACGGAGTTATTGGGAACGACACCGTATGTCTGCGTATCTTTAGTTACCATGAGTGCCTTCCTATATTCACTCATATTGCTAGTTGGAAATTGGAAGTTAGAATCTGACCTTAAATTGAAAGGACTGGTAGGAACCAAGAAAGACCATTCTAGATAACAGGTGAAGTGAGGTGAAGGACGTATTCCATTGGTGTGTATCACATCCAGAATATGATCATGCAAAGCATGTGAAAATCTTTGGCCAAAGTATCGCAAGTGTTGGTTGCGTTGTCCTAATCACTTAATTTAAGATGCAGATGTCGATGAATATCGCGAATAGATATTCGAATAGGCTTCTTAAATGGATCACTTCGATAACCGGAAACAGTTAAGAGAATCTTGTATATATAATATACTATGCATGAATGAACATGAAGGATTGGTAGTTCCGAAGTCATGAAATGAGAGATCGTTGAAACTCCGAGCCATGAAAATGGGAGATCGGCGTTCTTGAGTCATTTACTGCAACATATGGAATTTGTTATATGATTGAATGGCAGCTGAATGTGTGTTCCATATTGCAAATATGTGAACAGGGAACATTAGTTTTAAAAGGAAATTATGTGTTCCAAATCTGCATTGTTTTGGGCGAGAGAACAATTATTAAAACTTGAACGTGTGTTTGAATTATATAATTCATAACAGAAGAACTTTTGTAAATTTTTTTTTTTTTTTCCCTTGTTCTAGTATCTTAAAATGGGGATGTTACACACTATGCGAGCTCAGTAAACCTTAGAAGCTTGTAAATAGGATATATATCCACAAACCAGAAAGACCAACACCAAAACACCCAAATAATTGTAAATAATGACCCTAAATGAAATTAAATTTCTAGAATAATGACCAAACAAGCTCAATACCATCTCGACTACGATACCATATTAGAAGTGCCACAGATCTAATAGTTTGAAGAATGCACAAGTGAAAGATGCAAGACATGATTTCGTGAATTGTTTCAAGACAAAACAAAGAAATAATACAAAATCGTAAATTATTAAAATACAAGAGAGATAGTTGTAATAACACAAAATATCTCCAACTCAATACTATCAAATAGAATAATGCAAGAGATGTACATAAAGGAGGTGAATGTGTAACCTCCTCCTAGAATCATGGAAATCGCCACCTAAAATGAAGGTAACTAACACCTAGAACGGTGTAGTCAGGCCAAGTAGTAACCAACACCTAGAATAGTGTAGTCAAGTGGTAACCAACACCTAGAATAGTGTAGTTAAGTGTACACCTAAGAAAACATATCCCATAAGTGTAGGGAACTCCAAGTAAGGTGGAACATCCCGAGTAGGATAATAAAAATAAAGCGAGGAAATAAATCCTACAATAACAAACACAACTAATTTTTGCTATCAAAAAATCACTGCAGTATATAACATGTTTATTTTATAATATGAGCATGTTATGTTTTCTTTAGCTTGTAAATAACCCACCCTTTGGATTGGATATCTAATCTTAAGGGTTGGATTGTCTATTATGTGCTTAAATATGTGTTTTGAAATTAAAAACATATAATTCTTGAGTGTGTTCCCATTGTTGGCTTGCGCATTCTAAGACAATATTCCTAAAAAACACCACTACAATGTCAAGCCTTCGTCTTATCTTTGTGAACATGTATTTCTTTCTAAAATCTAAATATTTTAATATTTTGATCCTTAATTAATTTTAGTAGTATATTCATTTTTACTAAAATATATGTTGATTATTTTTTTACATAATTTTTGATCCGCTCATCCAATATTTTTAAAAAACATTGTCAAAATCTACACTTCCTTATACACACATTCAAGAGAAAAATTGATTTTTTGATTATGTAATCAAAGGAGCACACACATGTTTTTCATTTTTGGAATGTGTCCACTTTGAAAACTAGTAAAAATAATATATTCATTAAACAAATTATGGGACCTAGTACACGATCTTATCTAGCTTTCTACCAAAGTGATTTGTACAATAATGAACAAAATTGAAAATAACAGATGCACACATGACACTATGTTATATTTGTGAGACAAAAAGAGGACCACTTTGTGTGTACACCTTATTTGACCCCATTAATTTCCACCATTTTAATTTTTTTATTTTATTTTAGAAACTAGATTTTAAGCGCTACGCTTCTTGTTCTTATCAAAGTGTGAAATTTTAGGTGTGTTAAATTACTCATTAAAGTTCATCTTTTATTGATTTCGGGAAAAATGTGACCTCTTTTGACCCCATTTTGGTCCCTCATTTCCATGCGCTTACCTTGTTTTAAAGTTATATCATATGTTCTTCATATTTTAAATTTTATATTCTTTTACAAAAACTTTCAAATTACATTTATCTAGATTTTAATTGGAATTAATGTAGTTATATGACCATTTTACCAATTATTCCACTAAGGAATTTTTAAAAAAATTTAAAATAAAAAAAGTCAGAACTGGACATGTGTAAAGTTAGAAATTTCTAGTAACTTTTTAAAATGCAAACAAGGTGAAATGAAAGGTGGTTAGTGTCAAACTTGTGAGATGACTAATCTTAGCACATAATCCAAGTGTTTAAACTTATTATAAATACCACACGACATTTTTACTTTCTGCCACCATAAACAATTCATTACATTTTTACTTTACGCAAAATATATCTATCTATTGTCAATTTATAAATATATTACATCAAATCTATAACCATACTAGTAATTGTTTTATAAATATATAGTTACCAATCAATTAACAACTTTATCATAGAAACTGCTGTAACAATTTTATCAAAACAATTATATGCAAGACTTAAATATTTACATATACATTACTATATAAATTTAAAATTATTTCATATAATATAATATAATTTTTTTCTATTAAATGTATAAATATACACATTATAACTCATTAATCATTATTATCCATTTTTTATAAAATCAAATTTCTAGCTGCATCTTGTTTCTACTTATTCTAGTTTGTTAATATCCATGTTTGTATCAGAACTCCTAACTATAACAACATTGTACAAATGAAGAAATTCCTTGTTTTTTAAAAAAGAATAGTGAATTGTTGATAAGACATGAGTTTTAGGCACTCTTAGGGGCAATTATTATTTCACAATAAAAGGTTTATATCGAGAGACATAATTGACTTGCTAATATAATATGTTTTTTAAAAACATATAGAATTGAATTTAATATATGTGTTTTGAGATCTACTTTAGAATCACATTTAAGATATTTCAACCCAATTAGTAATCACACTTCAATGAAAAATTCAATTGGGAGTAAATATCATAATTAGAGGCACTCTCTATGCATAGTAAATCGTCTGGTTTACTCATAAGTTATGCAACTAAAAACTCTTATCAAGTATTTAAGTCCATCTTATAAATAAAAACTTGTATCTAGGTGCATCTTTATGTGCATTAAAAAAATCATATACAATTGTCTCTAAATACATTCTTTACTAATTCAATTTGGATATTCATCTTCAATGCACCTTGGAAATGCTTTTATAAATCTAAACATATTCATTTAAATTTTTCATTTGAAGAGATATAATACCATGTTTTTGACTTTAATAAGTTGTGATTTTTATTAGTATGGTCAAGAATTAATCATAGTTTATAACTATGACATGAAAGTAAAATAATTTAGAAACTCTATTTTTTTATTTGATTAACATAAACCCTTATAATATGTTAGACGAATCTTGTATCGTCCTTGTGTGGAATTTTTTTTTGTAAGAGAGTCATATCATTCTTTGTAGATGGTATGAGACATATATGAGGAACAATATCACTCTTCTACTATTTGAGTATTCATGTTTTCTAGTTGTTATAAACCATTTTTTTGCACTCTGGGATGGATTTGTGAGGTATTGTTAGCTTGAGATATATGTGATAAATGTAGGAACTTGATTAATAGAATTTCAATAGAATACTAAATTTGAGTTAAAGTGGGTAACCTATATAGGGTCGCCTAAACTCGATACGTTGGGGAATTAATTAGTGGATAAAATTGCTAAGACTATCAAATACCATTAGGAAATGACCGCATTCTAGTACTTAGAATTAGAATGTATGGGGATTCATACCATTTCCATAGTCCTATATCCATAATTAAAAAAACTTGTTTGTTAGGAGTTTTTCTATTACTTCTAGTTTTCATTTTATTTTTATCTAGGTGTCTTATAAGTAACTAATAACATTTTATACACTTTTTAATTTCTCTCCTATATTGGATATGTATCTTCCCTCCTCATGAAGTGTAGGACCCCTTATGTTTTGAGTGAGGTGTGGAGGGAACTACTAGGCTTTGTGTTTAGAGGTAAATCTCTCTAATGATGCTCCATATCTCTTGTTCTAGCTTTTACAACATCAACTTGATCTCATGCAAGATCTCTATATCAATATATTAAAGAGTTTTTCTTTATACATTGTATTCATGTCAAAAGACATGTGATTATAATCAATTAAAAATTATTCTCTATTGATTTGTGAATGAGGTTG
Source organism: Taxus wallichiana var. yunnanensis (assembly GCA_018340775.1). NCBI lineage: Eukaryota > Viridiplantae > Streptophyta > Pinopsida > Cupressales > Taxaceae > Taxus > Taxus wallichiana. The sequence continues at coordinate 681,347,524 of CM031236.1, forward strand.
TACTTTAGAAGCTTGTTATCCCAAATTCAGGCCCGTGACAAATTTGGTCAAGACAACTCCTGCACATAAGGAAATTATGAAGGAAACGACTCAGACCCATGAGCTCACATTCCAGGATGAAAAACATGTTACAGGTGGGCTCGGAAATGAAGGAGCAGTGTCATAGAGAAGCCAAGAGCAAGAAGGAAAAGAAGCGGTGAAGTTTCAAGGTCTTCGGGCTCAAAACCGTTCAGGAAAGAATCCAGAATTGACTAAGTATGGAAGAGCCAGCAGAGAGAGCCACGTGTCCTAGTGGCACTTCTCCAAGATGAATCCATAAAGGGAGGCTCAAACAAGCACCGCATCTCCACATGTCCCAGGTCAAAGTGGACCGTCGAGGGTTTTCTAAGTTTTATGTTTTGAAAAGGGGAAAAGATAAATTATGGACCCGCGAGCCCGATTTTTGCTCTAATCTGGCTGCACGTGTCCCATATAAAAAAGGAAAGCCCAAATGAGTGCCAGGCTGCCGCGTGGCCCTGGTAGGTGAAAATGGAGAAAAGTCTTCTAGGCCATTAACGCAGAATCCAATCTCTTCAACTACCAGATCTGATTCGATTCAATCCGTTGGGAACCAGAAGTGACATATTGTGGGTGGATTTGTAGGAGGCATTGATATTCAGTGGTTGAACTTTCAAAGTGGGATTCGATGCATTTCTCATGGTGGTTGGAGCAGGATTCGACTTTTCCCTCTTCTCTCTCTTTTCTTTCTATATATACTGTAACACTTCTCGTTTGAGAGGCAGAGACATTCTAGGCATAGAGAAACTCTATCAAATTTGTTTCTTGACGCCATTTTGAGCAGCAAACCTTCTCCCACACCTGGAAAATGTATTTTTTCCTCTATTCTAGAAATGTAATGGTGCATTGCACTAGCATTCTAGAGCAATAAAAACATGTTTTTGTGGTGTTCTTCAACCCTTTGCATCATTTTGTTGTTTCTCCATGCCTCTCCCTTCCAGATTTGTTTTTCTGTGCATGTATTTCACATTTACAGGTGCAGGATGTTGTGTTTCATGGAGTTTAATGGCGAATTTGAAGATCTGGGCCGTGTCACTTCTGTCTGACCTCCCTCATCTCCATTTTCTCTATTTCTTTCTCCCTCAACAGAATATCTCGCTTCCTTTGTTGGTGTATCACCGTTTTAGTGTAGGCTCTATTTTTTTCAATTTTCTCTCTCCTTGTCTCCTTGGAAGTTAGATTAGGATTAGATTAGCTTGCCTGCACTAGAATAACTTGTGGCAGTAGTTTGGAAGAGGAACTAACCTTCTCTGTAGAACTTTCCCATTCGCAAGGTCCTACACCTGGGGAAGTTCAATGTTATCTGAAATCACACCAAATGAGTCTACCCTTAGAAAGCGAGATCCATAACTCATTTGGGTGTCTGTGATTTCACACTAATGCGAGTAACTTTTATAATGATAATGGAGCTTTAAATCTAATTTGAAATATTATCATTATAAATCATGTACTGATTTAAGTAAATATTGATATATTTACTATTGGAGCGCCTTTATATTAAATAAAATAATACAAAGTGTTATATAGTAAGGGGCGGCTAGTAGAGGACATGGCTCAATAGAGAATTGAGAAAATAGAAAACAAAGCTAAAAGGCCCAAGCCTAGAACACTAGAAAAGCCAAAAGCAAATAGAGAAGTCGACACCATAGTAGAGCGAGTAATAGGAGGTTAAAGGTTCCATTTATTTTCCTTAGACCTCGTGAAACATCATTCTCACGTTGGGGATTAAAGTTGCTAAAAAATCAATGTGAAGATGATCATGTTGCAGGTCTCAATCGGAAGATTCGAAACATCGAGATCTCTTAACACTTCTTTGCCGATGGTAGAGTATCATCACTCCACAGTGTCTAAAAGCTGCTAGGAGGAGGATTTTTACAGTTCCCATGGAGGTTGCTTAGACTTTAGGTCGTGAAGATGCCATTTTTTATTTTTTGAGACTTATTGAGTAAACAAGCCTCTTGAAGGTGTCCAGTTTGATGACATAACCTACACCGAAAGGTTGTATTCTCATAATCTAGAACCTGTAACCACTTGAAACCATCATGAATTAATTCCAATTTTTTTGAAAGACCTTTGTTGAGGTCCACTTCAATGCATAAACGAGCATATGTGAACAACCCTTGCTTAGACACTCATCATCCATCTTGATGAAATGACCAATAGAGTTGCCAATAGCCACAAAAAGCAGGATGCCAAAAGGGGAGAGGAAGATTTGGGAGACAAACCCATATTGACATTTTGGAAACAACCATGGTAGAAGGATCGAAGTCCAAAAACCATGGAGTAAGAAAAGGCCAGCCCTACCCCAAAACCATGACCCTCAGTAAGAGCTCGTTGATAATCAGTGGGAGAATAAAAATAGACAGTAAAAAAACCCTTAGCACAAATTTGAATCTCACAGGCATTGGACCATGTGGAGTGAATCCATTTGTGTAAATCTTGTGTTTGAGGCCAAAATCCATTAAATATACAAATAATAACATAGGCTTTGAGATAAAAATAGAAATGGCTACCTATGGCAGAGAAAGCGTAACCACTAGAGTATATTCTAATTTATCCACAATGAAGGGCATTCCAGAAGCATCTCTGAACACCGCCCATGTATTCCAAAGCCAACAACAACTAGTAAGGAATTTCCATGGAAAAAAATGTTCACCGGTTTATTCGCCGTAAATTGCAAAGGAGGATCAATGGATAATTTTTTTGTATTAGTTACATTTCGAATCTATGATTAATGAATGCAAAATGGAATGTACATTTATTTTTATTTTATTTTATAGTTATGAGTGACAATATATGGAGCATGAATATAGATATAAATTTAAATAGTTGTATCTAATTAATAGTTATTTCTTTAATTTATTTCAAGTATTGATTTTCCATTAGTTTTATACATATGTTTTAGTTAGAATTAGTTAAAGACTAAGTATTGATCTTTAAAGTTGTTTTTTCATGATGGGGGTGAATTGGAATTCTCCTTGAAAAAAATAATTTCTAGTGTATTTTCCCTAAAGGTGTCTAACCAGGAGGTTGCCACATCAAATTTTCCACTTGAGTACATATGACCATTACATAATTTTATATCCTTTGCTAATTTATTTTTATTATGAAATTTCCCTCTTGGATTTATTTGTTCATCGCATCTTATCAAATCCTTTGGACATTTATCTTTACCTAGACTTTCCCTCTTGGGTTTATCCAACTATTGTGCCTTTTTAGATTCTTTGGTAGCTATCTTTACACCTTTTCTCTGCTTGGGTGTCATCATACTTGTTATATCTAATTCCCTCTTAAATTTGTCAAAAATTTCTTATGCAATGCTTATCATGGTTTATACTATTATTTCATGAAATTACTACTTACCTTACTTTAGTACCTAGATCGTATCTCAATATCTTCATGAACTAAAACTCCACACTTATTATTTATTTTCACTTAATGTAGCTAGTTGGATATATAAAAGATATTCTCGCATTTTCATGTTTATATTAAGATTATTATGTTCAAAAGTAAACAAATTTCTAAGACTATCAAACAAGCCAAATGTATTCTCATAAGGTAGACAAAGAGAGTCTTTGAAAAAGTCGAGTAACATTATTTCCTTGTATATAGGGGTTCTAAAATAGTAATACCATATTCTTACTTGTTATAAATCAATTATGTCTTTAGGATCCACCAAGCACCCTTTGGAACCTATTCTTTTGCAATGGGGTCTACAAGATTGAATACTCTTATAGGACCCTTAGATTGGAGAAATGAGGGGTCCATCTAGATCAAAATAAAGAAACATCTTGTTTATATTCATATGGAAAGGAACATAAATTTTGATCTAGATGAGAACTTGTGCAAAACACCTTTCGAAAAAAGAAATTAAATTTTCCACTTGAGTACATATGACAATTGCATCAACGTTATTGTAATGTAAAATCCCTTTCGAAAAAGGAAATTAAGGAGGCTATTAAAATAATTAAATAATCCAATGATCTTAATAGAGACAAGAGGGCTTAGGTACTGGTCACACGTGGATACCGTTATTAACAAGTTGAAATTTTGATCGTTTTAAAGATTAAATAAATTTCGAATTAGAATGTTGATAAATTTAAATTTTAAAATCAAAATAAAGTTAGAACTTTACGTGTTAGAAATGTATATTTTAAACCTTAATTAAGATTGAGTTTTAAATTCAAAATATAAAAATAAATCTATAATAATAATTAAATAATAGTTCTACCTCCATTAATAATTATTAAACTTGAACCTTAATTAGTTGTTGAAAAAATTATCAATCGAGAGATGGTTATTATTATTTTGATAATTTTTGGGTCCAACTTTTTGTATATTTTTAAAAGTGTTGTCACTTTGAGGTTCAAGATATCATTTCTAAAAGAGGAGGTAGACACATGTTTTATAAATTATTGTAAACAATCATTTTAATGAGATATTTGTTTCAATAATACATAACGATTACCTGCTCATTTGATATCCCTCTTATGACCCATTATATTCTTTTTCCCTGTGTAAGGAATCATGTTGGCCATTTTGTGTTAGTGTTGTCATTTATGTCAAGTAAATTGATGAAAAATGGTGTCATGTGGTCATATGAGTCTCTATGAGGTGTCATTCAATGTCAAGTATGAATAATGATTGGTAGTGATAAGATTTGGTGAGTTGTCATAGTATCCTGACATGGTTCTAGCTTGCATAGTCATGATATGATCTCTCTTGATTGGGTTTAAAATTTTCATGGGGTCAAAAATGGATTCTATGATTTTTCATGGCTATCTAAGAGTCTGTATGAGATCAAAAGGTCAAATCTTGAAGTGTTATGTTTGAGTCAGGTCATTCCTGTGGCTATTCCTAGCCCTGGTGCATGCAGAATGGTATGGAGGTATGATTTTTTGAGCTGATAAGTCCTAAAAAAGAATGGTAGAAGTATGGTAATAATGTACATGAGATGTATGATGAGTTTCAAGTTAGATCTCATATGTTTTGTGGTGTTTCATGGTCCTTGGGAAGTAAACAGGTGAAGAATAAACAAGTTAGCATAGGTAAGTTTTAATGGATAGAAAGTTTCAGAGATATTTGGACTATATGGTGAGCATGGAAAGTTAGAAGATGTTTTAATGATGCTTCATGACAAGTTTCATGTCATCTAAAAAAGGAATTGTAAGATACATCAATTTTGGTAAAACTGGGTGATTTAAAGTGTGTTTTTGAGGTAAACGTTGACCGTTTGATGCTTGTTGAGAATTTTATGCTCGAATGACACTCGAGACATTTGGGTATGTTTTTCCATATAACTAATAAGGTTTAGAAAAATAATGAGGTGGTTTGATCATCACGTTTTTATGAATGATCGTTAAGAAGATAAGTTTCTTTGAAACCCTAGCTAAACCCTAACTAAAAGCGACTTGGAAGAAAGTGAGTATACTGAACCAATTTTAATTCCTTTTAAAAATACGATGATTGGATGTTATAGAGGACTCTTCTATATTTCTAGAAATATGTACTAGAGCATGTGATTATATGTGGGTCTCACCTAAAAATGCTTATTTATGAAAATATTCGGTTTAAGGAAATGTTTTCCAAAGGAGTTACAAAATAAATTGCCATTCTTTTTAGCCCTGGAGTTTTTATAGATGTAAATGATATTTTCAGATCACGGTTGAGCTTCTAAATTTTTTTCCGTATTTATGAAGACTGGTTTTGGGGTGGTTTGGAGTAGCTTGTACTAAAAGTGGAATTGTAAGAGCTACAAGGAGATTTAGGACTCCATTGAAGTTGTGTTGTGATCCTGGTTTACATATATTTGTAATGATATATCAAACTTGTTTTTATATGGTATGAATAAGTTATGACCTATTCTTTGAGGGTTAAATATGGAGGATGTTTAGTTTGGCATGGTGTGAAGAAGCTTCATGAGGTAAAATGATGGTTACGAGCCCTTCATGCTAAAGTGAAGGTTCATTTGAGTACTTATACATCATTTCAAAGGGTGTTACCAGATTTGGTTAAGTGTGGAAGTGATTTTTGAGGTGATGGATCAAGTTGAGCTCAAGCTTAGTTCTTGAGTCCTAGAAGGATAAAGGAGAAGTTTCAGAGATGGACTGGTTGAAGGCCTTCCACTTGGAGTTGGAAGGAAATATAATATGTTATGGAAAGAGGATTCAGAGGGATTTCCAATGGTATATTTTTAATCTCATGATGACAAGTTTTGGTTTTTCATCTAGTTTAGTTTGTAGAGAATAATGTTTCTTGATTCGGGATAGGATTACTCGGGGCTAAAAATTAAGGTAGATGATAAATGTAATGGATTGTTTAATGCTTGATATCAGTTAGATAGTGAATAGGGATGAATTTTGTTCTTATTGAAGGAATTTTTAGGTCTTGGAAGTGACACTAAGGGTGAAAACTAGTTGAGTTTGTAAAATTGATTTCTAGGAAGCTTGATTTGGTGAAGAGGAAAGTAGATGTGATTTTCACATATGGATGTTACATGAGCTCTAACATGTTGTAGACACCAATTTTTGGTATCGCTCACCACCTCACCCCACATTCTCTCTCTTCATACATGTACCTAATTGAATCTTCCCTTCCCTCGAACATCCCATTTGTTCCATTTCATTATTATTATTTTCCGCATTTAACCCTATTTTACCCATTTTATTAGGTTATATATCTTAATTACCCCTAATCTCCAGAATCAATCCTAATAATCACCTAATATTTTATCCTCCCTAAACCATATCTTTATTGTCCCTAAGCACCCAACCACCTTTCATTTAATAATTTCATCATACCTTTGTCTTTATTTAATGTTTTTCACTTCTCACCTACATGTTTATCTTCCTTAGACATCCTAGCTTGTCCTTATCACCTAAAACCCTAATCAGATCTCTTTAGGCTCATTTTTCCTCGAGTTGGGAATCATTCCACCGCCCAAATGGATGGCTCTCCACAATCACGGTCAGAACTAATCATTCACATCCTTGCTAAGGGATGGAATTTTGGGTCTCTTCGACTTTGGCTTATTTTTACGGGTTTCGTCTTCTCGATAAGAATGCTCTCATCTTGGAGACCTTTTGAAGACCTCTTTCATCATTGTGGAGATCTTGGATACTTTGTGTTTTTTTGAATCTCTCTTGCCATCTTTCCATCTTCTACAAGATTTGCAGTTAGTCCTCTTAAATATCTTTATCAGCCACCTTGGAGCTCTATCATAACCTCAACCCTCATTTTATCCTTCTCATCCTTCGTTTTCCATACACCTCATCCTAGATCTATCCCGATTCTTATTGACCTTATCTAGTTACTGATTGACCCAACCACCATTAAAAGATAACCATGATGAAATCAAGCATGCAAACATTGAACTATAACCATGATAACACCTTGATTCAGTCCATAATCTCCATTATATTAAATTTAGTAATACACAAAAGCTTCCTTACAATAATAGTAGTATACGCTCATGCGCATGTATCATTTGGTAGCATAATCTCACTATAACATAGTTCTCACACACTCTCTCTCTATGCTACATAGTTCACTACATATTTATAAGGGTGGGGACTTTCCCTTCACCACTTATCTAATCCCAAAATAGGTCACATGCTATTATTAGCCACATGCCATTACAAAAATAGCCACACATGCAAGTGTGCTAACAATAGACTACTTTTAGTTAACTGATAGTAGTAGATCTATTCTCATCCTGTATCCATGCAAAGTGCTTTCATAGCTGATCCTCCAAAAATAGCCAATGCATGTCGTGCAAGTCTTTAACCGGTTTTGTGTGCTCACACGCTATCTCCAAAAATAGATCCTCATCGTGAAAAAAATGGCTAAGTCCCAAACTCTATTTCTGTTCTTTTCACATGATCCTTTTCGATACTTTCACGCCTTTGAATGTGCTCTACTCTCTCTTATGCAAAACCTTCTATGTATTTCCTTCGCTAAGTTCCATATTTTGACTGACCAACATTACCCCACACTAGTTGCATTTCCACCCCGAAATGGTTGTCTCCAAAATGAATCAAAGAATATGAATAAAGAATAGAAATAATTTTGATGAATAAAAGAATGTCTTTACCCTGCAATATCTTCTGCTTCAACCTAAATAATCAATTCTGGATATTCTTCTTTTATTTCCACCTCTAGAGTCTACCAATCATTGAGCGGCCTCTACCTTCTCTATGGAATATCCACTACAATTGATTCTAACTCATCCTTTGCAATCTCTCCTTTCTCATTCTGCAAGACCAACACAATGCTAGACATGGTAGTCATTCTCCTTCTAACAAGTCCATATTTTTACGCGATGAGTTTTCCAAGCTCATCCAGCCTTTCCTTGTGTGGTTCTTGAGCTGTTGTAAGGGCCTCATGCTTTTTTTAACAAGTGCTAATCATTTTGCATGTGGCCCAATGTTTCATCTTTCATGGCCTTCAAGACTCATTGTCTTCCAAAATGGTCCTGGTTCTTATAATGGCTTTTGGCGCTGTATAAATATTCAACGCTTGATCTACCTTCTTTAGTTCCTCCCCGCAGCTCTCAAGCAACCCTCATATGATGCAATCTTTCATCATCACTGAAGCCTTTTCTCACTTCTTCATGTGTTGGATCCTTTGGTTCTGGCATGCACAGAGGTTCATCTTCAAGCACTAAGTCCACCAATGTACTTACATAATGTATTTCCGAAGGAAACATTTTGGGTACCTTTGGCTCTAAGTGTGGCCTAGCCTTCATGACATTGTCCCCAATCTCCTCTACCATGCTGATAAAAACAATGTTCTTCTTTTGTGCCAAGTCTTTTTTTCCTACTTTAGGCATGCATTATTTCCTCATCCTTAGTCTTGATCTCCTCCTCCAGTGCCCTAATTGTTGCAGCTTTATCCATATCATGTCATGCCACTTCTATCGAGACTTTCACCAAAGCATTGCTCACTTGTTCATCTGACATAATAGTAGGCTTTACTGTTATGTGTCTTGGCCTGAGGTGTCTTCTTCAACCTCCTTGAAACACATGACTCTTCACATACATCAAAATTCTGGTTCATCCATGTGTGTGTGCATCGACCATGATAATTTTGCTTCCTTGTGTGCATGGTTTCCATATCTTCATCCATCAACTCCCAACCATACAACTCCTTTTGTGTCATTGTGCTTTGGAAATGGGTGGAAAATTTTACCTATGTCCTGGTGCAGTATAGCCCATGACTAGTGGAAGATATTCTCCACTTTTTTTTTGATCTAGGCTACTTAGGAACTTGGGCTTCAAGATTTGGAACTTGTGTTGTTGTGTCCTGAGTAGTCTTGTTGTTGTCTCATCTGCCTCCTTTCCTCCTTCCTCTCCATCCTTCATTCTTTCATTTTTGTTCTTCCTTGTTCTCTAGAGGTGTAGGGGAATTGGGTGTGCTTTCCTTAGACTCTTCCACTTCCTCATTCAACTTCAATTTCCTTCTTCTTTTCTCAGTTGTCTCCTTCTTGTGGAGAGAGTCGAGGTGATCTATGCACTGATTATGAGAGTAGCACCTGGGTCCTTGTTCTCCTAAATACTCTTTTGAAATGACACTCTCCTTGGACTGCATCCAAGTCCTCATCATCTCCCTCTTGTGGCTGAGGTGGTGTAGTCATGCACTCAACTTCTTCCTTATTTGGAGGTTATCTTCTACCTCTTGTGCTCCAAACCACCACTATCTTCATGCTCTTCTTCTTCATCATCTACTTGAATTTTTATGGGCTTAGGTGTTGGAACATTTTCCATTGTATGCTTACCTTTTGGTGGCCCTGGGAGTGTGAACTCATTCTCCACATACTTAGTGTTCTCTCCTTGGGTTTGAGTTGTAGGTACACAAGCACTGCTCCAAGTGTCCCCAACTACCAAGCTTACAGGCTTCATGCTTATAATATCTGAGATAAGCCTCTCAATGTAGGCATTCCACCCTGGATATACATATTTCTTTCTCAGAGTGTGGTAGTCACAATCTACCTTGTCTGCATTGAAGGTTAGGTGGCAACATGCATGCTAAAAAACGGTGAAATGATGCCTAGAAATATCTTGCTTGTGAAGGCATATGGAAGTTTGCACCATGGGCTCCAAGCCCCATCCTTCATCACAAATCGTGATGCAAAAATGTTGGTAGACTGCAAACTGAACTTCCTTACCCACCACCAAAAAATCCTTGGGTATGTGCCACTCTTCTTCAAAATGCTGCATGGAGTCTATCATACCACATCTCCACCCTCTTCTTGAATGGTCCACTCATTGATCCATCACACAAGTATTTTCCAAATATTTCCATAGGTGACTTGTGTTCCTGTGGGGTACTCCCAAATCTTCTCCTTTGGCCCATCAGGCACCCCAATCTCCATAAACACTAAAGACAATAAACACAACACCAAAACTTATTCTGTCACTTTCCATGCTTCTTCAATGATTGTCTTTGCTATGTGATCTACAATATTGTAGACCACTCCTTGAGACATCTTCTTTGCAATGTGCACCACATTGTGTTTACCTGTGACCATCTTCCTTGGTCATTCAACTTTGTTACAAGATGTGCAACTTCCTGCACTACTGGGTACTTTTTCAATTTGTCAATGTCCATGCCACATGGACCTTTGGTATACCCCATCTCCTTTCTTGTCTCTAGGATTGTGGCCTTATTAGTTAAATCACTATCCAGATCCACTCCTGAGGCCCTTAGTCCTGTCATATTGAAATCAAAGCAGTTGTGATTCTAACCCTCCATCTATGTGAAGTAGAAGAAGTCCTCATGGACTCTGCTCATCAACCACCGATACAATGGTTCATACTTTCCAAAGTATGGCAGCTCATACAACTGGTAGACTCCATTCTGCTTCAAGTAACTTCTCACCAATGTCATCATACACCGCATATCTTCTTCATGTGCTTGTTCATTTTTGTGCTCAACAACGCATCGAGCTCCTTCTTATTATCTGATGTTCGATGGTTATAATCATTGATTTTACATTGATGGACATGGGAATCCCATTCTTGTCCCACAATCATGCCCCTCTGATATATTGCATTTTGAGAAATTACTCTGAGAGTAATTTCTTCTTCCACTTCAACCTTCTTCTTCCCTTTTCTCTCCTATGGGTGCTTTCTTCATGCCATCTGAAAAATATCTCTTTTCTTCCCTCTGTAATCAAGCAAGTCAAAACCCTAGTTTAAATCTTCATGCCCTAGTGGAAATCATGTGCCCTAGCTCATTTGTAACATCTACTTCACTCAAACCCTTCACCTATGGGAACACAAGCTTCTCCTATGCACAACCCTTCTCTCCACATCTGGTTTCACACTCTTCACACCTCAACATGATTTCTTGGCTCATTCACACTTAGCCCTTTTCAAATTCTCTCAATTGCAATGGTAAAAATGAACTCACATCCCATCCTTATATAGAATTTCAAAAATTTAGTGCATTTATTGCTCCTCCACCTACCAACAATCCTCTCATTAATCGACCATTTTCATTCTTTCCATGTGGTACATCTTCATGCCCAAGCTATAACCTTCTAGCATGCCCTCCTACCTTTTGGCTGTAGACTTCTCTTCAGTGTGCTTCCATGCACCTGAGTACCTCATCACTGTGCCTTCCACTGGTAGTCTTCATGGCCTCTACTTACCTCGTGTTATACTTGTTTCTTCATTCCTCTCTATCTATGGTCCCTGTGTCTAAGAAGTAATCTTTTTTTTTTTTTCAATTCTCCAACCTTGAATAACACCCATAGATAGTTCCTTTCATGTGTACTTATTTTCATCAGTCTTGTACCTAGATATCAACAACCTACCCCACACTAAGGGTATGTGTAGTCCTCTTACATGCATAAAATTCTTCAAATAGTAATTAGCTTATGGTGCACGTAAATGTGCTTATTACACAAACACACCAACTAAATTGACAAAGCATAATGACAAAGAAGGAAACACATTAAGGAAATGTAGAATTGAAAACCTAATCTAAATGGCAACACTACCTTATTACAAACACCAAGAAGACTTATTTATAGTAGGGCTTCAACCTACTCCCGTTGAAGTAACCTAGGTAACCGTATTCCATCAAGTGCCTCTAATTGAAAAGCACCTGATTTGAGTATGTGAGTGATAACATATGGCCCCAACCAATGTACCTTGAGTTTTCTGGATGGCACAAAAATTTAGAATCATAAAGGAGCACCATTTGTCCTATCTCAAGATTTTTATCCCTGATGTGCCTATCATGCCATGCTTTTTCCTGGCCTTTCTTCTTTTTTGACTCCAACGTGTTATGGCTCATCACTCATCCAACTTGATTAACTTTTTCAATCCATTCTTCTAATGCTTTCTCATCAGCTAGACCTCCAAGTGCAATAATACGCAAAGAAGGTAACATAAATTCCATAGGAAGAACTACTTCTGTGCCAAACACTAACTGAAATGGTGTGGCTTTGTTCAACCTTTTATATGTTGTTCGATATGCCCAAAGTACTGTAGATACTTTATCATCCCAATCCTTTCTTCCAACATCACATATTTTTGTCAATGTCTAGCTCAAAATTTTGTTGAAAGCCTCAATAGTTCCATTTTCCTGAGGATGATAGGGTGTAGTCTTATGGTGTGCAATCATGAATTCATCCAATAAAATTTTGATTGTCTCATTAAGAAAATGTGTGCCCCTATCACTGGTCAAACTTAAAGGACATCCATACCTTGTAATAATATTTTCCCATAGAAACCATGGTTATCAGTAGCCATTATACAATCCCTTCAGTAGGTGTGCTTGCTTCTTCCCACCTTGTCAGATAATCTATGTGCAAGTTATGATGTAGCATGATCCATTTCTGTGCATGCACTAGTGAAATAGGACCCACAAAATCTATAGCCCATTTCTCAAATGGTTCTGCACTAGTAATAGGTCTTAGAGGCATTTCATCTCATTGACCTGGTTTCCCAAGATGTTGAAAATGATCACAAGCCTTACAAAATTCCTTACAATCTTTATATAGGTCTCCCACCATAATCCAATGAGTAGAATCTTGTGTGTAGTGGCATCACCTACATAGTGGCCACCTACAATACCACCATGAGCTTCTTCCATAATATATGTGTGCTCATGTTCCAATACACAATGCATAATACTTCATCCCGACCTAACTTGTACAAGTCACCACTAATCAACATGTAGGGGTCATATGCATATAGCAAAGTTGTTTCTTCTCCAAGGATTTCATTCCTTCTGGTGCCATACCTATTCGTAGAAAGACAACAATGTCCTCTAGTTTTGATGGCACTCATTGTAACCTATATAACTATGCATCTATGGCATGGTATCTTCAATTGCATGTGCTTCTTCTCCTGACTATATTCTGGATAAATGGTCTGGTCCAGAATTACTTTTCCCTAGTTTTACCACAACTGTGAAATCAAATTCTTGAAATAAGAGTACCCATCTGCATATGTGCCTCTGTAAATGGGCTTGTTTACCAAATACTTCAATGCCATGTGATGTATAAAAAGATGAATGGTGTAGCTAGTAGGTACTATCAGAATTTATGTAGCACATAGATCATGACAAAGCTTGTGCTGTGTAGTTTGTGTTTTTTTCGTGTCAGAGTCATCTTTCTACTAAAAAATAGATAGGATGATCTATAATACCTTCTCTAGGCTGAGCCAACACCATGCCAATGGTCATGCTAGAGGCATCCACATGTACATGAAATGGTTGGTCCCATGAAGGAAAACATAGAATAGGTGTGGTAGTAAGTTTCTCCTTTAATGTCTCAAATGTGCGTTGTTATGGTTCTCCCCAGTAGAACATACCTTTCCCTTTCAAGTAACTCCTCCAATGGTGTGGAAAACTTTGGCATATCCTTTGATAAAATTTTGTAATATCTGTATGACCCAAAAATCCATGCACCTCACTCTGACTAGTAGGCTCTCTTAGGCCTATAATGACTGCAACCTTGGCTGGATCAACCAACAAAACCTTCCTTGCAGATTATGTGTCCTAATAAGTATTCCAAATGGTGTAGAAAATATGCACTTTTGATGTTCAAAGAGATACTCAACTATCTACATCTTTCAAACATTAAATGTAGATTGTCACAATGATCCTTAACTAATCCATACACCATCCAATCATCCAAATAAACTGTAAGAAGTTGTGAATAAATTCCTTGAATGCTTGAACAACTATGCGTGAAAAATACAACAGGCACATTTTTCAGACCAAAAGGCATTACAATATAGGAAAAGCTACCCCATTCAAGTAGTAAAAGTAGTCTTTTCCTGATCCTCCGGGAAATCCTAACCTGATGATACCCAGAGAACCCATCTGTAAATGAATAGATTTCATGCCCTGCAATGCCTTCTAGTATTTCCTCAAGTGAATGGCGTAGGAAAGGGATCAGTCACACATGCAACATTCAACTCCCTGTAGTCCACATGAGATCCTAATCCATCCATCCTTCTTGATACTGATCACCATTGGACTAACCCATTCTGACTCATCAAGGGGCTTGATAATCCCAGACTTCAACATTTTTCAATCTCTTCTTTGACCTTTTCACGCAAGTTGGGGTTCATCCTGTAGGGTCTCTTTCTAACTAGGGTGCACCCTCTTTAAGATTTATCTTCATCTCCCTAATGATTCATGCATGCCTTTAAGTTCATGGTACCCCCTAGGGAATAAGTCTTGATAATCCCTTAGTAACTCTATGATTTTTTCCACTTCAAGAGTCTGACCAATAGTCTCCAATTATGGCTTCCTTAGGCTCAACATTTGATCCAATATTCACCTTCTTTGTCTTCATAGGTTCATGATAGGTGCATGTGGTCTTATCTACACTGTCCAACACCTCACGCCTACTTGTTGAATGGTTTACATCCAGATTTTCTACTTCTTCATCATCCACTAAGTAGACCATTTTTCCTTTTTCTTTCTCAAGGAAAGCATGTTGAAGTAGTGTGGCATCACCTCTTTTCTCTTCAACAAGATGTGCTCCTAAGTTTCCTTCATCCAATAACTCCTGAAGGAGTTCTTCAGCCTTGGCACTATCTCCCATAGTTAAGCACTTTATGACTTTTAATGCTTCTTTCACTAGAGGTTTAGTAGAGAAGAAGTCAAATGTCTAGGCCATTCCTAATTAAATCCTACCAATTTCTAGTCTCTCTATGGAGTTTTGCATATACATACCAAGCAATGTGTGCATCCTTGTAAAGTGGAATAAAACTTGTGCACCCATAGAGTGAAGGTGGTAAAGCTTCCTGCCCCTCTATCCAGAGTCTCTCACACTTCTGAACGTGGTGTTGAATAGGTTGATTACCATGATAAGTGCATATTTGAGTAGGTGCATTGCTCCTGAAGAACCTAGTAGCAAGAGCAATCCTAATTTCATTCCATCCTACAAGATTATCCTTGTGGGCCACCCACCAACATGTTGTTGTCCCACGTAGTGTATATGCTAGCATATTTTTCTTCTTTCTCCAATGGGTCTATCCATTGTTCCTCCATGGTGCACAAGAATACCATAGGATCTCCTTTCTCAGTGTAACAAGGTACCAAGTTGTTACCTATCCTCCTGACATAATGTGGTTTTTTCCTTTAGGAAATATGCTCTTTACTTCATGCCCTACCAACTCATAAGTGCTATGAGCCCAATTATCACAAGAAACACTTGTAGTATCACTAATAGACTATGCATCCTCCCACTGAATTATTCCTTCTTTAGATGGCTCAAGCATCTCTGGATCCTGGATGGCGCATACATAAATCCTATTCAGTCTTCTTCACTTAAGGGCTCAACATAGGGCATATTTTCCATCTGTTAAAGGGATAATAACTCTTTCCTCCTTGTTTTCAAAACTGATATAACCCTTTGTTGAACCAAAGATCAACATTATTTTCATAACACCAAGGATGCCCCAATAGAGCTGGGAAGCTATCTGACTCTGCCAGTGCTAAAACCTCAAAATCTCCAATGAACTTGGCTCCTTGTATGGTAATGGATGCATCTTTCAAAACTCTGATGGGAGTGGCCTTAGTCCGATTAGCCATGAACAATACATTAGAGGATGGCTGCAATGGGGTCTCCCATTTGTACCCATGCATCTAAAGTAAGAACATTGACTTTCATGCATGTATCAATCAATATATTACTCAATAGCCACCCATCCACAACAACATTTAGAGTGATTTCCTTGTCATAATCTAGGCTATGAGGGGGAAGATTTACATGCAGGATCTTCATCCAGTCTCAACACTTATGCGTGGAGTGTTTCCTTTTAACCAATTCCCTAATAGTGGAATGATATTCTCTAGCGCAACAATTTTACACACTTCTCTCAAGTCATCTATATCAGTTTGGACATCTCTCGATGCTTTCTTTTGCTCCATCTTCCGTGATTGCTCCTTTAAATATTGTATTTCACCCTAAAGATTCTTGAGTACCTCCATGGTTTCTTGATAAACCTCCTTGATGGGTAGGATCTGGGTACCATGCATGAAGAACCTCCTCCTTAGTGATGGTAGGATTTCTGCTGCAATGCTTCTCTGGCATGTGCCACCTCAGCGTGGGTCGTGATCTTTACTTGCAATGCCTCAGACTCTACTTCCAACTTAGGCATCCACTGATTTTCCACAACACATTGTATCCTAACCATCCCTGTGCCTTTTTTTTCTTGTTTATGTTGCTTGCTAAGATGCTCATACAAGTTTGGGAACTCCTCATAGCTATGATTCTTTCCAAAAAGAACATGTAATATTCTGAGGACATTCACGCCTGTAGTGGTCAAGAGATCCACAAGTATAACATGTTCCATGAGGGAACTCACTTCTTCCACCACCATGGCCTCATCCTCCAAATCCACCATGGTATCCTCGACCTCTGCCATGACCACCTTCAAAACACCCTTCATTTCGATCATAGCATGCCTGATTGTGATCCCGATCCTGATGCTCATTCTTTCCTTTAGAGTTATCTAAAGACTCTTTGTCTATCATACACCAATATCTATAGCATCATGGATCTGACCAATCAATCGGCCGAAAGTCTTTCGTGTCATGAGTCGTGGACCTATAGATTTTTTTAAGTAGCTTGAAACATTCTTCCTTATCGTGCATTGTAGTAATGGGAAATGGCTAACATCATGGTTTAAATGGCATATCTCACAATCCAACAACAATGAGTGCACCGATCTATGGGGAAACTATCCTTTGTGTGACCTTTCTACTTCACAATCTGTGCACCAAATCCTGTGCATGTGCATGCATCTCATGTGCTGAATTTTCCGATAGTTTCTCCAACTACTTTTCCATAGCTGTGATCTGTGCTTCTAAAAATGGGCTCACCCCAGTGTCTATGCTTCCAACTACCTCAACACGTAAGGTTGCTTCAAGTGCTTTCACATGGATCAATGTATGTCTTATGTGATAATGCCCTCCTAAAAGGGGTAATCAAGCCCCCAATGAACCATTGTGCATGTTGGCTTGCGTGTATATCATAAGAAAGCTTAGATAACAAGTGTTTTAAAATGGGCATCATACTCTCTGACACTTTCAGTAGTGCCTTGCTTAATATCCTTGAGTGCACTTATACTCTTCTGCTCAAACTCAGGATGTGAAACTCTTTAAGGAATGCATATTTTAAAGTTGTATAGTCTACGCAAGTCTGATCAGGGTCAAACTTTTTTATACAGCTATGTGTGTGCCCTTATAATGTAGTAGAAAATTGGCTTTCCCTACACTCAAAAGCCATGATTCCTTTTGTGTGCCACAATATTTCACACATATGCACATGTTCAACAACATCTTCTATGCCCCTATACTCTGGAAGATGAAGAGACATCTCCATGTAAATATTTTGGGGTTGGTGTGGACCTTGCCCACCGATCTAAAACCTCTTGTGTTTCCTCTACCTCCAAGAACCACCAGATCCACCGGAACTAGAGCCACCTATGCCTCCTGATCCAAACCTATAGTTGGGGTCAGACTAGAAGATGTACTTCCTGTGTCCCAATAGTAGAACTGAACTATACCCCGATAGTCTGTGAAGTGATTACTACTCCTAGAAGATAGTCCAAAAATATGTGCACCTTGAATTTGTGTGATGATACACCCAAAAAGGTACTCCCATATAACAATGAATCCATTTTTTTACTGCCATCATTGTGCCTCTTATAAGACTCACTCCTACTCTCCCACTTACTTGAATTAGCTTATTGATTATTTTTGTTGTACTAGATGATGTTGGAAAACCAAGTGCAAGGGAAAGGTTTCAAGTGGATTCAGATGCATGCACCCATGGCCCAAGTCATCTCTCTTGAGTGCACTTCTACGTGAGGCCGAGGAGGGTTCCCTATCATGTTTTCCCAAATGGGGAGTTCCTGAGGCTCGGGTTCCATGTCTTCTGCATGAACTTCAAACTCCTTCCCGAACTATCTTTCTCCACAATGCCATTTTTCTTGCAACCTCCCGCTTCTCTCTCTCTCTACCTCCTCTCACATGCCTCATTATACTTAAGCCACCTTTCCTCTCTCTTCCTTTCTACCGCTAGGTCTTCCATCTTTCACCAAACCTACTCCTGCCCCCGTGCATGGTGGGGTTTAGTTAGCCATCGGTTTACTCTCCAAATTCAAAGTTACCATCAAGATCTTGATCACCAGTGGAATGCCTTGTAAGTAAGTTCCTCGATATCATAAAAACTAGAATTCAGCTACCTCTTGGGCATGAATAAGTGGAAATTGAGTACTCCAAGATATAACTATTCAAAACACCATGGAACCACGTATCCACAAGATGTGAGTCCAAATCAGATCAACATCATAAAGGGCTTGAAATTCTTCCTGCATCTAGACAAGTGTGTGATACCTCCAATTCCATTTAGATGCATAAGCAATCAGCCACTCATAATTCTACTAGAAAGATAGAAAAAGATCTCATATAAACTATCATACAAATTTTGTTCCACCCACATGCATGTGTTAAACTCAGATCCAAGTGTTGAACCACCATGTATGTGTATTCTTCTTCTAGATCATGTATCCACTCCTCAACACTTGCTAAGGTCAACCGGTATGTCTTCATCATGAACCATCCTGAAAACAACTGAAAAAGAGGTCCCAACAACGGAACCAATGATGCAGCCTAGAATTCACCAATACAAGCCTAAGTGTGCACGCTGGCACATCACTCACCTAGACTGAGTGCTCACCCAAAGTGCACAAAGGTACCAGGCCCCTCTTTAGGGTTGTTGTTGTAGGATGTTAGCATGATGAAGACTTAAAGCATTCAGATCTATGACTAATATATCATTCTACAAAGTGCATGTTCAGATCTAGATCTAGAGAATAACAAACTTAAAAGATAACCATGATGAAATCAAGCATGCAATACTAAACTATAACCATGATAACACCTTGATTCAGTCCATAATCTCCATTATATTAAATTCAAGTAATACACATAAGCTTCCTTACAATAACAGTAGTATATGCTCATGCATATCAGATTTGGCAGCATAATCTCACTATAACATAGTTCTCACACCTCTCTCTATCTATGCTACATAGTTCAATACATATTTATAAGGGTGGGGACTTTCCCTTCACCACTTATCTAATCCCAAAATAGGTCACATGCTATTATTAGCCACGTGCCATTACAAAAATAGCCACACATGCAAGTGCTACACATCATCATCCCATATCGAGGTATTTTAAACCCTCGCATATTTTAAGTTACTTATTTTATTTAGTATTTGTTTACTAATTTGAGTAGAAACAAGGAAATTTGGTCAACATTCTGGCATGCCATGTGGGACTCACCCTTCTTTGGTGAGTCTTCAATTTTAGTCTTTCTTTTTAATTTCTTCTATCCATCTTCTACTAACCTCGCGGGAAGGGATTTTTTTGCTTGTTTGCATGCGTGGGATTGTGTCATTTGGATTGGATTTGCTTGCTTACTTAAAAATAAAAGATTCGGATAAAATGGAAAATCATTATCTAGGTATTCCTTATTTTTATTCCCCATCTCTTTCTTTTATCACATTACATCACTTGTCTCTTTGCTTTCATCGAATCTACACATTTCATTTGGATCTAAAAAGAATCCTTTTCATTCTTACTTGGAAATCTATTTTAACTAAGGGTTTTTACTCATTGCATTCACTTCATCACACACATCCTAAAATAAAAAAACAACTTACACATCTAAAACATCTCCTACTAGGTGGAACTATTGGGATTTCATCACCCAATAGGAAAACCACTCTGGTGTTTCTAGTCGCGTTACAATTTTTTTGTCTATTGGTATATTGGATAAGCACCTAACTCCCTTATCATTGTAGGACCATGAAGTGAAGGGGTATACCCCAATACCAAGCCTTGTACTAGTATACATCATAGATTTGTGCCTCACGTACCTTCAAGTATATCAAGGATTCCATCTAAAATGTCCTAAAACTATCCATAGATTATCATTTCCTAGGTTCCCTTTGAGCCCATTTTATTTTCTTTTTCATATTATTCTAAATAATAAAAATGATCATAAATTTTTTTCTTGACTTATTTATTAATAAACTATATAAGTTTTTGTTTTTCTATTTTATGCTTGTTATCACCCGTTCTCAGGCCAAGAAAATGCAACAATCTACCTCATCCAATGACATCCCTTCTTTCGATGACATTTCCAAAGAAACTTCCACAATTACCACTATTTCTTCTACACATATAATCACCACACCTTTGGTCCCCCAACCCCTTGTTTTCTATGGTCTCTCTTCATAAGACCCACCTCATCCAAAATTATATTCATATTAAAACCAATCCTTCTACCTCTCATTAGTCTATTTCTTGTAGACTAGCTACGCCTTCATCTTCCATCCCTTTAGAGACTCTTGGACCTCCTAGCATTCCTTGTGGATGATGGGAGTTTCAAGAACTCCTTGATGCTAATACTATCACCCTTTATGACTATCTAGTCGATAAATCTATCACAACCTCTCATGACCACCAAGCTAATCAATTGGTAGAGCCCATTCCACCCAATTGGCCTCATATAAACACCATTATTGCTTCCTTTATCCTCATTACCTCCTCATCTACTACAATCACTTATGCCCATATAAAATCATATAAATAATCTCACTTACTTCCTCCTCTATATGAACAAAACAATTTAACTTTACCCCTATTTCCACTTCTCATGTTCATGTTAGTGTAATCACCTCATAACCTCACCCATCCCAATCACCTAAAATCCATCAACCTCCTCCTCACGGTTCCTTTCATTACATACTTCCCCATATCTAAAAAAAATATATAAATCCCATCAATCTTATCACATACCCATATCTCAACAACAACCTTTATCACAACCTATTCAATCGCAACCATTTATTTACATCCCCCCTTATTAACCACTTCCATCAACACCAACTCATCCTCAAACCTATCAACCTTTTCAAAAAAACTAATCCATCCACTTCATATGCATCAAAATCTCATCCTTCAACTTCACAACCTCATCCATCTAACGATCACATGTATGTGTTATTGAGTAGAATGGCTAACCTTGAAGATGCTACCTTGGGATTCAAGACCACCTTTTCATATGATCAAATATGTAATGAACCATTAAATCCATCCCTTCCCATAACAACTTATCCTCCTCCTTTGGGATGTACCAAATTTCTCTTAAGTTAAATAGTAAGAAGGACCCTCAACAAAATATTCTCTCTTTTAGACACACATGCTACCTTATATCTCATGATCATGATCTTATACTTCGTATATTTCCCATATCGTTGGCGATCCCGCATTGGATTAGTACAATAGAATCCCACAATATTCATTATTATTATTCACCCAACTTGCAAAATCATACCTAGAACACTTCTCAATCAATATTTTGCATAAGATCACTATCATAAACCTCTACGCCATTAGATGGTATGATGATGAGTCTATCACGGATTTCTTCACATGATGACATGTCATCATTAATCAACTATCATTTTTCCTTCCACAGATGAGAGCTTATTGAACTCTTCTCACATTCCTATGTGAAGCACATAACCTATTTTCAAATACATTCGTTTCAAACCTTCGAATAAGCATTTACCATGGCTTGTAAACTTGAACTTCATGCCTTTGAGTAAGGACATCTCAAACTTCAATCTGATAAACCAAAACCTGAACTCACCAAATTATATATTCACCATGAAAAATATAAGAATGCCACTAACACCATTATGGTTAGATCATTTTCTATATCTAATTCTCACACATATCCCCTAAAAATATCTCCTAGACCACCCCCTAACTATACCCCTCTCGGGGAATCATATAGTTCAATATTTGACAAGTTATTGGCGGTCCATCTTATTTAAATTGTTCTCATACGATCCATTGATGATTTGCAACCCAAACCCATATGGTATCATGAGGGCATCATTTAAGTACCATCAAGTACAAGTTCACGAGATTGAGAGGTGTTGTTATTTTAAAGATCTCGTCCAACGACGTATCAACTTTGGTGACCTCTAAGTGGATAATCCTAATACACCACCTAATCAGCCCCTTTAGGTCTTTAAAAATCCCTTACCTAATCATCCACCATTAAATCAAACTCCACCCCCACATATTATGCATCTAATGCTCACACAATCAATACCATAAATCCAAATCTAACACCATCACTTACACGCTTTGCCTCTTTATCCATTGCAACCACATCTATTTTAGATATTTCTCTTACACCCATCATTCCTTCATTAACTGAATCACTCTTTGCTTTATTTCTTAACCCTTCATCCATCACCTCATTGATATCCACACCTATTTTTAAACCTATCACATCTACATCAATTATATCTACAAAGATCACACCCACATCAACTTCAACTCTATCCATATCTACTAGATCCCAACCTATCACATTTATTACTTCACCTATAACTACCCTAATACCTATCTTGACATCTTCACCACACACACCTACATCTATCCACACTTCCACATCAATCTGCATCTATCATCATGACCATACCTACATTAACATATCAACCTATATCCACATCAACATCTGTGCCACCCCTTGAAACATATTCTAAAAAAATACCTCCACTCAACACAACTATAAATGATAATCATTCCCCACCTATAAAACCAATCACCCCTACACTGATCAATCCTATACCGATATAATCTAAAAACCCTCTTGATCTCATCAAGCGTATCATCCAAACACCACTTCCACCTTCCATATCCTCATGTATGACACAATCCACATTAACTAGTTCTGCTCCCTACGCACCCCCAATTTAAATTCTCATCATTCCTACCAAATAATAATCCTCGTGACCAAAGATTTAAAATATTTCTTTGCCCATCCAAAAATCCTCACACATACAAATGCAAGATCATCTTGCTCTCCAATAGGTAAAATCATAATTTTGGCTTGAGATATCAAAATTTGGATTTTATATATAGGAGTCTAGTAGTCTAGGGAGTCTTAACACAACTTTGGAAGCTTTGAATTATCCTAAATCCTTTCAAAATTCAAATTTTTATTTTCCCTCCAAAATCAAAATTTAAATTCTTGAGAGAAATTTGGGATAAAACAGTTTGGAAAGGTGTTTTGTAGTTGTAAATGTTGTTCTCATATTGGTTTTAGGTCATATTTTGTATAGTGAGGCCTTAAGTGGCTAAAAATACAAAATCTCTTGTATTCACATGATAAATATCCAAAAAAACACACATACTCTTAACTAGAAGGCTTAATTTTAATTAGAATAATTGGTATGATGACTAGTTCAATGAGAACTATCCTCAAGAAGGTGTAAAGAATAAGATTGTAACTATCTTTCATTATCTTCATTGAATGCAAGAGTAAGTGCAAGGTCTCCAAGAAGAGTGTGTAGTGTCTTTGAGCATATTAACGGGTTGGTAAAGAATTTCACAGTCTGCATGTAAATTTATTGTGAGCAGTAATGAAATACATATTACTATTGAAGTCTTGTATTATTGAGGTGACATGGTATTGTGCATTTATAGGATAGAAAGTTTTATGTTGAGTCCTTCTTTGATTGGTAAATGAATGGTCTTAAAACCCCTATTTCTAGACTAAAGTTTTGAGTCAGTATCTTGATTTCGGCCTTTAGAAGCATGTATCATTGCAACAAGGCTTGTATGCATTGCATGTTCATCTTTGGGTTTATTCTTATCAAGAAGTGGATAAATGTTCTATAAATCTCCAACAATTTGAAATGGAAACCTAGTAATTGAACCTAGGGTTTATCGTTTCATATATTCCATTGGAGAATGGTGAAGACTATATTTTTCTATCTACAACAATCAAAAGAAGTTTGTTATCAAAATTTAATAATTTGAAAAGTTATCAAATTCTAGAAAGAGCCTTTGAAATCTAGTAGTGGGACTTTGAACACTTTGAAACTCAATATTTTGTCATTTTTGTCTTTTGGAAGGAAGAGATTGTGAAAACCCTTAATTGGGCATGAGGAGAAAACTTGCCATAAATTTTTTTAACTAGTGAAAAATAAATAAAATTAGTGGAAATAGAGACTAAAGTGTGCTCCATTTGATTTTTGAGGTTGTAGATCATTTCTGGAAAACCGTATAATATAGTTTTAAGGTGACAAAATTGAAATTGTATTAGTGAGTTGGTAAAGGATGTGCAAATATTTTTGTTAAAGTGAAGTCTTGAATCATGCAAGGGTTTAAGAAGTGAAGTTTATACTTAAATTTTTGGGAT
The DNA here is from genome assembly GCA_018340775.1 of Taxus wallichiana var. yunnanensis. Taxonomy (NCBI): domain Eukaryota; kingdom Viridiplantae; phylum Streptophyta; class Pinopsida; order Cupressales; family Taxaceae; genus Taxus; species Taxus wallichiana. The sequence goes on from CM031236.1 coordinate 681,372,358, forward strand.
TGACAAAGGGATTATTGGGTACAATTACCCCTATTTCTATAATTCATCTTATAACTAAATATATACAGAGACAGTAGTTGAAAGGAAGAAGCCTAAGGAATAGAACAAGTTATAAAGGAGAATTGACTTGAGACCTAGTTGTTCATTAGTTTGCTACACCATTAGTCATTGGAGCTTGAAAAAGTTTTGAAACAAAGAGAGAGAGGATAATGTAATGAAGAGGAAGAGGTCAAGTGTTTGATAGAAATAACACATCATGCCTCCAAGAAGGAATCCAACAAGAAATCCAGCCGGAGAGAGATACAGAAGTAGAGAGAGAATGAGCACTCACTTTGCAGATGGGTGAAGTCATCCTTCAAGAACTAAGGAATATGAGAGTCAACTATGATGTTAAACTTACAACAATAGAATCTAATCAAAGAAGAGGAGTAGAAACAAGAGATTTGAGTGATGAAGAAAGAAGTGGTTCTAAGACCACAGAGAGAAGAAGAGAAAAGAGACCCTAATGAATTGAGAATGGAAAGGTAGTTGAAGGAGGTGAAAAGTGAAGGAGCTAAGCCCAAAATGGAGTTACTAGTATATGCAAGAATCTTGAATGGAGAAGGAACTTTGGATTGGATAGCAGAGTTAGATAAATATTTTGATTTTAAGGGAATCCTGAGGATCAGCAGGTGAAATTTACAAGAACAAAAGCTTAAGGGCATGTATACATTTGGTGGGATTATGTCAAGAAGAGAGGAAGAAAAAGAACAAACCCAAGATTAAGTCTTGGGATAGAATGGTAGTTAAGTTGAAGGGAAATTTTTTTCCTAGTGACTACATGACCAACTTGTACAGGAAATTGTAGAATTTGAGGTAGAAAGAGATGAGAGTGAAGGAATACATTGAATATTTATAAGATGAGTTTAATATCAGTCCATATAGAAGATGATATAAATAAATTAGCAAGGTATCTCAATGGGTTAAGGTTCTGATACATGATGAATTGAGTTTGGCTAGTCCTAGGAATCTAGAGGAGTGTTATCAACTTGCACTCAAGGTAGAAGAGAAGTTGAAAGGAGGCATAACCAGAAAGGTAGAGGAAGAGGAAGGAACCTAAGAAGTAGAGGATATCAAGGAGGAAGAGGACAACCCCAAATAACACAAGGTGAGTCTAGTTCTTCTCAAGAACAAACAACTAGTTTTAGAGGTGGATTTAGAGGAAGAATAAGACCATATTTTAGAGGTGGTTATAACATGAGAGGAAGAGGAACCAGTGGTTTTATTGGTATATGATACAAATGTAATAAGTTTTTAGGTCATAGGTCTTGGGAATGTCAGAAGAGGAATCCACAAGCAATACAAGGACTGAAAAATAGAAATTGCACATGTTATAGAAGAAGAAGAGTGTTAGTTCTCCATCACTTGGTGAAGGTCCAGAAGAAGGTGAATCATTGTTGATGAGAAGAGTATTAATAAAACCCAAAAGAGAAGGAGCCACCTCAGAGAAAGTATCTTTTTAGGACAATTTAAAATTCAAGGTAAGTGTTGTAAATGGTCATTGATTCTAGTAGTACAGATAATTTGGTCTCAATAGAATGGTTGATAAACTAGGCTTAAAGAAAGATACCTCATCCTACACCCTATAAGGTTTCTTGGTTGAATAAGGGTCAACAGGTATTAGTAAATGAGCAATGTTGGGTTGATTTTCAGGTTGGGAGGTATAAGGATAGGTATTATGTGATGTTATACCTATGGATGTATGTCATGTGCTTTTTTGGTAGGCCTTGGCAGTATGATAGAAAAACTACACATGATGGAAGAATAAATGTGTACATTTTGGAAAAGGATGGAGCGAGCTATACACTGCTGCCCATGAAATAAGAAGGGAATGAACAACCAAACACTTCTAGTGTGATGATGATAGGTGAGAAAGAGTTCATAAAAATAGTGAAAGAGGAAGGATTGGGTTTTGCTTTGGTGCTTAAACCAAGAACAATAATAAAACAAAGATGGATGATTTCCTACAGAGATTTAGGATATGCTAAAAGAATATGCAAATATAGTAGTAGATGAACTACCAAATGCCTTGCCTCCAGTAAGAGAAATCAACCATCATATTGATTTTGTTCTAGGAGCTAGTTTTCCTAACAAAGCATCTTATAAGATGACACCTAGGGAGAATGAAGAAATCAAGAAACATGTACAAGAGTTGTTAGATAAAGGACTAATCAAGAGAGAGTTTGATTCCATGTGTAGTGCCTACAATACTAGTACCTAAGAAAGAAGGTGATTGGAGAATGTGTATAGATTCTAGAGCCATCAATAAAATCACAATCAGGTATAGGTTTCCACTTCCTAGAATGGAGGATTTGATGGATTGTTTGTGTGGTGCTAGTTACTTTTCAAAAATTGATTTAAAAAGTGGATATTATCAGATTAGGATAAGGGAAGGAGATGAGTGGAAAACAACATTCAAAATAAATGAGGGGTTATATGAATGGCTTGTCATGCCATTTGGGATTTCTAATGCACCTAGTACCTTCATGAGGTTAATGAATGAAGTTATTAAGCCCTATATTAGTAAGTTTGTAGTTTTTATCTTGATGATATTCTAATTTTTAGTCATAGTAAGGAGGAGCATATGCATCATCTTCATTTGGTTTTGAAAAGGTTACAAGAGAGAAATTGTTGATTAATCTCAAAAAGTGTGAGTTCATGAAGACTAAACTGCTGTACCTAGGCTTTGTGATCAACAAAGGCATGTTGAAGATGGATCAAAACAAAGTGAAAGCTATTTTGGAGTGGCCTACACCTAGGACAACAATAGAGGTAAGAAGTTTTCATGGTTTAACAAGTTTTTATAGAAAGTTTATAAGGAATTTTAGTGAAATTTGTGCTCCCATTGTGGATACTTTTAGAGGTGACAAAAATAAGTTTGTATGGACCCAAGAGGCTGAGTTTTTAGTTTTTGAAGAAAAAGGTTACAGAGCAGCCCATACTAGTTTTTCCAGATTTTAATAAAGTTTTTCAGGTAGAATGTGATGCTAGTGGAGTAGCTATAAGATCTGTTTTAAGTCAAGATAATAAACCTATAGCATACTTTAGTGAGAAGCTTAATGATGCAAAAAGAAGTACTCTTCTTATGACTTGGAATTCTATGCCATGGTACAAGCATTAAGAAATGGAGACATTATTTATTGCCTAAAGAATTTATGATCTATACTGACAATCATGCTTTGCAGTTCATCACTAATCAACCCAAATTGAATCAAAGGCATGTAAAATGGGTAGAGTATTTACAAAATTTCACATTTACTATCAAGCATAAGAAGGAAAACTAATAAAGTAGCTGATGCTCTAAGTAGAAGGGTGTTGTTGGTGAATGAATACAATTAGAAAGTAGGAATTGATTCATTGAAGAATTGTATGAAGAGGATGATGATTTCAAAGAAGAATATGAGGCATGTAAGCATCCCACATGAGTAAACAGGAGTTATGGCTGGACTATCTCATTCAGGATGGTCTACTTTTCAAGGGAGTGCAGCTATATGTTCCTAAAAGTTCAATGAGAAACTTTGATCAAAGAAAAGCATAGTGGCAGCATGGCTAGACATTTTGGCAAAGATAAGACATTGGAGCAACTTATAAGACATTGTTTTGGGCCCAAAATGCAAGAAGATGTAAAGAATATTTGTAGAAAGATGTACCACCAATCAAAGAGAAATAGGAAGGAGTACAAAATGTAGGTTTATATTAGCCTTTACCAATACCACATAGGCCATGGGATTCTATTAGCATGGATTTTGTAATGGGATTGCCTAGAACTCAAAAAAGGGTTATGATTTTTTTTTTGTAGTGGTAGATAGGTTCTAAAAAATGACTCATTTCATACCTTGTAAAACTAAAAATGATGTTACACATGTTGTTGATTTGTTCTTCAAGGAATTATTCAAATTTCATGGCTTACCATTGAGTATAGTGTCAGATAGAGATACTAAATTTCTTGGTCATTTCTGGAGGACTTTGTGAAAAAGCTAGGAAATAATTTGAGTTTTAGTTCAGCCTATCACCCTCAAACTGATGGCCAAACTGAAGTGGTGAATAGAATCTTAGGGAACTTGTTAAGGTGCCTATCTAAGGATCATCCAAAAGTAGTGGGACCTGGTACTACCACAAGCAAAATTTTCTTATAATGATTCAGTGAACAAGAGCATAGGGAAAATTCCTTTCTAGGTGGTTTATGGTATGCAACCAAGAGGGGTATTTGAATTGAGAGATATCATCTCAATGGAGAGAAAAGTGAAAAAGGAGAAGAGTTTTCTACAGCCATGCAAGAGGTTCATGAATAGGTGAAAGCATTTGTAAACAATGTGGAAAAATACGAACACAAAGCTGATTTGAGAAGAAAGAGGTGAGTTTTGAGGTTGGAGATTTGGTTATGGCTCATATGAGGAAGAAAATGTTTCAAAGTGGGAGTATAAAAAATTGAAAATGAAGAAAATTGTCCTTGTAAGGTGATAAGAAAGTTTGCAAACAATGCCTATGAATTAGAGCTACCTAGTGGAGTAGGAATATCACCTATCTTCAATGTTGCTGACTTGTACCTCTTCAAAGAGGGTGAAATAAGTGATGACATAGCTGGAGAGTCATCTACAATAGTGGAAGAATGGATAAATCAGTTGTCACCAAGTCAAACATGAAGAGATTGAATGCATCCTTGATAAAGAGCTTAAAAGGACCAAAGGAAAGCAATATCTCCAGTATTTGATCAAGTTGAAGGGAAAACCACTTGAAGACGTAACTTGGATGTCTGAGAATGACATAAAAAATTATGGGAAATCTTGGACGATCTCATGGGCAACATGCCTTGAGTCTTTTCTTCTTCCTAGGGATTATGTTGCAGGAGCATCTTGCTCTCCAACAAGTAAAATCAAAATTTTGGCTTGTTTTTTTTTTTTTTTATACAGTGGAGTCTATTAGTCCTGGGGGAGTCTTAACACACCTTTGGAATATTTGATTGTATCCTAAATCCTTTCAAAATCCAAATTCTTGATTTTCCCCCCAAAATCAAAATTTGAATTCTGAAGAGAAATTTGGGTGAATCTAGTTGGAAAGGTGTTTTGTAGTTGTAAATGTTGTTGTCATGTTGGTTTGAGGTCATATTATGTTTAGTGAGGCCCTAAATGGCTAAACAATACAAAATCCTTATGTGACTAGTTATTAGTGAAATAACTATGCAAGAACTTGTAAATTGTTATGTGAGAGTAATGAAATGCATATTTCTATTGCATTTGTGTTATTGAGGTGACATGGTATTGTGCATTTAGAGGGTATAAAGTTTTATGTTGAATCATTCTTTGTATTAGACTCGAATGGTCTCAAAAACCCTATATCTAGATTAAAGTTTTGAGGTGTATCTTGATTCAGGCCTTTAGAATCTGTAGCCTTGCAAAGAAATTAGTTTCAGTGGTTGTATTATTATCAAGAGTGGATAAATGTTCTATAAAGCTCGAAAATTTTAAATAGAAACCTAGTAGTAACCTAGGGTTTATTGTTTCATCTATAGTCCATTGTGAAGCGATGAATACTCTACTTCATATTACAACAATAAAAGGAAGGTTTGTTATCGAAATTTAACCATTTGGAAGGTTAGAGGAAGTTTGGATAGAGCCTTTGAATCTAGCGGTGGGCCTTGGAATAGTTTTAAACTCAATATTTTGTCGTTTTTGTCTTCTCGGGTTGACAACAGACTATCAAACCCCTGAATTAGGGCATCAAGGAGAAAACTTGCCATAATTTTTTTAACTAGTGAAAAATAAATAAAATTAGTGGAAATAGAGACTAAAGTGTGCTCCATTTTATTTTGAGGTTATAGATCATTTCAGGGCCGTACAATATAGTTTTAAGGTGACAAAATTGTTAAGACTGTATTAGACTGAGTTGGTAAAGGAATGTCAAGGAATTGAAGGGTTTAAGAGTGGAGTTTATACTTGAAACTTTCTGGGATTGACAAAGGGATTATTGGGTACTTGAATTACCCCTATTGTTTCTATAATTCATCTTATAACTAAATATATACATTACATAGTAGTTGAAAGCCTACAAGCCTAAGGAATAACACAAGCAAGTAAAGGAGAATTGACTTGGAGACCTAGTTGTTCATTGGTGCTACATCACATACACACAAAAATTTGGAGCTTCTTCCTCCCAAGTGTAATCCTCTATGCAATATAATGTTACATCATCACTCCTATGAGCATCTCAATCCATATTAGGGAAATGCCATTCATCAAAGACCCCCATCATCACTACGTCTAAATCAAAGTAATAAAATCCTCCTATTTCACCTCAAAGTAATGCAATAAAATAGATAAGTAGGTAACTAACATATGAATAATACCACGTGTTATGTATACAAAAGAAGGCATGTGTGCGTTGTAGAATTTTGATCCAAGATAATTTTGTGATCTTCCCTTTGGCTAGGAGGAATGACCTGTATAAGAAACACAACAAGACCACCAAATAGTATTAAATAACAAGAGTCAGAGGACTACCTAGCAAGGCTAGATCTGGGAAGTGTGACACTTCCTCAAATGGTTTTCAATCCTCTATAATACAACTTAATGTAGGAAGTAACATTTCCTATTGTAGTTGATAAGATTTAGGTATCTCTTATTAACATACAACAAGTGAATTTAACTTAATAGGAAATGGTTATAATTAAATCTGGATGATTAATGGGTTGGTTTGGGTCTGCAAGTATAGCAGAGGCTGTAGGTGAGGTCTGGGTGAAATTAGGCAAGGTTTTGGGCTATTTTGGGGAAGTTGTTAACTCATTGTTATAAGAAAAATTTCCATCCTCAAAGATCGGTATTGGTTGGTCGACTAATGTTGGTATAGGAGATATACCAACATCGGTTAGCTAACCGATGTCGGTAGGGGAAATTTGGTTAAAATATAAAAAATGGGAGTTTGGGTCAATCGTGATTGCAAAGAGAGATGAGGAGGTTTGGGGAAGGATGGAAAGGTGTTGATTAAGACTCAACAAGGTATAGAGGGTGATGGGATAGGTGAAATTGCTATGGTTGGTAGAAAAGGTGATAAACTTGTAGAAGGTGGTAACAAGACAAAGAGAAATTAAATGAAAGCAGTAAATGAAATGATGAAAGATCAAACACACAAGCTTAACAAGTAGGAATGATTTACTTATCTGATAAACTTTGTAGATCCGAATGTGGTAAGAATGGTTGATCATTTGGAGGAGAAGTGTATTTTGTCTGTCAATGATAGTAGCAATTCCCATGTGCTCTACCATGTCGATATGGAGTTGTGGATGTAATGAAGTATTCTTTGGTGGAAGTGAGATGTGCTTTGGTTCATCGTCGGGAATCCTGATTGCTAGAGACTTGAATGCCAAAGTTGTGTGTGAGAATGAATTTGGTCCAACCCATGTAAAGAGTTAGAAACTCATATTTAAGGGTAACCAATGGTGGTTAAGGAACTAGTGTTGACCAAGGAAAGCGGCATTGGTTAGGGAGAATTAGTCAAGTTACAAAAATAGCCTGATCTTTACTATTTTTGGCATGATCTTGATTGCTAATCCGGGTCTTAAGTGAGGGTTGGTGTTTTACCAAATTCTTGATAAATTAATGAATCGAGATAAAGGGTGATAGGTGAAGGAGGAATACATGTTTGTGATGTTGGTTGAAGGTTGTGCACGCATTTTGATTTCCTTATCCAATGCTGATTGTGAATACTCCCTTTTGGCTAGGAGGAACTACCTGTAAAATGTAAAACAATACCACTATATAGAGTTAAATAAAAACAAGTGGACTGCCTAGCATAAGCTAGATCTCAGGAAGCATGATGCTTCATGAATAGGTTGTCAATCCACTTTTTAAATAACAATATTAATGTTATCAAAATAAACATGAAATAACAATCTTATTGGAATTGAAATGATTTAGGTATCTTGTACAAAAAAAATAAGAAAGGTCAAATAAAAGGTGATTGAGGTCAAAACGGGTCAGGTGATGGGTTAGTATTGGGTTGCATAGGTCTGGTACATGCTCTAGGTAAGGTCTGGTAAATATTAGGAGTGATTATGGGTTGTTAGGGAATGGGTATGAGCTCGTTGTTTTGAGGTATGTTTCTAGACACAATAAGCGGCATTGGTTGTTTGATCGATGTCATTTTTGACAGATGAGCGACGTGCATTGGATAACCGGTGTAGGTAGGGGAAGTTAATAAAAGCTCTTAGAATCGGTCTTGAGACTCTCTCGTGATTGCATAGAGGCTAGACATGGTGGGGTGAGGTCGTGAAATGGTCTAAAAGGTTAAAATATGATTAGGATAGGGGGAAGACAAGTGGAAGGTTTAGGTATGGTAGGGTGATAAGTTGGTGGGAGGAAGGGAGGTGTAAGAATGTACAAAAGAATAAATTACTGAGATGAATAATAAATCTTACTGAAAATAAAAGCTGAGATAAATGAAGAGATATTAGGTACTTACTGAAGAATGGGTCTGGAGAGTGTAGGTGATGAGGACGGTGATGGTGAAGATCGAAGAGAAGAGAAGTTGTGTTCATTCCATGGAAGTTTGAACCTCTGTACTTCTCTGTGTGAATTTTGATCGTAAAGAAGATGATGGATACCAATGGTTGTTGGTAGTGTTCCCGTGTGTTTTCCTTTGCCTGAGTGCTTCAGAAAATATGAGTGCTCCAAGTCTCTGTTCATATGAGATCCTGAATGGAATGACCAACCTTAGAAAAGGATTTTGGAAATGTATTTAACCTAATTGATGATGGTTAGGGGACCGACGTCGGTTGAGGTATAACCGAGCATCGGTTAAGGTGGGAATATCTAGGTTGGCCAAAAATAGCCTGATTGTTGCTATTTTTGGCGTGGTCTTCAATCTTCGTCCGAGTCTCAAGTGATAGATCATGGAAGGAAGAGTAAGAGTCCACTTAGTTTTGTTAATAGGAGTTAAGTCTAGGTTTAGACTAAGTCCTAGTTAGTTAGGATAGGCTTAGACTTGGTCTTAGGTCATTAATGGGGTTTGAGTGGGTCATGGAGTGAGGTGGCTAGGTGAGTTGGTTGGGTGAGGTGGTCAAGTGAGGATGTTAATTAAATTAATTAAGGTAATTAATTAAATTAATCATGTGCACTATGGGATATGAATAAGTAAGGTATGGTTAATTTAATTAACGAGGTTATAAGGGTAGTATGACCTAATTTTGGTGTCTACATTTTGCCCCTTTTTGTCACGTAGCTTGTATTAATAAGTGACACTGACAAAAATAGGAAGTGATTGCCCCATGTATGGGTGAGAGTAGGGTTTCCCCAAGTGTGGGTGGAGGTGATCCCCCTCAAACCAGGAATTGATGAGGTGTTATACGGAGTCGGTGAGTGGTTTGATAAATGTGTAGTTGGTGTAAGTTAAGGTAGGTGGGGAAGGGTATGGGTACTTTGGGGAAAGGGTAATGGTCAAATTGGGTAATAAGTAATAGGCCAGGTCAAATTGGGTAATGGGTAATGGTCAAATTAGGTAATAGGTAATGGGCCAAGGTCAAATTGGGTAATGGGTAATGGCAATCGAATGCACACACATGTATAGATTGTAACATGGTACCAAGTTGAAGAGCTTGCAAACTCTACATTATCCAAGGTTGATAGGTTTATCCAAACAAGGGTGAAGTGATTCAAGTATCCAGGGTATAGGATATGGTCTAGAAACACAATGTAGGTTAGGTGCAGGAACGTTTAGGTATGATCCAGTACACCATGGGTTTGGTCGGGATAAACAAGTATGAAAATAGGCAAGGTATGGTTGTTAGGATAAAACAACATAGGTAACAACATCACAAGGTATACGAGTACACAAGTTCAATGCTCACAAAAAGTAGGCCGGGAATGGGTAAATAGGTCGTGGCATGGGTAAGGCAAAGGTATAGGTAAAAGAACAAATCCTTAAACACAATTAAGGGATTGTATGGGTAGTTTAGGATTGTGGGTAGGGTATAATGATAGGTGTTCTACTAGAGAAAAGGTATGTGGTAGTGTTGGCGAGGAAATTCTTTTGGTGGAAAAATTTGTGAATCCATTGCAAACGCTCTATGAATCTATGTCCCTCTACTTAACCGGTGTAGCTGCCGTATATGCATGTGCGAGAAAATGTGGATTCCTGTGGTGGCCTTTGGTGGGATCAACAGGGGGCATTCCGTGACCCTATGAAAAATGCTTACAATTAGCTACAAAGGGATAATTTTCTATGAAGGTGGGAAAGGGAGTGAGAAATGAGATAGGGGAAAACTAATGTTGTAGGTAGGAAATCAGATTCCTGCACACATTAGTCAGAAACTTAAACACATGCATTCATGGGAAGAAACAACCCTACAAATAACAACAAGACGAGATAAGATTATGAACTCAAAGTTTCTAAAATCTCCTCATCAAAGAGGCTATGAAATCCTTCTTTTGGTATTAATGCTTAATCAGAAGTTGTACATAGTAGAGAAATGGAGGAAATTGAGAAAAGGGGGAAAGATGGAAGGAAAAATGGCTAATTCCTTTGCTTTCTCTGAGTGTAATGCACTTGTGAGTTTTTTTAGATCAATTTTCCAGCCCCTCACAATGACTTTTAGAGTCCATGATATAGCCCGCAAGAAATGGTTACAATTCCTCAAGCCTGCAAGAGACAATTACAACCTATTGTCACTGTTCGCGCCCCTTCAAATTCTTGATTCACGAGAAACGCTTATGGTGGAAAGAAAAGTTTTAAAATACCCGGCCATTATATTATTTTTCCGGTTAAAACATGGGTCGTTGAATTCATTTTTACAACTTTAAATCTTGGCTACCCACGTGGAAGGCGTTGATTGAAACGAGCCTATAAATGCTTTGACTATCTACCTTTTGTTTGGAGGGACCATACATCGACCTTGGACACGTGGTGGGCTAGCGCTCATTGGAACCCGCCTCTAGATTTCACCTTTTAAGTTGTGCCAGTGACACATGGAGAAATCCGTTGGTTCCTTCATACTTAGCAGTGATTCGTGCTCTGCTCATTCTGTTTGAATCATGTTGACCCCTAGACACGTGGAGAGTTAGTGCTGATTTGAGTTTCCACTTTGGAAGCACCTTATGAAATTGTGCCAAGCTGTCCGACATGTGTCTCCTTCACCGATCCCCGGCATGGCGATCGGCACTTATTTGAAGATTGGCCCTTTCGTCTCACTTCTAAAATGCGTCATTGAGGCACGTGGAGGCTCCCGTAGACCTGCTCATACTTAGCCAAATTTAACCATCGGCTCTATCTCTTTTTAGGCCTAGGACACGTGGTGAACTGGCGCTACTTGGAGACTAATTCTTGGATTTTACTTTTGAAATGGGTGTCCGACGTGTTTCTCTTTCCACCAGAGGGTTAGACTTTTTAACAGCTAACTTTGTCTCTCTATTGACCCTAGACATGTGGCGATTTGAGATTGATTTAAAGATTGGCCCTTTTCCCCACTTTCTAATTGTGTTGTTGCGGCATGTGGAGGTTCCCGCAAGCCCTGCTCATACTTAGCCAAATTTAACCATCGGCTCTCTGTCTCTTTTTGGGCCTCGGACACGTGGAGAATTGGCACAAGCTTGAGGACTACCCCTGGATTTGAATCTTGAAACTATGCTTTGATGAGGCACGTGGATCCATCCATGAGCTTTCCATACTTAGCCGATTTTAGCCCATTTTACCTTCATTTTGTACCCAAGACACACGGAAAGCCGACGCTTAATTAAAGACTATCCTTTGGACCCTACCCACGGAGTTGTGTCGTTTGGGACGCGTGGATGCTTCCCGCTAGAACTTGAAATATGACCGAACAACATCCAATCAGAGAGACCCACGTATTACCCATGGTTCAGCCGAGGAAACATTTAATGAGGAAGATCTTCCCATCACTCCCATTTTGTGGAAAAATGTTGAGAAGAAGAAAACTCCACCATCTCACACCCGATTTTCAAATTTCTTTTGCGAGCCAAGGAATTGAAAACAATACAAGGTCTAATGATCCAGGGGCATAAAAAGGTTGACAATTTCATTCAAAAGAGGACAACAATAAAATTTTCACACGTCTAGATAGGAAACAAAAATGTATCAAAACAAGCGATTAGGATATTGAAACAACTCGAGGGCATGGGTTTTGCAATCTCTTGAACTCTTAACTTGGCTTAAATATTTTAGGAGGGTGAGAGATCAAAATTTCAAATTTAACTTGGAAAATGAAAAGTGGTTTTTGGGAGACAACAATCGGCTCTAGCTTGGGGACATGACATGGACCGAGCATAACAAAGATGTGGTATGAGGATCCAAAATCTCAATTTTTAATTGTATAACGTTGACTAGTTCCTTATCCATTAGGCCTTACGAGTCATGTACAATTATGAGAAAGAAAGATCGAAAAAAGGAAACACGTAAACATGCGAAAAGAAGGGGAAACAAAAACCACACAATGGAAAGGGAAACACACCAAGAAAACACCTAGGGTATAGGGTGAGGGACAACCCACTTTCACCGATGATACAATTTCAAGTATTGTCCACTTTGAGGAAATTCCAATGGTGTTCCATCCAAGTATGAGAGGATAAAACATTCTCACCACAAACTCCATGAATTTGGAATGGGTCGAGCCATAATGAATCAAAATTTCCATGGATGCCCTTTGGTTCTTTTCTCTTGTCCACGGTAGGACAAAGTCTCCAACCTTGAATTCTCTTTCCTCGGCCCTCTTGTCAAAGATATTCTTCAATTTCAATAGGTGTTCTATGATTCAATCCACCACGGAATCTATTTTCTTCCAGCTTCTCCAAAAACAAGATCCTTTGTCTATAGAATCTTTGTATTGACCATCTTCTATTTCTGTAGCAACTTGAGAGATGGCATCTCAATTGTGAGGATAATTTTGCTTCAACTCCATATGGCAATTGGAATGGAGACATACCTATCGCTTCTTGGGAGTGATCCTATTTGCCCATAATGTGTTGTACAACCTTTTGTGCCGATTCCTTTGATTCTCATCCACAAGCTTACGACAATGATCAATTCTGATGTTCTTGTTGTTTGATTCGACATGTCCATTTCCTTGTGGATAGTAGTTAGAAAGAATGAGGTAGGGAGATTTAATAACTATAGAAAAAATCGGTCACTATGTTGAAGAGAAATAGGTAGCATTATCTACTACAATATTTTGTGGCACTCAAAACGGACCATGATGTTCTCCTTTGTGAAGCCGCATCTTTTGTTTCATTGTTGGCTTGTTTGGCTGAAATGGCTTCCACCCATTTGGTGAAGTAATCTGTTCTTTGTGAGTACATAGGTGTGCCTCGCACTTGAGTGAGGATTTAAAACACCAATGAAGTCTAGTCCCCATTATTGGAATGGTTCTTTAATAACCATAGGCACGAGTGGTAATGTAGCGAGTCGTGGTATTCCAATGAACTATTGGCATGCTTTGCATTTAGTAACCCAATCTTGGGTGTCGAAAAGATGGTGGGACAATAATACCATCCTCGAGAGGATCTTGTGTGTAGTGACCATTGCTGAAAAATTCCCACCACATGCTTGATTATGGTATGCTTCAAGCAACATTTCTTGTTGCTCTTTATCTATTCACCTGAGGAAACAACTATCCAACCTCTTTTGTAAAGTGCATGATTCTAGATCACAAATTTGGCTACCTTCAGTTTGAGTTTTCTTCTTTGTTTTGTAATCAAGATGAGGAGGGAATTCTCCATAAGTCAAGTAGTGGGCAATATCAGCATACCACTCATCGGTAGTGGTGACAAAGAGATCCAGTGGGTTATCTTTGGAACAAGTTGAGAAAGTACACATTTCTTCACCATGTTGAACTTTGAGAGTTTCATCTTCAGCAATCAATCAACTTGCATAAGCCATTTCCCCTTACCAGATTGGAGGGTCAAATTTCCAAGTCATATTCTTGAGTCTTTGCAATCCAATTTCCTCTTTTAGCCTCGGGATCCTATTGTGTCAAGATGGACTTGATTGCACTACCAGGACCATCACCCTTGTATGAGAATTGAAAATGTAAAACCTGAAGTTTTTCTTCGCTTTCACCCTTGCATAGACATGCTTCTCAATTGGTTGTACTTTATCTCATGCTTCTTCAAAGGAAAACTCATGAAAGCAATAGGTGCTTCAACATCTTCATCATTTTTCTAAAAAAGAACATGAGAGTGTATGCTCTCGATGCATAACAATACATGATGAAATATTTGTTAAAAAATAGATACACAAGGGTTGGAGCCTTGGAAATGGATTTCTTGATCTCTTCAAAATTTTCCTTCCTTCATTGTTCCATTTGAAACTTGCTTGAGGTTTCATCATGGAAGTGATGTGTCTTGTCAATTCAGCAAACTCGGGCACAAAACGATGAAGAAAGTTTACCTTTCAAAAGAATGAATGAACTCCTTCTTGATTGTGGGTAGAGCTAATGCTTAAATGGATCTAACCCTCTCAGGATCAATGTGTGCTCCATGTTTCTTCACAATGTGCCCCAATAAATTGCCTTCGTGACTCCAAAAATGCACTTTTTTTGATTTAGTGATATGCCATGTTCCCTACACCTTGCAAGTACTGCTTTCAAGTGATAGATATGAACTCCTATTTTCTTTGAAAATACCGTGAGGTCATCCGGATATATGACAATACAATGCTTTAGATCTTTGAAGGAAAAATCCATCTCCTTTGGAATGTAGCTCCTATCTTCGATTAGGCGAAAGGCATTATCTTTAGATCGCAAAAGTGCCCCAAGGTGTTGTAAAAGTTGTCTTGGTGCGGTCCTTCTCTTCCACTTTGATTTAATTATATCCACGAGAATCCATCCAATAGTGAAAGCATTTCAGATCCGGTGATGCTTTGCGAGATATGTCCATGATAGGAAGGGGATAATTGTCCTTTAGTGACACCTATTTTAGGTTGCGAAAATCTACATATATCCTTATTTCACCATTCTTCTTCCCTACGGCATGATGTTAGCTACCCACATTGAATGATGGATGGGAAAAATTATCTTTGCATTAAGAATCTTCATTACTTCCTCCTTGATGGTATCAAAATCTTTGGGTTGTATGACCTTTGTTTACATTTGAAGGGCTTAGCACCTGCTTCAAAGGAATTGAATGGTGCCTTTCCTTTAGATTGAAGGATTTGAGTTCATCATAAGAGTAGGCTAAAACATCCGAGTATTTCTTGAGTAAAGCAACAAACCTTATTTTTCTTTAGGTGAGCAACATTTTCCAATATTGACCATCCTTGGCTCCTCCGGGGTCCCAATGTTTTCTTTGTCAAAATCAGTGGGCAATCGAGAAGATTGCTTTTCTTTCTCTTGAATGAATCTGTCATGCTTGTCAAAGAGGTCTTCTAAAGAGACTAGGCCTTTGGGAATTTTGTTCCCTTTCAATTTTATTACTCCCTCATCATCAATCCCTTTAATTCCTTCTTTCTCTTCTTTGGGAGCTACTTCTCGGTGTGGATTTTCACCTCCTTCGAAGAAGAGACTATTGAAATTATCCCTTTGCTCTAAAAAGGCTAGAATTTGGTTATCATCATTGAAGACTTGCCAATGGTTTGTATTTTTGGTACACTAGGCTTGAATACCATTTCAATGATCACTTTGTCTTTACCAAAAGAAGGATGAGGTGTTCTTAGGGAAGCCGACCTTTGCGAAGAGAATAAGCCTTTTAATTCTTTTCCCTTAGAATAGCTTTAATGGAAAATGCATCAAAAGATTCAATGCAGTCCCACACCTGCTTCTGTAATGCGAGTCCTTGATTCTTCATTTGATATTATTTGCGAGACACTGCTTTACTACAACCTCTGCATCACCTCGACATCTTAGATTCTTGATTCCCATGTCCTCTCTGCGTTCATGCCTAAGAGCAATGCTTCATACTCTGTAGTGTTTTTGTATTATCAAATTGCAGCTTGTAGGCAAAAGGGTACATTTCATTAGAAGGAGAGTACAATACTACCCCAGCTCCCGAACCCGCTCTCTGGAATGACTACCATCAAATTCCATTGTCCAAATTTGATCTTCCTCGTCCTCCATGAGAAGTGAAAAGTTCTCCTCTTTTTCTAATGTGAGGAAGTAGTTTCCTAGCCCACAATCTTGAAAGAGAATGTTTGCTTTCGGATCATCAGACTTTCATACTGTGAACTTCATCTTTCTTACTGGTAGCAACTTCTTCATCTCACCTTTTCTTGGGATATTTACTTGATGATCAATCCATTTTTATCTCTCCACCTAGGTCTCTACAGAAACTCCTACTCAAAAACATACCAAAGGATGTTGGGATGTCTGCTACCAGTATGGTTAGGAGCATCTTCTTGTTTGGAAAATCAGCTAGTGCTACCTATGCATATTTGATTCTTCCTAGCTATGGAACTTGTTTGGATTCTATTGAGTAGCGAGGTGCCATTTACCCAGTCAAGAGTGAGACCTAGAGAATTTAAAACTTTTATTTGGTATCACATTATTTGAGGCTCGATATCTATGATACAATTATTTAGTTGAAAGACTTTAATGAAGAGTGATAGGTAGAAAGATTCAACTATGTTGATGTTGGAGGCACCGAGGGCTAGCATGTTTTAGGAAGGTAGTGTGGATGGTGTGGGGAGTAGTGGTGTGGGGAGTAGGACTTTAGAATTTGGACTTGAAGAGATAGGGTTCCCATCACGAACAGTATTGATGAATATGTCAAATTGGGTACGATGTGTTTGTAGATATTCTATTTGAGAGAGCTAGACTTTGGTTTTGCTTGAGTGTTCTACAAAGTCAAATGGGGAAATGGTGAGTGAGGAAGAGGCTCTTGAAATGGAGGAAGATATACATGGTAGAGACTTTGTTAGTTTTGGTGTTGGGTTCTCTTTTCGGATGTAACAATTCGCTTGGAAGGGGGTGAGGTGTAACCTTTGTGAACTTTAGATATTTTTGTAGGACCAACATTTAGAATAAACTTATTCTTAGCAACTTTTGAGCTAGAAGAAGAATCAAATGACTTACTTGGTATAGTAGCATGCTCTTTGACAACCGGTGAATCTGGTTTTCTTTTGGCCGACTCTAATGAAGGTGGTAATGGTGATCCTCTGTTGATGAGTTTATTTTGTGTAACCTCTGGAGGACAGTCTTCTTTATTCTTCTTCTTATCCTTTGCTACAACTGTTGGGGCTGAAATCCCTTTCTTGGATTGTGCATGAGTGAAGATAGCACATGAAAAACTTGAAGCTTCTTCCTCATCCTCATCTTCATCATCAACGTACTCAATTAGCCCATTATACATATCAACTTCCTCAACTTCAAGATAGTTTTCATAGTCTTCCATATTTTCTTCATCATTTTCATCAATTACTCGCTTCCTCCTCTCGGCTCTTTGGTGTCACAGATGGCATTGGTGGTGGTGATTCAAAAGCAAGCCAATGAGGAGGTGGAGCAATCCTTGGCCTATTTGGAGGGTTTGGCCTCCTTGAAGCATTCCACATTGTGATATGATATATTTGTTTCTTCAAGGCAATCAAGTCATTTGCCATTTTTTGGAACATCGGATCAGTGGTGATAGATTTTGAATTTTGACCCTTTTATTTCCAATTGGGGCCTTCTACCTTTCCGAGAAAGGATCAGATCATCATCGGTTTTATCGAAAGTCTTGAGCTTACCTCAATGATCTTGGTTGGGCTCTTCTAAGGAAGAAACCTACGATGGGAGAGCATTGATGAAAAACCACATCTTGAGGATCCTTCTTATCACTCTATCATATCTTGCTATGAATTCCCTCATTGACTCGAGAGGTTTATTTCTTCATTTGTACGAATTGGACCAAAAGATCCTTACAATTGACTTCTTATATCTTCCCAAAGGTGACAAATTTCGGGGTAGCATGTAGAACCATTCAACAACCTTTTCTTGGAGTGACTCCACAAATATTTAGCGACACATCTTCTTCCTCAACACCCAACACACCACAAGCGTTGATAAATGGTGTTACATGCTCTTCGAGGGTTGAGAGCCATCCCCTCCGAATTTTGGGAAGTTTTTCTCGATCCTCTTGGTAGCTCATGGGCGGTTGGGCAAGAGCTTGTGGGCTAGTATTTCCTCCCATGGTACATTAGGCTGTGGGCCTTGTGATTACATTCATGCTCATGATCATGATCTCCCATTCTATGTTTGTTCCTATCTTCTAGCCTTGCTTTAAGATTGCGGCTTTCACTTTGCTCTTTCGCTTTGCCTTGGTTTGGAGTCTCTCGATTTCTTCGAGTTGAGCTCTTATTTCCTCTTCCACTCTTACTTCTCTTTCTCTAGCTTATTTTTCAGTCTCTACATGTGGTGAAAACTTCAAGGTTCTCATTGATGTATGGAAATTCACGCCCAAAGCACTTGCAGATGCTCGGGTTCCCAATGTGACGAGTTTTTGAGAAGGAAGCCTCTAGATTCCAAGTAGCTCTTGTCTTCTTTGAAGCTCTTAAAAAATGGGGTCGGTTTGTCCTCCCTATCTTTATTGTTGGGTGTATCTTCTATCTTCTAGCTTGGAAATCTATGCTTGCCTTTGTGGTGCTAGAATTTGTCTTTGACCCCTATCTAGATCAACAACGCGTTCCTCTTCAAGGTCAAGGATTCTTATGGCAATGAAGTAGTGGTTGACACTTTTCTATTACACCAAATAGCTTCTCATGAATGCAAGTGATATCTTCTTGGATGTGGAAGAGAAATTCGGAGTATTTCAACGGGGAGTATTGCACCGGAATAGCCATGGTTCATAGACATGTCACTCAAATAGCTATTCAAATTCTAAAAATTTCCTCCTTTGAATTTTCTAAATTTTTTTGTATTTTGAGACATTACAGTCGTATTCGGTGTAGATGCTACTAAATTTGCCCCATGATATGTTAGCCAGTCGCCAAAAGCAAGTTGGCGAGAAATTTTGGGTGGAAAAATTTGTGAATCCATTGCAATGCTTTGGGAATTTATGTCCCTCTACTTAACCGGTGCAGTTTCAGTATATGCATGCATGAGAAAATTTGGATTACTATGGAGGCCTTTCGGCCCAGGGGATCCAGTGGGGCACTCCACGACCCTACGGAAAATGCTTATAATTACCTACAAAGGGATAATTTTCTATGAAGGTGGGAAAGGGAGTGAGAAATGAGATAGGGGAAAACTAATGTTGCAGGTAGGAAATCAGATTCATGCACACATTAGTCAGAAACTTAAACACATGCATTCATGGGAAGAAACAACCCTACTAATGGCAACAAGATGAGATAAGATTGTGAACTCAAAGTTTCTAAAATATCCTCATCAAAGAGGCTATGAAATCCTTGTTCGGTATTAATGCTTAATCGAGAAGTTGTACATAGTAGAGAAATGGAGGAAATTGAGAAAAGGGGGAAAGATGGAAGGAAAAATGGATAATTCCTTTTCTTTCTCACGAGTGTAATGCACTTGTGAGTTTTTTTTTTAGATCAATTTTCCAGCCCCTTACAATGAATTTTAGAGTCCATGATATAGCCTACAAGAAACGGTTATAATTCCTCGAGCCCACAAGAGATTCTGACCTATTCTCACCTTTGTTCATGCCCCTTCAAGTATTGATTCAGAGAAACGCTTATAGCAAAAAAGAAACAATTTTAAAATACCCATACATTATATTATTTTTCTAGTTAAAACATGAGCCGTTGAATTCCTTTTTATAGCTTTAAATCTAGGCAACCCACGTGAAGGCGTTGATTGGAACGGGCCTATAAATTCTTTGACTGTCTACCTTTTGTTTAGCGGGGTAGTACATCTGACCTTGGACACGTGGCGGGAAAGCACTCATTTGGAACCTGCCTCTAGATTTCACCTTTTAAGTTGCACCAGGATGACACGTGAAGAACTCCACCGGTTCCTTCATACTTAGCCCATTCGAGCTATGTTCCTGTTTGACTCATGTTGAACCCTAGACACGTGGAGAGCTGGGACTGATTTGAGTTTCCGCTTTGGAAGCACCTTTTGAAATTGTACCAAGTTGATGTGTGTCTCCTTCCACTAGTTCCTAACATGGCGATATGGCACTTATCTGAAGATTGGCCCTTTCGTCTCACTTCTGAAATTTTCCGTTGAGGCATGTGGAGGCTCCCACAGACCCACTCATACTTTGCCAAATTTAACCATCGATCTATCTCTTTTTGGGCCCGAGACACGCGGTGAGTTGACACTAATTAGAGACCGATTCTTGGATTTTAATTTTGAAATGGCGTTGTGTGGATGTGTCTCTTTCCGTCGAGGGTTAGAATTTTCAACGGCTAACTCTGTCTCTCTATTGACCCTGAACGTGTGGTGATCTAGCGATTTAAAGATTAGCCCTTTTTCCCCACTTTCGAAATTGTGTCGTTGCGGCACGTGGAGGATTCCACAGACCCGCTCATACTTAGCCAAATTTAACCATCAGCTTTGTCTCTTTTTGGGCCTCGGATAGGTGGAGAACTAACACAAGCTTGAGGACTCGCCCCTCGACTTTGAATCTTGAAATTGCGTCGATGAGGCACATGGATCTGTCTGCTTCAAAGCTTCCATACTTAGCCGATTTTAGCCCGTTTTACTTTCATTTTATACACAGGACACATGGAAACTTGAAGCTTAATTGAAAAATGTCCCTTGGACCCGCCCCTGAGTTATGTCATTTGGATGCGTGGATGCTCCCCCATGGACCTTGAAATATGACCAAACCGCATCCAATCGAGAGAGACCCAAGTATTACCCGTGGATTCGAGGCAAAATTTAATGGGAAGATCTACCTATCACTCCCATTGTTGGAAAATGTAGAGAAGAAAACTCCACCATCTTGCATTTGATTTTCAAATTTCTTTCACGAGTTGAGGAATTGAAAACAATACAAGGTCCAATGATCCAGGCATAGAAAGGTTGACAATTTCATTCAAAAGAGGACAACAATAAAATTTTCACGCGTCCCATACATGGAAAGGAAAAATTTATCAAAAAAAAGATTTGAAATTGAAACAACTCTAGGGCATGGATTTTTAATCTCTTCGAACTCTCAACTTGGCTTAAATATTTTAGGAGGGTGAGAGCTCGAAAATTTCAAATTTAACTTAGAAAACGAAAAGTGGTTTTTCGGGAGACAACAGCGAATGAGGTTAGGTCAAAATAGGAAAAACATAGAGGAATTGGTATTGGAAAATGACTGATGTCAGTTATAAGGTAACCGACGTTGATTTTTATGACCTGACATCGGTCATGTTAGGTTAGGGTTATAAAGTTGAAATTCTGTGTTTTATGGAATCATTGTTGTTGTTGACTTTGAGAAAACGACAGAGCTGAGTGACTTGTACATTTTTCGGGGAGGAAAAAGACAAGCTATTGTACCAGGCTAAGGTGGAGGTGACTAAGTGTTGAGAGGAGCTAGGTAGATGGGTCCACTAGAGTAGGTGGAGATGTGTGATTGGTGGAGAGAATCGAGGTATATTTTGGTAAGATGGAGGTAGGAGAGTGGTTGGGTGGACCACCGACGCAACGGCCAGATGTGCCACCACGTAGACACCATCGAGATGAGGTAGGTGACATTTTCTAGCTTGTTTTTTTCTCCAATTGTGTTTTTACAATGAATTTTTTTGGTCGGGAATGTTAATTTTCAAATATGGGTGAAAAATAGATGAAATTCATGGGGAGGAGGTCAAATATAGGCTAAGTAGGGGAATAAATAAATGTGGGGTGTAAGTGTTTGGGATTAATTAGGATTGTAGGTTGGTTTTTGTCAATTTTTAAGAAATAAAGGAGGGGGTTTTGGTTTTGGGGGTCGCGACAAAGACCGATGTCGGTCAAGGTTTGGTTGACGTCGGTCGAAATGTAGCTAACATCGGTCAAGACTAAGGTGACCAACACTGGTTAATTGGAACCAATGTCGGTCAAGGAGAATTGGTGATGGTCGAGACCGACATCGGTTAGGGTGAAAGAGGGATATGGGTAAGAAGGGTTATGTTTCAAAGGAAAAAGAGGTCAAAAAGGGGCAAGTAATATCGGTTGTAGAGGGGTAAGGGTAACATATGGTCATTGGCTAGATGGGTTAGGTGAGTAGGTGAGTAAAGTGGAAGAGGAGACAGATGAGATAGGTATGGATATCAGGTGGGGTGACGATTAGTCACCTGGATATGATCGGTGTAGTTTTTGATATATACGGACATGTGTGCCGATGATAGTGAGGATGTATATGAGGGTTTTGAGATTTTTATCCTATATTGGCCTGCGTGTTAAAGATGGTGAGGATGTATCTGAGCATTTTGAGATACTTGTATGTATTTGTATTGGTGTATATTTGTATTGATACACATACTTTCATTGTTATAGATGATGAGATTTATGGTATGGATGATGTACTTGTGTTTTAATTTCCATTGTTATTTGTGTATGGATGGAAACTAGGTGAATTAGGCATGGTGGAGTCAAGGTTGTGTAGGCATGATGGAGTCTAGGTTAGTTAGGCATGATGGAGTCTAGGTCTAGTTAGGCATGGTGGAGTCTAGGTCATGTAGGCATGGTGGAGTTAGGTCGTTAGGCATGGTGGAGTGAGGTCAGTTAGGCATGGTTGAGTTAGGTCAGTTAGGCATGCTTTGGTTATGTTTATGGGTTGGATTTAATTGCCAAGTTATTGGTAGCATGGAAAAATGAACGATGATGAATATGTATGTTATGGTGTAAATGTATGAAATATTTGATATGATGGAAATGTGAAATGATTAATGTATGATATGATGATGTAAGAAATAGGTAGATATACTTGTATGTTTGTTTAATTTCCAAGTAGTGTATAAGATGGAAACTAACTAAGGTATAATGTGAATAGAAAAATGGGTGGGGGAAATTGGTTAGGGTAGATAGTGGCTGAGCTAACCTCCAAGGGCCCCATGCCCTCGGAGTGCTGCCTATATAGCCTTGATGAAAAGGGGCTACATGCCAACGTAGTTCTCTCATAAGCTAGGGAAAAATAAGACGATGGAGCGGAATGGGTGGTTAGGTGTTAGGTATGATTGATTTTAGGTCATTGAGGCATGGTATGTCATTTTAGGTAGGGTTGGGTTCAGGCCACTTTAGGCAGGGTTGGGTTCAGGTCATTTTAGGCATGATTTGATGTTGGTGAAAGGGGAATCCTATAATGAACCATTACACCAAAACCTCGAGGCATTAGTGAAATCCACACATGAGGATCATAACATCCCACCATGCTTCCGTAGAGCCCGACTTGGGCTGGGTTTGCACCCACACTCCCATACGTACGAGCCCCGCTTCACCGACGTTTAGGCGCCCCACGGGCCCCGGCTACACGGCGTAACCAACCGAGTGGGATTCGAACACGGGTGGTCGCTTTGATACCAAATGTAATGAACCATTACACCAAAACCTCGAGGCATTAGTGAAATCCGCACATGAGGATCATAACAATCCCTAAAATGTAGGTATCAATGGTCTAGTCCTGTATAGGGTAATCAATAAGTAATGAAGAAGGTGAATGGTAAGAGGTGACAAAAAGATCCACCTAATTGATAAGAACCATAATGAGTCTACCATACCAAATATTGTCTTATGAATGTAAGACCCTAAAGGCGTTGCATGATTGACTATGCTAAGGGTGAAGAAAGTCACATGATCACGAAATTTTGTTTTTGTGGCAAGTCCCTTGAGAAGGTAGGAAATTAGGGTGAAAAAGGAAATGAGGTGAAAATGGTTGGTGTTTAGCATCACCTGGTGTAAGACAGCATGCCTACTTGGAAAGATACCTAAGATCAAAATAGGAAAGTCCATGACAAAATTTTTATCATTTTCTTCTTTTGTTGTTGTTTTGATAGACTGATCGATGCGGGAAGTCTATGTGGGATGAGTATATTATCTCCTTTAGGTCTTCGTGAACTTTGATAGATGCGAGGACACTTTTGAATATTTTATTTTATTTTACAAGAATAGTCCTCTTTTGATGAGAGACTAAGTACAATATGGCTAGCTTTGTATAGCTGTCTTTTGAGGGAGTATCTTATTTATAGTAAGCAAGATCAAAGAGAATATATGTCCTTTTGAGGTATCATATTTTTGCTAGAAGTTTGACTCAAGGAGTTGAATCCCATTTTATTTTTGAAATTTCTTGACTTTTGGACTTTTAAGTCATGGAAAAGACTATAGAGACAAATATGCTTCTGATTTGAAGGAAAAACCATAGCACACATAGGATAACTATGGAAGAGAGAATTTACATTATGAATGACCATGGGATTCCATCTTGAAAAAGATGAAAAGTATCCATGAGAATCATGCCACGAGTAGGGTCATGGTACTCATATTGAAGATAGGGCTGAAAAAGTGATAGGTAATCACATGATCCTAGTTTAGTACTTAATCCTTAACATAGGTAAAATGGAAGGTGAACGGTGCTCAAAGGACGAGTGTTTATAGACAAGAGGTGATATAGGACTTAATTCAACGGTGTAATAGACAAAGATGCAAGGAATTGAGGGGCTCGGGATTGGGTTTACCTTTGATTGAAGACAAGCGATAAGCACACGATCCATAGGTATGAGTAACGATGTAAGGTCCAAGCCAATTAGGAGTGAATTTTCCCATTTAGATTTCTCCTCTTTGGTTACATGTTGATTGTTCTTGAGAGGAGGTCGTTGATCCGGAAGGTTCATTCATGGACACATTTTTCATAGGCACGTTTGATACATTTTTGGTAGATTTGGAGATGATCAAGAGCATTAAGACGATGTTCATCTAATAACTCTAGTTGTGTCAAGCGACCCTTGCGAAAGTAATCATCGTTAAGCATCTCTTTGAGTGAAATACGAAGAGATGGAATATGGACTTGAGAGGTAGGAAAACTTCTGTACCGTAGACTAGAGAAAAAGGTGTGGCCGTAGTTGAGGTATGAATACTAGTATGGTAAGCCCATAAAGCAAAAGGAATGTGCGTGTGCCAATCCTTTCTCGTATCATCAACCACCTTCATAAGAATTTTGTTTAAGGTTTTGTTGGTTGATTCAACTTGGCCATTTATTTATGGGTAGTAAGGTGAAGAAAAACTAAGTTGAATGTCGAGGGTGACACAAATTTTACGTAGTCTTTTGATTTTGAATTGTTTTCCGTTATCGGTGATGAGGTGGTGAGGACACCAATGTGACAAATAATGTGATGGTTAATGAATTCACAAATTTTCTCATCTTTTATAGAGATGAGGGGGATAGATTCTACCCATTTAGTGTAGTATTGATTGCGGTAATAATCCATTGATGGCATTGTGAATAATGAGGATTGATCTCTCCAACAAGATCTAAGCCCCATTGAGAGAAAGGCCAAAGATCTCGTGCGACCTGTAAGACATGACTAGGTGTGTGATGAAGATTAACATGTTACGGCATTTTACACAACATTTGACATAGTCATAAGAATCATGGTTGATGTTGGGCCAATAATAGCCCGAGCGAAGGATGCATTTGGTGATAGCCAAGCCCGAAATGACCCCAAAAATTCCATAGTGAACTTCCTTAATGGTGTAGGGAATTTTAGAACTTGTAAGGCATCATAAGAGGATACCGTCAAAGCCACGTTTATAAATAAGGCCACCCATGATGACATAGTGAGAGAAACTTTTGAGAAAGGTGCGTTTCCCATTACAAGTAAGGTCGGGAGGTAGAATTGATAGGGAAAGGTAGTCTATAAACTACTTATACCAAAGGTCACATGGGTTAGGTGTAATGGTTCCGACAAGGTTGATGTCTCAAAATAGATAGGAAGGTGATTGCAGCCTTTGTACTATGATAAATATTTTGAGTCGGAAGGTGAGGTGGGAATCTAAGAAGCAAGGCAGACCATGGTATCCGTAAATTTTTTAGTGGAACATGGAGTGGTTTGAAGCTCATAACGGTCAAAGGTAGTCAAAAGTATGTCCACATGATGTTTATACTTTTGAAGTATTTCATTACGACATTGGTATATACCATTGACTTGATTTACAACTAGTTGAGAGTCGCCAAAGATATTAATCGATTTAACATCTAAGGCAATGGCAGTTTGGAGACCTAATACAAGTGCTTCATATTCAGTGATATTGTTAGTACAATCAAAATCTAGTTTGAAAGATAATGGCATAGGTTCACCATCAAGAGGAATGAGGATAACGCCTGCACCACCCCCATACTGACATTTGGAACCGTTGAAGAATAAGGTCATTTGGTAAACGATATCATCCAAAGAGAGGGTAGCAATGGATTTTTCAAGGAAATCAAAGTTATAGGATTGATTTCGAAGAGGGGTGTATTTGTAAGTTCGTTAGCGATAGTTTGTGTAACACCTCTAGCATGAAAAGTACCTAAGATGAATTCTACCTAGAAGATGCAAAAATTGACATGTGATTTGGTCTTAAGACAGTGTACTCTTGTGACTATGGAAATCATGTTTGTAGTAGAAAATAATCCATCCTTTGTACATGTTCATGTTGTCATGTTTATTGTATTTAATAGGAACAACCCACCTCCTTATGCTAGAATAAGTTCATTGCTTAAATGAGAAATTTGGGTTCAATTTTTATAAACTCTTCCTATTTTAGAACAACATTACCTTGGATCAATTCCATTGATCCAAGGTATGCTTTTAATTCATAATTTTTGTGGTCATAACGACCAAGTTTGTTTGATCAGTTGATCAATGGATTCTGATTGTGTTAGAGAATTAATAAGGTCTTCAAACCCTGCAATATGTTGGATATTGATGTCATGGTTGGTTCATCGTTTAATGGATTTTGATGCTTGCTTGAATGATAACTCATTTTTAACTATAGGTTTAATGCTAAGGAACTATGTCCTAGAACTAAGCCTAACCTATGTCTCTTTGATCTTTTGAATTAAGATGTTAGGACTTAACCTAGAAACCTACTTTAGACCTATGTTGATATCCTAAACTTATGTTAATCTAACTAAAGTGTGGCTAACCTGAAAGGGGGCCTATGGGACATATGAACATTGGGAGGTTGGTGGCATCGAGTTTCAAGGTAATTAATGAGGTTTAAGTGCATTCTTATCCTTCCCTACTGCCAACTTTGGCATGGGCATTGGAAAATTAGGGGAAATCTTAGTTGGCATCTCCATCGGAATTGGTAGCATGCAAATTTGAAGTTAGACTTCACCAAAAATGTAGATGGCGGTGGTGTGGAGAAAAAGGAGGGAACTGTTGTCCTTTGTATTTAATGACTTCATTTTTGGCGAAGAAACCACCTAGGAAAATGCATGGCAGGTTTTTGCATGGTTGTTTTGGTCTTTCAATTCATTTCGAGCTCGAGCTCTGCATGATGTTTTTCTATCCCTTGAACCGCCAGATATATTCTTGCATGATTGGTTATTTTGCATTACATTGAGCTATTTTTGGACTCGAAGAAGGAATGGGAAAGTATTGAGGGTTCTGTTGACATTCGTGGCAAAGAAGAAGGTATTGAAGTTGCTTTCAGAGATCTTCTCTGGAACGGTGAAGAAGAAACTGTTAGAGCTCTTCTTGGAAATATTCAAAGCAAATCAAGGAGAAGCGCTATTAGGCATGATAGGATCTACCCATTAAGTTGTTTTGATTTTTCTTAAGTGTCTTCATTAAAATAAATCTTCTCTTAGGGAACAAATGAGTTTTGTATGATGTTATGATCTCTGCTTTTGATGCTTGTACTGTTTACTGTGATTACTATTTTACTCCACTATTATGATGGAAGATTGTTCTGAGTTTTGATTCTTTTGTTGGGAAAAATAACGAGTTACACTTAACTTACATTTGAGTTTGAGATTAAGTTATATATTTTGTAAACTTGTTGAAGTTGTGTTAAAACTTATGAGTAACTTATCTGATGTTGAACTTGAATGAATCACCTTGGGAACAATCTAGTTTTTTGCATGGTTGTTAGTTTAACCCTACTTGTGTGATTTGTGGAGTTGTTTATTGAATTTTGTTGCAACTTCTCTGGTGTGAGGAAAGGGTGGTCTAGGTTTCGTTCTTCTTGATTTGACTTGTTGAGTATGTCTTTCTCTTTTTACTTAAATCTGAGGTGTAGTTGATATTGTATGATCTCATGGTAAATAATGTTGAACTGTAGGTTACTCAAATGCTTAAATGGAGGAACTTATTCAGAGAAATCTTGTGTCACTCAATGATAATACTTTTGAGGATTAACGGTTGTTTTTCTTGTCTATTGTTGAATCGTGTTTGCATCTTTAAGGAGATTACACTTCTTTAACCCTGACTTTAGCATATCTTTCTGGGTTGTGAAAGAATGATCAAAACGTGGAAGCAATGTGAATTCATATGACTCTTGTGTTTTGATTTAGTGTTCTAGCTTATGTATTTTCCATTGTAGTCCTTTGTCCCTATGAGTTTGGGGAAAGTTAAATCATTTTGAATTTCTTTTACTTGGGTTGGAAGTTTACATCTGTTTGGACTTTCTTGAACTCAGTCATTTTATTAGGGGGTCGGTAAATGAAATCGTGTTGGTTTCTTGAAAGGAATTCATGCTTTAATTGAATTTTACTCTGCTTGAAACCCCATAAGGGAGGTGTAAATTTGTTTTGTTCTTTGTGTATTCAAGTAACCTTTGAAATTTGGACAACTGTGCTAAATAAAGGAAAATGGTCCTTGGGTATTAGCATATTGTTTTCTATTCTTTGTTGTCAACTTTAAGGTTTGACAACTCAATGGAATTTGTTGTTGTGTTTGGTTTGCTTGATTATTTTCCTTGACCGTTAAACTTGGTTTAGCTCACTCTGATTTTAAATAATTGGGTATCGATGAAAAAGGAATCGATTACCCTATTTGGATTTCACTACATTGATTCATTTTCCTTATCTAATTTGGAGTGAGCTGGAGGGTGGGTTATGACTTGCTCTTCTGAATCCTAATTTGATCTTTGTTTTGGGATTTTGGGTTTGGTACTTATATGAATGACCGTATCTATATACATTGTCCATTCATGGTTCTCTCTTGATCATTCAAAGGAAAAATTGGGGATGGTCTCTCTTTCTAATGGTGATAGAATTGCATTAGAAAGAGACCATCACCCAATTTTTACTTAGGATTTTAATTTTTTTACCCAAGAGTCCTGGATCTTTTATGATGAAATATGAATCATTATTGAAATGTAATTGTTGGAAAGGAAATTTGTATTTTTAATTGATCTTATTGATGTTGTTTGACACTAAAAATGTCTGAAGTGTTTTGACTTATAATGTATGAATCCCACTTTGGAGAATGAAATAATTATGGGTTTGTTTGATCTTGATGTGTGATCTTTGTGAGTATTCTGTGAATGGAAATGATAATCTTATCTCTAATTGTTTTCATATATAAGTAATAAACCCTCTCGGGTTGATTTAAGATGAATTAGAGGTTAAGGGAGCTAGATAAACTACCCTCTTATTTAAAGGAAACTTATTAAAGTTAGCACTCGTGATTGGACATTCAACTAAATCACTATGGATTTACTAAAACAATGTTTGTGGGTAAATGAAATCATGATGATAACTTGTAAAATAATATGGAGTTATAAATGAACCTTAATTCTTAATAAGAAAAGGGAAGGCAACTTTTCTGCAATGATAAACAGTCTGTTTTAAGACCTTTTTGGAATTAAATCCTAATGTCATCTTAGATAGAGGAAGGTGTGCTTCCTCTTGATTAATTCCTTAATTAGAATAAGACCAATGAAAAGAAAATATATAGGATTAGACTTCATTCCAATGAAGTCTATTATAAAAAGATATGATTCAGAACTTAAACAAGCTAAGACTTGGATAAGTAAATTAAGTTAACATCATTGTTAGTATGTTGAATCTATTTGTGAAACTGAATCATAAATTAGAATGTTAATGGATGAAAAAAATCTTAGGAAAAGGTTTGGATGTAGATGTATCTGCATAGAAATTCCAATTTTAGTTTTTTCTTGTAACCCTAATGGTTAATGAACCTAGTTGTTCAGTAGGGCTGCTGTAATTAACCCTTAATAAGGAAAATTATTAAGTCATTAAATTATTTCTTGGGTATGTACATCTAGATGAGGTGAACTCGGTCGGATGTTGGCACACGCCACCGCTGTGCAACTGATACCTTCGTGAAGACTTGGGTCTTCATGAGTATATTGTGTTACAGTTGACATGTTGCAACACCCTTAAGAGTTTGATCATCTAGATCTACATAAACTTAGAATTGATCTTAGTTCTGCCCTGGGTTAAGTTAGAAGCATGATCTAGTGTCGGGGAAAACTCACAATGACTTAGGATAACTAGACACACGCAATCAACTTAGGTCGATTGAGTATGTCTATGTACCCTTGGTCACCGCAATTAGTCCTCTACACTAAACTATGTTGCTAACCTTGGTTAGGGTTAAAAATTGAACAAGTATCTTGTGAAGTCGGTGAAGACCATTATAGATAAAAAGATGAAGTGGGGTGAAGGACATATTCCGTTTGCCCGAGTATGTCGTATAGGAATATAAACATGAACAATATGCTAAAAATATTTGGCCAACATATCGCAAGATGCTAGTTACGTTGTCCTATGTCACCTAGTTTAAGAAGTGGGATTTCAGATGAATATTGGTAACAGATATTTAGATAGGCCTCTTAAATAGAACAATTAATACCCTAAAAGGGGTAAGAGAACCAATTATACTCAATATAAAAAAATTTAAGTTAACATGAGAGATCGGTATGATACTGAGTCATGAAATGAGAGATTTGTGTTCCACCGAGTCATTTACAACTGCATATGGTTTTTGTTATGAGATTGATTAGCTTGGAATGTGTGTTCTAAATTATGATTATTTATAACAGAGAACATTATTTAAAAAAAAATCCCTTGTTTCCAAAGTCTGAAAATGGGAATGTTACAGTTTGACCTTTGATAGATTTTTTATGGATGAATTCAAGGTTGATGTCTGCGAGAAGCATTAGCCAATGTGCAACATGTTGATTTTGGTAGGGCTTGGTGTACATGTAATGTAAGGGGTTAGTATTGGTGACGAAAAAGGTTTTATGATTGAGTAGGTAATGACAAAGTTTAGTGGAAACAAAAACTAAGGCTAAGAAGAGATTTTTGGCGTGGGTGTATCTGGTTTCATATTCTAAAAGGGTACATGATTTATGTAATAAACCACTTTCTCCTATGTTGATTTTCATGATGGGAAAGCATGGCACCCAAGGAATGATCTCAGTAGCAGAAATGTAAAGGTAAAATGGTTGGTTATCCCTAGAGGAACAAGTATGGGTGGTTGGAGAAGGTACTATTTTAATTCCTTAAAGGCTTTGTGAAATTCATCATCCCATTTGAAAGAGCGTCCTTTTAGAGGAGATGATGAAATGGGTGCTAAGCGGTCGAGAAAGTTGTAAAATAAAATGACGAATAGATTGCAACTTTCCTTGCAAACTACGAAGTTGGTGAAGGTTAGTAGGTAGAGGAATTTTGAGAATAGCCTTTATTTTAGCGGGATTGACTTCTATGCCACGCAAAGAAATAATAAAACCAAGGATATTTCCTAAGAGAACAATGAAGACACACTTCTTTGGTTGAAGGTGAACACAATATTTGATGAGACGGTCAAAAATGACCTTCAGGACTATAAGGTGTTCGGCTCGATGCTTTGATTTGGTAAGAAGGTCATCTACGTAATATTCTGATATATGATGCATGATGTCATGGAAGATATAAGTCACAGACCAATGATATGTAGCACAGGAATTTTTAAGGCCAAAGGGCATGAATCGATAGCAAAAGGTTCCCCAAGGAGTGATGAAGGCAATTTTATGTTGATCTTACGGGGTGAGTAATATTTGGTTATAACCTAAAAAACCGTCCATGAGTGATAACACCTCATGGCTAGCGGTAAGATCAACTAGTTGGTCAATACTAGGTAGAGGAAATTCATCTTTGGGGAAAGCTAAATTAAGGTTGTGGAAATTCATGCATATGTGGAGTCCTCCTATTGTTTTTGTGACAAGAACAATATTAGAGACCCATTGGGGATAATCAATGGGTAGGATGAAGGAAACCGATAGAAGACGTTGAAGTTCTTCTTTTACAAGAAGGGAAATGCGAGGATGCATTTTTGCAGCTTCTATTTTATGGGTTTGGATTTAGGAACATTTACGATATTGTGGACCACAATTTTTGGGTCAATACTGGGCATATCAGCGTAGGACCAATAAAGACGCGTTCTTATAATCCCCAGAGGAAATAATTGAAAGCTTCTGTTCGATAGCATCTAAATATCTACCCATCTTTAGAATGTGTGGGTCATCCTGGTGTTAATATTGATTTCGATGGTTGACTCATTTAACATGGTTTTCATCTTAGAAGGAAATGATTGATGAATATAAGAATCTTCCGCACCAAGGTAGGTGAGGATAGACTCATTGTCCTGACATTGAATGACGTTAATGGATGGTGTATCATCATCGATCATGTCAAGATAAAAGAAGGCAAGGAAGACGGATCCTCACCATCACGTTGATAAGTCAGAGGTCCTAGGGAAATGGTGTTCATGAAAAAAAAAGTTAAGAGGAATAGATTCGGGATCTATAGACTCTATGGGTGAAGGTGGTGATGTTGGTGAATGGGGTGGAGAAGGTTTTTCATCCTCGATGAGGTCGATGTGGGCCTTCTTAGAAGATGATTCAAAAAAGTGAATCCCACTTTGTTGTCTTAGTGTTTATGTGTGGTACACGGGATGACAATATGATGGCCTTGTTCGTAGAACCCAAATCCAAAGCCTTTCCATGCACATCGGTGAAGGAAAGTGTGGGAAAAGCAAAGTGGTTGGTGAGAGATTGGAGGTCGGATGAAAATGGTCATGTTTGGGAAGGTGGCTCAGGTGAATAGGTGGAAGTTTCAAGTCCCCCATACGTTAAGTTGGTACGAAGGTGGGGAGGACCGTAAGGGAATACCTTGCCTATGCGATGGTCATAATGAGGATATTGGCGTAGGTTACCATACTCTTATGGAGTAAGAAATGTGTTTATGTTATGCAATGCAACATTCACCCAGTGAGGCGTTGAAAAACACCTTCGGTAGTGGATATGCATGTAGCGGAATAGATGAAGTACTAGGTGATTGGGAAGAAGAAGGGTGAATTGGTTGGGAACTAGCCAGTTTGCGGTGGGTTGGTCAGAAGGCCACGGAAATAATGGGTAAAGAAGAGGTAGGCATGGGTGATGTAGTGGCAACATCTATGGATGGGGCTATGGGTGAAGGAGAAGTGGCGGTAGTGGTAGATGCCTTAACTGGTATGAGGACATCATTAGGTTGGTACAACATGTTGCAAGTTTTAAATGGAGAAGGGTCAATTGGGATGGTATATTTATGTCCTTCATGTTCAAATTTTACACAATGATGTAAAGTTGAAGGAACACAACCCATGAAACGGATCCAAGGTCATCTAAGCAATAGGTTATACTGGAATTCCCCTTCTAAAATGTAGAATAATTTTGGCACAATATGGGGACCACACGAATGTGAAGAATAATGGTACCAAGGGTGGAAGTGATGACATCATTGAAGGAGCACAACATAACTGGGTTATTATGCATGAAATTTGAAGGGATGTGCATTTTATTGTATGTGTGGGAGGATATGATGTTGATGTTGGCACCTCCATCGATCATAACGTGTTGAACATGAATATTATCGATATAGACGGAGATGAAAAGAGCGGGATTAGGGTCATCTGATTGGATAGGTATGATCTCCTCATCGGAAAAGATGAGGCGATCACTTGATGAGTGGGAGCGATGGTAGAAGAAGGAGATGATTTGGTAAGAGAGGCCACATGGTGAGGGGTGATAATGGAGGCTACTGGTGTGGGGTCATTAGGTAAAACCTTGATGGATTGCAAAACCTCCATGAGGGCTTGTCGATGAGATTCAGAGGTTTGGATGAGATCATACAAATAAATTTTTGAGGGGATTAGTGTAATTGTTTTATCATTGTACGATGGGTTACCCCCTCATAAATAGGGTATGTGGGTCCTCGAATGGTAATTTTGAGTGCGTGTGTAGATGATGTGTTGGAATAGGATCAGCGGATGGGCCGGTTAGTTTTTCTTTTTGGGCACGAGTGGTAACTTTGATCATGTTAATCGAGGAAGAGAGGTGGATGGAGAAGGTATGTCATGAGGAGTATAGCAACATGATAGACGTCGTAGGTGTAACAATTATAGTAGATGTGGGGTCTAGTTTAGATACCACATGTGGTAAAGTGGATGAAGGTAAGGTTTGAGCTAGTGGTAGGCTTGTCACGGAAGTGGGAGCGAGGGAAGGAGGGATAGACACGGGCATGTCGTATACCAACTATCCCGAGAAGTCTCAGGTGGATGAGTGGGCAAGATAGTATTGTAGGGTAGTGGAATTTTGGTCAAATAGTCTTGCGAACTCCTCCTCGTTAGTACTAATGGTAATGGGATGAATTAGATCCATAGGTGATAAGTTAGAAGGGGATGATGGGCCAGTGGAAGTGGATGAAGGATAACATGAAACACAAGGGCATTGGCTTGGTTGCGAGTCAAAACCATGTGAATTAGCATAGACCTAGTAAAATATACTCTATAAATGATACAAAAAATAATAGAAATGGAAAAGGCTAGATTTCGGGAGGTGAAGCAGTCGGTGTTCTAATTCAAAATCAAAACAAAGGAACACTCGGTGGTTACAATAACCAATGACGGTAAAGGAAACCGATACCAGCTACTATAGGAAATCCATAGTTTTGTAAATGAGGCTAAAATTGATGAAAATGAAATAAAAAAGTTGTATTTGACTGTGATTTTAGAATTCTAGGGGTATGATGATGTCCTAAAAACTTAAAAAGAATAGAAGATGTGATGAATGTTATTTTGGTAGAATGACCAAAAAGAGCTGGAAACTGAAAATGGTTAGGTAGACTAATATTGGCAGGATGTAAATCAATGACGGTCTTTGACCGACACCAATCATTGTGAAATTTGAAAAAGTGAAGAAAAATTGATTTTTGTGAATTAATTCAGATGAAATATCAACCCAGAAAACTGAGTATGATAATAATGGATCCTAACACACTCAGAAACAGTTGGAATACACCAACTATGATGGTGGAGTGTGAAAGGAAGAAGAAAATGAAGAATGTAACCTCACAACTCAAAAAAAAACTAAGAAAAACACGCAATCCTATAAGTGAATTTTTTATGTTTTAGCTTATGCTATTTAAGATTGACTTTGTGAATTAGAACAAAGTTTTTGGTTGGGAAGGTGTCCTATGAAGAGGTAAATTCTAAGGGTGGTTTCAAGTTATGTTTTGGTGGGGGCGGTCCTTTCTCTAAGAATGACTGGATAGAGAAACCAGCTGGGTGCCCATTGTCAATCCTCTGATCGTGTGATTGTTGATAACTTTTCTAGGTAAGGTGTTGTTTAAGAAGATGTGTGAATTTTTATTTGTGCAGTTTGGCAAAGAGAGAGAGAGTGAAGAGAAATTTCTCTACAATTCAATTATGTCAACCATCAGCTAGGCATGACTTCCAGCAGTATAGGTTGCCCTCAATTTTAATGTGAGCTAAAAATGCAAGCATAGAAGTATGAAATGCAAGTATTTTAGAACCCAAATCGAAATGTGATATTCAATGTAAACAGAGAGTGAATAGGAGAGATAATGACTTTCACTAATGTAAAATAAGAAGAAACAAAAGGATTCTTTTTAGTCCTGAAATATAAATTTCACTTAGACAAATAGAAGGAAGAGAAGATTCCTAGGGAGAAGATTTAATGTTAACTTCCTTTTAAAAGAAATAAACATACAAAATATTTCCCCGAGAATGGATAAATGTAAGGAACCTCGGATGGGTCCCACCGAAGTGTGCCAAGTTGTTTCACTAGATTCTTGATAAATTAATGAAACAAATAGAGGGTGATAGGCCAAGGAGGAATACTTGTTTGTGATGTCGGTTGAAGGTTGTGTGCACGTTTTGATTTCCTGATCCAATGTTGATTGCGAATACTCCCTTTTGGCTAGGAGGAACTACCTATAAAATGCAAAACAATACCACTAGATAGAGTTAAATAAAACAAAAAGTGGACTACCCAAAGAGAAGCTAGATGCGGGAAGCGTGGTGCTTCTGAATAGGTTGTAATCCACTTTTTAAATAACAATATTAATGTTATCCAAAATAAACATGAAATAACAATCTTATTGGAATTGAACTGATTTAGGTATCTCTAAACAAAAAAAAATAAGAAAGGTCGGACAAAGGTGATGCAAGTCAAAAAGGGTCGAGTGATGGGATGGTTTTGGGTTGTAGGTATGGTACGGAGCTCTAGGTAAGGTCTGGTAAATATTAGGAGTGATTTTTGGTTGTTAGGGAAGGGGTATGAGTTCTTGGTTTGAGGTATGTTCTTAGACACGATGAATCGATGTCCATTGTGTGACCAATGCTAGTTTTGTAGGATGACTGACATCGATTGGATAACCAACATCGGTAGGGGCAGTTAATAAAAACATCGTAGAATTGGTCTTCAGACTCTTTGTGATTACACATAGGCTAGAAATGTTGGGGGTGAGGTCATGGAATGGTCTAAAATGTTTAGAGATGATTAGGATAGGGGTAAGACAGCTAGAAGGTCTAGGTATGATAGGGTGATAAGTTGGTGGGAGGAAGAGAGGTGTATAGATATAAAGAAGAATAAATTACGGAGAAGAATAATAAATCTTACTAAAAGAAAATGGAGATAAATGAAGAGATATTAGGTATTTACTTAAGAATGGGTCTGGAGAGTGGAGGTGATGAGGAAGGTGATGGCGAAGATCCGGAGAGAAGAGAATTTACATTCGTTCTACAGAAGTTTGAACCTTTGTACTTCTCTGTGTGAATTTGTGATTGTGAATAAGATGATGGATGTCAATGTTTGTTGGCAGTGTTATCGTGTGTTTTCCTTTTCTGAGTGCTTCAAAAATATGAGTGCTCCAAGTCTCTATTCGTATGAGATCCTGAATCGAATGACCAACCTCATTAAAGGATTTTGGAAATTTATTTAACCTAAACGACAACGGTTAGGGGACCGGCGTCGGTTGAGGTATAACCGGTGTCGGTTAAGGTGATAATATCTAGGTTGGCAAAAATATCCTGATTGTTGTTATTTTTGGCGTGGTCTTCAATCTTCATCCGAGTCTCGAGTGATAGATCATGGAAGGAAGAGTAAGATTCCACTTAGGTTTGTTAATAGGAGTTAATTCTAGGTTTAGACTAAGTCCTAGTTGGTTAGGATAGGCTTAGACTTGGTCTTAGGTCATTAATGGGGTTTGAGTGGGTCATGGAGTGAGGTGGCTAGGTGAGTTGGGCTGGGTGAGGTGGTTTTGTGAGGATGTTAATTAAATTAATTAAGGTAATCAATTAAATTAATAATGTGCACTATGGGATATGAATAGGTAAGGTATGGTTAATTTAATTAACGGGGTTATAAGGGTAGTATGACCTAATTTTGGTGTCTGATTGGCACTTAGACAAGTGGGAGTGTTTTTAGACAATGAATAGGAATTTAATTTTATGTTTTGAAAGAGTCCCGATTGGTTAAGATAAGTGAAGACTCAGTCTTAGTTAATCAATAGGCTAGGAATATGTCCATGGTGAGATTTCTAGGTGAAGTGGTTAAGTGAGGTGTAAATTAACTTAATTAAATTAATTAATAATGTGAGGATGAATATTAATTCAATTATAAGTGATTAAATTAATATCTAGGTGTGAAATGGGAGTATGGCTAGGTGTATGCATTGCATTGATTAATTGAAGGGGACCAAGTGGAGTGTGACCCAAATTTGGTGTCTACATTTGCCCCTTTTTATTGCATAGCTTGTATTGATAAGCAATGTTGATAGAAATAGGAATTCATTGTCCCAAGTATGAGTGAAGGTTAGGTTTCCCTAAGTATGGGTGGAGGTGATCCCCTCAAACTAGGAACCGATGAAAGGTTAGGCTAAGTCAATGAGTGGTTTTATAAAATTATAAGTAATGAAAAATGAGGGTGGTTGGTGTGCAGATAGTGATGATATCGGTGTGGGTAATCGAAGGGAATTCGAATGCACACACACCTATAGAATGTGATAAGGTACCAGTGAAGAGATCACAACATCTACTTTGTCAAAGGTCAATAGGATTATCCAAACAAGGTTGATGTGATCCATGTATCTAAGGTATAGGATATGGTCCTGAAACACAACTATGCTAGGTGCAAGAATGGGCTTGAGGTGTGTTCCAGAGCACCAAAAGGTTTGGTGGGAAAAATGACATGATATTAGGTAATGCAAGGTCATTATGCTAAATAACATGAGTAGTGTCATTGCAAGGTATAGCGAGTAAGATAAATTGAGTGTCAAAATGGGCGGTGTTGGTTTGGGTTTTTAGGTAAGGCCGTAGGTAAGGCCATGGGTAAGGGTGTGGTATAGGAAAAAAATTCCCCAAATGAAACGAAGGTCGAAGGATATGTAATAAGGTGAGCCACGAGGGTTTGGGTAAGGGTGGTAACAACAAAATTGCCTTTTGGAAATCCAATATGGTGAAGTTAGGGAATCTAATATGATATGTGAGAGTGTATGTCCTTTATATTGCTTTCATGGAAACTTGATTTGATTAATGATGTTTGTTTTGATTACAGTTTTGTATATTGATGCTATGGAAACTTAGAGTTTTAAGAAAAGTTAAGGTCAGATGTAGGCATGGTGGAGTCAGGTATAGGCATGGTGGAGTTAGGTATAGGCATGGTGGAGTCAGGTGTAGGCATGTTTGAGTCAGGTGTAGGCATGTTTGAGTTTGAAAATTTCCAAGTTATTGTTTTGATGGAAATTAGATGATTTTGGCATGATGGAGTCATTGATGTATGATGTGATTGTAGTATGACTTGGTTGATATTGTTTGTGAAATGAAATGATGGTATGCTAAATAGTTTAATTTCCAATGTATTGATGATATGGAAACTAGATCATAGGCATGGTTAAGTTTGTTTTGTTTTGATGGAAGATGAGATATATAATGGATGTATAATTTTGGTTTGAGTTAACTTCCCGAATTATTGTTTTTATGGGAACTAATGAAATGTTTTTGATGGGGAAATGATGATGGGGTAAAAGAGTGGCCGAGATAACCTCAAATGGCCCCATGCCCTAAGAGTGCTACCTACATAGCCCTTGCAAAAGGGGCCTCAAGCTAATGTAGTTCTGTCCCATAGGATAGGGAAGAATAAGATGAGGTAGGTGAGTAGGTTGGTGAGTTTAGGTATGGGTAAATGGGTAAGGTAATTTAGGCATAGTTGTGTCTAGGTTGATTAGACATGGTTGAGTTTAGATTGTTTAGGCATGATTGAGTTTAGGTTGATTAGGCGAGGTTGAGTCTAGGTTGATTAGGCATGATTGAGTTTAGGTTGATTGGGAAAGGTGGAATGTTGAATATAAGTTGATGGAAATAGATGGTGAATGTAAATGTAGGTGAAAGGAGAAGAAATCCCAAAGACTAAATGTCGAAGATATACTTATTTGTGTAGAAGAATTAATAAGTACAAAAAGAGGTGAATGGTAAAAGAGGTGAAATAATCCATAAGTGGCAATAACCATTATGAGAATACCAAAGATATGATTATGAACTTAACCCCTCTAAAGGCATTGCATGATTGAAATTTCTAAGGATGAAAGAAGTTACATGATCATGAAATGTCGCATGTGTGCCAAGTCACTTGAGTATGTAGAAAAAAAAAGAGGGTGAGGTGGAAAATATTGTTTAGTGTAACATTGTTGTGAGACAACATACCTCTTTTTGCAACATACCCAAAATGAGAATAGGCGATTCCATGACGAAAAAAATTGTATTTTTCTTATTTTTGTATTTTCTTTTTACTTTTGCTTTCATAGATTGATCGATGTGGGAAGTCTATGTGGGATGAATAGAATTACTCCTTGAGGTCTTCGTGAAGTTGATCGATGTGGGAAGCTTCAAAATATTTTTATTTTATTTTTGAAATAGTCTTCTTTTGATAGACTATGTACAATAGGGCTAGCTTTTTATAGTTTTCCTTCAAGGGAGAAGTCTATTTATAGAAAAATATGGAAATATAGATGTCCATTTTGAGATATTCATCTATTTACAAGAATTTTTACTCAAGGAGTTTTATATGAAAATCCCATATATTACTTTTGAATTTTTTTGGACTTATAGGTCATGGACAAGACTATAAAGGAGTACAGGCTTATTTTATGAAGGAAAAACCATAATGCACAAAGGTTATCTATGAAAGAGAGGTTTTAAGTGACGAACGACCATGGGATTCCATCCTAAAAAGGATGAAAAGTATCCATGAGAATCATGCCATGAGTAGAGTCGTGGTACTCATATTTAAGATAAGGCTGAAAATTGATGGATAATCACACATTTGCAGTGTAGTCGTTGGTCCTTAAAAGAGGTGGATGAAAGCAATGGTGTAACATTCCCATTTAAGACTTTAGAAACAAGGGATTTTTTTTTAAATATAATGTTCACTGTTCTAAATAAAGCATTATTTAGAACAAACATTCCATGCCAATCGAATTCAAATAGATAACCATATGCAGTTGTAATGACTTGGTGATCCACCGATCTATTCATTCCATAACTCGGTAAGCTACTAATCTATTTATGTTATCCTAAGTATTGAATACATATTGTATACTTTGTATACTTGGTTTTCCTACCCTACACCGGGTACTGAGTGATTTGTTTAAAGAACATATCTAAATATTTGTTACCAATATTTCATCGATATCATGTTGTTTTAAACTTGGTGACGTAGGACAATGCAACCAGCAGCTTGCGATACTTTGGCCAAATTTTTACAACACACTTGTGTATGTCACTATTCCTAGACGACATACTCGTCATATTGGAATACATCCTTCACCTCACTCCTCTATTATCATGATTGGTCTTTACTGACTACTGTTAGTCCACTTGTCCCAAGTTTAACCCTAGCCCTAGTTAGAAACATAACTTATTATAGGAAGATGCTCACAATGGCTTAGGGTAAATGGGCATACTTGGTTGACCTAAGTCAACCGGATGTGCCAAGGTACCTTGAGCCATTGGAAGCTACTTCCTATCCTAAATATGCCACTAACTTGACCTAGAGAGAAACTAAGTTCAAGTCCAAGTTCTTATTGTGTGTAGATCTGGATGATCAATGTGGAAGGGTGATGCCACATGTCAATTACAATGTTGTATTCTCGAGAAGACCCAAGTCTTCTCGAAAGTACATCCTTGTAGTTGGCATGTGCCAACATCCTACAGAAACTACCTCATCGAGATGTACATACCCCAAGGAGATTGTTAATACATTGTTAATTTGGATTATGTCTTGATTACAACAATCCTACTAAACCCTAATCCAACACTCCATAAGTTCTTATTGTATACTTGTATCAATCAAGTATTAAAGAACTTCGTTAAACTTATGGTTGCTTTTAATGTTCGTTTTCATGGTGTAACCAACAGTTAACCAAAATAGGATAAAGCGATATCATAAGTTTCATTAAAATGTACTTTAACTTTCAGGAAGGTTTAACAACCGCATATATCCAATTAAAGTATACTTCATACAAAATGAAGTCTAATAATTAGTAATCATATCTCCAAACCTTTTAAGTTTATATTCAATTGAGAGAGAGAGAAAGAGTCTTCCTCTAAATGATTAAGTATTAGGGTATATTATTCCCAATATCCATAGTTCTTACTTCATGTTTATTATGCAACACATTACTATGTTAAATTGTTTAGATAAAACACATCATATTATGCAACTCAACAAGTTGCTTCATTATAAGGGAAATTGAACTAATTCCCATTATCCATCTTATCAAAGATAACAAGATAAGCATAACATAATATAAAGAATATCAACAAGATGGAACTTTCATCTTCTTTATAAAAGTATGAGATAATTTACACAACCAATGCAAATAAATCACAACTCACAATTCATCATTACAACTTATAAAATTTACAAGACTATGCACTTTAGACAACTGCATAACAACAACCCTCATTCTATAAAGTATACAAATTTTCTTTTACAATACAACAAAAGAATGAATCAGAATTCTTTACTAAGAATTATACATATATCAGCCAATGCATCATATAAGTTTTTGCCTTATTTTACCACTTAAGTCATCCATCTGCAAAAATAGCTAGCACGGGTCAATTCAATGAATTGAGCATGATAAGCACTAAGCATTAAAACAAAGTGCATTCCACTAATTGTTTCATTAAAGCAACATTGCTTTAATGAGATAATTAAAACATCATACAATCAACATAAGTGATAACAAACAGAAAGGAAGTACATTAATAAATCTAGATCAACTTTTAAGAGAAGAGCAGAATATAATAAACAATATCTACCTAAGAACTTAAAGTTCTATTAATCCTATCAATGGCTTGTAAACAACAATTTATATGTTGCCATCCACTTGTCTCATAATTCTATCCTAATAGAATACCACATTTATCTTTTCTAAGAGACAAAATAAATGTATACATCATGGTTCATTCTAGTATGATTCATCTAAATCATAAGTAAGGAATAAAAAGAACCAATGCATACCATACCCAACTTATTACATCGAAATACGAGACAAAGTTCATTACATGAATTACATGTTCCTTTCCAGGTAATAATCTTGCACATTCAACATTAGAATATACATCAAAACATAATTCCATAATAATACCGAGAAGGTAAAGAAAATCAGAACAGACCAACTGTAATTCCAATTCCAACTCTTCATCCTAAAAGCTATCAATCAAAGATCAGAAATCAATGTTCACAAAAAAGTAGCCCCGAAGAGGAGTTAATATCTACTCAAGTTCTCCACAAAAGATTAAGAGTACAAGAGAAAAACCTACTCCTATCCATATAAACTAGGCAAGACTAGTCAACAACAATCGAACTCATAAGTATCAATTTATTTATCAGTAGAACCCTTTTGGCTACAAGATCTCTAAATTATTTCAACAATGATTCGAACAAGGTAGACCAACAGGTCAAAAGAAATCACCATCTTGAAAGAGAATCGAGTACAGAGAAGTTCAAACAATGAGCTTATCCAAGGACAGAGGAATGGTAACTCAAATAAGGAAAGAACCAATGATAAATTGTTTCGTTCAACTAAACAAAGAAGTTCCAGATTTCAAACCAATTCAGGATGAAAGCATACTGCAGACCTGAACCATATATTGGTCTCAAAATAATACGTATATATACATATATTTTCTTTCTTAAAAAGAATTCAAAGACTCAATCATTGTATCAGTCGAGAATAACATCCCAAAATAGTAAATTATAAAGTTCAGAATTACCTACGAACCCAAGACTAGAGACTTACAATTGCCTCACCACTAAATACAAAAAGGTAAGTAGTTCATAATTCAAAAGAATCAAACTCAATACAACTGAACAGAGAAGGTATCCTTCCTAATTATTTCAAGTGTCAAGGTAATAACCCAAATCTTCCACTAAGACCCAAATTTATTCAAAGAGACATAATAGAGGGAAAGCAAGAACCCAAAATGTCTAATACAAAAGATGTCTCAGTCTTAATTCCAAAGCAACAAGAATGAAATATCAAAACCAAAACTTCACAACCACGAAATTACAACAGTGGTGTCTTGGTACAAAACAATACAGTCAACCTAGAACGCGGGATTCCCTCAAAACAAAGTGGAAATAACACTTCCTCCAATTCCCATGCCCATACCATCTTGATACATTCATAGAACTAAAGTTCTACGTTTCTTAAGCATGATGTTACTAGTTCCAAATCTCAAAGAGATTTTAAATGACTCAACAAACTTTCACCCAGTTCCCTAGTGAGTAGTCGCTCAAATAAAGAGTTAAAAGCTTAGTCATTTAATAAAAGAATAACCCAATACAAAATACCAGAACAAAATCGAATGAATCGACCCAAATACAAGCTCATAACACTCAAGTGTTAAATAGGAGTATAGTGATGAACCCAAGCTTCACACACAAACGTTCAAAACTACACTAGCAAAATAATGTGAGTACAGTGCTAAATATGAACTCCAAGCAACAGTTCAGCAATGCATAAGTTTTCCAAACACTGGTTCCAAACAAAATGAAGCTCCAACACGGGTCTACGTCCAAAAAAATGCAACCCATAATCAAAATAAAAATAGAACTCAAGTTTCCCCTAAGTTCAAATCTATATATTTTCACGAAAGTCAGTTCAAAGCTCAATAACTTGAATACAAGATCAAGAGTGCAAAAACAGAGATACAGAAACAAGTTTCGCATACCATTATCACTTGCATGCTGTCATAAAACTTACACAGAGAGACAGTTCCCAAATCAATACTATTTTTTCCATGGATTCAAATCCAAACAACACAAAGATTCACTAAACCCAACAATAAAATAACTAAACAGAGACATGAAAATGAGAATCTCATACTAAAGCAAAGAATTTTAATAGTTAGAGCCTATCATGTCCGATAGTGCTTCCACCAAATCGAAGGAGACTTCCGGCTGATCTTTCAACTCTTTTTCTCCTCCACGAAATATCAACATTCAAACTTCTTTTCCTCCTACACCTCAAATACTTTCCTTTGATCAAAAATAGACCGAAGAAACCAAAAATAGCTTTGAAGTGAAGGTCAAACTGTTGGTTTGAAGAACTAGTTAGCTCCATGCAAAGCAAAATCTGCCATGCATGCAAAACCAAATGACCTCCTACAAACCCGCCTTCTAAGTTTCCAAGACGGTTTGCACACAAAGATCAAGGCTCATAAATGCCATAA
Organism: Taxus wallichiana var. yunnanensis; assembly: GCA_018340775.1. NCBI lineage: Eukaryota > Viridiplantae > Streptophyta > Pinopsida > Cupressales > Taxaceae > Taxus > Taxus wallichiana. Next base: position 681,417,250 of record CM031236.1, read on the forward strand.
ATGCCATTCATTCCAAAATTCCCACTTATCTTTCCTTGCCACCGCCTCCTAAATCTGGTGAATGCCAATTCCACACAAAAATACAATTCCATCTTTTAGTGGAGCTTCCACGTAAGCCTCTACCAAGTCTACTAGCCCCTGCCAAATCTGGCAAGTACTTCCTTCATTTAAACCCTTTCACCTCATTTAAATTCCATTGGAACCGTCACCCTTGTGACATGCGACCCCTTAGGTTCCCTTAATAGTTTAGGATAGATTCAAATAGAACTTAGGTTAGTTTAACAATTACCAACATAGGTCTTAAAAACATTTTCCATTAGAATTCCCCACCTTAGGTTAGGCTCAATTCATAACCCTTTAGTATTAGGTATTAGTTAAAGTAACCTAGTATACTTTAGTAATCCCCTTCCCTTATTCATTTAGCACAATGCTTAGGTTAGGATGCCAATCCCACAAATTAGAATAAGAGGCTTAGGTTAGAACAGAATTCCAATAAGTAAACGTAGCTAGAACATAGATGTTCTTACCTAGCTTAGGTTATTGTTAGGATAATTATTAGGTTTTAGGACTCCGTATTCATCCTCTATGAATTGAATTTTTCTTAAGTCCTTAATGTCCTGCCAAGATCAATCACCAAAGACCCAAGCACAAACATACAACTAAACAAAAACACGTTCAAATAAGACCAAGAATTAGTATCATACAAAATTCAGTCTTCTATGTCCCTTAAACTACTAAACATCAATTTTACCATTCAGTCTATGAAGAATATTTGAAACATTCCTTGGATCGCTGAAATTGATCTAAGGATGAGTCAGAAGAAGAAATAAGTTTACAACTCATAAAGCCAGATTGTAGCTCATCTTTCTAAAGTGAAAATGAATTCTTGATAACCATATAATTTTAGTCTAATGATTTTAAGAACAGAAAATATTTATCCTTACCAAGCATGATCTTTAGTAATCAAAAGAACACATCTTTTTCTAGAAAATCACATGTCAACACTTGAATGCAAAAGAGGAATATATCAGTTGTCAAGGGTGTTACAAATTGATGGATAATCACACAATTCTAGTGTAGTCATTAGTCCTTAAAAGAGGTAGATAGAAGCAACGGCTACTCAAGGAATGATTTTATAATAAACAAAAGGTGATATAGTACTTGATTCAATAGTAGAATGGTCGAAGATGCAAGGAATGAGGGGCTTACGCTCAGGTTTACCTTCGAGAGAAGATAAATGATAAGCACCTGATCCATATGTATGAGTGACAATATAGGGTCCAAGCCAATTAGGAGCAAACTTTCCTCGTTTACTTTTCTCATCTTTGGTTATATGTTGATTTTCCTTTAAGACAAGGTCACCGACCTTGAAGGTTTGTTCATGGAAACATCTTTCATAGGCACGTTTGATACACTTTTGGTAGATTTGAAGGTGATCAATATTATTTAAAGGGTGTTCATCTAGAAGCTCAAGTTGGGCCAAACGGTCTTGGTGAAAGTTTTCATCATTGAGCATGTCTTTGAGTGAGATATAAAGAGATGGAATTTGGACTTTGAGAGGCAAGACAACCTCTGTACCGTAGACCAAAGAGAAAGGTGTAGCAACAGTTGAGGTGCGAATACTAGTTTAATAAGCCCATAAGGCAAAAGGAATTTGTATGTGTCAATCCTTACCGGTATCACCAATTACTTTCATAAGAATTTTGTTGAGAGTTTTGTTATTCGATTTGGCTTGGCCATTTATTTGAGGGTAGTAAGGTGAAGAAAAATTAAGTTGAATGCCAAAGGTATATTAGAGTTTGTGAAGGGTTTTGTTTATGAATTTTTTTCCATTATCAGTGATGAGGCGGTGAGGAAAACTAAAGTGACAAATGATGTGATGGTTGATGAATTCAAAAAATTTCTCAGCTTTTGTAGTAATGAGAGGTACAACTTCCACTCATTTATTGTAATATTCAGTCATGGTGATGATCCATTGATGGCGTTGAGAAGAATGAGGGTTAATATCTCCTATGATATCCAAACCCCATTAAGAGAAAGGCCAAAGGTCTTTGGCGACCTAAAAGAGCGTGACTAGGGGTGTGGTGAAGATTAGCATGTTGTTGACATTTCACACAATATTTGACATAGTCATAGTAGTCTTGGTTTAGGGTTAACCAGTAGTAAATGAGGTGAAGGATGCACTTAGTGATAACGAGGCCATTGAAATGACCACCAAAAATCCCATCATGAACTTCCTTGATGGTGTATGGGATTTCAAAACTTGTAAGGCATCATAGGAGGATATCGTCAAAGCCAAGTTTGTAGAGAAGACCCCCATGATGACATAGCAAGAGATGCTTTCGAGGAAGGCTTGTGGTCCATTCATGAGTGAGTTCCGGAGGAAGAATTGAGAGGGAAATGTACTCTGTAAATTTCTAATACAAAATGTCATGTGGATCAGTTTCAATTATTCCTACAAATTTAACGTCTCAAAATAAATAAGAGGGTGATTGCAACCTTTGTACTATGACAAATATTTTCGAGTAAGAAGGCGAGGAAAATATTTGAGAAGTAAGGCAGGCCATGGTATCCATGAATTTGTTAGTGGAGTGCAGAGTGGTTTGAAGTTCATAATGATTAAAGGTAGTAAAAAGCATGTCGACGTGATGTTTATACTTTTGAATTACCTCGTTATGACACTAGTATAAACCATTGACTTGGTTCACAACTAGTTGGGAGTCACCAAATAAATTAATGGATTTAATTTCTAAGGCTATGGCGGTCTGAAGACCTAACACAAGTGCTTTGTATTTGGAAATGTTATTAGTAAAGTCAAAATCCGAGTTTGAAAGATAAAGGCATAAGCTCGTCTAAATCAATAGGAATAAGGATGAACCCCGCACTCAGCGGTCCACGATGACATTTAGAACCATCAAAAATAAGGTCAGGTGATAAAAGCGGTGTCATTAAGGGAGAGGGTAAAGAATGGATTCATCATGAAAATAGAAGTTAGAAGATTGATTTGAAAAGAGGTGCGTCTGCAAGTTAGTCAGTGATGGCTTGTCCTTTAACAAACTTTTGATGGATGAATTTGAGATTTAGGTCTCTAAGAAGGATGAGCCAAAGTGCGGTATGTTGGTGTTGGTAAGGCTTAGCATACATGTAATGTAAGGGGTCAGTGTTGGTGATAAAAAGGTTTTGTGGTTGATTAAGTAATGGTGAAGTTTGGTGGCAACGAGTATTAAGGCTAGGCGAGTTTTTCTACGTGAGTATATCTAGTCTTGAAGTCTAAAAGAGTACAACTTATATAATAAACCACTTGTCCCTATGTTTCTCATCGCAATGAGAGAGCATGGCGTCAAGGAATGATCGAGTGGTAGAAATGTAGAGGTAAAAGGGCTTGTCATCCTTCGGTGGGATGAGCACAGTGGTGGTGGAGGAGGTATTCTTTTGAGGCCTCAAAATATTTACTACACTTGTCATTCCAATTGAAGGAAACATCATTTTTAAGAATGAAAAGGGTGACATTTGTAGGAGAATTGAGAAATAAAGCGTGCCTAATAAATTGTAACTTCCTCGCAAACTATGAAGTTGTTGAAGGTTAGTAGGTGGAGGCATCTCAAAAATAGCCTTGATTTTGGTAGGATCAACTTCGATACCCACAGAGAGACGATGAAACCAAGGAGTTTTCCAGAGAAGATAGTGAATATGTACTTCTTTGGTTAAAGGTGAACACAATATTTGATGAGATGGTCAAAGATGACTTTAAGAACCATGAGGTGTTGGATCGACGCTTAGACTTAGTAAGAAGGTCATCAACATAATCTTCCAAAATGTCATGCATGATGTCGTGGAATATGTAAGTCATGACACACAGCGATATGTAGCACCAACATTTTTAATACTAAAGGGCATGACACGATAATAGAAGGTCCCCTAAGGGGTGATGAAGGTAGTTTTTTTATCTTCCAAAGTGCGAGTAATATTTGGTTATAACCCGAGAAATTGTCCATGAGTGCTAGCATCCCATGGCCAATGGTGAGATCAACAATTTGGTCAATACTAGGTAGAAGAAAGTCATCCTTGGGGAAATCTAGGTTGAGGTCATAGAAATCCATGCATATGTGGAGTCCCCATGTCACTTCGGTGACAAGAATGATGTTATAAATCCATTGGGGATAATCAATGGGTAAAATAAAAGAAATAGAAAGGAGGCGTTGGAGTTCCTCTTTCATAAGAAGGGAAATGTGAGGATAGATTTTTGCATATGTTTGATAGGTTTAAGATTAGGAATAGTTATGATGTTATGGACCGTGATATTTGGGTCAATACTGGGCATATCGGCATAAGACGAAGCAAAAGCGTTGCTATGATATCAAAGGAACAAGGTGAATGCTTCATGTTTAACAAATTCTAAATATTGGCCTATCTTTAGAATGTGGGGGTCGTCATGAGTGTGAATGTTGATCTTTATGGTCAATTCATTCAACATGGTTTGCGTCTCAGAAGGTTAAAAATGGTGGATATAGGAATCCTCTGCACCTAGATAGGTGAGAATGGAGTCATCGTCCTGACATTGAACAACTTTGATAGAAGGAGTGTCATCATCGATCATGTCAGGATACAGGAAGGGAAGAGAAGATGAAGCCTTGCCATTGCGCTAGGTCAAAGGTCCTAAGGAAGCAAAGTGTTCACGAAAAAAAAAAAATTTAGGAGGAATGGATTTTACTTCCATAGACTCCGTAGGTGAAGGTGGTGAGGTAGGTGAATGAGGTGGATAAGGTGTATCTTCCTCTACGAGGTCGATACGGGTTTTCTTAGAAGAAGGTTCCTCAAAACATTCAAGACCACGATGATCCTTGTGTTTAGAGTGCTACAAGGTATGACTTTGTGATGACCCTGTTCGTAAATACCAAATCCAAAGCCTTTGAAGCACATCGATGAAGTAATGTGTGGGTGAAGAAGCGATTGGTGAGGTATTAGAAATCGAGATGAAAATAGACGGGCTTGAGTAGGTGGTTTTGAAGTATATAAAGAAGTTTTAAGTACCCCATATGTCAAGTTAGTGAAAATATGTGCGCAGACCAGTATGGAAATACATCATCTATATGCTTTGGTTGTAATGTGGGTGTTGATGGAGGCTCCAGTACTCTTGAGGAGTAAGGAAAGTATTTACGTTATAGAGGCGATACTCCCCCAAGGTAAGGTGTTGAAAAACACCTAACAAGGGATCAAAAGTTGTTATTTGGTTAGTGGGAATAGAATAATCACCAAGGGCCCGAGAGAAAAAGGAGCATCTCGGTATCCGAGAAGTAGATGGGTTAGATGATGGGCCACTGTGAAGCGGCGGCAGCTAAAGTGGGAGCAGAGGAGTTGGTTGTGGAAGATGTAGCGATAGAAGTGGCGGATGAGGTAGCGGACCGAATAAGAAGAGGTAGTATTGGTAGATGGGGTATCACATGAAGAAGAAGCAGATAGTGGTGGTAGATTCCTTAACTGGTATAAGGATATCATTAGGTCAATAGAGCATGTTTTAGGTTTTGAACGGTGAGGCATCTCTTTGGAATGGTATAGTTGTGCCCTTCATGTTCAAATTTTAAACATAAATGTAAGGTAGAAGGGACACAACCCATGACATGGATCCGTGGTCAGCCAAGCATCATATTGTATTAGAAATCCCCTTCTAAGACATAGAATAATTTAGGAATAGTATGGAGACCCATGCAAATGTGAAGAAGGATGGAGGGTGGAATTCATGGCTCGTTAAATGAATGCAACATAACTAGGTTATTATACATGTAATTGGTAGGGATGCACATTTTTTTATGCATGGGAGGAAATGATGTTGATATTGACACCTCCATCGATCATAACATGTCGAACGTGTATATTATCAATGTAGATGGAAATGAATAAGGTGGGGTTAGGATCATCGGATTGGAGAGGTATAATATCTTTGTCAGAAAAACTAACAACAGAGACTTGATGAATGGTAGTGGGAGAAGAAGATGGAGGCAAAGTGGTGAGAGCGGCCACATGATGAGGAGTGATAATGGTGGTGATAGGTGTGGGGTCATTAGGTAGAACCTCAATAGATTATAGGACCTCGATGAGGGCCTGACAATGAGACTTAGAGGTTTGGACGAGGTCATACAAAGAAATTTTGAGAGGGGACTGGTGTAGTTGTTTGATCATGGTATGATGTGTGACTCCATCAAAAATGGGATATGCCACATTACGATGGTGATTTTGGGTGGAGGTGTAGATGAAGTCTTGGGTAAAGGTGTAGTGGATGGTTTGTCTGTCTTCTCTTTTCCTTTTTCCTTTTGTGCATGAGTGGTAACTTGAACCATGTTAATCTAAGAAAGAGAGGGTGATGAATCGTGGAAGTTATAATGACAAGATGGAAAAAAATATAGTCTTTGGATAAGAATCCTATGAGATAAATATGATGCACTTTGGAATTTTCGAGGAGGTTTGGCGAAATCTCTAATCGAGACCATATTGATCTAAAAGGTTATAAGAGGAAAATAGGGCTATGGAGGTGGAGGTGAAGGTTTCGAATAGAAATAGCGCGAGGTTGTGTGGCAACACATGAGGGATGAATGGGTGCTTCATCCAAAAATTCATCTTCTTCCAAGAGATCTTCGAGGAGAACATAATTGAAGAAGAATATTCTTAAGGTCCTTACAATTTTCAACATCATGCCTTGACACACGATGATAGGCACAAACCTTGGTATCGTCAAACCCTTCGGTTTAGGATTGAGTGGGTCATAACGCGTTTGATAGGGGCAATGTGATGACAGAGGTTTATAAAAGGTTAGCAAGGATGGTGAGGTTTTAAGACCTCGCCAAGGTATCACAATGAGAAGTGAGAGTGGGTTTGGATGGAGGTTTGGGTGACTCTACATGGAAGGGGTACTGTTGGAGGTGGACTTGATTTTGATGTAGGTTTGGGTGAATTATGTGGAAGAGAGGTTGTTCAAGGTGGGTTTTGAGGTTGAGTAGGTTTAACTACCCTTTTGGTAGGTAGTGTGGTTGTGGACTTGGTTTGCACATTCTTGGGTAAAAGTTTTGAGGTAGTGTGTGAGGTTGAAGGGAATGTAGAAGATGGAAGGGGACGGGTCAACCATGGTGAAAGTGGAGGTGTGGTGAAGGTATTGGTAGGAGGCATACGGGAAGTGGAGGTTAAAGAGATGGTAAAGGTGTGGGTGATGATGAGGACATGGGGAGTGGAAAAATTATGGGAGATGGGAAAGGTGTTGGTAATAAAGAATGCTTGAGTGGGATGCAAGATGCGGAAAGGATGTAAGTTGTTTTGTTTTAGGTTTACGGAGAATGAGGATGCTTGACTAGGGTTGATAGATAAGGACCTAAAATATATGGAAGTGGCAAAGGTGAGAGAGGAGTGGGAGAAACTAGGGTACAAGGTCTAAGAGGTTGGGTCTTCCTCTTAGGTGGGGGGATAGACCTGGTGATAGTTTGTGATGATGTGGCTAAATTGATCTTGATGGGAGGATGAATTAGACTTGGTATCGGCATGACCCCTAATGTAGCGGTAGGTTTGGTTGTAGATGCAAGTATAGGCGTAGGTAAAGGTTCGGGTGTAGGTGGTTTTTCGGATAATGGTAATGGTTTGGGTATAGGTGAAGATGATGTAGAAAAGGATACTATAACTGGCTCAGGTGTGACGGATTTAATGGTCTTGAACACTTTAGGATAAATCATTGAAGTTTCTATGGGTGACATTTGCATTTGAGTCGAGAAAGGAAGTTCAAGGTGTCCGCAAATCATGGACTAGTCATCATATTCAAAGTGGTCAACCAAACATGATAATGGCATAGAAGTGGAGGGGGTGATGTTGATTTAGTAGTAATCCCTATAAAGAATGTTTGTGAGATAGGGAAATGGTTGGTTTAGAATATGTGGGTAGAAGAGATGATAAAAATTGATGGGGGTCTTTAAAATCCAGTGGGGAATTGTCTCCAACAAGAAGAGATGCCACTAGTGGGTCCTCTGTGGGCAGAGGAGGAGGCAAGGTTGATTTTATAGGCTCTTCCTTTGGTAAAGAAGAGAGTACGTTGGGCTCTTCCATGGGTAGAAGAATGGGTAATGTGGGTTTCTCGATAGGTAGAGAGATGAGTGGGGTAGATGCATTTGAAGATAAGGTGGACTCCTTCGTGGGTAGAGAAGGAGGTAAGGTGGAATCCTTTGTAGGTAGAGAAGCAGATGAAATAGGTTCCTCCATGTGTGGAGGAGCTCGTGCAAGAATTTCCTCAATAGATGAATGGGAGGAAATTGAGCAGAAGGAGCCGGTATGATATAAAAAATGGCGTGGGACCTCTTGAAAATCGGTATCATTAGTTGAGGTTTCACTGGCTTGGTTGGATGATGGGGTGTGATTTGGATATGACTTCTTGAAGATGTGGATGTTTTGGTTAACGGTGCATTGAGAATATCCAAGATGAGATCTCCGCTATCTAACATTTCTTGGATGATGTTTTTGAAAGTTATATAATTACCATCACTATGACCTCTAACACGATGATAATTACAGTAATTGTTCTCCTTGTACCATGTAGGCATAGGATGGGAAGGGTCAAAACCAGTATGTGGTTTGACTGGTGGAAGATTGATTGCTCCATCTTTTAGAAGTTTTACCAAAATAGGGAATAAGGTTCTCTAATGGGAGTATATTTTTGTTGTTCTCGCTTGAATTGGAAAGTTTGAATATGAGAAATATTAGAAGAAGGTTTTGATTGGTTGGATGGATGAGAAGGTCTGGATTTTAAAACCAATGTGTTGGCAGATCCTTTTGCTTTAGATATTTTTTTTTGGTTTGGAAGAAGAAGAGGTGTCATTGGATTTAAACAAAGCTCTTTTGTTGTGTAATTGTAACTTCTTCTCTTCGATAGCATGGATTTCAAGTTTCTAGGCCATGGTGAATGCCTTGTCGAATGTTTGAAAGGTTTAAACTTGGGGATTTGGAGAGATATGTCTAGCACAAGCGCTAGCAGAAACAACTCTATTAGTTAGGTTTGAGGTAATTAGAAGTTGAGTTGATTGATAAGGTTCTTCCAACGCGTGAAAAATATGTGATAGAATCATCCTCATATTGGCGTAATTAATATGTTGTCATGCAAATGTGCAATAGGGAAATTGCTCATTTCTAAGCATGACAACAATACCCCTGTACCAAAATTTTCATGTTTTATCATTCTGCGCCACCCGGGTCTACCCACTCAATCCAGTAACTTCCCAATTGGTTTTAATTCATTCTCCTAGGTGATTTAGGAAAGTCAAATCAACACCCCTAGGTGATTCTAGGTGTTCTTGAAAACTACTATTTTTGGGCAGTATTGGGAAGGGCTACAACTGGCCTTCCGAGGACATGAGCAACCCCTTGGAGCAGCAAAGCCAAAGGAGACAAATGCAACATGAAGGTGAATTTAAGGCGTATAAACATAATGGAAGTGATTTTAGAATATTCATGGAAGATTTGGAGAGTTTGGAGCAGTTTGATCAAAATCAGGGTTCATGAGCTAGCAAAGCAACGCACAAAACAAAATAATTGTTGAGCTTCAGAAGGTGATTTCGGGAGCTCTAGATGGAATTAGGACAAAAACAAAACATATTTGGAAAGGTAATTCCAAGCCCTCCAATATGGTGAAATGGGTCTGCAAGTAGTGTTTATCCTACACAAGTGGAGTACCAAATAACAAATCCACTTTTTAGGGATCAATTAGAGGAATAAATACCTAAAACCCACATAATTGGATTCAAAAGTCCATTTCTAGTCAATATCATATAAAATTTCATTAAAAACATCCATCGGGAGCTCAAGATATCACCATTTCAAGTTGACCTCTTGGAGTGAGTTCGGGAATTAGTCAAATTTTGGAAGGACACGTGTCAACTCTAAGAGCCTAGTGGGATTTTGTGTCCCTTACATCCCTAAGGGTCAGGAAAATTACACATGGAAAATTAACCCAGCCCCCATGAAGCCCTCTAGACCCACATACGACCTCCAGGATCGTTAGTTCAGCCCCCAAGTGCTTGTGGGAGCTCAAAGCCTTCACCGTCGTATCTCTACAACATGTCTTCACCTAGAGACTCACCTTTGTGGAATTTTATGTCCCCCATGTCCCTTTGAGGTGAGGGACATAAGACATGGAAAAATTCACCCATCCCCTAAGGATACTCCTGGTCACTCATGTGACCTCTTCAAGAGTGAATTTCAGCCCAGGATGCTTGTCAAGCCTTCATTCTTCACCGTCGGATCTCTCGCCACGTGTCATCACCTTGCTCACCTGTGGAATTTGATGTCCCTCATGTACCTTTGAGGTGAGGGACATCAAACATGAAAAAATGTTCCCCACCCTTGTTGTACATTTTTTGAATAATTTAAATCTGGCACTTAGCCATTTTTACCCCCATTTCTTCTTCACAACTTCACACCTTGCCATAGCTCTGTTCATGCTTGTCTAGACACCCGGTCCACCATTGTTACTCGAACCAGCTCCACCATGGCAAAAAAATCCTCCACTCCATGAAAATTCATAGGTCTAGAGAAAAAATGGGTCAAAAATGAAGAACGACAGAGAAATGAAGAAAAACGAAGATTTTTCACCAGATAACCACAAAGTCACCTAATTGAAAAATCTTCATATCTTGCAAAATACAAGTCGGATTGAGGTTCCGTATTTTGAAAACTTCCACATTTTTCAAGATGATAAAGATGCAACAAACAAGAGGTCAAATGGTTCCTAAAACATTTGTTCCAACAAAATCCCCATTTCGTGCACCGACTCACATTTGTCGGATTTCCCATCAATCCAGCAATGGAAACGAGCTAAAAATTGCACACAGACTCCAAATGAAAAACCTATCGCAATGGAGTTGTTTTCATCACAAATGGACATAAAAATTAGACCTATAAATTTTGAGCTCCATTAATGGCCACCATGGCAGCTCGTGCTCGAAGCTATTGCTAGGTGAAATATTTTAATTTTATTTCCATGCATTCTAGTGGGCAAAATTATGTTAAATTTGGAGGACATGATTGCGACGACGATCCGAGTCCAAAAAAATATGTTCGTGCAAACCGAGCACTGGAAAGCCACTTTCCAAAAATAGTAAGCTTTCTACACAGGCTTGCTATCTTCGGTAATTCTTCATCAAAAGTGATCTGAAACAGTTGTGGTAAAGGCAATGTGCACCAAAGGTCACTAGGAAGTTAGAATGAGTGTTCAGAGCATAAAATAGTGAAAATGACCACTTACTAAAAATAGTAAGCTCTATATATGGGTGCTTACTAAAAATATTAAGTCCTCAAGAAGCGGTCAAGGCGAAGGTAGTGTGCATAGGAATGAATGAAGAATTTCATCACATCAAGATGCTCAAGAAGAAGCAAGAATCAACTCTTACTATAAATAGTAGGTGTCACGTGTGGGTACTTGCTATTAATGATAAGTCATACTCAAGGGATAGTTTTGGAACAATGGGACATATAGGGATGATCATTCAGGTCAATACAATCATTCAAGATCATCCATGGCCATTGCTCATAGGGAATTCGAGACTCATCTCAGAGAATTCCACAGTTTCTCCGACACTCACTTCATAGCTCGAGTTGTAGGAGTATCTTGTGTAGGGTGGAAGTTGTGGTCATCGGCAGAACCATTCAACGGTGTTTTTAAACACTCATTCCAAAGCATCTGTGAGCCAATTTGAAGGAGTTTCACACGAGTTTGAAGATTCAGAGTTTCATCGCATTGGAGATTTCCATCAACAAGGATCATTGGAATTCATTAGGGGCAACATCTTCTCTTCTTATTCTCTCTCTCTTCTCTTCATACCCCTAACTTTCTCTCTCTTCTCAATGTTCTAATTTTGCATTGGGGTTGTACTTTTCATATGTCTTAATGTTCCTAATGTAATAAGTCACCTTTATGTTATAAAAAGGGACTTAAAAGTTTCCTAGGAAGTTGAAAAGTTTTAAGTTGTGCGAGGACATATGAAAAGGCATTGGGGGTAGATGATGAGTCACCTCTCATTCTATAAATTGTAAAGCCATTCCCATTTCAAAGGGTTGGTGATTGATTTTGTAAACTCAAGAGTGCATTGAGAGAACAAAGGAGATAGCCAAATTCTTTCATTCCCTCATTCTCAAATTTCTTCCATTTCATGTTATGTACAATTTTTGCTCAAGCATTAATACAAGAAGAAGTATTTGTTAACGCAAAATCACAGCACCCCCAAATGAGCTCTAAAAATATGCTTTTCTAATGTAGACTCATTTGATGTGATTCGCATAACATTGGACCATCTCTCAAGATGTGGGACTTTCGGACTTGAGATGGCCCTCCGGAGAAATCCGGCTTCTTCTTCCTGATCCTAATGCTAAACTACTCATAATGTAGAAATGACGTCTAACTATACCTATCCTAACAATGCCAAGGAGACAGGGAGAGAGAAAGTGCATAAAGAGGGAAATCCTACACTAACGAGGTGATAGCACTAAGAAAAGGGGAGTGCTGGTCACAATCTCAGCTGCCTGAAGTGGAGAGAGGTGAGCAGAGGAGAGGGTGGACAAGATGCACCACAAACCAGAGATAAATTTCACATAGAACACCACTTCAAAACCCATTAAACACAACTCCAGGACTGTAACAAACATCAGAATATGCACAATATACCTGCAACGACGAGAGGCGAGGAGAGACAATAAAATAAGCAAAGGATGGATAGATGCATCACAAAACAAAATTTATTGCTCCAAAAGTTCACACAGTACATCGTTAGTGGGAAAGAGGCAAGAGAATGCCATTACAGAGCCGTGAAAGGAGGTTCAAACTCCATTTTCAACCCTGGGGAAGAAAAGAGAGAGGGGGCAGGAAAAAGAATGAACAACAACTAATTAACCTCTCTAAATGATGCCTCTATTATAATGATATATAGAAGAATGGGAAAGAGAAGAAGGAAAGAATCGAATCCTACTCAACCATTACGAGATACACATGAATCCCATTTCAAAATCTCACCACTTTGAAAATCAAATGCTTTTGATAAAATCTGCCCCCAAATCCATTTTTGCATGGTTCCTTCATTTGGTGCTTGAAAGAAGAGGGAACGACGGAAACAGATCAAATCCGATCTAGTTGTTGAGACAAATGGATCTTACATTGAATTCTAAAGACGTTTCCTCCATTTTCCCTTACCTAACCTCCTCAAAATTAAAGTCTCATACCTCCATGGCATAGGTGAGGCCTGAGATATTTCCAACGACATTAAATTTGCAATATTTTGAGCCCTAAGTCGAAAGATATGCCCCTTCAAAGTTTGTATCGGATCTGTACGAATGGATGGGGAAAACAGTTTGAAAATGGGTCCCCCTTTTGAGATGGGACACGTGGCAGCTAGATTAGAAAAAAATGGGTTTATGGGTTCAGAATTTATATTTTCCCCTTTTTCGTGAGAATCACAAAATCCAAAAAACTCCTGCGGCCCCATTGCTCCGCTTGGACACGTGGCACCCTTTTGTTGGCTGGGGAGGTGTGCTACAATCTTTTCCTTTGTGTCATTTTGTCAAAAGGAAAATTTTCACCTTTTCCTCCGCCTCCCCGCTTTGGCTTTGACTCGGGTTCAAACTTTGACTTTTTCCTTTGCCTCATTCTGGAATGCGAGCTCATAGGTCTCGAAACATTTTCCCTTCATATTTTATTTATGTGTAAGGCTTGTTTTGACCAAAATTTTCAGGGGAAATTTGGGATAACAATTTGGCGACTCACGGGGACATTTACCTGCTAGATGAAGAGACCAGTGGCCTTGAAGCATCCATTGGGCATGGAGTCAGCTTGATAAACATGAAAGCTGATATGAACTTTTAAAGGTTTGACTTCGAGCCTCTTGAAACCCGTTGAAACTTAAAGTTGGACTTCACCAAAAGAAAGCCCAGAAACCTTTGCATGCAAAAGAAAAAAAGCACCAAAACTATGTACAAAATGAAAATCATACATGCTCTAAATGGAACATGCAGAGTGTGCAAAAACATTTCTTCAATGAAAAAAAAAACCTACGCAAAAACATTTCTTACCTGCTGAAAAAAACCTACCTACTACTCTACTCAACCAAGAGCAAAGGGAACTCAAACAAAACCTGTTGGCGAGGGAGAAATAGTTTCCCTTCCTCAAAAATGATAGCCATGCAACTTATTTGCATTGAACATGGCTGGTTAGATGAGTGAAAAACTAACTACAAGTTGATCTTCCACCCGCATAAATCACCAAAGTATTAGTAATGAGACAAATCAAATACCTCTTTTAGTTGTTTTGCATTTAGATTGAAGAGGTATGACAACTGATCCTTGGTGCTTTGCATATCATCCTCATGCCCTGAAATGGGCATGACTGGTTGTGGCTGCTCCTTTGGCTCCAATGAAGCCAAATATCGATTGGGCAAGGTCGATCCTGATTGGTATGCCCATTTCTCTCGATTTCAACTCCAAAAATGGAGTCCTCTTGTAGACCTTCTTGGGTGGATGGTGTGAGAGAGATGATGACATCCTCCTGCCTTTTGCCTTCCTCCTCTTTTGAAGAACATGGAAGATCAAGATCTTTTAACCTTGGTTCCAGAGGGCAATTATGAGAGTGCAAGGTTTTGCACTTGAATATTCTCCTTCATGGTAGAAGACTCAGTTCGTGTGCGTGGAAGATGGATGGAGGAACAAATGATGTAATCTCCATGGGTTCCCCTCCATCAAGGCAATCCTCCAAGTCAGACAGGTAATCTGCCTCCTTGCTGTCATGCTGTAGGTGCTCAACCTCCTTCATGGTGTCCTCTTGATCTACAATTGACTCACCATGGTTCCCTTCATCCTCAAACATGAAGTTTGAAAGCTCAAACTCTTCCTCAACATTAGAGCTTGAAGGGGATGAAGTGGGAGGAAGAACTGAAGGTTCTTTTGTGGCCTGCTCCACACTTGGAGCCTCTAAAACTGTATGGTCCTCCTCCACAACCAGAATGTACTCCTCTTCTTTTGGATTAGGAGTAGCTCCTTCTTCCCCTGCTTGTGTTGTAGTTGGAGCTTCCACCACTTGTGGCTTGACCTCAGCCTCCTCCATAGGCTTAACCAACAAGGGAACCTTTGAAAACTCAAATTTAGCAGCCCAACTCTTCAGATTTTCTATCATTTCTTCTCTGTTGGGTTCCTCTGTTTGATGTTCTCCTTGGCTGGTTTTTTTATTGTTTTCTTCCCAACATGGGTTTGGGAAAGTAGGAGGAAGGATGGGTTGATTTACAATAGACTTTGCAATTGTTTGTGGTGTAGGGGAAGGTGTTTCTTTTGGCTCTTGTAGAGGGGAATTGGGTTTGGAAGGGAAAAGGTCGAGAAATTGAGGTGGGATGGAAGACTAGGGGATGGAGAAATGAAATTAACACTTGGGGCAGCAAGTGAGGGCTTGACAATGATAAAGATTGAGGAAGAGACAATGAAAGACAGGGAGCTGGTGATTGACTTACCTATTGACAAGGTTGTCCCGCACTTTGCTCATAAGCCCCAATGTCCTCAATCCATTATGAAAATTGGGGTGACATTCCAATCATGAAGTCTAGCTTCTCTTGAGGGTTGTAGTGTCTTGGAAAAGGGCCTTCCCATGGACAAGGTGCCATGTAACCAATTCGAAAGCCCTCATTTGAGATGTTGCCCTAAATTGAACCATGTCAGCCTCCATTTTTTGAATCTTCTCTAGTAGACCAACATCCTCTACATAACTATTGCCATTATATGCGTCCCCTTGTTCTTGATAAGCTCCATGGCCAAACTGATTTTGACTCTGCTCATATGGGTAAGCATAGTGGTCCTAGATCTGATTATAATGCTGATCTGGAGGAGTTGGGAAATACATTGGAGGTGGATTGTATTGTTGTAAGTGTGAGTTCCATGAAGGGAATGAAGTCATGATTGCACAACTTCATGGAATGGGAGAAAATGAAAGATATGGAAGAAGAAAATGGATGAAATGAGTGGAAATGGATGGAAAAGGTCTGCAACTCTAGAGAATGGGTTTTTGACCAGATGGAGTCGCTAGATGTGCTTGAAAGTGCCTCCAAAGGCTGAAACCTTCACCAAGAGCACATCGAACCTAATGAAGTGAAGTGGTAAGGTGCTTCAGACCTGTCCCACCGGGCATGCCAAAACTGTTAATGTGAAATCACAGCACCCCCAAATGAGCTCTAATTTTTTTTTCTAAGGTAGACTCATTTGGTGTGATTTTCATAACATTGGACCATCTCTCAAGTTATGGGACTTGCGGACTTGAGATGGCCCTCCGAAGAAAGCCGGCTTCTTCTTCCTGATCCTAATGCTAAACTACTCCTAATGCAGAAATGACATCTAACTATACCTATCCTAACAATGTTAAAGAGATAGGAGAGAGAAAGTTCATAAAGAGGGAAATCCTACACTAACGAGGTGATAGCACCAAGAAAAGGGGAGTGCTGGTCACAATCTCAGCTACCTAAAGTGGAGAGAGGTGAGCAGAGGAGAGGGTGGACAAGATGCACCATCAGACCAGAGATAAATTTCACACAGAACACCACTTCAAAACCCATTAAACACAGCTCCCAGGACCTACAACAAACATCATAATATGCACAGTATACCTTGCAATGATGAGAGGCGAGGAGAGACAATAAAATAAGCAAAGGATGGACAAGATGCATCACAGAACAAAATTTATTGCTCCAAAAGTTCACACAGTACATTATTAGTGGGCAAGAGGCAAGAGAATGCCATTACAAAGCCATGAAAGGAGGTTCAGACTCCATTTTCGACCCTGGGGAAGAAAAGAGAGAGGGGGAGGAAGAAGAATGAACAACTAATTAACCTCTCGAAATGATGTCTGTATTACAATATATAGAAGAATGGGAGAGAGAAGAAGGAAAGAATCAAATCCTGTTCCAACCATTCTGAGATACGCATTGAATCCCATTTCGAAAGCTCAACCACTAAAAATCAAATGCTTTCGATAAAATCCCCCAAATCCGTCTTTACTGCATGGTTCCTTGATTCGGCGCCTTGAAAGAAGAGGGAATGGTGGAAACAGATCGAATCCAATCTGGTTGTTGAGATAGATGGATCCTGCATTGAAGGCCCGAAGACGTTTCCTCCATTTTCCCTTACCTAACCTCCTCAAAATTAAATTCTCATACCTCCATGGTGTAGGTGAGGCCGAGATCTTTCCAACGACATTAGATTTGCAATATTTCGAGCCTTGAGTCGAAAGATATGCCCCTTCGAAGTTTGTATTAGATCCGTATGAATGGACGGGGAAAACAATTTGAAAATGGGTCCCCCTTTTGAGATGGGACATGTGGTAGCCAGATTAGAGCAAAAATGGGTTTGCAGGTTCAGAATTTATCTTTTCTCCTTTTCCGTGAGAATCACAAAATCCAGAAAAATCCGTGGCCCCATTGCTCTGCTTGGACACGTGGCACCCTTTTGTTGGCTGGGGAGGTGCGCTACAATATTTTCCTTCGTGCCATTTTGTCAAAAGAATTTTTTTCACCTTTTCCTCTGCCTACTCGCTTTGGCTTTGACTTAGAGTTCAAACTTTGACTTTTCCTTTGCCTCATTACGGAATGCGAGCTCGTAGGTCGAAACGTTTTCCCTTCATATTTTCTTTATGTGTAAGGCTTGTTCTTAACCAAACTTTCCAGGGGGAAATTTGGGATAATAGGATTTTCAAGACTTTTTTGATGAGGAAATTTTAGAAACTTTGAGATCTCAATCTTAATTTGTCTTATTTCCATTTCAGGGTTGTTTCTTCTTAACTTTAATGCGTGTGTGAAATTTTTGGTTAATGGGTGTGGGACTCTGATTTTCTACCCACGACATTAATCCCCTCTTCTCTTTTCTCACTCTCTTTCCCGCTCTCTTGAAAAATTTCTCTCTAGCAAGAAATTGCTAGCTTTACCACGAAAGTCGATGGAGTGCCCATGTTGGATCCCCGACCACAAAGCTACTAGGAAAATCCACCTTTACTCATGCATGCATATACGGAAGCTGCACCGGTTAAGTAGAGGGACTTAGATTCCCAGAGCATTGACAAGAAATCCACAAGTTTTTCCACTCGACAATTTTTCTCACCTTGAGTTTTTGGCACCCACCATGGGGCGATTTAGAAGCATCTCGCACCTAAAAATACAACCATGAGTCAATTTTTTTTTAAAAATGAAATATTGAAAAAACAAAAAAAAAAGTTCATGAAAATCCATTTTTGAAAGATACACTATCAATTCCTGCACGCGACCTTTCATATTCCATAATGTCTTTTCATATTCCCACTTCAATAATTTCCAAAAAAGCTGAAGGAAGATACACTAGGTTGAACAAGTTGAGAGGTGGTGTTGATTCCAATTTCAAGGCTTTGCAAAATCAACAAGAAATAATTAGAGATAATCCATACTTCTTCTCTCAAGCCTCATCTCCATCTGGCTCTTCAAGAAGTTCACCTGGAAATCCTATCCAAACTCCTGTTGATACCCCCCTTCAAATTCTCCCATTTTTCAACCACCATTGAGCATTGAGTTCCGGAAGAAGAAGAATTTGAAGAAGAATTTATAAGTAAGAGCTGAAGTAGAAGTAGAAACAAAAAATGGAAGATGAAACAAAAAGACCTCAACCCATTGTCCGTGGGGAAGAAATACAAGCCCGCTTGCTCTTGAACCCCCTCTTCATGATCTACCAACAAGTTCACACAAGAACTTTCAAAATTTCAAAGTCGATGACACATAGATTCCTAAAGAACACATCAATGTTTTCATGATGTCATGTGGGATTCTTGGTGTCCAACATGAAGATTTCAGTTGTAAGATTATTCGTAGAGTCTCTCCAAGAAAAAGCAATGGAATGGTTCTACCTCCTACCTGCCCAATCCATCACTTGCTGGAATGACATCAAAAGGAAGTTCAAGGAAAGATTCAGATTTATTGAGGACTATCAATACCTCCTTGTTCAAAAATAAAGAAAGGAGAAAATTAAACTATGAGAGACTTCATGGCTCGTTTCGACTGGTTGCTTTGTAGGATACTGAAGGAGGATTCACCATCAGAAAACAACGTCAAGAGATTCTTTATTAGTTCTCAATCACCGGAGGTAGGATTTTTCCTATGAAGAGTTCAACTCGAGGGATATTGCGAAGCAAAAAGATTGTCCATTGAACTTGATGATGATCTCATCCTCTCTAGAAAGATCAAGAATCCCTCAAAGGGTAAATATCAACGTCTTGGAGATGAAAGAACCAATTTTTTTTTTTCAGAAAATGGAAAATGAAATGGCATCGTTGAGGAGGGAAATATTTGAACGATTTTATTCTCAAAGAAGAAACGGAAATCAAATTGTAGGAGCACCCCGAAGGCTTGCCTTGGAGGCCCCACATGTCAATGCAAGTTGTAGGAGTAAGGAAAATGAAGAGGATCTTGAACAAGAAAGGGAAGGTGGTGATTTCCTAGAAAGTGATGAGTTTGAGAATGATACACAAATCAGATTATGTGAATATTCTGGAGGTGATGAAGATGACAAAGAAGATGCACCTAGCTTCTCATGTGCGGTATTCACTCGTTCTCAGTCTGAGAAAGGGGGCTCTTCCTCCACATTTGCAAATAAAAATAAGACCAAAGATTTTCTTGTGGCGACTCCGTAAAACAAATAATCATTCGAGGATCTCTTATCCCACCCTCCATGGAGTTCACATTGTTGAAGCTTGATCCTATAGAAAATAAGAAGTCTCCAGCAATTCCAAGTAAGTCTTCGATGCCTCTTCTAATTCTAAATCTAAATATGCTCCTATAAAATCTAGTACTTTGAAAGCTCCTAATGTACCTTTCAAGATCCCCTCTGTTCCCCAAAAATCTACTCTTGCTTCCAAACTTGTCCTAAATCCAAAATTAGTCCCTTCATCACCCTCACCTACATCTACTCCTTTTGACTTCATAGAATATGTGAACAAAGCCAAAGTGCAGATTACTGAAACTGAATATTTACGAACTCACCCTAAATAATTTGAGAGATTTGTCTGATATATAGGAATGGAAGTTTGACACCCAATGTTGTAACACCCTATTCTAAAGGAGTACTACCAAACCCACCTACGCCTCCCTCACAGAACATGATTTCCTTGAGTGCATCCAAGACTAACAAGGTCGATCCTTTCTACGTCTCCCTTCTTGTTGGAGAATATGTATTGAACAATTGCATAATAGATTTTGGTGCCTCAGACAACATGATGCATTTGAAGGTCACCAAGGCTCTCAAACTCACCATGACTCCACCTGGTGGCTCTTGTTACTCCCACTGAGTCAAAAGAGGTCCCACTTATAGGGAAGGTCAAAGATGCACAAGTGGCTCTCACCAGATTTCCAAACAAGAAAATTTCAGTGATGATCTTGGTAGTAGACATTCTGGCTTCATTTGGAATGTTACTAAGTCAAAGCTTCTGTCGAGACTTGGGAGGGAAAATTCAGATGAATTGGTCATCCACAACCATACTAGTGAAGGGAGACATGGAGAAATTACTTCCTAGAGAAGAAGATGAGGTACACGGTGTGAAATTCCGAAAGCCAGAACCAACATCTTGTATCAAGATAGCAGCGGATGAATTACTTTGTGACAACCAAGGAGGAAGAGGATATTCCCATCTTGATAGGGCCAGACATGCCTTCCCAGAGAGGCATGGACCTTGAAGAAGCATTGAGGATATTTGAAGTACAAGAGGGCAGCCCCCAAATTGCTGGACGATGCAAACCATGAAGAAGAGGAAATGGTTCTTGGTGATTTTCAAATAGAAAAATCATCTTATGTGCTTATCCGTGATGAAGAGATATTATCATTCCCATTTGAAGATGAGGACTCCCTTGATCATGTCACCCAGGAAGAGACCAAGCCAATCTGCAATGATCCCTCGAATAGTGGGAAAGAACCATCTATACAAGAATTACTAAGAGTTGCGGAAGAAACAGAAGACCCTAAGCTTAATCTTGAACTCCTAATGTAAGCCATGAATCTACAAGACAAGTGTGAATTTGAGTTGGAAGCCTTAACTAGTGTGAAGATCGACCATGTTGAAATAAAGCAAGAGGAGAAATAGGATGCCCCCCTGAGACAATGGTTGATAAATGCAACAATGAAATAAAGGCATTTTCTTTCCCATTTGAAGAGGAAGACTCTTTCCATGATGAATAAATTGAAGCAAGGAGTTTTGAGGCCTTTAAAGTTGAAGCTCCTCTTGACGAAGGAGTGATATAATGTAGTGATTCCCAAGATGATGAAGTAACCCCTCTGGATAGTTTCCTTGAGTTGCAAGATAAAAATTCTTCAAAGGCGTACAAAGATGATCT
Source organism: Taxus wallichiana var. yunnanensis (assembly GCA_018340775.1). Lineage (NCBI taxonomy): Eukaryota > Viridiplantae > Streptophyta > Pinopsida > Cupressales > Taxaceae > Taxus > Taxus wallichiana. The sequence continues at coordinate 681,438,630 of CM031236.1, forward strand.
GCAGGAAGTAACAAAGGAGATCTTCGTGCAAGAACTATTAGATGTAGTAGAAGTTGTGGAAGACCCCAAGCTAATTCTTGATCTCTTAACTCGTGTCATTGGCCATACAAGACAAGTATGAGTTTCCTCTGATCCTTCCGACAGTACTCAAACACCTCATAGTGGAGTAGAGATAAAGGATGAATCTAAGGTTTATCATGGAGAAGATGTCAATGAGCATAAAGAAAGTAACTCAGAATATTCAAGAAATTTGAACAAAAATCAGCTTCGGGGTAGTGATGAGATGTTGATGAAGAATCAACTATGTGTATAAACATGGAAGGCAACTTGAAATGAATTTCAAAGAGGATGAGGGTAGTGGAATCTCCAAGAAAAGTCCCAACCATCAATAAGTTCACGTGGACTCAATCCTACAAAAAACACAGACAATCATGAAAGCACACGAATTTCATAAGCTTGATTAAGGAGAGGAGGCTACTTTGGAACCATTCAATGGCTTTTAGAACAACATCACTCATTATTGCCCACTCGAGGGTGAATTTTGAGTAGTAAAAATCACTACGATGAAAGCGGGTTGTCCCTTTCCTTATACCATAGGTGATTGCTAGGTGTGTTTCCTTTTTTTTTGTCGTGTGTTTCCTTCCGTCATTTTTGGTGTGTGTGTGTTTCCTTCTTCGATCTCTCTCTTGTCGTAAGTTGTACATGACTCCACAGGGCCCAATGGATAAGGCACTGGTCATATTGTCTAAAGTTGAGATTATGGATTCTTCATGTCATGTCTTCGTTGTGCTTAGTCCATGTCATGTCCCCAAGCTAGAGCCAATTGTTGTCATGCAAATGTGTAATAGGAAATTGACAATTTCTAAGCATGACAACGATACCCTTGTACCAAAATTTTCATGTTTTATCATTCCGAGGCACCCGGGTCTACCTAATCAGTCTAGTAACCTCCAAATTGGTGTTAATTCATTCCCCTAGGTGATTTAGGAAAGTCAAATCAACCCCCTAGGTGATTTTAGGTGTTCTTGAAAACTACTATTTTTGGGTAGTATTGGGAAGGGCTACCACTGGCCTTCCCAGGACTGGAGCAACCCCCTAGAGTAGAATGGAGGAGCCAAATCCAACATGAAGGTGAATTGAAGGCATATAAACATCATGGAAGTGATTTTGGAATATTTAGGGAAGATTTGGAGAGTTTGGCAGTTTGATCAAAATCAGGGTTCACATGCCTAGCGCGCACATGCAACAGTTCTTGAGCTTCTGAAGGTGATTCCAGGAGCTCTAGATGGAGTTATGAGAAAAACAAAACATCATTGGAAATTTAATTCCAATACCTCTAAGATGGTCAAATTATTTTTTCACAACACTTTGGCACAATGGGTCTAAAAGTAGTTTTTCTTATGCACAGGTGGAGTACCAAATAAAAATCCCACTTTTTAGGGATCAAATGGAGGAATAAATACCTACAACCCCATTGTTGGATTCAAAAGGACATTTTCATTTAATTCATCAAAAATGTGCATCGGGAGCTCACGTTATCACCAGTTTCAAGTTGCCCTCTTGGAGCGAGTTCGGGAGTTAGTCAAATTTTGGAAGGACACGTGTCAGCTCCAAGAACTTGCGGGATTTTGTGTCCCTCACGTCCCTCGAGGTTAGGGACATCAGACATGGAAAAATTCATCCAACCCCCATGAATCCCTATGGATCCACATACGACCTCCATGATCACCAGTTCAACCCCTAGGTGCTTGCGGGAGCTCAAAGTCTTCACCGTCGGATCTCCACCATGTGTCATCACCTGGAGTGTTGTGGAATTTTATGTCCCTCATGTCCCTTTGAGGTGAGGGACATAAGACATGGAAAAATGTGCCCAGCCCCTAAGGAGACTCCTAGTCACTCATGTGACCTCTTCAAGAGTGAATTTCCAGCCCCCGGATGTTTGTCAAGCCTTCATTCTTCACCGTCGGATCTCCGCCATGTGTCATCACCTTGATCACTATGGAATTTGATGTCCCTCACGTCCATTTGAGGTGAGGGACATAAAAATGAAAATATGCATCCCACCCTTGTACACTTTTTTGAATAATTTAAATCCAACACTTAGCCATTTTCCCCCATTTCTTCTTCACAACTTCACACCTTGCCATAGCTCTATTCATGCTTGTCCAGACACTCAATCCACCATTGTTGCTCCGAACCAGCTCCACCATGGCCAAAAACTCCTCCATGCCATGAAAATTCATAGTTTAAGAGAAAAAATGGGTCGAAAAAATAAGAATGATAGAGAAATGAAGAAAAAAAAAATAGCTAATATTTTAGTTTTGACATAGGAATTGACTTTGATCCATTCTTTGTAAAGATTTCCAAAGGCCTTAATGTGTAAGTTATGATCAATCGACCTAACATATGAGATAGAAGGTGCAATGCCTCCAATATCCTTACTATGATGTAAGGTTCTAGTGGCTCTTTTTGGATTGCCCTTAAGACTTTGTTGTGGATGGGAGGTTGGGAAATATGTGCCCCATTAGGACCATTGGGTAAGGGTGGGGGAATTGCACCCCTAGAGCCCATGTTAGGATGATTAACCATCTAAACCATATTAGTTTACATTTGAAGGAGTTGGGCCATAGTGGCAGTTTTTTGTTGACTCATCTTGTCTATGAGTTGTAGGATAAGATTAGTGGGATCAGAACTAGAGGAATTCGCAAATGAGCCTGTCATGGTAGCCTTCCCATTATCCACCCTATTTTCAAGTTTCTCAAAGAAAAAGTAAAGAAGGTGCTTATGAATTACTTATTCAAGTTCCCCTTTGTATTGAGGAAACTTATCAAGGAATTTTGGATTTCAGGTGGGAGATCAGAGATGTCCTCAATCTGAATCTCTTCTTCTTCCTCACTTGAGACGTTGTTATGGGTATTATACTTTTTCCTATTAGATCCTACCACACAATAATTTGAATAAAAGAAAGCCGATGTTGGACGAGTTAGTTTTAGAAGATCACTTTGCTCACTAGAGTTGGAGATCCCTAGGCCAAGATACTCCATGATGGAGTGTTGATCTGACCAAGAAGGAGCTTAGAAAAGTGATCTACCGATGTAATCGATCGTGTAAAAAGTGTTTCACATGGGCTAAATGTGTTTGTGGTAAATATTGGACAAGACAGACAAGATCGACCACCTATAAATGACACGGTGGTGATGGTTCCTATGGTGAATATTGGCAAGAGCAGAAAGGATCGACCATGTATAGAAATGACACATGGTTTGGTGGCATCGGAAAGATTGATTTTTAGGGTTTTTGGAATTTTATAGAACTGAAACAAGACAAATTTTTTTGGGTGCTTTTAATGAGTTTTGCTCTATCGAAGGGAAAAAATAAGATTCACATCAGGTTCACCAAGGATGTTTGATAGGAAAAAACGCGTCTAGGAACTTTGCACTCGATCTTCCATTCAACAGGGTATTTGAGGTAACAAGTGAGGGATGCACCAAGACCAAAACACAAACGAATAGAATTCAAGAGGATACATGGACCGTTGTGATCGCATACCCTAAGGGAAGTAACCCTTACACTAGGACAAATTAAGGTTTCCAAGGCCTTAGATTGAAGAAGAGGAAGGAACCTTGTGGAGGTATCGGAACTATGAGGGTAATGGTAAAGAAAGGAAGCATACAAAGTCTATGTTAACCAAAGGAAAACATGTAACATGAAGTAAAGAACTGAAATGCAATACGCTAACCTAGCATGTCCATAAAATACTAAGCTAACATAGAGTATGTATCAAATTTAGAAACTAATCTACATAGAATGAAAAATTGGTTAGAGCACTTACTTGTTGGGGCGTTTGTTGATGCATCTATCTCCTAAAGGACCATACACCAAGAGAGAAAAACTTTTAGGTGGAGAAGGGGAAACAATCCAATCCTAGCTCACTATAGATGACCCAAAAGTGCAAGCAAACCAATCCAAGCAAGAAGAATCTCCAAGCCAAGATTCAAGATGTAAGAAATCCGAAGTTAAGCGAGCATGTGCAAGTTGGGCACGTACGAAGAAAAAAGCTAATGGTGAGTTCCTTTATCTAATTGTCAAATCTTATGTCATGAATGTTGATGATGCCTAAATGAGAGTTGGGGTATTTATATCAATTTCATCACCTTGTGGGTGAAGGCGTCGCAAGGATTCAAATTTACACTAACGCAATCACCAAATGGAGATGGCATCGGCAAGGGAGGAAAAAGCAAAGGGATATGTGCAAGGAGCCATGAAGAATAAGAACGATGCAAAACAAAAGAAGACATATCATGAGCAAGAAAAATGTTAGAAGAATGTGAGGGAAAATAAAAGGATAAAAGTAAAAAGAAATACATAAATGGGACTAAAATTTGTTCTCTCTCCATGTATCATCCCTAACCTAATGGTTACGTGAATAACCATACCCCTATCCCAGAATGAGCCCCTTAAGGCACCCATTCCCATAAATAGATGCATTAGTGACCTCTAACTTGGAAAGAGAAATTGTTAGTAACATGTATGAAAATAGAAAGCGTAAAATTTTAGGTGTATATAGGAGCTACACATATTGTTGATAATATGTAGAGGTTACACATTGTGCATAGTGAAGTGTAGCTTGCATGGAATGTAATGATGGATTGTGTGTGGAATGCAAAGTTTTTTCAAATAGGGTTTATGTTGATTCTTGAAAGCGATTATGTGCCGCATGACACTATCCCTCACACGACTAAGTGCTTGAAACTTATGTGCTCCATGCCTATCAAGTGAAGTATGCAATATGGTTTTTTGAGTTGTGTGACATGTTTCCTAGTGCTAATGGAATACACATGATGACAACAACTGCAAAGGTTCTTGAAGTGTAGAGATCGTGTGACATGTTTTTATTATCATGAAAGGTACATAATGTAAGGGTTTATGCATAGATGATCAAGTGATTAAATCACTCAAGGTAAGAATGAGTGATGGTGCATATTGATGTGAACCATTCACCCTTTATTAGGAAACAATCATACTAGTTGTGTTAAGTTTAATATGCAAGTACATAAACTTGGATTCTAATTGCATCCTTGTGAACCTTTTGCCTTGGTGATTGTGTTGACCCGTTGTGAGAATTCCATATAATATATCAAATAAATCTTATGTGTACATGGTTTCTAAAATCTAAGATGTATCTCCTAGTTAAGATTGTGTTGTAGGTAGTGAATGTGATGTAATATTCTAGGAGTTTGCACAACATGATTAAAGAATGGAATCATTTTATGAATCCAATATATTTCTGATCCATATATATGGTGATACTTAAAGGATTAAATGTGTACACACCGGGGTGGATATGTGTGTACACGTGTCTAAGATTATATCCCAAACATCAATTGGTATTACAAATCAAAACTAAATACTCTTTGAAAGGATGGACACCATATGAGAAATTAAATTTGTGACTAATATGTATACCTTTGGTGTTGCAGGAACTAGTCCATCCTAATTTTTAAGGCTACATATGAGTATGGTTGGAAAATCCATTTGCTTGATAGTTTAACGAGAAGATTTTCCATATTATCATTGTTAGTAAGAAAATCTAGTTGTTTTCATTATACCCACATATATGAATGGAATCAATATTTTCCTTGATGTCTTGTGTTGTTGATGTGGTTGTTGCTTTGAGATATGTGGCTTTTAAGTTTGTTTCCTCCACTTATAGAAATGATTGGTCTTGATATCCTTTTCACCTTTGTACACAACTTATCTGTGTATGACACTTTGCATTGGAGTGGTTGTTGGTTTTGTTTTTGCACCACTTTCCTATCTTAGATGGGTTTTACTTGTCCAAAGCATGCATTCTTTGTGGCCTAGAAGTTGTGTCCTACTTTCATTTGGGACTTCCTCAATGGCCATGACTATATGGTGATATGCATCTCCCATCATCTTATCCTTAGCCAACTTTAGTATGGTGGATGAATCTCAATGTGGGTCATTTTGGTAATTGAGAACTTTATATTGCTCTAATACAAAGGATCTAATTTCACATATAGGTCATGGAAGTAATCACTTTGTAAAGATTGGATTGATTGGTCATGTCCTTGTCATAGTTATTGCCACCATGTATATAGTCATAATAAACATCTAAATAGAATGATATTCATCCTTTGAAGTCTTCAAATACTTTTTCCTAGGTTGGCTCAAATATTCCAATTATTTGGTCTTCCTCCCAAAGACTATGACCATGCCACCACTTGAAGGGTGAAGATATTTTTATAAGTGCAATCTTGATCTTCTCTACGTTAGAGAATTCATTCATAGAAAATATGAATCTAATTGGTCTATCTAGTTATACATTGTGTATGCATTTATTTTTCCCTCGACACATAAATTTGGATTTACTTGAAACTTTTGTGGGAGGGAACCGACCAACAAAAGCTTTAGCTAATGAGTGATTTGATAGAGTAACTTGATGAAGGACTTCAAAAAACTAGGTAAATAGATTTTTTTGTTCTTAAAGAGCAATTGCAATATCATTGTTAATCATTGAGCACAATTCACCTTGTGTTTCATTATTTTTGTCATCTGAAATTTACTAAAATGACATAATAGATAGTTTGAGGGATCTTGTGGTTTGATGTTGAGCTTCAAATATTTCAACCTTTTTTGATGGGATGCGCAAGATGGAACTCTTTGATACTAATGATATGCATCCTAAGAGGTATGTGAGATAACACTCTAAATGAGGATGTAGTCGATATAATGTATGTGTATTCGAAATCAATCATGATGAGTGAAACACAATAGATAAGAGAATTATACTTGAACAAAATTTATATTAGTTTGTGAGTTCTATATATGGCATACTCTAGAGGGAGATGTATGGTTGTTTATCCTCTACTATTTGTTTGTTATTTAATGTTAATGATGTGTTTACATATATTACAAAGACATAAATACATAAATAATTGTTTTACTTAGGATTCCCTACATGGATCTTCACCTTTTGATTGTTGTGCAATTTGGCTATTAGGTGCACAATATGTTATCATATGTTATTGCATAACATGAGCTTTTGAAGTGCCACTTAGCATGGCACGACATGGTGTAGAGTGTTCACACATTTGATGCATAAATTTAGAGTTTTAACAAGGGATGAGATACACAATATGTATGTAGGCATTACACGGATGGTTGAGGTTTCCCAAAGGTTGTACACATGACACAATGTAGTGTAAGCTACACAAAACATGAAGTTGCGTAAAATGACATCAATATCGAATCGAAAAAATTTGGTACACATAGGGGTGTCACTTCTCAACCTCACAAGGATAAACCCTTGATACTTATGTTCTCCACACTTATTAAAGGAAGTACGTATTATGGTCTTCTTAGTCGTGTGACATGTTTCTTGGTGTCGTACAAATGCACATAGTGTTGGGAGCTATGAGGGTGCTTGAAGTGTAGAGGATGTGTGGCATGTCCCTAGTGTTGCATGAAAGGAACATGATGATAAGGGTTGCACATAGATAAGCGAGTGACCAAAACACTCACGGTAAGAGTGTGTGATGATGTGGTTGCAAGTGGATCACACCTAACAAGGACAAGAATATATGTGGGATGTATTTGGGGCTTGTGTTATCCCTTCATTATTATTAGGTCTTTAAGATATGTACAATATTTGAAACAAGCACACCAAGTGTAATATAATGTTTAGTGAGTAAAGTATACCATTATGCATATCCCTTATTTCTTTCAATGTTATATTGAATGTTTAATGCAATGCACAATAAATGTTAGATGCTCTTGAGTTACATTTCCTTAGGTTCTTGAATGAATGCTTTTAATGCTTGTATTTGCTTTCGGCATAGAGACACTTGTGTATCCTTCACTCTTGTTTCTTAAATGTAATAATGTATTTATAAAATTCATGAATTCAAATTGTGTTATCGATGTGCAAGCTAACACATTATGGGCATGAAAACTGACAAAGAGGGCCCAAAACCTTAGGGATGTAAGAAGGGTCGAAAGGACCCATATAAGAAAAAAACCCCATAACTATACAATTATAGTTATGAGGAACTAGAACCACATAAATACAATTGTGGGGGACCCATAATGTCATTGTATGGTTCTAGAGAAAATCTATAACATCAATGAAACAAAGAGAGGAGAGAGATGAATAAATGAACATGATAAAAATAACCAAAAACTATAATGTCAAAATTAGAGTTTAATCTATTTAAGATAATTACCTCAAAGCAAATGATGATCTAGAATTAATATGGTAAATATGGAAACTCTATAGCATGTGTTGATACAATATGCTTAAATATTTCTCTTGAAAGCTATATAAATTGAAATTATGGTTAGGGTTATAAACGTAACATCACTTTGTAGGATATGTAAGTATGATAGAGGTCTAAAATGTACAAAAAGTGCATCATGTAGAGTGTCATCGATGTACTTATAAAATTTAGAGATATGGAAATGAGTGTTGAATAGGATCACCCAAGCTAAACAAAAACACTAAACATTTTTGTTCCTTTATGGCCAATTTTATCCTTTGGTGTTTTGATCTATAACGTAGTTCTAGCACCTTTGATGTGCATGTGTCCCTAGATTTGGAATATGTGATTAGAATTTGGTGATTGCACCTTTATATGTGCATAATGGCTACTCCTTTCTCGAAATCCTTGATTCTTGACCTAAAAAAGGGGTTAATATGATTTGACCAAATTCTCGACAATCCCTAATTGTTGAGCATTACCTACATAACACTACGTTGAAAGGGCATAATGCCTATGTAGTTCTCCCTCCTAGTGGATGTGTGGAAATGTGCAAAAACAATGGTTTATGGCAAGATCATAATAAGGTTTACAACACTTCGCAATGATATTTGACTTAAATTATAGTGTGTGAAAATGATTTAGGGCAGAAAAATATAGATGTTTTCAACTTTGTAGCTTATTTAAAGAGTACTCTAAGGATTTGATACTTCAATCGGAAGGTCCCATAGTTCTTGGAGTGTGCGTGAGTGTCTTCTCTTAGATTATCTAAGATGTTAAGAGATGCCACTATTGGATAGAGTGTATGTGTTTATTTAAGCGACATGTGTGAATTATTTCCTACTTACTTGACCCTAAGCTAATTGGGGTAACTTATGAATTTAAATTTTTGTTGTTGCAAGTGTAAAGGACATAAACATCGGCCTCCTCACCTCATGTCCTCTATTGGATGATTCTATCTAGGTTTAGCTTGAGACATAAATCAAAGACATGAGGTGAATAGCTAATAGTTTGTAGATGTATTTTGTATATGGTGCATTGGTTCCAAAAGTGCTAAATTGAGTGACAAGTGTTGACCTAGTGGACTCAAAGTGTGAATGAGATGCCTTTAGATTAAGTCAATTAATGTGTAAATGGGATACTATAAGAAAATGTCAAATGATTATTGACAAGTACCTTAGGTCTAAATTTTGGGTACTACAAAACAAAGAATCATGTTGGCCAAGCATAATCTAGAATATAATCAACAAACACGTAAGGACCCTAAAACAATGCAATTTTGTGACTAAAACAAACTCTAATATCAAAATTAAGCATCTATACTAACTCACTCATTGATATTGGATATTTTGGTTTCAAGGTGAATCGAATATAAATTAAGTGTCTATACTAACTCACTCATTGATATTATGCTATAAATTAAGCGTCTATACGTGATATTTGAGTACACAAATAAATGACCTCCAACTCAATATCACAAAACCTTCATCCACACCAACCCTTTAACAACACTAAAATTTATACTCAACTCACTTTGAAACCCACCTAAGTAACCTCTAATGAGTTTTCCTTTATCAAAGAAACCTCGTACCAATTTCACCATAAGTAAAGCCCATAAGTTTTAATGTTTACCCATTTTTGTTTGTCATTTGACGTTCACATTCACATTCATATTCAACATTCAACCCTAACAAATCATTTTACTGTTTTTCAAGTTATTTTCGCAGGTTACTTACCGCTTTTGTCCCTCCATACAAAAGGGTTCGAATCCCTTAATCTCATACCCTCAGCATGACCGAGGGGTCAAGGGTTCGAATCCCACCGCTTCTGACAAGAACGAACAGGAGTCATCATGGATCGATTCCTGCCTGGTAGACTACGGCGACGGCGACGGCGAGGCCGCTGTGGACTCGATTCCACGATCGACTGACATCCAATGGACCCCATTAACCACAGACTATTTCTTCCACCTACAGGAAGGAGGACCCCAAACCCCTGCCACAGAAAACGATCTCCTTCAGAGAGGCGCGGGGGTTTCGAACCGCAGACCTCGTGGACGACAAAAACCCTAGTTCTGACGAAGGAGATGAAGACGACATATCTGACATTTTTCGCGTGTGGGACCTGAACACGGAGAACCCTGAGCTGGAGAAGGGAACGCTGACGGACATTTTTACGTCTTCTTTCGCTCCCCCTCCGTCAGATGACGACGCCCCGGAGTTGTTCGGCAGCTCTCCGTCACATGACGACGCCTTCGATTTTAAAGAACTGGAGAGCTTGGAGAGTCTCATTGCAGACTTTGGAGATCTGAATATTTCCGTCTCTGTTAATAGTCAGAATGGTTAGAGCTCAGACGCATCATTGCGGACAATGTTTTCCTTATTTGTAAGAAATTTTGAGTTTTTTTCTGTATATTTATTTTGACAGAAGTGTTAGTGATGGATGTTTGGATAACCTATTTCTTAAATTTAGTGATATTATTTATGGTGAATAAGTTTTGGCTTAGATCTTACTCTAAAATATCATTGGGAAACAAGTTTCCACCAGCTTAATTAAACATTATGAAAATAGATGAAATATTTTAAAAAACGATTTAGTTAAATATGTAAGAAGATAGAAGGATCTTAGCTTTTAGATTGATGTTGGATGGTTTTGAGTAATTTCTCTTTTAACAATCAAAATTAGTTTTATTAATAAACAAATTTCTCCGCACATGTACCATTGTAATTTCAAACTCAACAAAAATGATGACAAAATTCTATGGTCTAGTGACGTCACTATCAAGACTATATAAAGGGTCTTGCTAAAAATGTATGATCTTGGTATGGACTTCCAATTGTAACTAGGTCCTCTAATTTCACTCACCAAAGTATTACATTTTGTTGTAATGTGTGTTGGTTGGAACTCTAAATTTGAAATGGATGGGAGTTTCGTTTGGGGGTTTATGTGGTATGGGTTAGTGGTGGCTCTTTGCCCTTCTAATTTGTTAGACCCCTCAAAGGTAAAAGTAGTAGTCAATAAACATAAATTGCATAACAAAAATAGAGTCAAAGCTCAATAAAATGATCGAATGAACATAATCATTTGTCTATATATAGATGACATAAGTTCAAACTTTAACAAAATTGATGGGTATAAGAGGCTTCCAACAACTAGAAATAGGAAAGACAACTGAACCCATTTGATTTAGAAGTGCCACAAGCAAACGTGCTAGAATCATACAAACATTCTTAGCATGGAATAAGATGAACACAAGATACAAGTGTTGGGGGTTTGTGCTAGGGGTTTGTATAAGGATGCCAAAAAAGGGAGATTCAACCCACCAAAAGTTACCAAATGTTTGTGTAAACATACACCTTAGGTAATTTTTTAATGATTTGTAACTTAATTTAGTGTGTGCATGTCCTAGATAATCAAGTTGCACAAGTTAAGCATGTGCACTTACCATTTAAAAATCCACGTAAGACCACATGGGTTGTCATTTACCTACATGAGATTTTGGCCAACCACTTCAATTGATGATTGTGGGAAAAACCTATGTATTGTCAATGGGGGTATCAAGTTCTTGTAAAAGTAGGGCCTCCTTTTGATTTTTCGAGGAAGTCTATTGTAATATAATGGAGAGGACCATATAATTGTACACCTTAACTTTAGGAGTGTGTAGATACATCTAGGTGTCTTATTAGCAAAAATAAATTATACCATTATTTAGTCTTGACCATGTCATAATACTATTTTCGTTTCACGTGTTTATTTGGAGGGAAAAGTAGATTTTGAATTGATTTAGTACAAAGATAATTGGTATAAAGCATTTGAAAAGTGTACCAATAACCGAGGCGCCCTATGTGTCACATTGTGGTTGGCTCTTAAAAGCTATCATTAATTAAAAAATGAACCCATGTTGGTACCTTTTTTAGCAAGCTATGGAGACATTGGATGACTATATTTAGCACCCACAAGTCTAGTGGGGTCCACGCTCTCCTCCAATAAAAAAATCAATACCAAAAAGTGCTAAACATTATTAATATTTTGATTAGAGGAGAGACTTGAGCCCAATGAGTTTGTAAGTGTTAGATAAAAATTGTAGAAGAAACCAAGTGTACATGTTTTAGTACATGCAAAACTATAGGGTCCTTTCTCCTAGTTATTCAATTTTTATGTTCAAAAATAATTAATTATATGAAGTTTTGCACATAATAATCTTATAGCTTCTTTGTTTTGTATTAATTTACATTGACATAATATTAGAGAACACATCTCAAACACAAACTTTGTTGATGTGAGTTTTGACACACATAAAACATGTGATGGATGAATACAATTTACAATGATTCCAAGACACAAGTTACAATTTGATCTCGAAGAGTATCAATATGGTAATGACTTGTAAAAAGCTTTGTGGCTCACAATCACTCCAGGGTAGGGATAATTCAACATGTTACAACAAAAGTCTCTTAGATTCAAAAGAAAAGTAAGTGGAGACAAACCAACAACCTCGATGAATTGTGGAAATTACAAATGGAATCTATTCTACATATCATCTTTATTGTTATTGTGATATAATATAAGTTTTACTATTTTTATCAAATAATATTTAAATATAAATTATTTAAGGAGAAAATAAGTATGAATGTTTATCATAATTGATAAAATAATAACATTTAGAATAAATAGTGACAGATGAAAAGACAATTTTAGTGTGAACACAATAAAAAAGGATGAAAAAATGATCAAAAAAAAGCTTTAAGTTGAAAATAGTGGTGACAGGAGTCTTTAGGCCATTACTAAATTTATAATTGGACTACATTAGAATAATAACACCATAATGCCTTTCTTACTCAATCGAAGTTGACTTATATTTTTCAACAATAGGTCATTATGTGACGATGTTAGCTACATGACTATAACATGACATTATCTCTTAATTATAGGTTGACACTAGGTTGCCTATAGTATGACATTATCATCAATTATAGGCCAACTCGAGACCCGATCAAAGGTCGACTTTGGGACCCGACTATAGGCTAACTTTGAGACATGACCATAAGTCCACTTTGAGACCCCAACCATACCTTGACTATAAAACCTAACTAAACCATGAATATGGAGCCCAATTATAGGTCAATTATGAGACTCGACTACATTAGGCCAACTATATTCGATTTTAACTTTGTAAAACATATAAATAATAATATATTTTTCTTAATTAATACTATATTATAATTATTTTTAATACATTATATTATATTAATATTTTTTATTAATATAATACAATATATTAATCAAACCACGATGAAGGGTTGTTAAAAAAAAAATCAAATGGAAGCCACCTCCAAATGAATTTATCAAATTCAACTTCGATGGGGCTACAAAAAATAATCTTGGTAAGGTTGGTGCAGGCAGGATTTTCCGCAACTCATTGGGTAGTCTTATCCTTGGCTTTGTTGAAGCTCTTGGTTATTGCTCCAATAACATCACGAAGCAAGGCTCATTTTCACAAAATTGCAAAGGAAAACGGTTGGGGAATCTCATAGTTGAAGGTGATTCACAGATCATCATTAATGTTGTAAACAAGAAGAATATGGATCACTGGAATTTGATCCGCATTGTGGAAGACGACATTGTTCTTAATAATTCAGGAAAGATACTACACACCTACATAAGTGCTAATAAGGTTGTTGACTATCTTGCTAATCTTGGAATTGATCTCAATTCCAAAATGAAAATATAATTATCATGCAACCTAAGGATATAAGCAGGAAGTAGGAGAAATAATTAAACAAGATGGGCTTGTCACATCAAATCAAGTGATGGGCACGGAGCTCAAACAACTGTCCTCGTAATGAAGACAATATTTTTGCACGTATCTTTCCCTGCACAAATTCATTATTTCCATATTTACTCACGTTGGGAGAGAAGTATTTCGACATGTGTGAGGGGCTTTATAAGCTCTGCCCACCCATTGATCTAGTCATTCGGCTCTGGCAATTTGACTGAGAAGCTCTCATGGTTTTGTTGGTGGGCAATGGAGAAAGGGAAAAGTGTGGCAGGGCCAGCAAAGTGCACTAGGGCCAACAAGGGAAAGGTGACAACGAGCAATATGGTTCATGAAATGCAGGATAATCTTGTTCACACGGTTACTCCATTGATGATGTGCACCACTCCTTTCTTGGGTTGGTGAACAATTTGAAATTATGACAACTTATGAATGAGAGACGCTTGTTGGATAAGGGCACGAGAATCACAACTAAGGAAGCTATGGAGTTCTAGTAAAGACTTTGATCGTTGGGTGAAAGACCCTAAACTACTCGATGGATGTCTACAAACCTTCTACGTGCACACTTATCGACTCGGCTTGGGAGCACGACTGTAGTGGAGGAGGTGGTTAAGGTCATGGGCGACACCGGGCAGGTCATGCTGCTCGGCTTGACACTCTGAAAGTGGCACAAATAATTGGGGTTCAGATTTTCCTCCTGGGGGCGAGTAATTCCTTTACTATACATGAGGATATGGAGCAGCTTAGGTTTGACATCGGGCTTCGAATGGACCAGATATGAACACTATCTAAGGCACATGCTATGGAAAGTATTTCTCAAGGAAAGAAGTTGGATGCCATTTGTGCCACTCTGGGTATCTCAACAGATAAATTTGAAGATTCCAAGTTGGCAGAATCAATAACAGCTTTGATAATTGAGGAAGAAGCCAAAGATGCAAAAAAACCAAGAGTTATGGTCTTTAACTCCTCAATGGAGGATGACATCTAGTCTTGGGTCTACTATGTCAGGTATCTTTTAATTTTTGTTAAATTAGCTCAGTCGTTTTATATTCTCACCACCTGTAGGTGGTGACAAAACTCAAACTTATACTTGGTTCACAAGTTTTTGTGTAAATATTTTAAATAGTGGGATCTAGGGCCTCTTTTTTTTACTTATAAAAATACAATATATTAATCAAATTCTGGGGGGATATAATGGCCAAAAAGCGGTGGTGATTTCATACAATATAGAAATTATCACTTTGTAATATTGCGAGAAAAATGGGGGATGGGAAAGAAAACCAATGAGAGAGAAGAAAAAATGATTAAGATGAGCTAAATAAAGTTGAAGATGTTGAAAGTCACACAAGACACAAAAAGAACAAATTATAAGACAAGCGAAAATAAGCGTGCCAATAAAAACTCATAGATAACCAATAATCAATAAAAGACATAAATATACTAATACCAAAGCAATTAATTAATCATCCACAAATATTAGGTGTTTACACTAAAGTAGTGTTAAAACTTCTATTTTCCTATACCCCAATCTTTGATTTCACATACTAATTTTATAAATAGCCAAGACTTACAAGAACCTATAATACAATTATTTGTTTCATGCATTTCCATTTCGTTATGTCATTGTCATTCACATTTACATAAATAAATAAATGGATTTAAAACCACTTTTAGGAAAAACATGATGGCATTGTTTCACTATCATTATGGTTGAAGTAAATTGATTATCAATATCAACATAAATGAATGCCCAAATCTTAATAAAGACAAATTATGTGAATGAAAATTTTATAACAATGATGTGGACGAATAAAGCAAGTAGGAAACATCAACCCTATATTTCGTAGTTCAACGCTATGTAACAACATTACAAAAATCATATATAAGGATTGAAATTAAATGGAGGGAAAAATCATCATTGCTTAGTTAAGGACTAGCTCCCACAGGTTTATATGGGAGTAAAAAGATGGACAACACCTAAGGAAGAGAGGACTTATGTTTTATGGACTACAAGAGAAATCGAAACAAAAGAGTAGTTCATCTTTGAATGTCCAAGTTACACGGACATCAAAACCAAGTATGAGGAAATTGTAATTGTTTGGTTCTATGATAGAACTATTTGAAGAAGGCAATATAAAAAATGTCAAGGAGATATTAACTCAAATCAACAACAAGAGGAGTAACCTTCTAAAAAATATCACTAAACCCATAAACCATTTAATCTCATGAACGTAATTAAAGTCATTTCATTTAATGCACATTTCCATCGCTTGAATTATAACCATACAAACCCCATGCCAATGCCAACCATCAATCTCAATCTAACATGCCCTTTATTTCAAGAAAACCCTTTCACAGCGTAAGAAAATTCAGTCCCACATCAAAACCCTTATACCACACACAATGTTACACTTGAAAAGAAAATGAAGGTAACTATGTGTGCCCTAATGGTGGGGCCTAAGTGCTTCACAACCACCTACCAGGATCTAATCCCTCAAACCCCAACATGTCGATAAGTGTGCCACATCATTGGGTCATTAAGCTGTTGTAATATCTAAAAAAAATAACGAAGGTAATTGAGCATGACTGTATTGTTCCTCTGTTGAGAAGGAAATGTCTCTTCCTTTTCTAGATAGCTACCAACCACTTCAAAATATTTCACTCTTCCACTCTCTGGAGCATGAAGCAAGAGAAAGGATATGTACTTCTCTCTCCATTATAGTTTTTAAAATTCCAATGCCATCCCCCGCTAATCTTAGTCTCATAAACACAACCCCTTTAAGCACTTCTACATATAAAAGAAAATGAAGGTAACTCTATATGAGAAAATTTTTGGGCATATTCATACCAAAATGGGCACTACTAATAACATCCATAGTACCATAGGTGTGAAACAAGGTTGTCCACTCTCACCTACACTTTTTGGGCTCTATATTGATGAATTAGAGGATCTTATCTCCACAACCTCAGGTAGCATGAATGGTTGTAGCCTCTTTGGGATCTACATTGCTATTTTGTTGTTTGCAAATGACATTATTTTGCTTTCACACTCAATTACAGGACTTCAAAATCAGCTTGATGCATTGAGCAATTTTTGTGATAAGAAAGGCCTCAAAGTAAATCTTGCAAAGACAAAAATCATGGCATTCAATACAACCAAGAAAGTAACATCTACAATGAATTTGATGTACAAAGGAAAACAAATTGAGGTGGTGTACTCCTACACCTACTTGGGTGTGGTTTTCTCTGGACCACCTTTTAGCTTTGTTCCAACAATAGAAGCAAGACTGAGCAAAGGGTATGCAACTTTGACAACCTTGGAAAGACAATGTTTTCAACTTCAATTTCAAGATATTCAGACAAATATTTGACTTTTTCATACATTGGTTACACCAAGCACTATTATATGGATGTGATGTTTGGGGTCCATATTTGAGACAATGATTTCAACCGTATGGAAAGAGTTTTCATTTCCATGTTATCGAAGAATATTTGAGCCAAAAGAATGGTTCCTCACTCAATTATTCTTGTAGAGTTTGGGGTATGTCCACTCTTTATCACTTTGATTTTCAATGTTATCACTATGTTGCATAGGCTTTGATGCATGGCAGATTATTTTTCTGGTTAGAATAGATATCCATATTTGGCACTCCAATATTCTATGAAACTTGTCAAAAAAGGATGCAAATCTTGTTGGTATGCAAGAGTTATGACTCTCCTTCAGAAGTTGAATATTGATATAGAAAGACTTCCTCCTCTTGGGTTTTCCATTAATGCTCCTCAACTCACTAAACATGAGGTTAATAGGGGTATACGTGAAGAAATCACTAAGTCTTATTTGAAAGCTACATGGTTTGCTCCAAAAGAGCCTTTGAAACCAAAACTTCTTCACTATTTTCAATTTTATTCGTGCTTCCATGAAGATCAAAATAAAATTCTGAATACATGAAGAATTCGTTGCCTTCATGCCCAGGATCCCTTTAGCTCAATTTTGCATTTGCTCTCACCCGCTTCGGATGGAATTTGATCATAGCCTCCCACAACATGAGCGTATATGTCAGTTGTGTTTTCTAGAGCTTGAAAGTGAAGAGCATTTTATATTCAAGTGTCCCATATACTATGAAATTTTGGAAGATACCATTGTATTTTTAGAGATTCTAATGGATCTTTAAGGATCCTCATTCGATATGAAGACCATAAATGTTTAGCTTTGTTTATTCATGAGATACTTCAACTTTGGAAAACAACACTCAAATTGAATACCTTAACTACAAATAATCATAGGGATATCAATTCTTACTTCCAAATAACCAATTTTAGGAATCTAAAGAGATCTCATACACAGAACAACTTGGTCCAAATCTGTCGAACAACGTGCATTCTATTGGTTACCAATTCTTCAACCTGCTCGTTCTTGATTTATTGTTTCTTTTATTCCTATTTTACTTGGAGATGATTTTAGCAGCCTTTTCTATCCCATAGGGCATTCTTGGCCTTTTGTGGATTTGAATATTTAAATTAAATTAAATATCTTCAACCATCGCAAACGCTTAAATGTGTGCTTGAAAAAGAGAAGAAGTTTAGTGGATGCTCGTGATGTGTTTAACAAAAGCGATTGAATGTGATCTCCTCCTGGAATATCACATTTCATATTGCATCTACAACATGGATATCCTCACAAAGCATTGACATTGTTTGAAAATACAACCAAGGTATCAACTCGAGCCACTTCATATCTTCGCCATTCTTAGAAATCTACTGTGGATCACAAAGCCTTGGGGTAACTTCGAGTGGCATCGTGGAGGGTAAAACCCAAATGAACAGTTGCACCTCTCTGCATCTGTCACCACTTGCATTCTTATCCGATTTGCACCATCATAACTCCATCTCGATCTCCAGAGAAAATCGATGTCTTGATTTTGTTTTCCACGGATCGATCGGTGGCGACAAAGTAAGAAATGAAGAATATATTGCATAAATTTAGATAAATAACATGGATATATAAAAGAGACACCTTATAGAATGGGGTAAAGTGTAGAAACAAATTAATATTGGTTGGATAGATCTATATTTTATGGTCAATTGTATATGAGTTGTAAAATATGCGGGAAGGGATTTCAATGTTAAATTCTTTTGAAACAAGAATATGTTGATTAAATTTATTTGATTTATTTAGAGATAATATGTAGGGGTTTCAATTTAATTTTAAAGGTAGAGGATGTAAATCACATCAAACAAATAAAAAGAAATAATCGAAATGGGGGTAGAGGAAATTACTGACCTAGTTTTTAAGTTCATAAAAAATCTTTCAATTTATTGGAATTTATTACTTAACAAGGTCTTAAGAAGATATAATTTGACCACTTTTTTGAAAATATTGAAATTTTGAATTTTCTCTTAATCCTCCTACTCTAGGATCTTATATCAAATGATGCACTCTTTCAAATTCTCTTTATTAAGTTGGAATTAATTCTCTTTTTAATTCTTCTTTGAAGTGGAGACTATAAGCTAGTTTGTAGAAAACATAGAATACAAATTTTATAATATGTATAAGCCAAAACTCTATCTTAACACGTGAGGTTATCAAACTCATTGCTTTGTCACGTCTGCCAAATTTTTAAAAAGGTGCTTTTAATCCCAATCGTGTTATTGATGAAAACCATCAAATATGCTAAGTTGTACTTACATTAAATTTATAGTTTGAATTTCAACAATATTTATGCTATCCTTTGAATACTAACAAATTATTGATATCTAAAGAAAATAAATTTCATGTTTCAATCACGTCATAAAACAAATTAGCTCTTGAGATATAACATTTGATGTAGAGATTTTTATACATAGTTATTTTCTTGAATCTGAATGGTTTTCTCTTATAGAATACCTCAAGGACATGTGCTCAATTACGATGCCACATGTTAAGACTACATTAACTACAAATCATGTGCACACATACTCAAAGGTTTTTAATGACTTAAATAATTGTCTCAGGGGCATGTTTAACAATCCAAGCACAATTGCCAAATTTTCACTATGGTTGTAAAGGAATAATTTGTTTTCCTCCTTGTCCCCATCGTTTGGGACATGTTTTGAAGCTAGAAAATATCATGTTGCCTATTTAAGTCAACATCTCCCAAGACAATTTATCTAATTTTGTAGAGATCTCTCGTGTCTATTTGTGAGATCTATCTCCCACACAAAATCATGTAGAATTTTATGGCTTTCAATCCAACTATATCTAGGTATATTTTAAATTCATATGGCTTCCATCAACATCCTTACATTTCAACCTCACCCAACCTAAGTGCTTCTACATAGATGTTTGATAGAAGAACATATATTGAAGTTAAGAGTTTCTATATATAGCCAACTCGACAAATAATGTCAACCATGCACATATAATGATCAATTCCATGAATAATGTTATATGAGATAATCATGTCATTGAAGTATTTACAAGCCTCAACTACTAAACATACATTAATGCATGCTAATAAAAAAATGAAGCTTATAGTAAGGATATGCTCCAAAACTTGAGCTTCATTACTTGATAAAGTTTGATAGCATCCTTACAAAACCCATTTTGCGCATATCCGATAATTATGAAATTCCACAAGACCACATCTCATTGAGACATTTTGGGTAAGTGCATGGAAAGCGGGGTCAAAAAGCGGACAAAAATCCATTTTTTTTTGGCCATAATGCAAAACAAAATGAAGCTTGAAGTAAGGATATGTTCCAAAACTTGAGCTTCATTACTTGATAAAGTTTAATAGCATCCTTACAAAACCCATTTTTGCATATCCAATAATTATGAAATTCCATGAGACCACGTCTCATGAGACATTTTGGGTAAGTGCATGGAAACATGGGGCCAAAAAGAGGACACAATTTTTTTTGGCCATTTTGTCATAACGCGCTCGCGTTATGGCTCAATCACGTTATAATGTGTGCGCGTTATAACACGCTCGCATTCTATTTATTTGCTATGTGGCATATATGCTTATGGGAGGGATATATTTACTAAAATAAATGGTTTAAGTATAAGAAATAATAAAGTATAAAGATTAATAAAAAAAAATTATAAAGAAATAATAAATTATAAAGATTAATAAAAGAAAAACTTATACTTTAAATTTATTTTAGTAAATATAAGAAGTTAGGGTCACTCTGCACCTTATGGAACTAGTCTCACAGCTCCATTTGTCACAATTTAGAAGATAGTTTTTCATATTCTAATTTGGTCAATACATAGGTATTTTTAGGATTTCAACATTTAACCTAAAGCTTTTAGGGTTTAAATTCTACAATCGATATCTATTTTGTGAAAGAATATAGTCATTGTTTAGGTTTTGGGGTCTTCTTGATTGGTTATTGACATTTGTAGGAGTTTTAGATGTGTCAAAACTATATATTTTAAACCTCACAACTCCCAAAGGTAGCAATAATTGCTTGAATATATGGACTCATGCAATTCCTTATAACACATAATAAATCAAAACACATATGTAAGTTTTTATCGATTCAAATAATCAAGGGAATGGTCATCATGAGTGTATGAAGGATCTGAAACATCATGAGGTGATGCAGAGCTCCAACACATTTACATGTATTCATCAACTCATAACAACCAATTTCAATCATTCTCATTAGTATCTTGTTTTTAGAAGTCTTTCCAACAAGCTCTATAGGCTCAAATATGAAAAAATGACACAATCAACCTAAAACTTACCCTTCCAACCCCCATATCCTACTCTCACATTTTGTACACAAGCCCAATCAACTGTTAAAATGACTCATTTTCTTGTAAAACCTCATTTCTTCATACTTCCACTTTATTCCTCTCACTAGCTTTAAGTGTCATAAACCCTAAACCCTAAACTATAAACCATTAAACGCTTAACCTTAAACCTTAAACGCTTAACCTTAAACCTTAAACCCTAAACCCGAGCCCTAGATCCTAAAACCTAAACCTTATTTTACCACCCTAAACCCTAAGCCTTAAACTCTATGCCCTAAATCTTAAACACTAAGCCCTAAAAACTTTGAACCCTCAAACACAGAACCCTCAACCCTAAGCCTTAAGCCCTAAGCCTAAACCTTAAACCCTAAATCCTAAATCCTAAACCCAAAAACCTAAACTCTAAATCCTAAACCTTATTTTACCACCTTGAACCCTAAACCCTAAACCATGAGCCTTAAAACCTAAACCCTAAATCCTAAGCCATAAACCATAAACCCTAAACCCTAAACCTTAAAACTTACACCCTAAGTCATAAATCCTAAACCACGAGCCTTAAACCCGAGCCCTAAACCTAAACCTTAAAACCTAAATCAATCGATTAGTAAATATTTATTGTTTAGTTATGAATGGGAGTCGGTGACCTACGGTTTAATGACCTTCCATTCATTGATGATTCCTTTATGATAAACCCATGGATGCTTTCAAAAGTGCATTAAAAAATATAGGGGTAGTTATCAAGCCTAATGAAGGGTGTTATTTGATTTCCAAGTAACATGAAATGCATATAAATTTATAGCTCATAACACGAATTTTCAAATATCTCTATCATTATAAATGGAAGCCAAGTATGAGTGTCTCGATGTATCCAAGGATCGAGGACTATTGGGGTTGTGGAGGATTGGACATTCAGGAATCATTGAGTGTCTAAATCAGAATGTTGTTTCATATGGAGAAACATTTTCAAACATTGGAGTAATGCATCTTGGAAAAAAAAATTGAACCTCATAAATCCTCTCAAATTGCTAGCTTACATAAGCATTGGACATATCAAGCTTTGTTCTTCAAATGAAACCTTTGTTCCGATAGCTTACAACTGAAATAATTATTCAAAAGAGCGTCAAAAACATTTCTTTGTACCAAATTGTTCTTAGATATTTGGAATTTCCCTCCTTCAAAATATCAATAGATGAAAGACATCAAATTGTGATGACTCTCTTTGAATGTTTTGCCTACGAAGCGAGATGAACTCCTTTTAGTTGAATACATCATTAATACTAATAAGAATGGGTAAGCCACGAGAACATTATAGTGAGTGAAAGAGTCCCCATGTGATGGGAAAAATAATGTAGTTATATTGGGTAACATTTCTTTATACTGATTATTTTTTTGGATATGGGTAAGTGCACCAATATGGGCGGCTAAAAGGGGGTCTTAAGTGGATTTTTTTTTTAAACTAAAAATCTTCATCTGTACGAATTATTTGAAATAGTTACACTCAAAATTGGAAGATTTTGTAAGAACATGAATCATAGCATTTTGAGTCTAGTTTCTCTAAGCTACTAAATTTTCTTGAAAATGGTTATGTTTAAGTGGTTCAAATAACTAACATATCAACATGTTATCTTGTTTTTGTTAAAAAACATAGTAGAGTGTCTTTCATGCCCCCACCATTTTTGACCAATATTTAGTATTTTTGAAAACCCTTTTGTAGAAAGATAGCTAGGAGCATCTAATTTGTGCTAGATGTTTTTTAGATTTTTTTAGCGATTATTTTTTAAATTATTTTTCAAGTACATAAATTTTAAATTTTGAAAAATAACGGAGCTCTAATCGTGCCCACCTAACTACCTCAAAAAATATAGAATTTTTTTAATATGTATAGAATTAGTCCTAGTTTATGCCTAATTTTTTTATTCAATTTTGATGAGTCGAAAAAAAGATACACGATAAAAGATAAAAATTTACAATCACTAAAAATAGAGGTATAAAAGACATAGTTTGAAATAAATATAAACGAAAACCTTAGAATAGTAAAAAAAAATTAAAAAAATATATATTTAGAAAGAGGATAGTTTTCTTGATGTTTTAGGAAATTTTTTTAAAGAAAGATAGAAAATTTTTTTGTAGGATTTAGCATGGTGGAAGGTGAGTTTTTGCATATTTTGTCAAAAACACGCAAGTTGTTGTGTTGTTGCAGGTCCAAGGCACATGTTTGGGAAACCAAGGCAATTCCAAGCTATAAATTCTTGGTTTAGGGGCATAATAAATGAAACATGTATACGTAATAATGTGTACGCGGTTTGTAGAGTATAGGCATTATATGTGCTTTTGGCATGCTTTTATTTACAAAAATAAATGTTTAAGTATAAGCTTAAGTAAACTTATAATTTAAATTTATTTTAGTAAACATAAGAAATTAGGGTCACTCTGCACCTTATGGAACTAGTCTCACAACTCCATGAGTCACGGTTTAGGAGATAGTTTTTAGAGTATAATTTGGTCAATACATAGGTAATTTTTAGGTCTTCAGTATTCATCCTAAATATTTTAGTGTCTAAATTCTACAATCGAAACCCTAAACCCTAGGCACTAAACCTAAATCCTAAACCCTAAACCTTGAGCCCTTAACCCTTAACCCTAAACCCTAAACCATGATACCTAAACCCTAAACCCTAAACCCTAAAAACCTAAACCCTAAACCTTAAACCATTTAATCCTTAACCTAAATCCCTAAACCCTAAACCCTAAACCCTAAAGCCCTAAACCCTAAACCATGAGCCCTAAAGCCCTAAACCCCTAAACTCCTAAACTAAATCCTAAAATGTAAACCATGAGCCCTAAATGCTAAACCCTAAAAATCCTAAACCTAAATGAGCCCTAAACCCTAAACCCCGAGCCCAGACACTAAACCTTAAACCTTAAACCTTGAACTTAACCTAAAACACAAATCCTCAACCATTAACCCCGAGCCTTAAACCATAAAACTATAAACCCTAAACCCTAAAACCCTTAAAAACCCTAAACCCTAAATCCAGCTCTAAGCTCTAAACCCTAAAGCTTAAACTCATAACTCCAAACCTCAAACCCTAGAACCGATCTATAAACTAAAACCTATAAACCATAAACCATAAAACCTATGCCCTAAACACTATACCCTAAGCCTGAACCTTACACCATAATCCCTTAGCCCTAAAATTTAAACCCCCTAAACCCTAAACCATGTAAAAACCTAAACCCTAAATCATGCCCTAAGCCCTAAGCCTAAACCCTTAACCCTAAACCTTAAACCCTAAACCTAAATCCTAAATGTTAAATCCTAAACCCGAATCGTAAACCATAAACCCTAAACACTAAACACTAAATTCTTAACCCTAAACCCTTAACCATGATCCCTAAAATGTAAACCCTAAACCTTAAACCATTAACCTTGAACCTTGAACCCTAAACCTTAAACCTTAAACCCTGAACCATGAGCCATAAACCCTAAACCCTAAATATCGAACCATATTTCATCAATATTTCCTAATCTTGTGCCTAGAACCATCATCTAGTCTTTCATGATACAACTACTTGTTTATGAGATGTGGGACAAGTAACTAAATGGATATGACATCTACCTTGTTCCTTGTAATGGATATTACACATCGTTGCTAAATATGTTTCTCCCTACATATACTTGCGCTCTTGAATGTCAATTTCTTCACACTATAAAACAAATTTCACATTTCTCATAGTTCCATGTATGGTATTATGCAAGCTAGGATGACCCATTGGAAGTTGGAAAAAATAACCATCATGCAACAAAAAATTAATCTCAAAGGAAATGGAAGAAACATAGAGAATATACCAATGCGGAGGTGTAAGATCAAAACCGAATTGCTTGCAATATCCTCTCCTCTAGAGAAAGAGAAATCTCTTCTGCTACTGGAATGGATAGCAAATTTGACATAAATTCCTGAAGTTTTCAAAATAAACATAGAAACAGGGAATGGCTAGGAACATAAAGGGGTTAGCAATCACCTAGTAAATATTTCTTATTTAGTTATGAATGGGAGTCAATTGGCCTATGACTTAGTGACCTTTCATTCATTGATAATTCTTTCTATGATAAACCCATGGATGCTTTCAAAAGTGCCTTCAAAAAGATAGGGGTAGTCATAAAGCCTAGTGAAGGGTATGATGTGATTTCAAACAACTTGAAATTCATACTGATTTAGAGGTCATAACACAAGTTTTAAAATGTCTCTATTGTTATAAATGGAAGCTAAGAAATGGTGTCTCCCTATATCCAAGGATCAATGACTACCAGGGTCTGTGGAAGGATTGGACGTTTAGGAATAATTGAGTGTCGAATAAGAATGTTGATTATATGGAGAAACATTTTCAAACATTAGAGTAATGCATCTTGGAAAATAAAATTGAACCTCGAAATCCTCTCAAATTTCCAACTTACACAAGCACTAGACATATCAAGCTTTATTCTTGAATCAAACCTTTGTTCCCGATAACTTGAAACAACTGAAAGAATTATTCAAAAGAGCATCAAAAACATTTCTTTGTACCAAATTGTTCTTGGATATCTGACATTTCCCTCCTTCAAAATATCAATAGATGAAATACATAAAATTGTGATGACTCTATTTGAATGTTCGCCTACGAAGTAGATGGACCCTTTTAATTGAATACTCTCTAATCAATACTAATAATAATGGGTAAGACACAAAACATTATTAGTGATGAGGAAATAGTTCTCATGCGATGGGAAAAAGAAGATAACTATATTGGGTAATTTCTTTGTATCGAATTATTCTTGGATATCTGACATTTCCCTCCTTCAAAATATCAACAGATGAAAGGCATCAAATTGTGATGACTCCCTTTGAATGTTCTACCTACAAATCAGATGAACCCTTTTTAGTTGAATACTCTATGTCAGTACTAATAAGAATGGGTAAGACACATAACATTACAGTGAGTGAATAGGTGATCCTAAACCTGAGCCCCCTAAACCCATGAGCCTTAAACCCTATGAGCCCTAAACCTAAACCATTGAGCCTTGAACTATAAAACCTAAACCAAACCCTAAACCCTAAACCCTAAACCCAAGCCCTAAATCCTAAACCCTAAACCCTGATCCTTGAGCCCAAAAACCTAAACCCTAAACACTAAATCCTAAACCCTAAACCCTTAGCCCTAAACCCTCAGCCCTAAACCCTCAACCATGAGCCCTAAACCCTAAACCCTAAGCCTAAACCCTAAACGCTAAAACCTAAACCCTAAAACCCAAACCCAAAATATTGAGCCCTAAAACCTAAACCTTAAACACTAAACCCTAAAAATTGAATCCTAAACCCTAAACCCTAAATTCTAAACACTAAACCCTAAACCCTAAAATATGAAACCTAAACCTACGAACCTAGGCCCTAAACCCTAAATCCTAAACCCCTAAACCTTAACCTTCATCCATAAACCCTAAAATCTAAACCCTAAACCATAAATCGTGAAACCTAAACCATAAACCCTAAAACCCTAAACCATAAACCATGAACCATGATCCCTAATTACTAAACCCTAAACCCTAAACTAAACGAGTCATAAACCTTAAACCCGAGCCCTAAACCCTAAATCCCGAGTCATAAACCCTAAACCCACGAGCCCTAAAACCTAAACCCTAAATCATGAACCTGAAAAAAGGAAAGTCCTAATAATATCATTCAATGTGTTTTAGTGTGCAGGGAATAATGTCTAAGGTGATCGATCAACTCATTTAGTTTTGATGCGGGAATACTTCCTTTGAAGGCATAAAAAGGCTATTTTTGCCCATTTTGTAGCTAATTGAACACCCTTTAAATTTTTAGAGAAAATATAAAACATCTGAGGGAAAGTTTAGAGATAATTGAATATATGTAAGTAAATTTAGGAAATTTTAGGAAATAAAAATATCATTCAGGAGCAATCTGTTTAAGACCAGGTTTTTAGGTGCATGGAATGAAGGCTAAAACGGTAAAAGATGACTTATCTGGATGATTCCAAAAGTTTTGGAAAGACTTAGGATGAAAAAAATAGGAATTGGAAGGATATTAGAATACTCTATAAGGTGGAATAATAAACATTGATTCAAGGCTTAAATATTTCTTTAGGTACTACAAAACTCTTGAGTTGCCCCTCTAAGTTCAAAATGAAATAGGACCTAAATTTTGAGTTGTAGGCATAATTAGATTTTTAGAATAGTTTCATTGATCGTAAAATGTGATTTGTAGTGTTTTAATGAAGTATGGAGGTCAAGAACATGTAACTCATACTCAAATTTCATTCAAGGATTCATCCCTATCTAGAGGAGGAAACCCATTTCCATGAGGAGCAACTTGAGAAAAAGGTGTCCATATACCATAAACATACTTACACCCATGTTTCATCTTGGTAAATAAATTGAATTGTGAAGGATTCATCATATTTAAAGGTGAAATGTGGATCTCAAGGAGTGACTTGATGATAATCATATCTTGACTCTGTCATTGTACCCAAATCTCTCCAAAGAACAAGATAAAATGAGCTAATCATGCCACCGAGGTATCCTAGACCATCATGTGTGAAGTATTAAGTCATCATCTATCTCCATGAGATACATATGAGTAAAGACACGTATGAGAATATTGAATTTTATTCCATGAAAGGATTATTTTAGATCTAGGAAAGGTGAAGGGATGATCTTTATATGGAGCACCATGTTTCTAAGAATGAGAAATCATCGAGTTCACTTGATGCAATTCACTTGGTACTATTCGTAAAAACTCATTCAACACCTAGTAGTTTGATCAAACCTTAAGGAGGAGGCACATTACAATCACCTCATTTTTTCCATAGGACATGAATCCCATTCAAGGAGCAATCCTCTATCTACAAAGTGAGGATCTCATTTTAGTAAGAAGTAGAAAAACATCATAGAGCTGATTCATGGTCACTAAAGTGAATTATGGACCAAATTTCAAAATTAGTACCAATTCAAGTAGTGGTAGGGCCAAAATCCAATCTAGAAGGTCAAAAACCCTACAAAACGACTATATGTTTTCGCAAAACAAATGACCAATACAATATATATGGCTTGAATATTTTAGGTCATTGCTAAAATTCTAAAAATGAGTAAGTATTGACAAATTAGATTTTGAAAAACTATCTTCTAGATTATAATCAGAGCTACGGGACCACTTCCATCAGTGCAAAGTGACCCTAACTTCTTATATTTACTAAAATAAATTTAAAGTATAAGAAATAATAAAAGTATAAAGAAATAATAAAAGAATATTTTCTTTTATTATTTCTTTATACTTTTATTATTTCTTATAATTTAAATTTATTTTAGTAAATATGGCTCCTTTAGGCCCTCCTAAACTTTATATAGCTCAAAATGTGTACATGTTTCATAGCACTAGAAATGTGTACACATTTTGGGTTCATGAATTCCTGAGCCTAAGAAAACATAATGCGGTCGCGTTATTGAAAAAATGACCGTGTTTTTCTCCTTTTCCCTTTCTTGTCCACTTTTTGGCCCCCCAACTTGGTGCACTTACCCATATTTGGAATTTCCCTCCTTCAAAATATCAGCATATGAAAGGCATCAAATTGTGATGAGTCTCTTTGAATGTTCTACCTACGAAGTAGATGAACCCTTTTAAGATGAATACTCTCCATCAATACTAACAAGAATGGGTGAGACGTAGAAAATTACGGTGAGAAAATGTGTAATCCTAAACCCTAAGCCCTAAACCCCTAAATGCTAAACCATAAATCTTAGGCCTTAAACCCTAACCCTAAACCATGTGCCCTAAACCCTGAAGCTTGACCCTTAAACCTTAAACCCTAATCTCTAAACCCTAAACCCTAAACCCCAAACCCTAAACTTTAAACCTTGAGCCCTAAACCCGATCCCTAAGCCATAAAACTTAAACCCTAAATCCTAAACCCTAAACCCCGAGCACTAAGCCCTAAAGCGTCAAACCCTAAACCCTAAATTATCTGACTTAAACCTAAAACCTAAAACCAAACCCTAAACCTTTAACTCTAAAGTGTGAGCCCTAAAGCACGAGCCCCCTAAGCCCTAACCCTAAACTTTAAACCCTATTTTTACCACCTAAACCCTAAACCCTAAACATTGAACCCTAATCCTTGAGCCTTAAACCCTAAACCTTAAACCATGAGCCCTAAACCTAAACCCAAAGCCATAAGCCCTAAACCCTAAACCCTAAACATTGAGCCCTAATCTATGAGCCCTAAACCATAAACCCTAAACCATGATCCCTAAACCCTAAACCTTAAGCCCTAAGCCCTAAACCCTAAACCCTAAACCCTAAGCCCTAAACCGTAAACCCTAAACCCTAAATCCTAAGCCCTAAACAATATTCCTAAATTACCTCAACACTTCTAAGATTCTCTGACATCACCTCCAGATACTTAATATATTTCTTGAACTCTCCTAGAGGGTGTTTGATTAACTTAGAATGGCCTTTTTAGGCCTTCGAGAAGAAGTTATCTTCCATTAAGTCACACTAAACTCATCAGTCATCGTATCCAATCATCTTTACACATTGAATTTTTTTTAAAAACCTTGTTAATAATTTCTTTTGATCTAGGTTGAGAGTGGTGCGAGGCGGATGGCCGGAGGAAGGATGCACCATTTCCTAGGAAGTGAAAGATGCATTCCTAAGCTTGTAAACTAAGTACTCATCCATAGTATGATATTACCATATTCTAAGACAAAATTAAGGATTCAACTCCATGCTCATGGGAAAATTCATGAGTCATATATTCGATCAGTTGTCGCTACCCTTGGGAGTTTGTGAGGTTTGTAAATTCTAATTTTGACACATTTAACACTCTTACAAATGTCAATAACCAATCCAAAAGGCCCCAAAACCTAAACAATGACTATATTCTTTCCCAAAATAGACATCGATTATATAATTTAAACCCTAAAAGATTTAGGTTGAATGCTAAAATCTTGAAAAATACCTATATCTTACGACTCAAGGTTATAATACAAAAACCATCTTCTAAATTGCTGTGATGAGATGGAGTGTGAGACTAGTTTCATAAGGTGCATAGTGACCCTAACTTCTTATATTTACTAAAATAAAATTAGAGTATAATTTTTTATTTTATTAATCTTTATACTTTATTATTTAAAGTATAAAGATTAGTATAAAGATTAAAAGAAAAACTTATACTAAAACCATTTATTTTAGTAAATATATCCCTTCCATAACGCGCTCGTGTTATAATGCACTCGCGTTCCCAGCTTATGTGGGTTTGAAAATCCTAACCCACACGCTTGTATTTTCCTCGGATCCTCCACCCAAAGCCTTGAACTATGCAATCGTGAATGGATTTGTGTCTTGTAAGAAAACATCAAAATCTCACGTGTACCCCAATATTAAATGCGTTATAACGTAATATTCTAAAAAATATACTATGATGCCAAGATCATTTTTATCTTGGTGACAATACACTTCTTTCTAAAATCGATTAGTTTAAGGTTTTCATCCTTAATTTCTTTTACTAGTGCCTTATTTTCTTGTCAAAACATATGCATACGTTTTTGTACACAATTTTTGATTTTTTCATCCAAATTTAAAAAAAAACTCCTCTTCTAAACTCCATTCTACATGCATTAAAAAAAGATGAAAAATGACTATTTTTCTTAAAGTTATGAGGGTGTACACACAAATATTTCATTTTTAGGATGTGTGCACTTTGAAAATTAATAAAAAAATTATATATTCATCCAAAAATTATGAAAAATTAGTGGGACCTCGTACATGGAATTACCTAACTTTTCTTGAAGGGATTTGAAAAATAATTTATAAAACTAAAAAATGGGGTGGCACACACACAATAGGTTCTTATTTTTGACACAAAAATAGACATACTTTGTGTGTGCACCACATTTGACCCTCTTAATATCAACCATTTAAAAAAATAGTAGTTTAGAAACTAGATTCCGAGATCTATGGTACTTATTCTTATCACTTTGTCAAATTTTGAGCATATGCATGCCGAATTATTCGATGAAGTTTAGGTTTCACTAATTTTAGGAAAAATGTGTCCCTTTTGACCCCCTTTTGGCCCCCATTTCCATGCACTTACCCTTTGTCTAATAGTTCACTTTCCTTGCACATGTTTCCACATTTTCCACATGTCTACTAGGGTACTTACAAATACTTATGACAAAAATAACTTTCCACTATTATTTAATTGATGTCGATGTCTGCTCTAAAGCTCACATTTTGACATAGGCCGGGAGGATGTTGGAAAAGGTTTTGGTGTCTAGATTTACACCTATTGATTGCATTTTCTTGAAAATTTCCAATGAATTTTCAACAAACCTAGTTTGTGCATATCAAGGAATCCAGAAGAAAAATAATAAGTCTCATGATATTATAAAACAACAAAGATTTAAGAAATAACCCATTGGTATATATAGGTAGCCATGCACGTTGCATACTATACATATGATTTTACAAAGTCAACGGAGTGGTTTAGATCTCTAAATTCCTAGAAAAATGTTTTTAGAAAGTAGAAATAAAACCTAGTTATTTCTTTATCACTCTACAAGTCTAACATGGTGCACCATGTTATAGTTCCATCCTATGTATGCATTGGATGTTTTACATCACAATACAAATAATCTACATGATAACATTGACCTTTTTGAAATGATGGAATTGGAAGATTCTCACCCCATGTAATTATGATCTCTACAAGTACCAATAAAACACATGCACACTGACCAATAGAGGTTTAATTGCCATTTTTATGATACTGATTGTGAGTTTTTTGAGATAGACACCATAACCAAGAATGTCAGCCATGTAAACATAATGATCAAATGTAGGTGTAATGTTTTAAGAGGCACTCATGTCATTGAAGTATTTACATCCCTCATCCACTAACATGTATGGTTCGATGCTAATTTTAAAAAAATAATCTTAAGTGGTTAGTGCGTATGTTCCAAAGTGTTTCTTTAATTCAAAGAGTTTGAGAGCATCCCAACAAAATCCATTTTTGCACATCATGCAACCATGGCATTCCATGAAATCACATCTATTTGATTCATTTTTCCAGAAATTTTGTGTCTTGTGTATTCTTCTCACGTTTTTTTATGCATATACCAGTTCATTTGCAGAACTCTGACATTTGACAAAATCAACTTTCCATTATGTTTCAATTGATTTTGAATGCCCTATTTTACAACTCCCATTTCAACACTAGTTGGGTATATGTTGACAAAGATTGTGGAGTCTATATTTACACCACCCAAATGCATTTATTCAAAAAAATTGAAGGTCTTTCAAGAAACCCATTTTGTGCATGACTTGCGATCATTGCTGACCCATCAAACCACATCTCTCTAAGTCACTTTATTGAATTATTTGCATGTCTTGTGTGTATGTTGTTATAGGGATGCATTGTTATCTTCCTTGAAGGAAACATTAGATAAGTAACAAGACTTTGAGGGTACCAGGTTTAATCCTCGCAACATCCCAATAGTTTTTTGGTTCTCTGCAACCTTAACCATGAACATGCATGCAAAAAAATGATAAAAAGGATGGATATGAGTGCAATAATAATTGCAACATATTTATGTTAATTTATGATTCTCTATCGATGCATGGACCATAAAGAAAATAAGAAACCTAAAACAAATTTCAAGATTATTTATAGGGAAAAGACATGAAAATGCACCATATGAAGGAAACCTAAAAAATGTCTCCCATATCTCATATGCATCCACAAAATTTCAATTTTCTTCACCGAGACATAGGAAAGAAGCATTTTATCTTTCTTGTGGTAGAACATACAGATCTATTTGTGAATCCTCCTCCAATAATGTTGATCCGTTTCATTTCTAGATGAGCCTCTATGATTTGTAGGTTTGTATTTTTGTGAAGATTGCAAATGTCTCTTGCATTCTCCCAATATCCCAATTTTCCTTTAAATGAATGTGAATGTATTTTACCTAATAAATCATAACCTTTTTCCAATAAAAAATCTACATCTCACCATAATATTACATGTGAATAACTATAAAGATGATCCATTTTAACGTGACAAAGACAATTAGAAATGTAGATGGGAAATATACCTTGCCTACAAAATGAGAAGATGCAAACAAAAATTAGTGGAAATGAAATAGGCACAGTTAGGATGCTCAATGAAGACCCACCTTAGACCACACAATCCTCAAAATATCGTGTAAAAAATAGACAAAGATACATGAAATAACACATATTTCAATTCAATAATAGAAAACACTTCTATAATCTTTATTCATATACTTGAGGTATAACACACAAATTGATCATTAACAATACGATCATTGAATAATTCTCTACTCATGTCATATTAGATCATTACAACATTTTTATCTCGAGATTTAAGCTCATATCCACACTCTAATTTGATTTATAGAGTTAACTCTAAGCTACTCTAGTATATCTAACTCCCTAAGGTAATTGGGATTTGTTATATATACACGCAAGCCACCAATGCAACATTCAACATAGACTAAACTCCTAAAATTACATACCTAAGGCACAAAGAGTCCATCACAAGAATCAATCAACTCCTCTAAAAATTGTATGCCTTTAAATGATCATTCTTCGGTACTTTGCAGCTTCTAAAACAACTTGTAGTCTTTTGGAGTTTCAAATTGTACTTCAGACATATAAAACAAAATCATAGTGTTCCATGGCTTCAGATAATACTTCATGGCATACAAAACAAGTTCTTAGTATTATGCAGCTTCCTTTAGGATTTTGCAACATCCACGTATGCTTGGGATACCTTCATAGGATTGTGTAGCCTTCAATAGACTTGATGGCTTCCATCAACAACACACAACACACAATAGATTACAAAATGACTTTGTGGCTTCCACCTTCAACACAAATATACAAAAAATGCAACATAAAGTAACTCTTAACTATTTGGATTATTTTTAGTTGATCTAATATTTGATGAATCCATATGCTCTGCATGATACACTTTGGGTAATATTAAAAACTTGAGCTCTGCTCAAGAAAGTTGGTTTTCTAGAATTGTATGTCAAGCAACCTTTATAGCACTCAACCACATTACATATTCAATACCATTTCACTTCCTTTTGAGAATATTGTAGGAACCCTTAAGAAACCTTTCCTTCTATAAATGTCCTAAGACCAAATCTCTAACCTAATATTCCACTTCCCCTCTCTCCTTCAACAACATGCTACATGTAATATGAATTTACTCATTCTAACTATTAACACATGTTATGGTGTACTTCCTCATAGTCTCTAAAATATTTTACTTCTTCACTCCTTTGCATGGTAAGTCTCACAACGTTGTCATTCTAGCTCGCAGTTACTCCCATACACAAGTTGGAATGGTATTATCCATGTGCTCATATTCACCGAATTGTTATAAGAAAACTCTTCTTAACAAATGCCAAACCCTATATTCCTAGATTATCTCCCACCAAACATCAAAAAAATTTGAGACTCATATTTAACACCTTTGTTTTTCCATTAGTTTGTAGATGTTACAATGAACTAAATTACAACTTTGTAATAAACTTATTCCAGAGTGTTCACCATAAACAACCAACATACTTTGTATCCCTATTAGACAAAATATTGTGCAATAATACATGCAACCTTACAATTTCATTGAATAAAATATTTTCGATGTGAGTCACATCACCTCTTGCAAGCAATGAAATGTATTATCTTCAAAAATATATCCACCATAATATAGATAGAATCAAGTCATCTTTGTGTCTTGGAAAACCCAAAACAAAATCCATTCTTATATCTTCCTAAGGATTATTTAGATGGGGAAAAGAATGATACAACCTTCTATTATGAGATATTCCCTTAGTAAGCTAACACACTCTACATTCCTACACAAAATTCACATCTACAAAGATTTGTGGCCAAAAATAATTATCCGCTAGATGCACTAATATCTTATCTATACAAAAATACCATACAAATCATCCACTATTCTTCTCCTTCACTAAAATATCCTACATTGATCGTTTGGGAATGTACAACTAGTGGTATTTAAACAATAGGTCTTCTTCCACAAAATAATCTAACCATGGTGTCTTGTAAACACTCACAAGCTCTACACATGCTCTCCATGCCTCATTGAATTCTTCATCCTACGCATACAATTCCTTGATGGATTCAAAAATGAAAATTCCTACTCTCATCTCCTAACAAAATATTATGCCTACTTAGCACATCATAACCTTATCAAACTTACCACACTTGTGCTTCAACACAAAATTGTATACATGTAGGTATTATACCCACTTCATATGAGGCTCTAAATTAATTTCCCTAACTATATATAAATCACAGTGTTTGGTGCTTAGTAAATAACATTGTGGACACCTATATTCCACTTTTGCAATCTTATTGCCAAACACACACAAATCACTCTCATTCTTGCCTAATCCGTTATAATTAGTGGTTTTCACTAATTAACTAACGTTCCTTACCAAATTAGCCAATTAACACCACGTTGTTGATTGTGTAACCCCTTTCGCATTCAGGATGCCACTTTACGATGAATCGTAAGTCAAAATCCTCTTTGAAACAGACAATTAGTGATTATAGGCTAATTAAGCCTATTTTTCCCTTGATTTGGTCAATATTCCATAGTATTGACTCAAACCCCTCTTCCAACCACTCAAAATCACCCCATTCACCTCCACAATGTCTCAACAAGCTTCAAAAGCTTATCCCGACCTCCTAGTTGACCCTAAGCGGTTGACTAAGGCTCCCACATCTTAATCACTTGATAATTCACTAATTGTGATTAGCAAGGCCTAATCATGATTAACAATTCTAATCTAATTTGGGGCTTTTAGTCCCACATGCACCAAAATACAAGTTTCTCCCAAAAGGAAAACTATAAAAAGAGTGCACCTCATTCCTTTATACTTTACACCATGCTTTGATTTGCATCTCATATAATAAATATGATTTATAGCCAAGCTCAATCCTTTCCTAAAGCCTTCAATGGGGTTAGTAGATGGATATCCAAAATGACCAAGTAGTCATTTGGAGAGGCCATTTCACCTTGTTTGGAGTAGCAACCATACCAATTTGATTGCCCTCTTAGGTCTATTTAGGCCCATGTTAGGTAATTGAACATATTAGTAGGCATGTTTAGTTAGATTTTGAATTGTATTCATGTTAGTTAAGCATTCCTTTAAGCTTCTATCTTAATGTTACATTCCTAGACTTAGAACCTTGACTAGATGTGGAAATGGTGTTATCCTTCCTTAGTTAGTCATGTAATTTACTTTGTAAAGTTTGGGGTGATTTCAAACACAAAGTATTTACGTAATGAGAAATGTCTCTAGTTCTTGATTGCTTACACAATTGAATAAAAATCTTGATTAAACTCATTATACTTGTTCTTCACACCATGCAATTTTTCACTAAAATAAGTTATTTTCCTCCCCTCTTGACTCAACATTGGCATCTCCACTTCTTAAGTGCTTGCACAATTGTATAGATCTCTTGATTATACACATTATACTTGTTTTTCACATAATGTGACTTTTCATTAAAATAAGTTATTGGCCTTCCCTCTTGACTCAACATTGTGCCAATGGCTATACCACTAGCATTACAATCAATTTGGAATACCTTTTGAAAAATAAAGAAACACCAACATTGGTTGTTTAGTCACATTCATTCAATTTGGAAAACTATTCTCTATGCATTGGCTCCATAAAAATATTTCTACCTCCTCGTATGTCCTATGTAATAGGTGCATAGAATCTACTAAATTTCATAACAAACTTGTAGTGAAAATTTCTCAAACCATGAAAATTAGATGCTTTAAAAGTACTTTGCGGTGATCGTCGGTCCACTATTGTGCAAACCTTTTTAGATCCATCTTCAAACCTTAGTTGGAAATCACAAATGTTGAATACACTAGCTCTTCTTACATAAAAACACACCTTTTCAAATTAATCATCAACTTCTCCTCACTTAGCCATTGTAACACTTGTCATATGTGAAACAAATTATCTTCACATGCTTGATTGAATATCAAAATATAATCAAGGTACATGATCAAAAACTTTCCAAAAATGGTTTTTGGACTTCATTCATCAACCTCATGAAATTACTTGGTGTGTTTCTTAATCCAGATGAAATAACCAACCACTCATACAACCCTTCTTGTGTCTTGAATGCATTTTTCCATTCATAAATTTCTTATATGCAAATACGATGATATCTTCTCTTTAAATCAATCTTGTTAAAATACCTTGATCCACTCAAACAATCCAGAATATCATTCATGCACGTCGATGAAAATGTGTACTTGATAGTAATTTTGTTTGTTTCTAGAATCTATACACATATGCCACTCACCGCCATTCTTTAACACTAGATTTGTCTAAGATGCATATGGGCTTAGACTCTCTCTAATCAATCCTATATCTAACACCTCCCAAACTAGAATTTTTATTTTGTTGTCATCCTTTATGCCACTTGTTTAACAAACTCGAACTTGAAATAAAATATATGTGGCACCGACTTATATCCCTAACTTACAGGTATCCCTTACATGACTCATTTAAAACTAATTTATTTATGTGTTTATTTATCATGGGTCTAGATTGTTCTTTTATTGATACATGTTCATTGTGTTGATTGAATTTTGAAATGTTTCCTCTATTATCATCTTATTGATTATCTATTCTTCTTTATTTACCCATATATCTTCTTCCCTACTTCTTTTTCTCTCTCTTCCCCATGTTTCCCTATTTTTATGTGTTTATATCCATATTCGTGTCATTATGGTTATAGTCAATTTATTTATGGGCCCTTTTAACCCTTACATTAACTTGAGGTCTTAATTTAAATTCAAGAATCATATATTTATACATAAGTGCAATGGTGCATTTATGACAATCACAATCAAATAAAAATAAATTAAAATGAGGCCATGAAAAGCCACACACACACACACACACACACACACACACTTTTAAAGTAATAAAAATTAAAAGAGATGGCATAAATGCCAAAAAAATAATTTAAGGGGTATTGCTTTTAGCTTAGCTTCATTTCCTATAGGTAAAAGCCTCAAGAAATAATAAAATGGCTATGAAGCATTAGAATGACCAATAAAAATGAATTTTATGAAACTAAGATAGAGTTCAACTTTTAGGTAAAAAGAAGGAAAACAAAACGAGTATACAAATGGTTGCCTATTTTCTAAGATACATGTTTGCAAAATTGAAACACTAATTTTCTTTACTTTCTTCTAACTCGGTTGTTTTGTTTATTGTATGCTAAAGCTAAGGCCTAATATTTTGAAGAAATTTTATACATTATAGTGTGTCAAAGCTTGGAAAAAACTATTGTCTAGATCTTTTCACTACTGATTGTCTTAGTTTGAATAAGGCAAAACCTTTTCAAAACTATAATGGGTGAAAAATTGAGCAATTGATAGGATGGCCAAGTTAATTAATTTATTGTAGAGAAATAAAATTTTCATATTGTTGGTTGTCAAAAAGGACTTCAAGAAGAACAACAGTTAGGGGACAAGAAGTCCCTCCTCTTTAATGGTAGAGGTTCCCTTATTCAGAAACGAACTTATTTACACATATACAAAGCATGATTTTCTTGTGGAACTTGGATATTATGAAAGTGTTTTCTATAAGGATTATCAATCACAAAATAACCGAGGAATGAAAATGCGAGCGAGCGAAAGGCATCATTGAGAATTATAGATGTGAGTAATTCCTTATGCATGCGAAGTACTGATGAATTGGAACAAGATCATTTGTATCATATTAATAAGATGAAATTTGAAAAGACACAAAGTTCTGTAAATAACATCTGCAAGAATACAAAGCTTCTCAACATAATATAGACAAATGATCTAACAAGATTAAATGAATAGCTTAGGAATAAAGGAAACCAGATAGACAAAGAATGAAAAGTCCTTCTGTATTGATTTCTTTAAGATTTATTTACACTTTCCAGAAATAAGCCAAGTTCTCTCCTCTTCAAAATGGCAAGGAGAGGCCATTATATAGTTTACAAATTAGTTACTCTCGGTAACTACTTCTTTTAACTAATGATTAGTTAAAAGGTTCTAATCGAAATACCCCTGACTAATTACAAAAATCCGAGAGAAAGAAGGGGAAGAGAAGAGAAGAATTAGGAGAAGAAGACAGTGCTTATGACTAGGAGGGACCCACCGACTTTAAGATCCGTTGTCGAATCTCTTGACTCCTTTGCTATGTCTCTGCGCCACGTGGACCGATGTGTTGGCGATGGGCGAGTCCAAAATCCGAGGCACTTCTCCATTTCTTTGTCGAATTCGACATGAGTATGATAATCCTTGTTCGCTTCCTCTATAGCCGATTGAAGAGAGCAGATCTCCTTCATCTTTTCCTTGGAAATGGAACTCTCCTTGAATAGATCCCCTTTGACAAAAGCTCTGAATTAAGCTTTGATTTCTTGTAAAGTGAGAGGCACACCAGAAGTCTCATCATGAAGATGGCAATGTATATCTTTAAAGGAGATATAACTAGTGTTTTGAAGGCCTCACCCTTACTCGACTATTCCTTAATTCTCCTAAAGCCTCCTCAGGACCTTGATCTTCCAATCCACAGCCTGTAGACTAGGACT
Organism: Taxus wallichiana var. yunnanensis; assembly: GCA_018340775.1. Classification (NCBI taxonomy): domain Eukaryota; kingdom Viridiplantae; phylum Streptophyta; class Pinopsida; order Cupressales; family Taxaceae; genus Taxus; species Taxus wallichiana. The sequence goes on from CM031236.1 coordinate 681,479,139, forward strand.
TTGACAAATTATCCTTTGTATCTTCAAAGACCTTGCTTGCCAACAAAATGTTTTCATTTGTTTGTCCCATGAGGCGGAGGTCTCTTATGTAAATTGCTCCAAAGTTTAAGTTCTTTATCAATGCTCCCGATAGTGGAGGAGAGCTTATGTTGTAAATTACTCACCTTTCCGTGGAGTTTGAAGGCTTCATCGTGAAGTTTAATCCTGCTGACCAACATATCATCCACCATGGCCTCCATAGCCCTTCCATATCTGAGAATACTTGTGCATGTCTTTAATACTCTACACTTCATCACGGCTCGAATTACAAGTGGTGGAAGAGTAGTCAATGGGGTAGGATCAAAACTTTATCCTTGGATAGCAGGGACTTGATGAAACTTGTAAGAATATGGGCTTGTTCCTCCAACATTGTTCAATGGTTTGCTGCCCTTTCTCTACACTCCCAATGACTCGTGTATTGTTTTCTGAAGATTATGGATCTCACCTTTAGGGGTAGACTCTCCCATGGGAATTCTTGAGAGTTCAGGTCGGACGCTTGCAAATCTTGCTTTGGCTTATCTATCTTAGGCTTGGCTATCTCTAGGAATTGTTTTCCTTGAGCATTAGACACTATCTTGGAGGTAATTCTAGATTTTTGGCTCGAGAAGGAGGAGTAGTGCCTATAACAAGGCTGCCTGACATCAAAATTTGGTCCCTGAGATCCGGGAGGAAGACTTTCTCTTCCCTACATCACAACAAATTTTGCACCCATGCAAAAAGAGGAAGAGGAGGAAGAAGGTGAGGCAAGAGGGCCAAGAGACGAGAGAACTCATGGTGCCCAAGGTTTTCACTCTTTGTTGCCTCAAGTTGAGATATGAGTGGAGCGCTTGGGGCTCTGGTGCGGAGGAATCACGGTGCTTGGAAGTTCGGTGCTCTGGACTTCTTTATCCTTATCCATTGGAGCTTCGGGGGCACTTGCAGGAGGCGGCACTTCACTCTCTTCACTTTCACCGAGAACAATAATGTTCTCTCGGTCTGAAGGCAGTCCGCATGCTTCCTCGGGGAGTCTTTTCCACAGGTTCCTTCTTAACTTCTTTGAATTTCTTCGATACACACGGGTGGATGAGGAAGGAGTAGAGGCTGCAGTCCTTGAGTTGAGGGTGGAGGGTTTGCGGGTGCTTGATCTAGGTGTCGATGCTTCCCTCCTTGGTGTTGAAGCCTCCTTTAAGGAGGATTCCCACGAGTGCCTCCTAAGCTCACGAACTTTTCTATCAAACCGGATCTTGGTCCTGACTAAAGGCTGGAGCCGGGATTTCAGCCAAATCATCCTTCTCCTTCGAACCAATCCAAGTCCTCCGAGGAGTGTGTTTGACCACATTGTCATACTCATATGAGTACATGTCGAGTTGTCATCTTGAAGCCCTTCAGGAACTTGGTTCAAATTAAGCTCTTGGATTAATTAGAGGAAAACTGCCATAATGCCTCCTCTCGGCTTCAAAATCATCGGCCACGGATCATTGATAGTCTTACGTATGCCGCCTTATGATGATAGGTGATCTTAATGTTACTGCTCGATAAACTTCTTCAAGTCAAAACAAGTTCTTGGCTTGAAGAAATGGACAGTGATGGGAGCTAGGGCTCTTTCTATATTTTGTGCGTCCAGGGCTATTTTGCAGGTGTAGTTTCCCAAAGAGATGGGGAAATGCAAGCCAGTAATTTTCTTATCCCTGCAGGTTCTATGCAATTTGTCTAATTGCCTGCACACTTCTATCAAGGCCATTTTGTCATTGCAGAACATAGGGAGTTTGAGAGGAGTGCTCTCGTAACCAGCAAGCCTGATATAGGAAAATTTTCTGAATTGAATAAAATAAGCACCGTAGTGCGATATCAGACTCATGGCTTCATCAGAAAATCTTCTCGTTGTGTCACTCTCAAGAAGTGGACAATGTACATGGTGAAAGCGTCATTCACCCTTCGGAAATTGCGATTCTTTGGTTTTAGGGTTAATGCAGGCGTGAGGCATACACGGGGTCATCCTGTGAGCATCGATGTATGAAAAGCCAAACCATTGCCTCGATCTTCGCTAGAGTATACATCAGGTATGAAGTCATATAGAATTTCTTTGTTTCTTTGCACATTTGTGATTTGCTCTCCGCTAGGTTCATACCGACGATCTTTGCCCATTGATATTCTCGAGTTCCCTCGCACACCATATTGATAAGTGGGCACATCCAGAAATGGAACTCATTGGTAGAGGGTAAGCCCATAACCCGAGCCAGGAGGATTATGAAATATGATAGTTCTTCGTTGAAATCGGCACAAAACAGAACCTTGGATAGATGAGATGCCCCCTTCTTAGGGTTTTTAGCGAGGACTTCGCCACTCGCGCATTATAATTATCACTATCTTGATTGAAAAGGGCACGTGCTTGATTAGGAGATAACTATAGCATTGTCCATTTCGGAATCCTTAGTGCGGTGCGATGGTGGTAACGTCAAGTTTGGCGATGAGCTCCCGTGCGTGTTTGTCAACTCACTCGAATCGGGGTTGAAATGAGCCCCCGCATGAGAGCACTATGTTCGCGCATTACACCGAGATAGGAAACCACCGGCCAAAGCCAGGACCAACATCATGAATCATCATGTACCATTGGTGAGCGGTTTATATGTCCTGTCATCCTTGTCTAAAAATCCCCAAAGTCAAGGTGGCGAACTTCACCTGTCCCCGATATCGGGAGCAGACGGACTCGAGTGGTGAAATTTGTTCTACCAGTAGAATTTGATCTTCATGTTGATAGTAACTCGGAGAGCAAAGTTCTGCAAGCTAGACTTGGGATGGAATTGCAGGGGAATGGATACGCGCGCGAGGAATTTTGGTTGCGAGGGTTCGAGCACGATAGATAGCATGAAAGCGGTGTGCAAAAATGCATAAGGGCGATTTCATTACATAGCCATTTAGGAGAGAGAAAGGCAATAAATGCGCATTAAATTCATATCTACCAAATTGACAAGCAAGATATTCGGGTAGAGTGGGAAAAATAGCACGAATGGCACTTTCGGTTCATTTGGGACACGAGGACGCCTTGAAAGCGCATGAAATCTGCGGTTCACCGATTCGGGCGATGCGGGGAAAAGACGCACAAATGCTTTTGGGACATGCGGGACGAAAGTACGCGGAATACGCGATTCGGCCGAATCGGACGAAAAGGGAACAACGGGTCCGGGCGAACTTGGGACATGTAGGACAAAAAGTTCCGACGGGCCCGAAAAGAACAGACTTCGGGTAAACTGACCGATCGGGAGCAGAGAGCCCAAATGAACTTGGGACACGCGGGACAAAATGTCCGACAGGCCCGAAAAACACACAAAATGACCCAAAAATGTAGATTTTCCCAATTTCTTGACTTTTCACATTACCAGGACAACAGAAAAGACACTTAACCTCAAAATTTTAATTTTCAACTTCTTAAAAGCAGGGGAATTTTGAGTGGACAACACATATAATTAGAGTTTTTATAATGGAATATATTTAACATTCTAAATTAAATATGAAGAATGCAAATTATCTAATAAAATCATGTTATGTAATGTTAATGAAATCATAACATAGAAAGTTGTCGCACCCCGACTCTACAAACTTACATTAAATGGGTTTACTAAAAAAGCTTTACAAGGCTTATGCAATTTTTATTATATCTTTACTTTTATTCCTCTTAACTTTTCAAAAGATACTTAGCAATCGGGGATGAGGTCAAGATTGTGCCATGGGTGAATTTAGTGGAATGGAACCCCTTAGTCCTTGATAACTAAGTCTAAGAATTTTATACACATGACATGTACAAGCTTCAAACTTCAATACAAAATATATGATCTTTAACCATTAACATTCCAAGTTTCGAGAATAGTTAATTTTACTTCCACAATGTGTAAATTGTATCATACAACGAAAACTTCCACCAAAGAAATTATGCATTCAAAACATAAATGGAATTGTTCATAAACAAGAAGTGGCACAATAACAAATGATAAGTTCATTCTTCATGATCGGGACAAAATCTTTCACTTAAAGATGAATGTATCGTAAAAGATCCATAATGTGTATATATGATTCGCAACCCGCTTTTTTATTTTGTGAGATAGATACATTCAATACTTTAAAATTAATGTGCTTTGCTTATTTAAAGAGCATCCCCATGTAAAAATTATTTAGAGAAAAATATCTAGTATTTATTTGTTCTATTGATTAGATAATTGAAAGTGATTAGTGTTGAGAAGCCTATATTATATGGGACACATGCTAAACTACGTTGTATTTGGTATTTTGTTCTTTAAACTATGCTTAATCCTAGGGCCTTGATACTAACAGAGAGATAACTTAGATCCCTAATAACTTCCTCAAGTTTTTACAATTTTACAAGGTGTTATGGGTATATTAGAATTTTAAGGAGATTTTTTTCCGGAAGACAAGTGGCCGAGGTTTTAGAGTAACAAATGAGACAAATAAGATCAATAAATTTGTTTCATCGTATCTACGAGTTGTCAAAATTGTATTTTTATAGTTCTTATCTTACAACCAAATGAGTTGTACTATACACCATTTTTTTAAGTTCAATTTACCTTATTATTGGCCTTATTCTATTTTTATGAATATCTACTTCTTATGATTATCTTTGAAAATATAACTAGATTTGTATGCTCTAAAACCTGATTTTTTCTAGATATTTAAAGTATTTCCCTTTCCTTTTCTAGACATTTGAAAATATAACTAGAGTTGTACTTTGTCACTCTCGAACCCACTTTCCGCATACACGTTATTGGAATGACTTCATTTGTTTAAAGATATAATTATCATTCAAAAATATCTTCGGATATTAAATTCACTCTAAAATCTTTTAATACTCTTCAAGTTAATAGTGTTCAAACTCAGGGTTTTTAGATGCCTTCCATTCCTCTCTTCCACTCCTTCTTGTACTACTCTGATTGAAATTTCGAAAACAAAATTTGTCAATCAAGGGGATGTAGCTCATATGGTAGAGCGCTCGCTTCGCATGCGAGAGGCACGGGGTTCGATTCCCCGCATCTCCACTAGACATTCAACTCGGCACCTGAGATTGTTATAATTTCTTTTAACGCCTATGCGTAGGGTTCATTTTGACAGTTGCAAAAAAATTGAGAAAAATTGAGAAGAGCATTGTTTTTAAAAAAAAAAACTTTGATGTTACGTGGTTAGATTTAATGTGTGCTTTGTGTTGTGTGATTACATATTCTTTTAATTTTTTTGTTTTATATTTGGCTTGTTTTTAAAGCGTTTTTCACCTAATTGATCAAAGCATTAGATGGGATATAATGATCTATGATGTTTTAAAATTATTGAACATTATTTTACAATTTTCATAATTTAGAGAGTCATTAAAATTGTTTCGTGTTCTTTAATTTTTTAATTGAACTCGAAGTAAATAGGAAAAATGTTAGAGGGGTTTAATTATTGTGATTGGAAGCCAACATTACGATTGGGTTTCGAACCTAAAATCTATTGGATTTTTCTTGCTTTTTTATTTTGGCCATTTTAAGTGTAAATTACACTCTAAGTAAATAATACTGAGTTGAGATTGAGATGGTAAAGTACAACACAAATAAAAATATTATTTTGGTAGGAAGAATCTAAGCCATGGAACATGTGTGGTACATACATGTATTTAATTCCCACATCTAAAAGCCAATTTCCAATGCAAGTTAACAACGTTGATTGAGAGAGGCCTCATATGGCTAAAGAAAGGCATAGTACAATGTTGTTCTTAAGCTTGATACTTTCTTTTTATTAAGTTGGCTCTAGTTACACAATACTTATCTCAACATATTTACACACTGCCCCGAAAGATTCTCTCCTTGTTTTCTTCTCGATATGGAGAATATTTAATCAAACCATCTAGTTATGTGCCGAAATATGTTTCAAGTTTTTGAACCTATTGGATTTTTCCTTTTTTTATTTTGGCCATTTTAAGTGCAAATTACACTCACATAAATAATGTGGTTGAGATCGCTCGATAGTAAAATGTAGCACAAATAAAAATACTATTTGGGTAGGAATAATCTAAGTCGTGGAATAGGTGTGGTACATGCAAGTATTTAATTCCCACATCTAATGGCCAATTTTAAATGCAAGTTAATGGCATTGATTGAGAGACCCCTCATATGGCTAAAGACATAGTACATTGTTGTTCTTAAGCTTGATACTATTTTTTAATTAAGTTGACTCTTGTTACTCAATACTTATTTCAACATATCCAAACACTGCTCTGAAAGATTCTCTCCTTGTTTTCTCCTCGATATGGAAAATATTTTAATCAGACCTTCTAGATATGTGCCAAAATATCTTTCCAAATTTGTCAACTCTCAAAATAAATAAAAAAACTAGACCAACCTATCAAAGTTACTATATTAAAAGTGTCATGATTCTACCTACATTGGAAATAAATAACTCTCTATAAACCATGGAAAGACCATCTTATCCATCTTTCCTTTTTTGTAGAAGAATTTCTACCATGAAAAAGGACCTACCCAACATTAATACATCCCATACATTAACTTTTTTTACTTTTTCCATCTCATATTTCTAACTTGTGGAAATTGTTTCGTATTTTGTGCTACATAAATATCTCATGAACCACTTCATTATTAAATTTCTAAAATAATGCCCATGTTGTGTTGTGCAAGTTCAAACATCACCTCTCTACTCTAAAATATTGCAAAGAATGGACCCACGATAGTGTATTGTTGTTTACATTGACATACACACCCAAAAGGCTTTGAAAAAAAATCCATGTGTTGAGTATTATGTTTCAATTTAAAAATGATGATTTATGATGTTGTATGTTCACTCAACGAATGTTTTAATGCCAAGCATGCATTTTCAAATCCAATGTACCATGATCAAAAGTGTAAGGCTAATTATTCATTATAAGCTAACAACCTGCGCCTGGGTGGTGCACTAAAGATGTTGATAGGGACACGTTAAAGAAGTTAAAGTTGAAGGTGGAGCATTGGGACTTCAAATTAAAAATCCATGCTTTTTATTGGATTTGTAACTTTTATGGATTATTGTAATCATATTGCTATGTTTTTACTAACATAAGCGTGGAAGAAAAACAAAATAAAATGGTAAACACAAGTGAAAATAGGGTACATGCTTCTTGTAGGATCAATGACTCAAGTGTATAGACATCCACAATCCAACGACAACACTTATTGGTTTTATTGATGTTATATTGTCCTGTTAACAAAAAGGATAAGTTAGAAGACTAGAATGGGATGAAGGTCATGACAGAAAAGGAAGAAACCCGTTAGACTCAAATATACACAAGGTTCATTTTTGTAGGTAGTGGTGAAGGAGACTCTACAAATCCTCTAAGGCTAGGGTGAATGTGGATGTCAGTTCAATGGCCCAAGGATTACCCCCTTAGGCATGAGTCATCATGGTTGCTTAGTATCCTACAAAGAGCTCAACCTTTGATTGAGGTTAGACATTAAAAGATTGTATTACCTCCTCTACTAGGCCTACGCATTGTGTAAAAACTATACTTTCTCTTGGGAATGTTGGCTAACTCATTCACAACATTTCATGAATTTGTTTGAGGCCCTCTAATTGTATAATGAGATAATATCTCTACTTTGTTCTATTACATGATTCCATATGGCCCTTTTTAGACTTACGCCACTATCCTCCCAACTGGGCCAAAATGAGAGTTTAGAGAAGGGCATATACAACAACCAAAGGTTAATGAAAGGTTGATTTCATAGATATTTTAATCATACCTTCTAGATATGTGCCAAAATATAGTTTGTCAACTCTCAAAATAAATAAAAACTAGACCAACCTATCAAAGTTACTATATTAAAAAGTGTCATAATTCTACCTACATTGGAAATAAATAACTCTCTATAAACCATGGAAATACCATCTTATCCATCTTTCCTTTTTGTAGAAGAATATCTACCATGAAAAAGGACATTAAAATATTGTATTACCTCCTCTCTACTAGGCCTACGCATTATGTAAAAACTATACTTTCTCTTGGGAATGTTGGCTATCTCATTCACAACACTTCATGAATTTGTTTGAGGCCCTCTAATTGTATAATGAGATAATATCTCTACTTTGTTCTATTACATGATTCCATATGGCCCTTCTAGACTTACGCCACCATCCTCCCAATTTGGGCCAAAATGAGAGTTTAGAGAAGGGCATATACAACAACCAAAGGTTAATGAAAGGTGGATTTCATAGATATTTTAATCATACCTTCTAGATATGTGCCAAAATATAGTTTGTCAACTCTCAAAATAAATAAAAACTAGACCAACCTATCAAAGTTACTATATTAAAAGTGTCACGATTCTACCTACATTGGAAATAAATAACTCTCTGTAAACCATGGAAAATCCATCTTATCCATCTTTCCTTTTTGTAGAAGAATATCTACCATGAAAAAGGACCTACCCAACATTAATACATCCCATACCTTCAATTGTTTTATTTTTTCCATCTCATATTTCTAACTTATGGAAATAGTTTCATATTTTGTGCTACATAAATATCTCATGAACCACTTCATTATTAAATTTCTAAAATAATGCCAATGTTGTGTTGTGTAAGTTCAAACATCACCTCTCTACTCTAAAATATTACAAAGAATGGACCCACTATAGTGTATTGTTGTTTACGTTGCGTAGACACCTAAAAGCCTTTGAAGAAAAATCCATGTGTTGAGTATTATGTTTCAATTTTAAAAATGACGATTTATGATGTTGTATGTTCACTCAACGAATGATTTCATACCAAGCATGCATTTTCAACTCCAATGTACCATGATCAAAAGTGTAAGGCTAATTATTCATTGTAACTAACAATTGCACCTAGGCGGTGCACTAAATATGCTGATATGGATGCGTTGAAGAAGTAAAAGTTGAAGGTGCAAGTGTTGGGACGTCAAATTAAAAATCCATACTTTTTATTGGATTTACAAATTTTATGGATTATTGCAATCATATTGTTATGTTTTTACTAACATAAGCATGGAAGAAAAATAAAATAAATTGGTAAACACAAGTGAAAATAGGGTATATGCTTCTCATAGGATCATTGACTCAAGTGTCTAGACATCCACAACTCCAACGACAACACTTTTTGTTTTTGTTGATGTTATATTCTCTGTTAACAAAAAAGATAAGTTAGAATAAGAGAATGGGATGAAGGTCATGACGGGAAAAGGAAGAAGCCTCTCGGACTCAAATATACACAAGGTTCCTTTTTGTAGGTAGTGGTGAAGGAGACTCTACAAATCCTCTAAGGCCAGGGAGAATGCGGATGTCAGGTTTAATGGCTCAAGGATTACCCCCTTAGGCATGAGTCATCATGGTTTCTTAGTATCCTACAAAGAGCTCAATCTTTGATTGAGGTTAGACATTAAAAGATTGTATTACCTCCTCTACTAGGCCTACGCATTGTGCAAAAAACTATACTTTCTCTTGGGATTGTTGGCTAACTCATCCACAACATTTCATGAATTTGTTTGAGGCACTCCAATTGTATAATGAGATAATATCTCTACTTTGTTCTATTACATGATTCCATATGACCCTTTTTAGACTTGCGCCACCATCCTCCCAACTGGGCCAAAATGGGAGTTTAGAGAAGGGCATATACAACAACCAAAGGTTAATGAAAGGTGAATTTCATAGATGTATTTGTCAGTATAGGAGGTGGAAAGACCCCATGTGTCGATCTTTTGTTCTAAAAATTACCACTCACTGCATAATAATATAAATAAACCCACAATTTAATAGTCCTCTATTCTTTTTAAAAATGGAGATTGAAAAAGTAGACACCACACTAATTTATACACCGAAAAGGTAGGGCAATAAGGAATCATCCACAAACATTATTGCATCATACCAGTTGAATCTATAATGTTAACAAGTAATTTAATATTTTTCAACCTTGTCTTTCTTTATGAGATATCTCCATAGTACGTTGCCTTAATGAACTACACACCGCATGACCCCTTTGTCCATCAAACAATTGAAAAAATGGTGCTCGATTAACATGTGCCTAGTCGTATTAAAAATATTTTTGCATTGGTTCCCCTAGGATTTTAGTCTCCCTTGAACTCTCCATTCTCAAACCCCCTTCTGATCACCCCTCATTGTCTTTTTATATTTCACTCCCTCAAATTTAACTTCTTTGATGCATCTCTTTCGATGTTTCCATTGTACGGATTCGCATGTGATTGCTAGTGTAATCTCTTTTGTTAAAAATAACTTTCTTTTGTAGTCCATAAAATTTACATGAGTTATTTTCGGTCCTAGTGAGGACCTAATAAAAGACCCTTTTCTTAAGCCATAGAATAAGCTGATATATTTAATTAAATATTAACTTCCATATATTAATAATATATGAAGTATAAGATGTAAATTAACATGGAGAATTAATACAAAATTAACCTTTCTTTATTCGTTGATGAAGAGTCTTTATCAATGACTTATTAATGTATACAACATGTAATCCATTAGCAAGATGTACAATCATATGTGAGAACTAGTGACATGACCTCCTTATAAAGATAACTATTTGAAGGTCCGTATTCACATGAACTAACTATTTTTAGAAAAATTATACATAAATTGTCTTTACAACCACCCCGATGCAAATAACGTATGTAAAGTATAAAAATATAACTTCGTGAAGCACCATATTCATATGGACATAATTTTTAGGATAATTAGTGTTAGTGCAAAATCACAACACCCCCAAATGAATCGCCGATCGATATGCTTTCCTAAGGCATAGTCATTTGGTGTGATTCGCATAACATTGAGTTTCCCCAAAGTGTGGGACTTTGCAAATGGGAAAATCTCTAGATTAAAGACTGGTTCCTATTCCTCTGTTTAGGTGCATGCGTGGAAACTTGCAGAGGACCTATTCCTAAACCTAATCTAAGTTTCACCAAAGAGACATGGATAAAAGGGATACAAGGATTCAAAACTAAGTTACAAGGTGATGCACCAAAGAAATGATGAACATTAGTTTTCTTTGATAGACACAAACCAAAAAAATGCATTCAATAATCAAGCCTGAGATAACTAGATTTATAATGGAAGATAAGATGAGAGCAAAGGAGACAAGAAAGGATCTAAAATCAATCACAAATGTGTTTTATTACTCTGTAGATTGATAAAATGCATTACAAATGGCCAGAAGATAGGAAACATATTGCAATTTAAATGGAAGGTCTAAACTCCACGAATTCCTTTGCCAGAAGGAAAGGGGAGCCTGCAAAAACAAAAGAATGTCCAACCCTTTACAATGAGTTTCGACCCTATTTTATAAATTCAACACAGAGGGGAGAAAGAGAGAGATAGGAAAAAATAGTTCCGAGGCTCAACCACCGCTATTAATGCCTCCCATAAAATCTGCCCCCAAATCTATCTTGACTACATCAATTTCTTATTCGGTGCCTTGAAGGAGGAGGAAACGGCGGATCAGATCGAATCCGATCTAGTTATTGAGGCAAAATAGATCTGCATTAATGGCTCTAAAGATGTTTCCCCATTTTATCCCACCTAACATCCTTAAAATTAAAGTTTGAGATCTCCATGGGGTAGATGAGGTGAGATATTTCTAACGGTGTAGATTTCTTTGGATTTCAAGCCCAGTCGAAAGATATGCCCCTTCGAAATTTGTATCGGGTCCATACAAAAAGGTGGGAAAACCGGTTCGAAAATGGGCCCCCTTTTAAAATGGGACATGTGGAGGGATGGTGCATGTTTGAGGGTGGCCTCTGTATTTTTCTCTTGGAATGGCATGGGGCTGACACGTGGCTTCCTCCACCGGCCTACTCAATTTCTATGTTTTTGGCTAAGTCTTTTGTTCGGCAGGTCATATATCTTGACCAGGGACACGCGGAAGTCTAGCGCTTGTCTAGAAACCCTCTCTTTATTTGACCCTTGAGTTAGTGCCATTTAGACACTTGGCACTCTCCATCGGCCTGCCACCATGCATTGACTATTCAACCCGACTTTGTCCCCTTTTTGAGACTGGATGCGTGGAGGCTCGCGCTCGCTTAAAATCCCGATCAAGATTTTCCTTTGAAGGAGTGTTGGGTTGACACTTGGAAGCCTTTGTAGGTCTTTAGATTTTTCAATGACCTCCCTCTACCTTTTCGAACCTTGGACTACGTGGCGAGCTGACACTCGTTTGAGCCTCCACTTTGGATTTACCCTTGGAGATGCACCGCTTGGACACGTGGTAGTCTCCACCAACACTTCTATACTTAGCCTTTTTGAGGCCCACCCTATCCACCTTTTGACCTCTATTGACCATTTTCTATGTGGAGGGTTGGTTAAGTTTGAGTCTCCACCTTGGGCTCCCATTTTGGAATTGCGTTGAGCTGACACTTGGCCCCTTCCGCCGAGTCAGAGACTTTTTCAACGACCGTGCAAATTTTTGGGGCTCTGGACGCGTGGAAGCCTGGGTTGTCATTTGATCTTCCCTTTTTGGATTCAACTTTGGAGAAGCACCGTGTTGACACGTGGCTCTCTCCATTGCCTCCTCCATACTTAGTCGATTTTGGACTCGTTCTGAACTATTTTGAGCCCGAAGACTTCAGATCTTCACTGTTTCTTCTCTTTCTTGCTCTGGCTTCTCTGTGACATTGCTCCTCCTTCTCTGACCCTGTTATTCTATTTCCAAGCCCACCTGTAACCCATTAAATAGATTTAAGACATGGATTCATTGACAGAGCCGTTTCTTCTCTTTCTTCTTGCATAGGATCATTTAGTCTTTTGCAGGCCCGCCACTCCATTGTTGAGTCCTTCTGTAACTTGTTTACAAGATTTAAACGTGTTTTCTCTGGTTCTTTTTGTGCGGGGTCATGGCTGATCCAATACTTTTCCCGGGGTGAAATATGGATAACAATTTGGCGACTCACAAGGGTATTTTCCTACTAGATGAAAAGACCAATTACCTTGTCATATCCGTTGGGCATGGAGTCGAGAACGACAGTCTGATACTGATCCTGCCTCTAATTCATGAGCCTGACTGTTTACACTCTCAATTTTCATAAGAAATCTCGAAATGATGGTTTCTGAGAGTAGAAAATTTCTTTGACTCGGGGCTTCATCTATCTCTGAATGGGTTGTGCAAGAGCAACAAAACAACACCACAACTATATACAAAATTTGAAATCATACATGCTCCAAGTAGAACATGCAGAGCATGTAAAGCACTTAGGAGAAAAGCAACCTAAACTATAACAAGACAATGTGCACACACACTTAGATGATCGAAAACCAAATTTAACTAGCAATTGTGCACACACATTTTTCTTGCTTTGTATTGATTTTCGATGTAAAATTTGAGCATTATATCCTTTTGTATTTTTAATAAAAGAATAAAAAACTACAATCTTGTGCAAATATTGAAAGAAATGAATAGGATTCACCAGTGATTTTGATAATTGATAACGGAGTTCGGCGCTTGAGGCCTACGTCTCCAGGTCCGGTTGAATGGGACCGATCTATTAAAATATTGAAAATAATTATTTACAAATAATTCTACAAAATTCTGACCTTCTCACAATCTTCCTCTGTCAAAAATAATAGGGGTTGCTTTTTACATCTCCTCCAAATTCCACTCCTAGCTCAAGTTATGAGCATTACAATAATTTTACACAGTTCCGAATGCTATACAAATATAATATACCTCCTTTTATATTGTTTCCAAACAGCTGGCACATTGGTTAGGCGCCTATACTTTTGGATGGGAGGTCAGCTGTTCCAATCCCCTCCACTTCTCCTCCTTCTCCTAGGCACATTTTAAGAGTTTTATCCCACATTGTGGGGTCGTTAGAATAGGTAAGCATTTATTAAGGCATGGTGGGGCGGTTTGAATTGGCTTAAGAGCCACCTATATTCCTATGTGGAGGGCGCGTTACTTGGGACAACACATGGTTTGTATTTTAGGTGCTAATAATAGATAATGCGTGGATATTGGTATAATCAATATGCAATGCGTGGACAATTTGAATTTGAGGATTATGCGTGGTCGAGTTGGATAAAGAAAATGCGTGGATAGTGGTATAAGCAATAACAAATAGGCATGGGAAATTTGCATAATTTAAATAATGCCTACCTAAATGTCCACATGCATGGCGCAAAAAGGCAATTGTAGGAGTTTATATACACAAGTTGGTTTAATGATTAAATGAGAAGGAGGCAAGGCACCCCTCCATAATCGAGTAGATTTGCATATATGGAGGTAAATCTAATCGGAAAGCGTTGTTACCAATTTTTCCAATATTTGGAACAAACCATACCGTATAGGTTTCAATTTTTACCTTCACTGTCATCGGTCTTTCCTTGTGATGTGAAGCAAAATGAATCACCAACTTTGAACTTGTGATCGGGTTCTATGTTTATCATGCCTAGCTTTGTACTTAGCCCGGCTTTTCTCCAATTGTTCACGGACATCGATGAACTGTTGTATTCTCTGCACAAATCTTTTACCCTTGTCGGGATCACTGCACCATTAACAACAGTTTCATGTCCATAATATATATCTAATGGAGAATTAGGAAGATATCCATAACAAGTCTCAAATGGAGACTTCAAAGTAGAAGAATGTAAGGCATAATTATAAGCATGTTGCACATAATAAAGATGTTCATCCCATAATTTAGGATGTTTGTTACTATAGCCCCTAAGTAATTGTACCACTATGCGGTTTACAACCTCTGTTTGACCATCGATCTTGTGGATGAAAAGCAGTGCTCTTTTTCAATTTTGTGTCCATTAACCCCCACAATGTTGACCAAAATTCCCAAGAAATCTAGAATCCCGATCAGATATGATTGAAGTAGGTAAACCAAAATGAACCCAAACAAACTGAAAAAATAAATGTGCAGTTCCCTCACCAGTTATTTGTTTAGTACATGGAACCAACACACACATTTTGCTAAATCTGTCCACTACCACATATAAGTAATCATGTTTCTTCCGTGTCATGGGCAAGCCTCCTACAAAGTCCATGGAAACACTTTCCCAAGGCCGTGTTGGAATAGGAAGAGGAGTGTAAAGTCCTAATTTCCTATTACTTGGCTTGCTTGTGGCACAAAGAACACATCCCTTAATATACCGGTTTACATGTTCATGCATTCTAGGCCAATAGCAATATTTTTGTAAATGTGCAACTATCTTACTAACACCAAAATGCCCTAAAATAAGAGAAGTATGTGCTTCCCTAATCATATGCACACGCTCATTTTCTGGAATACAAAGTTTTCCAGAATGATATAACAATCCTTCATGCAAATGATAATCTTTTTCTCCTACTTGTTTCCCACTTACTAGATCCTCATACACTTCTCTAAAATCAACATCATTTACATATTGTTCCTTGTAACTAACATGAGCCAAAGAACTATGCTGCAAAAGGATAGATGCTACTACCACTGGTGGTCTGGATAACATGTCGGCAACCTTGTTTTGAATACCTTTTTTATACCTGATTACAAGATGAAATTGTTGCAAAAATCCCATCCACCTGAAATGTCTAGACTGCTGCAATTTGGTTTGTGTTTGTAAGTATTGAAGCGGTTGATGGTCAGTATGGATAATTGTTTCTTTTCCCATTAAATAATGCTTCCACTTTTTAACACTTTGAACCAAAGCATACAACTCTTTATCATAAGTTGGATAGTTTCTTACTGCACTTGTAAAGGTTTCTGAATGGTAACACACTGGTCATTTATTACGCATCAAAGCGCCCTATTGCGTAGTCACTAAGCATCCGTCTCAATCTCAAATGAATGTTGTAAATCCGGAAGTGCCAAGATCGGAGCGGTACTTATCTTCTCTTTCAGTGTATCAAATGCTTTTTGTTGTTTTCCTCCCCACTGAAAGACTTGTTTAATACTTGTCAAAGCATGCAAAGGAGATGCAATATATGAGAAGTTAGCAATAAATTTCCTCCAGATCTTGAATCGCACCTAGAAAATTCTAACTTCCGTCACATTTGTGGGACTAGGCCATTTCACAATAACCTCTATTTTTGCGGGATCAATTCTCAATTCTCCATTTCCTACAATATAACCCAAGTAAATTAAAGTTGTTTTTCCAAATTCACATTTTGACATCTTCAAATACAATTTCTCTTTCCTTAGTGCATCTAAGACTTTCGGATGTGTTTTACATGTTCATCCCATGACTTACTCGAAAATAAGAATATCATCTAAGTAGACAATAACGAAATTATCAATGAATGGTCTAAAATTTCATTCATAACTCTCATGAATGTTGTCGGTGCATTCGCACAAATCAAAAGGCATCACTAACCATTCAAACAATCCCTGTTTTGTTTTAAAAGCGAGTTTTTCCAAACATCACCTTCTGAAATTCTTAGTTGGTGATAACCACTTCTTAAGTCTAACTTAGTGAAATAAATTACATTCTTTAATTGATCCGAAGAAATCATCTATTCTAGGAAGAGGGTAACGATTCTTTATAGTAATCTTGTTTAAAGCACGGAAATCAACACACATTCACCAAGTGCCATCCTTATTAGGAACTAATATAATTGGTGATCCACATGGGGATGTACTTGGATGAATTATACCTTGAGCCAAAAGTTCCATTACCTGTCTCTTGATTTCCTCATTCTCTACTACTGACAACCTGTACATTTTGATATTGGGAAGAGGTGCATCCTGAAGCAACTGTATCTCATGTTGAACCCCTCTTTTGGGAGGTAGACCTTGTGGATCCTGAAAAACATCATCAAAATTAGAAACAATTTTTACCAATTCATCCTTATGTTTTAGATCACAAGTCTCAAAATCCATCTCATTTTCTTTCTCTTTGGCTTTGACCACCATGAGCACAAAACTTTTGCTTGAGTTTACAAGCCTTTTCATTTGACCTCAGCGATTTACAAGGATAGATTATTCTTTTCACGGTGAGCTCTAACAATAAACTCAATTCCATCCTTTACAAGAAAATATTTATTTTCTTCCCTATAGAAGATTGCTTTATGATCATACAAATTAGGACTTCCCAAAACCACCCCACAAATATCCAAAGGAACTACATCCAATTCAACCTCATCATTAAACTTGTCTGTAATGGCAAAACTGAAAGTACAAGTTTTAGTTACTCGATTTTGCATCATCACAAACCCGGCCCAAAGGATACGGCTTAGGATGTGGTTTAGTTTTGAGTCCTAGTTTCTTAACAACCTCCTCAGAAATTAGATTAGCTTGAGATCCACTATCAAAAAGAGTATCAATTTTCATATGCTTTGAAATTACTCTAATGTGGAAAAGCTCATTTCTTTTCTTATCATCAGGTATAGTTTGTTTACTAGAAGAAGATGCAACATCTCGTAGTGCTTATTGTTGGAAATTGAAAGAGTTGATTTACCTTGAAAACTCATAGTTGTGATTTTGGTTTCATCACCTGAATCAGAACCAAGATCATGCACTACAGTGTTTGTTTTCTTTTCTTTTCCTTTCTTAACCATCCATTTAGGCTTCTTTTCAGGATGTAATTTCCAACATTTAGACTCATCATGGTTTTTTTTACAATGATTACAAAATGGTTTTTCATCTTCCTTCTTAACAGTAGAGTTTGTTTTATGCTTACCCTTTCCTTTTCCTTGTTCTTTCGAACCTTTTCCTTCAGATTGCTTGTTCTTCTGATTAAAAGAAGAGAAAGAGGACTCCTTTGTCATTTTCCCTTGTGCTTCCAGATGGGTTGCTTGAACACATACTGCATCAAGATTAGTAGGACCTAAAACAAGTATCATATGTCTTAGATAACTATGCAATCCACCAATATATTTGAGAAGTGTTTCTTCTGTGTTTAGGGAAATTCCCATAATTAGAGCCCTTTTCCTAAATTCTTGTGTGTATTCTTTAACACTTTGTCCCTTAGTTTGTCTTAATGTTTGCCAATCCATCATAGCTTGTTGCTTATAACCAAGAGGATAAAATTGTTTCCTAAGATTTGAAACAAATTCAGACCAAGAAGTGATTTCTATACCTTTGTTTTCTTCCACTTCCTGAAGCTTACTCTCCCACCAAATGAGTGTTGTGCCACCCATCCGAAGAGTTGCCAGATGAATCTTTGCTTCATCATCAACAATTCTCTGAACCCTGCAATATACTTCTATTTGCTTGACCCAGTTATCCAACTTCTCTACATTTAGCTCTCCAGTATACATAGGCAATTCAAACTTGATATCTAACTTTAATGAAAGAAAATCAAATTTTAAAGAGTCTCTTTTTGGAATGTCAGAACTAGAGCTTTCTTCTTTCTTACCTTCTCTAGTTCCCTTTTCCCTTTTCCTATCTTGGTACATTTCTTCCACCATTTCCTTCATCTGTTGGAAGGATTGATGAAAGTTTTGTTCCACTTCCTCTCGATCCGCCATTGTAGGACTTCGAGATCATCTGGTACCAATTTTGGGATCTCCTTCAACTAACTCTCCTTCACCCTTCTTAGATCGAGACCTTGTTAACATCCAACACACACTTTGCAATCCAAAACACGTTAAACTGAACCAAAAATCAATCAAAACCAACTCTAATACCAATGATCTGAAAACCAAATTTAACTAGCAATTATGCACACACATTTTTCTTGCTTTGTATTGATTTTCGATGTAAAATTTGAGCATTATATCCTTTTGTATTTTTAATAAAAGAATAAAAACTGCAAATCTTGTGCAAATATTGAAAGAAATGAATAGGATTCACCTGTGAATTTGACGCAAGAATTGATAACGGAGTTCGGTGCTTGAGGCCTACGTCTCGGGTCCGGTTGAATGGGACCGATCTATTAAAATATTGAAAATAATTCTTTACAAAGAATTCTACAAAATTCTGACCTTCTCACAGTCTTCCTCTGTCAAAAATAACAGGGGTTGCTTTTTACATCTCCTCCAAATTCCACTCCTAGCTCAAGTTATGAGCATTACAATAATTTTACACAGTCCCGAATGCTATACAAATATAATATACCTCCTTTTATATTGTTTCCAAACAGCTGGCGCATTGGTTAGGCACCTATACTTTTGGATGGGAGGTCAGCTGTTCCAATCCCCTCCACTTCTCCTCCTTCTCCTTAGGCGCATTTTAAGAGTTTTATCCCACATTGTGGGGGCGTTAGAATAGGTAAGCATTTATTAAGGCATGGTGGGGCGGTTTGAATTGGCTTAAGAGCCACCTATATGCTTATGTGGAGGGTGCATTACTTGGGACAGCGCATGGTTTGTATTTTAGGTGCTAATAATAGATAATGCGTGGATATTGGTATAATCAATATGCAATGCGTGGACAGTTTGGCTGAGGATTATGCGTGGTCAGTTGGATAAAGAAAATGCGTGGATAGTGGTATAAGCAATAACAAATAGGCGTGGGAAATTTGCATAATTTAAATAATGCCTGCCTAAATGTCCCACATGCATGGCACAAAGGCAATTATAGGAGTTTATATACACAAGTTGGTTTAATGATTAAATGAGAAGGAGGCCAAGGCACCCCTCCATAATCGAGTGTGTCGAACCTGGCTGAGGGCCCCCAGCCAGTAAATAGCGGGGTCCATTTGTCCGAGAATGAGTGTCCAAGACCGGCGTTCCAAAACTCATTTTTTTAGTACGTCACACAATTCGTCCACGTGTCACAATATAATCAAAACACTTGGCGAGCGTGCACACGTCCAACCTGCACAAAACTCCAAATTTCGATTGCCCAAAAATTTCAGCTATATAACTTTTGCAAAGCGAGCTCCGTTTCTTGTAAACAAGATGTCGTCGGAATCGTATAATTTTTATCACGCTTTAAAAATGATTGTAACTTATTCGAGAAGATCTTAGATCGGTGTTTCTCTGTGAGGATCCTCCGGATCATTAGAGGAATGAGAAACTAAATAGTATGTACTAGGTGAGAACTTTCCTTCTAAGAGTAGCGGTGTCTAAGATAGATTCCATTCATTGAAATCAGTAACTCTTCACCATCCAATGTAGAAAATTGGAAAGCATTGCTAATTTTAAATTTTGTGACCATATAGGGGCATTCCAAATGGCATTGAACTTGGAGTGCCTTCCTAGCTTTGCCCGATCCGCATCCCATTTTAAAACTAGGTCTCCTTCTTAGAAGTTCCTTGTTCTTGCCTTCTTATCAAAGCATCTCTTGATTGAGACTTGATCCTTCTCCATGGTTTGAAGTGCATGCTCGCTGGTTTCTTCCAATTCCACCATTTCGCATACGGCCTCCATTGGTTCAAACTCGGACATCTCCAATTTGCTTTATGAGTTCTAATCTTTGGCAACTCAAGTGATATAGGAAACCCTGGCTCTTTCCCATAGACAAGTTTAAATGGAGAGATGCATGTAGACCTATTAGGTGTTGTCCTATCAGTCCATAAGGTTGATTTAAGTTTCATGTGCCAAGTTCTTCCCGAAAATCCTTAGTAGGTTCTTGTTTGTGGACTCAACTTGGCCATTACCTTGAGGGTAATAGTTTGATGAAGTGCTCAAGTAAATCTCATTCCTAACAGCCCATTTTGTGATTTTGGAACCTATGAATGCTAATGCATTATCTGATATAATAGTGGTTGGCACTCCAAATCTGGTCACTATCCCTTCATAGAAATCTAGTATGCTAGACTCATTAGCTTCTTTGAGTGCCACTACCTCGGTCCACTTGGTGAAATAGTCTATTGCCGTCAGAATCCATTTGTGGCCTTGGCTTGAATTTGGATTGATGACCCCGATGAAATCCAATCCCCATTGCATGAATGGCTGGTCAACTGAAATTAGGTGCAATGGAAGTGTTCTTTAGCCTTTCTTTTCCTTTGAAGAATGCACAATTTTTGTAGTTTTGATCCATGCATAGCGAGTCACTTACTAAACACCTTGGGCCAATAATAACCCACCTTCATGATCTTGAGTTCTGTCACTCATGGAGAAAAATGGCCTCCAGCTGCTCCAACATGGAATTCTTGTAACACTCTCTCAATCTGATTTGTCCTAATGCATCTTAACAAAATGTCATTGGTGTCCCTTTTGAACAAGACACCATCAATAAGCACGTATGGGATGGCCTATAGTTTGAAGTGTCTCCTTTTGTTTTACCCATTTTTAGAGGGAACATGCCTATTTTTAGGAAGTGCATAATACTCTGAATCCAACAAGGAGTGGGTACATCCTCATTTTCTTCCTCTTGATTATTATACAGGACAAAAATAGCTTCCTTTTCACCACTTTCTTTGTCTTGTTGGCTCGAGGCCAGTTGCTCACACAATCCCTTCCCATGGACCAACTTAGTAACCTTGATCTCAATGTCATACTCCATGACACGAGTGATCCATCCTGCACATTTTTCGTTTAGATCCTTGCTAAGAAGGAAGTATTTAACTCCTATATGGGAGACTAACGGTTGGATTTTTGTTTAAAACTAGATGTTTAAACTTCTTTAATCCTCCGATCACCTGCAAGACCGTGATTTTTGATGGAGTATCTCACTTCATAATCTTCCAGACTTTGGCTGAAGAAGGGAATTGGCTGCTCTATACCTTCTTTGTTCTGTTGTACTAAGATTACAGAAATTGTATCACTGCCACCAAAGGCATTTAGTATGAAGTCCTTAGAAAAATATGGATTCACGAGAGTTGGGGCTTATGATATAGCTTCTTTGATGGCCTCAAACATGCTCTTCCTTTATTTGTCCACTTAAATGCCAAGCTATTCTTCAACATCAACGTTATTGGTTTGACTATTAGGGATGGGTCTACGCGGAAACATTTGCAACTATAGAATATCAAATTCAAACATGCAAATACAGATCTAATAAGCCCCACAAAATCTACTGTAGTGGAAGTATAAACTAGAATAATCCAAATCACACAAAAGTACACACACATAACAAACATGTACCATGGTTCACCCAATGTGGGCTATGTCCACCAAATATAGAGATCTCATATATATAACATAACAAGAGATTACAAACCAACTCTTCTACACAAGAGTACATGTATCTCTACAAGAGTATCTCCTCCTCCTAGACCTCCAACCGGATCTTCCTGAGTACATTGAACCATGCCTCCATACCACCACCTGTGTCTCTTCCAGATCTCTAATCAGATCTACTGAAAGTGCACTAGAACCGTGCCTCTGAAACACCACCAGATCTCACATACCTGAAGCTACCTTGCATTTTCCACTGTGCAACTAAGCTCTCACTATACTGTGAATTTGTAAACAAGAAGACAACTTCCTCTACCATGCTAGATTCCTATTGATCAACAATAAAACATGATCACATTGATTTGTAATACAAGATCTCACAACAACTTATGGATCTAAAAAGAAGAAAGCGTAAGTGCTTTGGATACTATGTAATCCATTACATGAGACTAAACAATACAAAGGAAATACAAGTGGAAGATAATACCATCTTCTCACCAACAATGTACCTACACTTTCCTTACCTTCATTGACTTCTCTCCATGGAGACTCTATCTTGTCTTCATATAACATTTTCTTTCTTTCTCTTCTTCTTCTTCATCCTCTCAATCTAGTAGAATCAAGGATCTAATACAATCCTTTCTCTTAAATTTGCTTCTAAACCCTAACTTTCATGCTTATATAGGCATATATAAACTTAGTGAACTTTGCCATGCAATTACATCCAATAAATCTACTTTAATGCTAAAGATAGATTTAATTCCAAGAGTTAATTAAAACATCATCACATAGGTAACCGACGCTAGTTAGCCTTAACCGTGGCTAGTTCCTACTTGCTCTAATTGATGTCGATCCTGCCTCGACCAATGCCAGGTCTGGTAACCGATGTTGGTTCCCACTTGCTCGATATTGTTCTTCGATATTCCAGCAACTTTGTAACACATGCTCCAGTGAAGATATTTATCTCCATAACCTAACAATGACAAGGGTAACAAAGTTTGGTACAAACCTGCGGACAAAATTGATTTTTCCTAAGAAGCTTTGAAGAGCTTTCTTATGGCTTGGCAATGGCAATGCTCTTATTGCTTCAAATCTCTTTGGGTCAATTTCCAAACCTTCCTTTGACACAATATGGCCTAGAAGCCTACCCTCATGGGCCAAGAATATGCATTTTTTAGGGTTCAATGATACCCCAAATCTCCTACATCTTTGAAACACCTGACTTAGGTGGAATAGGTGGTCTCTTTGCATTCTTTGGAGAACACAATAATGTCATCCAAATATATCAGTACTATTTTGTTGATCAACCCTTTGAATGCCATATCCATTGCCCTTTGGAAAGTGGCTCCAACATTAGACAATCCAAATGGCATTTTCCTATAGGCATAGGTGCCCCATTTGGTGGTGAAAGCCATTTTGAATTGATCATCTTATTTCACCATTATCTGGTTGTACCTTGAGTAGCCATTTAGGAAAGAGAATCTCTCTGATCCAGACACCACTTGCAAAATTTTCTCCATTGAGGGGAGTGGGTAGTGGTCTTTGAGGGATGCTCTGTTCAAGTCACAAAATTCAACACACAACCTAATCTCTCCATTTTTATTCTTGATTGGGACCAAATTTGTAACCTAGCTTGAGTGTTTGATTGGAAACATAGTACTTGCCTCTATCAGCTTGTTTAGCTCTTTCTTCACCAGAAGTTCAATGTGTGGATTGACTGGTCTCTACTTTTGCCTAATGGGCTTAGCAGCTAGATCTAGTTCAATTGTGTGTTGTGCTAGCTTCGGATTGAACCCTCTTAGGTATTCATAGCTCAAGAAAATACATCTGGAAAATCTTGGCAAAGTTGCATGAATTCATACCTTTCTTGCTCGGTGGCCACTTTGCCAATTTGAAGTGTTTTGCCTTTTCCAACTAGAATTGACTTTGAATCTTCTCCTTTGATATGTATGTTAGCCTTCTCTTTTCAAAACTAATCATTAGGATTGAAGATAGATTCTAATGTCACCAAACCTTTGGGAAGCTTGTTTGTATGTAGCTGCACTACTTGATCTCCATATTTCTACTCTAATATGTTTTGATTCCTAGCTGAGAATTCAACTTCCTCTTGCAAAAATTGATGATCTGCTGATCATTCTCAAACACCTGCCAACATGTGTTGTTATCTGGCACTGTTGGCCTCACAATCACATGGATATGTGGTTGTCCTTTATCCCTCTTGATGTTGTCAACCACATCAAATGTTGCTCCAACTGCTGTAAGCCTATCAAGCAACTTCATTCTCCTTCTTGGGTATGGACACAATGTTGAAGGCTTCAAAATCCTCAATGAGATCCCATACCCTATTCTTGTAGATTTTGAGCAGGTCATTCTTGATAACATTTTGTCCTTTGACTTGATTGGCAACCAGTTCACTATCACCAAACACTTGTAGGTTCTTGATTCCTCGTCTTCTAGCCCAATGCAATCCATGAACCAAAGCCTCATATTCTGTTGTATTGTTTGAACATGAAAATTAGAAATGGAAAGTGAGTAATATTTCATACCTTGGGGTGACACAATCATAGCCCCTCCTCGACTCCTTGCCTACTTCTCAAGCCATCAAAGAACAATTTCCATACTTCATTGTCATCTTTGTGTTTGACTTAATGATGTTAGGAAGAGGATGATTCTCCTCATGCAGGTAATAGAATCCTAGCTCAAATTCTTCCATCTCCTTATAGGGGTCAAAATCATGTCTTTTGAAAACCCATTCGTCAAGAGTCGGGTCCGGGATACATCCCACCTTGGTATCTGCTTCACAAGTGTTTAGGGGTCATCTTGATCAAAAGCTGAACAATTTACATTGATTGGGATAGGAACATAAGACTCAATGTGATAATCCACTATGGGCTCACATCGATTGTGGCGTTCACTCCATACCTTGTTCTAAAAGCATATGTGACCGACCAGCAGACAAGTAGCCTCCAATATTGGCGGTGAAGTCCTTGGACAAACATAATGAAAAATGTGGTGGCAAGTCTATGATTGAAACATTCTCGCAATACAAGTCACATTGGGGTAGGCATGTAGAGTGAGGCTCGAGATCCTTGATGAATCCAATAGTTATTACTCGATGTCCCATCCAATTGTACTACCCCTATAGAGATGACTTCATATTGGAGACCCAGTTGATCAGCTATTTGTTTGGGCATTACATAACTACTTGCCCCCGAGTCAATCATGCAATTATGCACCAATTTGTCCCCAATGATTAATGAAACATAGAATGGAGGAGGTCTCAGGTTCTTACCTTGTTTCTCAAAGTGGTTTCCCTGTGTTGAGTTATATTGGGAAGTAATTTCTCTTCTTTGGTTAGGGGGTTGATTTGAGCTTGACCAATTGGCCATAGCAAGTCTGCAATAGATCCCTCTGCCCTAGAATGGCTAGTGATTCCCATAGTGAAATGTTCACACTTGTCTTCTTCATTTGCTCAATGATATTAAATGAGCTATCCTTCTACTTCCCCTTCCCTAATACATTTTTTTCTTACACATGGGTTGTCACAACCGGTGCCTGAGTGGATTTGGAAGGTGTCTTGACTCGGCCCTACATATGGGGAGTTGTATTTTGAATGCCAATACCTTTTGGAGCAATGGAGGATTGAGGATCACCGATTTTGGTGAATGTCCTTCTCCAATATTTCTTCTTGGACCGTGTATGTGCAACTATACCTTGAGAAAGAGCTTGATTCATTCCATAGAAGTCTTGACCACAATCGACAAACATAGTTTCACTTGGAGGTCCCTCTTGCTGATATCCTTGCTACTGATTTTCTTCTTGGCTAGGTTCTTATGACACACCAATGGTTTACACCATCAAATCTTGATTTAGTACACCATTGAAGCACATCGATTGATTATGTGGTGATTGCATGGGAAACACCAATCATATTCTTGTGCCATGTTATTTTATGATGGAACCAATGCCCTTGATGTTGAAGTTGTGTTCGGATCATATGACCTGAAAGGTCTAGAACTTGAGGATTTCCTTGGTGTTGACTCTAATTTACGTCCTGGGCTGGTGGTCTATTTTGCTGATATGAGGGTCTAGCACGATACATCGAGCTCCGAGGTTGATATGGCCTAGAACTCTGAGCCTACTGTCTTTTGATGGTTACTAACTCATTCCCTAGGTTTTAAAGTTGTTTCATAGCTTCAAGCTCCTTTTAGGTGTTAGATGATGAGGTAGAGGCTTCAGCTTGAACTTTGACTCCTTGGGAGTAGGTATATGAGCTAATGTGGGTGTTTGGGTGATACATGGGTTACCTAATTTGGGATATAGGGGCATGGATGGCCTAGGAGCAAGTTTTCTAGATTGAATTGAATGATTCTCAGCTCTTATGAAAAGGCTATAGGTTATAGGTAAGGTTGTGCCCCTATTGATTGAATCATTAAAGCAATGTCAAAATTTAAAGCTCTAAGAAAGTATAAGAAGGAACCTTCTTTAGTGGGCTTTACTCTTCAATGCTAGAATCCTGTCCCAAGTCCGTTGAAATATGAGGTTGAAATCCATCAATTGCTTGTTTAGGGCTCTCTTGATTGTTTTAGATGCTCCAACAAGGATAGGTTATCTCCCTTTTCTCCAAACTGGTCGTGAAGAGCTCTGCACAGATGGTCCCAAGTTTGAATAGAGCCTGCTGCTAGGCTCCTAAACCATTATGAAGCTTTACCCTTGAGTGAAGAGGCTAGCAACTTAACTACAATGTCCATCTCAGTGATCTCATGGATTGTACAAAATTTGCAATGTCTTGAACGTGGTCACTAGGAGAAGTCTGGTTTTCTCCGTGAAATATGGGATGCTCTTTAATGCTACCATCGGGACTGGATTTTGTGCATTTAGAGTGAGTGGGCTGCTGCTAGTGAAATTGACATAAGGATTTGGTTGTGCCATCCTAATCGGCTTGAGCACCCTTCTTGATTAAAATAATGGCCTACTAGGAGGAGGTGTTGATAAGGCTCTATTTGGCGGAGATGGAGATCTTGGGCTCTTCTTCCTCTCCTCCTTCTGTCTAGAGACAAGTGCAAGTGTAAAAATTGTCCTTCCTCTCTTGTTCTTGACCTTGTTTGTATCCTTCTCATGAACTTGGGAAACTTGGACTACTGAAACTAGTGGATTCTATCCCTTTTAGAGTCGCTAGATGTGCAATTCTTAAAAGTTTCTCAAAAGCTAGAATCATAGCAAGTGCACATCAATCTTACTATAATGAAGATGGAGGCTTCTTTGTCCCACTAGCATGCCAAAAATGTTAGTGCAAAATCATAGCACACCCAAATGAATCGTTAGATCTCGCTTTTATAAGGCAAAGTCATTTGGTGTGATTTACATAACATTGAGTTTCCCCCAAAGTGTGGGACTATGCAAATGGGAAAACCTCAGATTAAAGGCCGGTTCTTATTCTTCTATTTAGGTGCATGCATGGAAAATTACAGAGGACCTATTCCTAAACCTAATCTAAGTTTTACCAAAGTGATAGGGATAAAAGGGATATAAGGAGTCAAAACTAAGCTACAAGGTGATGCACCAAAGAATGATGAACATTAGTTTTGTTGATAAACACAAACAAAAAAAAAGCATACAATAATCAAGCACATATAACCAGATTTATAATGGAAGATTAGATGAGAGAAAAGGAGACAAGAAAGGATCTAAAATCAATCACAAACATGTTTTATTGCTCGTAGATTGATACAATGCATTAAAAATAGCCAAAAAGGTAGGAAACATATTGTAATTTAAATAGATGTCAAAACTCCATGAATTCCTTTCGCGTAAGGAAAGGGGATCCTACAAAAACAAAAGAATGTCCAACCCTTTACAATGAGTTTTGACCACGATTTTTATAGATTCAACACAAAGGGGAGAAAAGAGAGAAGCAGGAAAAAATAGTTCCAAGACTCAACCACCACTATTAATGCCTCCCAAAAATCTTCCCCCAAATCTATCTTGATTGCATCAATTTCTTATTCGACACCGAAGGAGGAGGAAATGATGGATCAGATCGAATCCGATCTAGTTGTTGGGGAAAAATAGATCCTGCATTAATGGCCCTGAAGACATTTGTCCATTTTTCTCCCACCTAACATTCCCAAACTTAAATTTTTAGATATCCATGGTATAGATGAGGCCGAGATCTTTCCAACGGTGTTAGATTTGTTGGATTTCAAGCGTTGAGTCGAAAGATATGCCCCTTCAAAATTTGTATTGAATCCATACCAAAAGGTGGGAAAACTAGTTCGAAAATGGGCCTCTCTTTTAAAATGGGACATGTGGAGGGTTGGCACATGTCCGAGGGGGCCTCTATATTTTGTTCTTAGAATGGTATGGGTAGACATGTGGCTTCCTCTCACGACCTGCTCAATTTCTATGTTTTTTGCCTAAGTATTTTGTTCAGCGGGGTCATATATCTTGGACCGGGACACGGCGGTTTGGCGTTTGTCTGGAAACCATCTCTTTATTTGACCCTTGAGTTAGTGCCATTTGGACACTTGACACTCTCCGCCTGCCTGCCACCATGCATTGACTATTCAACCCGGCTTTGTCCCCTTTTTGAGACTGGACGCGTGGATTTACGTTTGAAGGAGCTTCGAGTTAACACTTGGAAGCCTCCGCAAGTCTTTAGATTTTTCAATGACCTCCCTCTACCTTTTTAGACCTTGGACTACGTGGTGAGTTGGCACTCATTTGAGCCTCCACTTTTGGATTTACCTTGAGATGATGTGCCGCTGATAGAAGTGGCGCCTCTCCACAAAGCACTTCTATACTTAGCCTTTTTTGAGCTCCTCCCTATCTACCTTTTGACTTCTATTGACCATTTTCTACATGGAGGGCTGGCACAAGTTTGAGTCTCCACCTTGGGCTCCCATTTTGGAATTGTGTTGAGTCGACACTTGGCCCCTTCCGTCGATTTAGAGACTTTTCAATGGCCGTGCAAATTTTTGGGGCTCTGGATGCATGGAAGCTTGATGCTTGTTTGAGCTTCCCTTTTTGGATTCAACTTTGGAGAAGCATCGTGTCAACACGTGGCTCTCTTCGCTACCTCCTCCATACTTAGTTGATTTTGGACTCATTCTAAACTATTTTGAGCCCGAAGACTTCGGATCTTTTTGTTTCTTCTCTTTCTTGCTCTTGGATCTCTATGGCATCTTGCTCCTCCTTCTCTGACCTTGTTATTATATTTCCAAGCCCACATGTAACCCGTTAAATATATTTAAGACATGATTCACTCGACAGAGCCGTTTCTTCTCTTTCTTCTTGCATAGGGTCATTTAGTCTTTCACAGGCCCCACCACTCCATTGTTGAGTCCTTCTGTGACATGTTTGCAAGATTTAAACGTGTTTTCTTTGGTTCTTTCTATACATGGTCATGGCTGATCCAATACTTTTCCCGGGGTGAAATATGGATAAAATTAGTACATGGCTACTCTTTACACCAACCAAGTAATGCAAATAAAGTATGCAAAATAAAGATGTGGAATCAATGTGAGAATTAACAACATTAACTCCTTATAAAGATAACTCAATGAATCACTCCTTGTAAAGATAACTCAATGAAGCACTACATTCATATGTACATACTTTTGAGGAAAATTAATACACATCTAGTTTTTATAACGGCCGTAATGTAAATAAAGTAAGAAAATCAAGATGTAGAATCATATGTGAGAAATAATGACACAAGTTCCTTATAAAGATAACTTTGTGAAGCCCCAAATTTATATATACATACTTTCCAGATTATTAATACATAGAAGTATTTACAACAATAATGACATGATCTCCTTATAAAGATAACTCGTGAAGCACTAGTGATTCTCCACATTGCCACTCGACATTAACTTCTTCAACGAAAGGTATTTTATAATATTATATACTCTTTTGTAATGTCTTACATTTAAGGCCTAATATATAAAAAAAAAAAACCCCATCCATAAAATAGGTTAACATATTTAATTAAATCTTAATGTTTTGGTCAAAAAAATACTTTCTAATAGTGTCCATAAAATAGGTCAATATATTTAATATTTTATGTAAGCCAATATTAGGAAGTAGAATTATATGTAAAAATCACTCACATGACTTTTTTTGAGATAACTCTATGAAGTATAAGATGTAAGTAGACACACTTTTGAGGACAATTAATACAAAACCAACCATTACAATAATTCTAATACAAATTCATTATGCAAAACATAAAGAGAAGCATCATTTCTTAACTTGTTGATGATGAGTCTCCATGAGTGAATTAAACCCAACCTTTCATCTCTATTCAAACTAAGGGAAACCTTTAACATACAATATGTAATCCATTAACAAGATGTAGAATCATATGTGAGAATTAGTCACATGATCTTATAAAGATAACTATTTGAAGGCCCATATTCACATCCAAGCATACTATTACTAGGACAATTAATACATAGCCCATCTTTACGAAAAAAATGACCATATTTTTACATAGTGCCTATTTTTATTCCAAGTACCTATTTTTCCTCCCATATGACCTAACTTGGGAGCCAATCCAATATATCAAGCACTTTTGTTTCAATTTACCAAGAAGTTACACTTACATCATAAAGTGGGGAAATGAGACATCATTTCCTTTCTTATACCACTTTATGGGGGTTTTCGGGACCTAGTAAGCAAGTTACAAAATGGGTTCATATTGTCATCTGTAGTGGTAAAACCTATTTTCGAGGAAGCATCATGGTGGAAATAAAACTAACCATTTTCCCAACACTCTTTCTCTAGTGTCAAGATGCTCAAATCCTTAGTTTAGCATCAGGACGCTCAAATCCTTAGTTTAGTGACATGACTCTCAAATCCTTAGAATATCTACTACTCTGGTTCAAGAATTGATCACTCTCGATCCCTCTTTCAATCTCCAAGTTTCGATGTCTCTTATATATACTCAAGAAAGTTTGTATTCAATATCTCCTCTGTTAAAAAAAAATCACTCCACATGGTTCAAAACACTAATCCATGGATCATCATGCTATGTTTCTTACTATCAACACGTTCTAGCTATAACTCCTTCGACCCAATTCAAGTGTGCTCTTATTTTATCTTTATACTACTTGAATTTCATCCAAATAACATAATGGGGGGAAAATATAGTAATTAAATATGCACTAATTACTATTACATTACACCTTTAGTATGTTGTTATATACATGATTTCTAAATATGGAAATTAGGCACTTCGATGCCTCTTTGGTTTTTTTCTTGATTTTCTTGGCTCTTCTTACATCTTTTATATGAGATTTGCATATTTTTGGTCAAGTCACATGGATCCCTATTCCTAGCTTTCATTCTATTTATGTTTTCTTGTTGTAGGATAATACTTCCTGATAAGATAGTAATACCAGGATGCTAATGCTTTAATGTCCTTATGGGTGCTCCTGTCCTATTTGTTTGATTTTCTCCTTAGTCGATTTGCTTTGGCTTTGGGTATTTTCTTATCTTCTTTTCATGACCTAGGTTGAATTTTGGTGTCACCATGTGTCAAAATTTAAACTAAGAACTCATAAGTATACATAATCTACTATCCATTATAAGGGGCAATTGGGATATCATTTCTATATCTACCACATACATAAGAACAACACAAGGGACTGCATTTTGGGCTACATTATTCATTGCATAGGCGGAGGCTATTCTGAATTCCATATCACACATTCTTGAAAAAGTAGTTGTATCCCACTATTTTTTGTGCGATTGACATTGGGGAAACCTAGCTTAAGGGACAAAATTTCAATCACACACCATAAGAACTACATGGAGTCTAAAATTTAGTGTAACACTCGATGAAAATCACATTTGGGTGACCTCCGAGGTCAGTATGACTCAAGTATATGAATAATTTTTATTCATCCAATGTGTGCTTGAGTATTGTGTAGGTAGCTGGTTTTTTTTTGAGTGTACAAGTGTGACAGAGGAGTATAAAAACTTGACGTGGCATACAACAAGCAAGAAGAAACAAATAAATAACTAGTATTGAATCCCTTTCATGGACACCAACGCCTAAATTGTACACTAGCGCATGAGTGACCTATCCCATTCTAGATGGTTATGTCTTGTCAGTTTCCAAATCACAGTGTCATACACAAAGCTTATATAATACAAAATTAGTTGTTCTAGATCATTCACTAACCCATAATCAATTCAGACCTATGGAGGCAAGCTAAGTTATTCTACAAACCTATATATCACTCTTGCTTATACTTCTTTAGCTATATCTTGTATGTTACTATTATTTTATCTGATCAAGATAACGTCTTTATCTTATATTTAATTTCATTAAATCACATAGGTACAATTTCACATTAAGGATGAACCAATAGGAAATTATCGACACATAAAGGCATCAACTTAAGAAAATTGTCGTTGGATGGCTTTGAATGAAACTACTAGTTTAAGATCAAACCATTGGATTATTTGGTTCCTATTTAGTAGTCTTGGATGGGCAGGAGTGAGGTGCCAAAATGTTATGGGTATGAGACTTGCAGTGATAGACTGTTGTGGATTTATGAAAATAATTATGTGAGTGAATGAGTAATGAAAATGCGGAGAGAAAATCATGAAATAGGGATAATGATAAGTATTTGAGCTTGAAATGTGCACACAAGTTATGATTTAATGATTAAGTCAATACGACATTATCAGTGATAAATTACCAAATTTAGGTGTTTAAATTGACTTGGCTTACTTGTTCTTGAATTAGATTAATAGGATCTTAATTTGGAAAGCTTGACTTTTGGACTGTTTTGGAGTTCTTCATATTTGTGTGGGGTTACTCCTAATGTTTAATCTCACTTTGCAAAATTTTAAAGGAGTTTTTTCTTTCATTTTGATGATTTGTAATTGAGCTCTTAAAATTTCTAGATGAGTAAATAATTATCTTAGAATTTCTTAAATAGGGTTTTGTGGATATAATTTCACATTAAGGATGACCCATAGCGGATATGTCAACCCATAAAATATATACGGATTGGAAAAATGGATGTTGGGTGGCTTAGGTAGGACCATTCAACCTAGGACTAAACCATTGAACAATTTGGACTAGTAGTGAAGAATGGTGTTGTGGAACTATGTGTAGGATAATCAAGAATAATGGACTACTTGAATTGATATGAGCATTTTCATAAGTGGTGAGTAGTGCAATGAGGAGAACAAGTTTGAAAAAGGGACTAAAGATGGACTAGAAGATAAAAATTAGGCTAAAAAAAA